>CM051236.1:377223785-377873640 GCA_027917425.1 Gastrophryne carolinensis
CCGTAATCCTGCCGACTGACAAATAAAGTGGCTTCCTCAAAGGGCCTGAGCAAACGGCAGGTGTCACGTATGAGCTGCCACTGGTTGACATTGAAGTTACACAGGGGAGTCCCCCTATCTGCTTGGATCATCAGGAAATCCGTGATGGCTTTTCTCTGTTCATATAATCGGTCCAACATGTGAAGGGTGGAATTCCAACGAGTGGAAACATCGCAAATCAGACTATGTTGGGGGATACCGTTCTGACGCTGTAGCTCAAGAAGGGTGTGTTTGGCGGTGTATGAGTGGCTGAAGTGCATGCAAAGTTTCCTTGAAGTTGTTAGGATGTCTTGCAGATGGGGGGAACACTTCAGAAACCGCTTGATAACCAGATTGAAGACGTGAGCCATGCAGGGGGCATGGGTCAGGCTTCCTTGGCGCAGCGCAGACAAAATGTTCTTCCCATTGTCGGTAACCATGATTCCCATTTTAAGTTTTCTTGGAGTAAGCCATGTTTGGATTTCCTGATGAATAAATTTCAGCAGTTCCTCCCCTGTGTGACTCCGTTCACCAAGACAAACCATGTGAAGCACTGCGTGACACCTCCGTGCCCTGCACACATGGTAGACTGGAGGGGCACTGAGACTTGAGCCTACAGTGGAGGGTGAGGAGATGGCGGAGGATGAGGAGGCCGAGTCGCACAGTGTCACAGGCCCAACGGGCAGGGAGCACAGAGGCCGAAGCGGCGTGACCTGTCCAAGTTGCTGCTGCAAAGGGACCACATTCACCCAGTGGGCCGTAAACGACATGTACTGTCCCTGACCGTAGTTACAGCTCCAGACGTCGGCGCTGCCATGCACTTTGCTACACACCGACAGGCTCAAGGACTGGCCCACCTTCTGTTCAACAAAAGTGTGCAGCGCTGGTACTGCCTTCTTGGCAAAGAAATGACGGCTTGGGACTCTCCACCTCGGCTCGGCACAAGCCATCAGTTCTCTGAAAGGTGCAGAGTCCACCACCTGAAAAGGGAGCGACTGCAGCACTAGCAACTTGGACAGGAGCACATTCAGCTTCTGCGCCGTAGGATGAGTGGGCGCATACTGCTGTCTCTTGGACATGGCTTCGCTGATGGATTGCTGGCGGGATGCATGACTTGGAGGAGGAGGAGCAGGAGCGACAGAGGATGGGTATGACGCACAGCTGCCTTCGGCTGAGATGCTGGAGCCTTGGCTGGCAGAAATTGGGAGCGGCGTGCCACTCGGTGAGGAAGCAGTCTGGCCCACCTCTCCGGAGCCTAGGTTCTCCCAGGCCGCTTTATGGTGACGCTGCATATGTTGACGCAGGGCCGTGGTGCCAACATTTGGGCCCTGGCCACGCTTCACCTTCTGCCTACATATCTTGCATGTGGCCATGTTACCCTCCTGCGGATGCTTCAGGAAAAACTGCCACACTGCCGAGTAGCTACTTTTCCCACCAACAGGCCTCACTGATTCGCTGCTATTGTCGCCAACTCCAGGAACCCCTGCCCCACTACCTCCCGATAAGGTAGCCTGCCGCGCAGCAGGTGCTCTACCCCGGCCCCGGCCCCGTTTGGCTCCAGGCTTTACAATTGTGCCCCCATGCTGCCTGCCAACCATGCTGCTAACACCTTGCTGCCTGAGCTGCTGACTCCGGGGCAACCTGCGCCCCTCTTCTCCTGATGATGACGATGAAGCCCCTTCATCACCCAGCTCCCAAGTGCGATCGGCTTCATCGTCATCATCATTATCACCGAGTTGTGGCTGTACGTCACTGATGTTCGTGGATTCGTCAACAGTGTCTGGCACAGGAGCTGGAACGCTCGCAGCACCCACGACACTGTCCACATCACTATTTGTCTGCCTAGCTAGAGAAGCCACCTCCATTTCTTGGCTGGGCAGTAGCTGCTGACTGTCCTCTATCTGATGGTCCTCCTCACTAAAGAGTGGAGCTGAACCCAAAGCATAGGATACGTCGCTGGGGGAGGGAACGGCGTAGGCCAGAGGCAATGGGAGGACAGGGACTGCTCTCGGGGCATGCCAACTCAGGGTTGTGTCAGAGGAACCTACCGACCCTAGACTGGGGGTCTCAGACGTAAGTTGTGATGATGTTGTTGATGAGCGCGTTAACCAATCTACCAGGGCAGATGCGTTACTGGTGGAGACACGACCGCTAGCAGATACTGGCAGACCAAGGCTTCATGTTACTGTGCATTTCAGTGATGTCAGTTGGGAGTGGCAGCTTCAAAATGGCCGCTACCTTTCTTTTCCAACTATACCAGGCTGTTGGTACGGTTTAATATGTGATTTATTCATTTATTTATAACTTCCTGTTCCTTAATCATATGTTTATATTTCTACTCATATTATGAATATGAGGCAGTGTTGTTTTCGGTTGGCTGATGAGTTTTGTGGGTTTTAATTGATTTTATGGGGGGAGTTATTGTATTGATATTAAGTTTATATGGTTTAATATATCCCTCAGTACTGTGGTTTTTGTATGCTATTGGTAGTTCCTCCTTTGGACCACAGGGGTTTATCATCATAGATCGGTTCTTTCACAAGTTGACAGTATGAAGGACAACGATAATAATTATAATGTGAAATGTTGATATAAAGATAATGTATTACCATGAAAAAGGACATGTGGATGTAGATTGTATTGGTATTACACCTACACAGTATACCGTATGTTTGTTTAGAAAAAGAAAGCATTTGTAAAGCTCCACTGTGGTGTATTTTGGCTGTTATAGGGGCAAACCTTAAAGGAAAACTCTCTTTTGGCATGTTGTGTTCTGCCTTATTGTTTTCCTCTTTTGGAATGTGAAACAATCATTTGTGTTAGGATTGTGTCCCCAGACCTGTGATTTACTTATCAGCATGTTGCTTCCATGATTCTCATATTCTTTGGACTCCTTGACTACACATAGACTACAGGTCTCACAATTGGCCCAATGACCAGTCCAGCTGAGAACCCGGCCATTAGCTCTTTGCATCTTGGAACTTTGACTGTGATCATTGCAAACGAGTTGAATTTCAGCTGAATGGGTTAAACCAGTCACCTATGCCTTAGCCAATCATATGATTAGCAAGCTAGAGTGAGGAAGTCTATGATATGTACTCGAAATCACCACTTTGGTGTACATAGCTAAGGTAAACACATCTTTGCTATGGAAAACTCTTTTCTTTTATAACGCAGAGTTGCAAACAAATAGAAAATTTAAAAAATAGCTTAGCACATTAAAGACATCATTTTGCCACACAATAATGAAAACTTTTTAAAATGCCATCGAAAGTGGAATTACCCTTAAAGGGAGTGAGACTGCACTGGGTCCCAGAAGGTTGGGGGTCCATTATTGTTGCTCCTCCACCCTGTTTATCATATTTGTGCACTTGGAATCAATTAGAGCAGCGGTTCCCAACCAGCGGTACTAGTACTACTGGTGGTACTCAAACTCTTCTATGGTGGTACTCAGGGCCACTGGGGTTAAAGTGGAATGCCATGAAACACTGCAGACAAGTAACTGCTACAATAGGATGTGAAGAGGGCCAAGTTGCTAGCAGAAGAGCTTGCATTGTTGGATCAGTGTAGAACCTCCAACCTCCCTTCGGAGGTCTGTGTTTGTGGTGGTAGTGGTGGTGCTTGAATTAATTACGGAATGGAAAGTGGTACTCCATGAAAACAAGTTGAGAAAGCCTGATTTAGAGAAAGGAAGCTTCACCCATCTCTTCTGCATCAGCCATTAGTTATCTAACTGCATCCAAATAAAAAGTGAGAAGTTAAAAGACAAAAAAAAGTTTACTTAATGAGCCGTGAATGAGCCCCATTTAATGTTTGCACTGGGGCCCTGTCACATTTAGTTGCTCCGCCGGGCTGTCACCTCCCACAACAATGCATGTACTCTTACTTTAGCCACATTGTTGCAGCATGTGATCTCAACAACATCTTGTCATATTTGGTGCCCCTACCAGCAGAAGCCCACCTAGTCAGTCATAGGGAAAGTCTAAGCAAACTTGGAGGTTTCAGAGTCTAGGTGGGGACAGTGATTGCTGAGGCACCTGCACGGGCACCTTGTGGGTTAATTTCACATTCTTCCAATACACATGCTGATTGGCTTACCTCTCTGAATATATGGGTCCATTATTTATAGCCCTCCACCATCAAACCCACATTTTCACCATGTTCCAAAAACCTATCTAAGCTTCCACTAATGCTAAGCATACAATTATTATAGAAAAACTATTTTACCAAACTATTCTACCGAAGACTTCACCCAGGTGTCCCTCAAAGTAATCATTGTCCCTTCTATTTGCTAATGTGCCCCTCTTATATCACCCTCTGTGCAATCACCCGTCCTCCTGGCCCGCTTAGACAGACGATTATCGAGCGAGAAACCAATGGGGAGGCCGATTCATTAATAGCGGCAGGTAGCGACAGTTGAGCGACTGTAGCAGTATTTTCACAGCGCCCGCTAGTAGTCGCTGTGCTTGGCCATTGTTCGGTTGTTGATAGCGACTGAGTCGGGGGGCAGTAATGTTGAATACGGGGTGAGGAGTCGCTAGACTGGTTAGAGCGACCGGCTCCCACCACATTCATCAAAAAATCACGCTCAAAAAATTCTCGCGCTGTGAAATGCATGTTTAAACCCCAGAGCGCTGTCGGCGATGTGTTAAAAGTAGTTTTTTAACCCCCAAACCACCATATTTTTGGAAACCAAAAAAAAAAATTTTTGAAAGAATTTAGTAATATGAATACAATAATATCAGACCAGTAATATCAATTCTGCACAATTTTTTTTTTTACTTTAAAAAAAATTAACTAACATGGCAGAAGTGGTCACAGAAATTTTCACATTAAAAAAAAAACATTAATAACAATTAATTATGAATATTTAAAGATTGTTCCATTGAAATGCATTGGAGAGCGCCAGGTAGCGAGAGGTCATACCTGTCGCTGTTCAAGGTCGGACGCTGGCGCTGTGGGCTGAGGCTGGAATAATGATGAATGAGTGGCTATCTGGCGCTATCTCAGTCGCTAAGCAGGATCGGCTTGATAAATGTGTGATTGTGGTGGGGAGCCGGCGTTCTCGTGACGGTGCCCGTCATTACCGGTCGCTCACCAGTTGCTACCTGTCGCTATTCCTTCATAAATAAGGGCCAAAGTAACCGCAATTTAGCAATAATCACTGGAATCACATGTGGAAACGGCTGCTGCGATCAAGTGCTGAATGAGAATTGGTTAATCAGTTGGAGACCGATTGACCAACAAACCTATGCCTCTGAAAACAGTTGCTCAATCACAGAAGGTTTGTATGGATAACAGCCAATTTATCAAGCATTACTGTACGCCTATTTAACTACCTTTACACACCAGTTTTATTTACCCCTCCCACTTTCCCCACAATAGGCCAGCGGCCACGTCAGATGGCTTTGAGGGCCACATGTGGCCCCCAGACCACAGGTTGAGCATGTGTGGTATAGAGTGTATTTTACCTTTGACAATGGCTTAAAAAACTATGGGTGAAGTATTTTGAGTTTCCTTTTGCTTCCTTTTCATAAATATACAATATTGTGGTGCAATGTTTCAGATCATCCAACTCATTTTAATATGAGTGCAAAAACAAACACAAAATGTAACTTTAAAATGATCGTTTTATTTATTGAAGGTAAAGATTTATTACAAACCATTGTTACCAATTTGAAAAATGAGTGTTCCTCCTGAACCTAATTACTGCTCACAGAGGGGCAGCACATTTGTCCCAGGGAAGGTGTAGGCCATACTTCTGGGGTAAGGTGTGGGTCCACTGGAAATGCCTGTATTCACTCTGCACACTGGTGCTAATAAGATGCACCAGGGGGCAAAGCCATAAGGGCTGTGGTGTGCAGCATCTGTAGGTGCCAGATTTGTTGACCTTGTGCCTAGGGGTTGTGCAGTGCTACTCCTGGGCACGAGGCAAATCTGGATTAGGTGGTTTATAAAAATGTGAAAATGTGAATTCCTGTTTTAAATCCACGGCCAGCTTTTGGCATGGGCTGTCTCTAAAGGGGGAAGGACCAGGAGGTCAGAGCGTTCCCATCATTGTTCCTGCTTCACGTTTCATATTTGTACTCACTTGGCATAATTTAAAGAAAGGATGCAACTTTTTTATGCTGTTTCAGTCTTAAAGTGGATTTTAACTATCCTGGAATTTAGTCCTTTCCACTGGTTCACCCTGATCAGGGGGTGCCCCGCTGTCTGAAACCCCCCAGATCATCGAGCGCAATTCACCTCTTCCCGGTCCTATGGCGCACACTTGGCCGCTTGTCCAATCAGCTCCAAGTGCGCTGGTGGCCTCTTCCCCCGCTTTCCTCTAACAGGGGCAAGCTCCCTACTAGAGGGATAGCGGGAATGTGGCCGTGGCTCACTCATGAGCTGTTGGACCAGGATGCAAGATAAGTGAATGGAGTGACCTGGGGGTTTCACACAGCGGGGCATCCCGGGGGGAGGGAATCGATCAGCCCGGGAATCTTAGAGATTCCTGGGCCGATTGTGCTGGGTTTTGGTCCACTTTAAAGATAGGCTGCAACATTTTTGTTTCAGTGTTAAAGACAAACAAAACCTAGGATTTTCACTTTCCCCGGGTTTGTTCCATTCTCAGGGATGGCCCGTTGTGTAAAACTACAGAGGAAGCCTGTAATCACTTATTCTTTCCCCAGTCCAACTGTGCATGTGCAGGCTCTTATCCAGTGAATGCTGTCTGCAGTGACTATGTATCTTCCAAATTCCTAGGAGGCCGCAAGTGGTGATTGGTCCACTTTTAAAGAGGAACATTGGGGGGTTAAAACCTCCCCCAAACCTCAACGATCCGCTGCCCCCTACTCAGGTTTTACCTTTGGGTATATTCTACTCACTTCGCTGGGGGATCTTTCTTATGGGTTCCTCGGATGCCGGCGACCTTCCAACGGGCAGCACCATCTTGCATCCCATCAGGCACTGTGCAGTGCCAATGGCTGGAATGCGATGGAGCTGCTGGAAATCTTGCGAGATTTCGATGAATGCCGCGGGACTTTGAGGAGCCCGGATAAAGCCATACTGTCATTTACAGATGGCTATGCTGGCAGCGGGGGCGAGGATCGAGCGCCAAAGCAGGCATCAGTGTCATCCAAAAGGTAGGGGCCGATGGGGGGGGAATCGGCCCATTTTTATTTTATGGCCAAAGTTTCTCTTTTAAGCACCTGTCGCCAAAATCTGCTCCTATAAAAATCAAGACATCTAGAAACCTCCTCAAACGTAGTCAGCTTTTTGCCTGGTAACGTACATTGTTTATTTAATGTAGCAAACCTCCCAACTTTTGAAAACGGGAAAGAGGGACACATGCGCGCCGCAGAACTATTTTTGTTATGAAACCACACCCCCAGACACGCCCCCTAAAAGGGAAATACCACATAATAATAATTTGTGAATGGCGGGCACAGGCAAGCTCCCTCTTAGAGGGAAACAAGGTTTGCGGCCGGCAGCGTGCTCTGAGCCGCTGTCCTTAGACGACATGACGTCAGCGGCTCAAAGCTCGCTCATTAGACGAGCGGCTGCGCATGTGCCGTAGGACCGGGAAGAGGTGAGTTGTGCTTGGCGATCTGGGGGTTTTCAGACAGCCTATCGAGGTGTCCAGGGGGAAAGGGCCAAAACCCAGGATAGTCAAATCCTGGGTTTTGGTCCACTTTAAGACTTGATAAAGGCTCACCAGTCTTCCTGCATATCAGATACAGCTGTTCTTGCAGCAAACAGTGATCTGAGCCAGTCACCCGCTCCCCAGCAACATCTCTAGGCAAGCTGTAGAAAAGCAAGTTCCCCTTCACCAGTAGACTTGGGATGAGGCTCCACCCCCATCAAGGAACTACTGCTCCCAGCTAGGCCACATGAAATGTCACTGCTGCACATTCCTTCCCAGCCTCTCTGGGAATCTCTGCCAGACCCCCCCCCCCCCCAGCCATGTCATGAGGAAATAACTGATGGGATTACTGACACTGGCTTCTCCTGCATCTGCATAGCCCTCTACTGCTTTATGTGATGCAGCCCCAACCTTACTAGCTGAACCCTCTCCCCCATATGTTTCCTACCTTCAGTGATGGAAGCTTGCCTTGCCCACAACATACAGCACACATGTCTGTCTCTCACCAGCCCGCTCCTGATCTGCCAGCCACTGCTCTCTAAGGGGTTAATAGGAGCCCAGCTTCCCCATCCATCTGCCACCATTAACCCCTTCAGCCACCATACAGCAATGCCCTGCACAGGAGCAGTGAATGGCCATTAGAAGTTTCCAGTCAGTCACACAGCAGTTGCTGCTTGTTCTGGAACGTCTGCTCCTCACCTCCAGCCATCATCTCCTCGAGTCCCCGCCCTGCTGCTCAACTGCACGTGACATTGTTACAGCGCCCAGTTTCCCTAGCAACATAACAGAGCTAGGCTCAAGCTGATGATGTCAGAGACTCCATAGAAGCAGGAGCAAGGGCCTGACCAGGGGTGACAGGGAAGTGTGCAGCCTTTTCTCCTCCTCAGCTCTTTCCACTGGCCACCAATGAAGTGTCCCGGGGAGGCCCATATCACCCTCACCATCCACTCTTGCTACATCATGGCCCACCCAGGACAACAACCCCAGACCACGACCTAGCCCTGTGGAGAGAAACTTGACTATTAGAGATAAACTTATTTGAAATCATTGGCATTGTGTTTGGCTCCCAAAGTATGGATGTTACCTGGCTTGTTGTATTGCCACCAGCTGGGACAGGTTGTGATTGAGCATCTGCCAAACAGTGTTTCTCTATGATTATTGGTAGCCTCCACCAACGACTGCATATCTTCATGGATTCTGTTTAAAGTTTGCTCTAGGCTTTGTCTGAAATGAACATTGGATTGCTTGTATGCTTGACTATCAGATCTCCACTCAGCTTCCATCATCTGCACCCGCCTCAGCAGGGTAAGATGGCGAGGCCATCATCCTCTTCCCTGGGTAGGGCCACTTGCTGAGTGTGTGTGTTTTGCCCTTTCCTCATTGGTATTGGTTGTTGAGGGTGAGGCCAAATCCCCAGCAACAGAGCTGGCCCATGGAGGTGAGGGTTGCATCTGCTCCTCACACTCCACCTGCTGTTCAGATTGTAGCTGGGGCTCTAGCTGCTGTTACTCAGGGAGTGTTGGAGGCTGCTGCTGCTGCAGTGGTATTTGTAGCTGATTATGGGGCATATGTAGGTGATGCAGCATTGGCATATGTTGATGATGTTGCATTGGCATCTGCAGTGGCAAATGTTGCTGCATAGACAGTTGATGGTGCTTTTGTTTTTGAGCCTGATGGAGCGGCACATCCTCCTCAAGATGTGGAGTTGAGGTAAGCATTAAGGACATAGAAGAAATGAAGAACATGTTTCATGGGGTTGAGGTAAGCATTAAGGACATAGAAGAACATGTTTAATGACGTTGAGGTAAGCATAAAGGTCATAGAAGAAAAGAAGAATAGAAGAACATGTTTCATGGGACTGAGGTAAGCATTAAGGACATGGAAAAATAGAACAACACGTTTCATTGGGTTGAGGTAAGCATTAAGGACATAGAAGAATAGAGAACATGTTTCATGGGGTTGAGGTAAGCATTAAGGACATAGAAGAACATGTTTAATGACGTTGAGGTAAGCATAAAGGTCATAGAAGAAAAGAAGAATAGAAGAACATGTTTCATGGGACTGAGGTAAGCATTAAGGACATGGAAAAATAGAACAACACGTTTCATTGGGTTGAGGTAAGCATTAAGGACATAGAAGAATAGAGAACATGTTTCATGGGGTTGAGGTAAGCATTAAGGCAGGGCCGGCGTTAGCACCCGGCAAACCCGGTCAGCTGCCGAGGCAGCTGGCACAAATCTGTAGGGAAAAAAAACTTTTACTTACATGCAGCCGCAATGCCTTGTATTTCGCCCTCTTCTCACCATGGAAGAGCTGGGGGGGGGAGATCGGAGGCCCCGCCAGTGAAGAGGACACCCGGCGGGGGCTCCCCAGTTCTTCCGTGGTGAGGAGTGGGCGAAATACCTCCTCTCCAGCGCTTCCGCAATTGCCCGGCCACTAGCCCCGCCTTTTGTAGGTGGGGCGGATGACGTATTCTATGTCGTCAACTTGCGCCCGCCCCAAGAGGCACAGTAGTGCCGGGCGAGTGGAGGTGAGAGGATCGTGACAGCTGTCGGGTGTTCGGTGGTACGGGGGGCAAGGGATCACAGCCCCTCACCCCCCATCCACGAGCACCCGACAGCTGTCATCGGAACGTCGCAGGACCGGATCGCCGGGGGACAGCGGAGGATAAGAGGTGAGTAAAGAAAAAAACATAATAAATGTCATTTTATTATTGTATTAAAGTGAACCAAAACCCAAGATTTTGGTCCACTCCCCTATGTGAAACCCCCCAGATCTCCCGAATCAACTCACCTCATCGTGGTCCAATCAGTGTGCTCGGAGCCGCTGAGCTATGCACGTCTGAGCGGCGTCCAAGATGCATCTCGCGCTTCCCTCTAACAGGGAGCGTGCCCGCGCCAATCATTCTTAAATGGCCGGCACGGGCACGCACCCTGCTAGAGGGATAGCGGGGATGCGGCCCGCACATGCGCCGTTGGAAGAATAGAAGAACATGTTTCATGGGGCTGAGGTAAGCATTAAGGTAACAGTGAGACTAGAGTGGGCACAGCAATCAGTAAGTTATGGGCTATGGGCGGGGTCAGGTAATTCCCAAATATTAAAAAAAAAAACAAGGCAACACAATAACCAGCGAATAAATACAGAACTAGGAATAAATTATTGAGATTTAGGCCAGACATGGAGGCAGTAGCAACACTATCTCTATGGAAACGAGGAGGATCTCGCTGGAGACTGTCACATTTCCTGGTTATGTGGAAAAACACATGAAAAACGCAACGAGACGAGAGTGTCACTTCAGCGAATACGAGAGCAGCACCTGTGAAATGGGCGGCGAGAGGCGTTTTCACAGCATTCTCGGTGGCTTCCGAAGCTACGGGAATGTTACGCCGCGCACCCGCTGGACGCTATGAATCATGTGAGAGCGCTCCCGCACTGAGTGAAAGCAATGTTGTCTACCTTGTAAGGTAACTGCGATAGCAGCTAGTGCCACTTACCTCACCTTGTTTACATTTGAATGAGGTTTACCTTGTAAGGTAACTGCCATAGCCACCTACCTCACCTTGTTTACATTTGTTTACCTTGGAAGGTCACTTCCATAGCAGCTAGTGCTATTCACCTGACCTTGTTTAAATTCTAGTCTGGTGTTTACATTGGAAGGTCACTGCCATAGCAGAGATAATTTATGCGTATGATATCATCATCCTAGGGGTATAAATTTAAGAGCAGCTGCTGCCAAGCTCATTTGCCCTGTAGCTGTTCTTGGAGTAAGACGTGTCTTCCTCTAGAGCCATGGGATGCTTTCAGAATTTCCCGAATGATTTCTCTTCTAGATTTGCCAGCAGCATACGGCGCATCCTGGGTCTCAGACCTAATAGATCCATGCCGATTAGAAATGCTGGCCACATGCCACGCTCCTGCTAAATGCCTTAAACCTTTAAGTGCCAGCCTTCCTAGGATTTTTGTCTTTGTTGCCAGACCACGTTTCACTATTTTGCGCCACATATGTTCATCCTTGATTTTTGAAAGGATTTCTAGGGATTTTCCAGGAAAATTATATATTGTTTTTTTTCAGCAGAGTCTGGGCTTCAACATGAAATGTCTTGTATGGCCTTTTTTAGTGTATTCTCAATACTTTTGGGTAAAATTTGTGCAAAAAAATAAAAAAAAAGTCTATTTTTTGCAATTTGTAGTGTTTTTTTGTAATAAAAATGTCTAAGTTTGTCAATAAAATCTTACTGCGCGTGAAACCCCAATTTCTCCCGGTTACACCAGTACCCCATATGTATAGGTAGACACCATTTCCTGCCCAAACTGAAACAGAGCTTTAGGAGATTTTCAGATAAAATATAACTGTGATATGCACTATGCACACCTTGCAGTCTTTCCAGAAAAACAACCCTTTACATTTGAAATACCCCCCACAAACTATATATTCTCTGGAAGTACACACCTCAAGATTTCTAGGCGTACCAGGCTTGTTGACATGGGTGCAGTTTTATGGAAGAAATCCCTCAATTAATTATTTGGTTCCCTAAAAAAGAAGAAAAAAGAAGAATCAAAGCCACATTTTCCTAAAAAGACTATATGCAAAAAACAAGTAAAATCTGAAAAAGCAATATCCCCCGAACAGAACATGCATAGGTACTGTCATGGGGAGAGTTGCCAAACACCCCAAAGTAAAGCATGTGCATGTCTTTTGTGTGGAGAAAGGTCAAAATGACTGTTTGAGTCAGTGGCTTTGCCAATTAAGGACACATTTACCTCATTACTGTCTGTGCTCCCTACCCTGGGTGGCTGCCTGTTGGATGGGCCCAGCCTTGATGGTGGCTCTGTGATAGGCACACCAGACAGGGCAGCTGTGGCCGCAGGTGGAGAGTCTTGAGGCCGAGGTGTTGCTTGCTGGAGGGCTGCTGGCAAGTCAAGGTAAATGCACTATTAGTTTTCTCTTTACAGTATATGTGCCCTTTCCAATTCCTAACAAATGTTACACACTGGGACCCAAATCTACGCTACCTCTAGGTTAGGGCTTACATTTAAACATTGACAAATCCCCTTTGTGTGTGGTATTGGCCAACATGTGTGTCCCAGGCAAGCACTACAAGTTTGTGGTTGGTCGTCCTCCTCCCTCCTGTGCAAACCTACACTTAGCACCCAAGTCTTACCACTGGTGAGCACATGCCACCTATCAGTGTCCATGGTGCCCAACACCCCCTGGTAGGTGTCGGGGTGGAGCATCCCCACCACCCGCTTCTCAGCATGTGAAAATTCCATGTAAGTCTTCAGGATCCCACCACCAAAGGGTGGCTTTAGAGAGCTGGCCAATGTTTGAGGCATCCCTCTGGTCGATCATCACTTTACCCCTCAACCCATCTGGCACTGAGTTTCCACTGAATCACCACCTTTGGGTCATCCCACCTTTTCATTGCCTGGACCCAATCCTGGTGTTGTCACATTGCAAGCTATCTCCAACCATAACTCCTCCTGCCACGCTTTGACAGTAGAGCAGGACCGGCACCCAACACAATCCAGCAGATGGTGGATCTGCTGGATGCTGGGGTCTGCTGGGTGGTGTCTTGGCTGAAGGGGGAACCACTATGCCCACTCCCAGGTCTGGAACGGATGGATTCTAGGCTACTTCCCGGGCAAAGAGCAACCCTGGCTGTGGCATCGCTGCTCAGCCTTCGACTCTGCTGTAGACTCCACAGTGTTGCCCCCACTGGGGCCCGCACTGTGCTCCCGACTGTTGGTTGGTCTGTGGTGGGCTCTCGGCACATGCCTCACACTGCTTCGGGTGACCCAAGTGGCTAGTGTGGGGATGGCGGTAGTAGAGTAGAATGGTGTCAGTGAGCACTATCCAACAGTAGTAGCGGAGGTGAGAGTTAGGCGCACTACTTGGCCTAAGTGCGTCTACGCTTGCAATCCGCCACTACTATTTAATGGGAGATCGCCGATGCCAACTCACCTCTTCCCGGTCCTGCGGCTGCTTGTCCGATCAGCGCGCCCGCTGACATCACATCGTTTAGGCGTTTGTTTAAGGCTAGCGGCTCTGAGCGCGCTGACGCCCGAATCCCCCACTTCCCTCTAACAGGGCCATTCACAAATGCCTGGCATGGGCACGCGCCCTGCTAGAGGGACAGCGGGGATCCAGCTTCCCCACCACCATCCATGGGCACCGCAGAAGAGTAGGGTGTGTTGGGCTTGGCACTATTTGTGCCTACGCCCCCCCAGAACCAAGTGATTAACCAGTAGAGGAGGCTACAACAGTGGAGGACATGGGGGATGCAGTGAGACTGGCAGCAAGTCTCAATTTTGGATACTGCGCTGAGTGCAAACATCCAGATCGGCGTGTGACTCACAGTCCCCTGCGCTGGCTCTTGTCCAATCAGAGCTGCCTGCTGAAATGACGTCATTTGATGAGCAGCTCTGATTTGTGTTATGGGGAGCGAGACATCCCTTGTTGTCCTGCGCTTGCATCCCTTGTTGTTCTGAATCTGACTCGGGTGGGAGCGTGCACACAGCCTCTGGATTCAGGAATGCAGCCACTCTCTCTCCCCATCCCAAATGACGTCAGTTCAGCGAGAGGTTCAGATTAGACGAGAGCCCGCTCAGGTGCTGCTGAACCAGAAAAAGGGAGGTGTGTATGGGCGCCCTGGGGGATTTCACATAACGGGGCATCCTGATTGGGGATGCACTGGGGGCCGCATTCCACTGTGCCTGGCCAGATGAGTTTTGTTCCACTTTAAGAGCCAAATCAGTTTAGCACCAGGGGCCTGTGTCCAGGAGACCAGACATGTTTTACCTGCCCACATTTATCATTTACAATAAAACCCAATTTTACTTACAAAAATATGTACTGATCGCATTTGCTCACATACCACCCTACAAGCCCAATCTTTCCTACTGGATTCTCACTCCCTTTGTAAAGTAAGGCTTTGTGATAGGACACTGGCGGTCATGGGGTCCAGCGTCAATGTGGAGGTCGCGGGCAATCATGGTTCCATTTTGCCAAAGGAGCAGGTAAGACATGGGCCAGAAATAAGCAGGAAGGGCATCAGCAATCCACTGCTGTGATCAACACCCTCATCAAAATCAGACCTTCAGCATGATTTAATGAAAAGCCCAAACCGTTAAAAAAACTATTCCCCATCATCTAAAATTAATATATTTTACGTTTTTAGTCACTTATTTTTTCCCACTCCGGGCTGCAACTCTGTTCAGAACTCTAGGATACGGGAGCTGCCATCTTGAGGCATCACACATACTGAGGAGAGCGGGATAAAGTACAGGGGGTGGGGTTACAGCTGTGCTTTGCACAGACAGAGCAGAGCTTGGGTCAGGGAAAGGACAGCAATCCCAGAATGCAGAGCAACACAGAGGACACTTCCTGTTTGCAGGCTGCCTGATGCTCCATGAGCTGCCAACGTGAGCAATCTGTATGTACAGTGTGTGGGAAACATATAAAATATGCTTTTATGCAGGGTGAATAACACATTGTAGTGCTGAGCAATAGCAGGGTGGCAATAATCCTAAATAACACCCGGCCCCTACAAGACCCTTTATCCTCAGCCCACTGGCCTAATGGCTTTCCTGCCCTTAGCTGAAAAAATGACCCGGGCTTCTTGTCGAGCCACTGAGCATCATCTCACTCTTCTTCCCGCGCTTTCGCAATCACGTGAAGAGCGACCAATGAGAGGCAGGCAGAGTAGAAACCTCAGGTGCGGAGCCGGGCTATCTTCCTATCAGCGTATCAGTGTCCGCACATAGGCAGACGCATAAGCGAGCCGCACGCCTACCCAGTGCCCTGTATGTGCGCGTGCAGGAGAGAAAGCGCGAGGCCGCGCCATTCTCCGAGCGCAGAGCCCTGCCCATAGCATTACTCCACTGTGGCCCAGCGGTGACCGCCCGAGGTGGGTGTGTAGTGAGTCACAGGCACACACTCACGCGTGTTGTGCTTCTTACAGACAGGGCGGTGCCAGCTGCTGCCCCGCCTACGTCGGGATCTCCAGTTACCGACGTCACCGCTGATTTAAATAGCTTTAAGCTGGTGCGGGAGGGAAAGTACGCGCAGCGTTTCCCTGGCTGACACATCGCGGCGTTCGGGACGCGGCCAGCTGACAGGTAGGGCGCGGTGCCAGCAGGGTGCCCGCACACCATGCCTGGGCAATAATGCTTACACTGGAGATACGTGCGGCGATGCGGATTCTAACATGGCTTCTTCTCCCATTCTGCTACATGCGCTGCCCTAATGCGGGATATTGATGCACCTGCTGCGGTGCTGGAGACAGAGGATGAAGGAGACTCCCCGGTGTATTGCCCTCTCCATCCCATGCCCTGCCTCGTCTGTCCCTGAAAGCATCCCCGCCTTTCATGCAGATGCCCCTGTTACCTTCCTGCCCCTCTGACCCAAGCCAATCTGCACTGGACTCAAATCCAGATGTTGTCATCACTCGTTTTGCATGCCTCTGTAGAATCCCAGTATCTTGGATCCAGATTACTTCACTGAGTCTTTTTGTCTTGTACTTGGATGGTCCTGTTGAGCTGTCTTGCCTTGGATCCAGATGCCCCATTTGGGTCATTTTCCTGAGATCCAAATGCCCCTTTTGAGCCATCTTGCCCTGGTTTCAAATGCACCCTATGTAACCTCTCCCCTTAGATCCAGATGCTACTGTTAAGCTCTCTTGCCCAGAATTAAGATGTCCCGGGATGAGCTACCTTGGATTGAGATGCCCCTGTTAAGCCCTCTCTCCTCAGATCCAGATGCCCCTGCTGAGCTCTCTTGCTTTGTATCCAGATGCCCCTCCCTGTTAAGCCCTCTCTCAGATGCTGTTCCTAAACTCTTTTGCCTTGGATCTAGATGCCCCTGTTAAGTTCTCTCTCCTCAGATCCAGATGCCCCTGCTGAGCTCTCTTGCTTTGTATCCAGATGCCCCTCCCTGTTAAGCCCTCTCTCAGATGCTGTTCCTAAACTCTTTTGCCTTGGATCTAGATGCCCCTGTTAAGTTCTCTCTCCTCAGATCCAGATGCCCCTGCTGAGCTCTCTTGCTTTGTATCCAGATGCCCCTCCCTGTTAAGCCCTCTCTCAGATGCTGTTCTTGAGCTCTTTTGCCTTGGATCTAGATGCCCCTGTTAAGCCATCTCTCCTCAGATCCAGATGCCCCTGCTGAGCTCTCTTGCTTTGGATCCAGATGCTCCAGTTAAGCCCTCTCTCATCAGATCCAGATGCCCCTTTTGAGCTATATTGCCTTGGATCTAGATGCCCCTTTTAAACTCTCTCTCCTTAGATCCAGATACCCCTGCTGAGCTCCCTTGCCTTGGATCCAGATACTGCAGTGGAACCCTCTTGCCTTAGATCCAAATTTCCCAGCTGAACTCTCTTGTCTTGGATCCATCGGCCCCAGCTATGCCCTCCTGCCTTGGATACAGATGCCCCTGCTGAGCCTTCTTGCCCTGGATTAAGATGGCCCAGTTTATCTCTCTTGCCTTGGATCCAAATGCCCCCATTGACCCCTCTTTCCTTGCCCCTGCCCGCAGTTGCCCCTGTTGAGCCCTCTTGCCTTCTATACAGATGCTGTGTTGTGCGTTTTGCTTAGACGCTGAAGCCCCTGTTGAGCCCTTGCACCTTGAATCCACATGCCCCCAAATACCCTCAATGAACCCCACTACCTTGGACTACCTAATACACTGAAGCCAATTACCCATGTTTTATCCCCGCTGACTTGGTTTTAAATATATAATTTGAGCCTTTTAGACAGGATACCCCCCCTTCATAAACCAGGTAACCTAAGAGATTCTGGGGCCCCAGGAACTCCTTTGTAGTCTGGCTGAGACCCCTTCAACTCATCTATGAGACCCTTGATGGCCTTTATCTCTCATATCGACATATCATGTGGCTGCCCCTATTCAGATCCTCTTTCTTAGTGCTACAGTGTTTTCCTCATCTGTATTATGGTTGGGTGGAGACAGCAGTCAGAATACATGTAGTGTGCAGCTTATTTACAGAAAAAAAAACATTACACACAGATTTTGTAAGCAAGACAAATAGTTTAAACTTGGTGGGTGCCAACCCAAGTGACCTAGTTCTGCACTCTGTGCTGCGGCCAGCTGATTTTATTCCTATTTTTTACTTTCTCTTCGCTCTCGTTGACCGCTCATCCTCAGGCATGCCTAGCCCTCTTATAGTGTGATCTTTGATAGTTTTATAGAAACTGATGTCATGTGTACTGTTTGTGAATGCTGTCAGCCATCCCGGCACTGGGATATCTGTCAGTGCTAAGGCAAAGCAAACAGACTTGCAGTAACATTTCATCGGCTAACTGATGAATCCTTGCTGCCATGCCTGTAACTGCACAGCAAGGCGCTTAGCATTGGGTTATGTACTAAAGGGTATTACTTTCTGGGTGGAGGATAGGACGTTAATTGAAAAGATTGAAAATGGATGTCGGCAATGGCAAATATGGTGACCAGTTCAAAATGAGTGTTGTGCCATGATGAACGCCCCCCCCTATGTATTACAAAACTAAAAATCATTTATTTGGACATAGATATTATAGAGGGATCAGTACTTTCCTGAACCGTGCGACCAGGCTCAACATTGGTGCACATAAGCTATACCTGCCTGTCACTGTCAGCAGTGTACTTAGCTAAACCATGCCCAGCACTAGGGCACCCAAGTTCCTGTCTGTCACTGTCAGCAGTGTACTTAGCTAAACCATGCCCAGCACTAGGGCACCTGTCTGTCACTTTCAGCTGTGTACTTACCTGAAGCATGCCGCTATGCCCAGCACTAGTGCACTTAAATTGTCCATGCTAAGTGTAAAAACAAATAGTTTGTTTACCTGCCATGCATAGGATTCATCCTGGTGTGCTGCTGAATAAAGGTGTTGTTGCTGAGATTTAGGCTCTCCTGTAGCCCCTGGACTTTTATTTATTCATAACCACCTATGTTTATCACTGAGAGGTGGACCTGCCTCCGCCCCTCCTGCATTGCATTGTGTGGGACACACCCATGCTTGTGCATGCAGGGAAGGATAGCTGCTCCCCACTTTGCTTGTCTGTCTTTTCCCTTCTTTTTTTTGCATGTGTCCAACTTTTAGTGCTATTAAAAATGTGGTCATAAATAAATAAAACCCAGGGGCTATTTAAAGTGGACCAACACCCAGGATTTTGACTATCCTGGGTTTTGGTCCACTTCAGGGGGGCACCCCGCTGTGTAAAACCCCCCAGAAACACCCCAATACTCACCTCACAACGCTCCCACGTGGCCGGGTGACAGCGACGGACAATCGCTGACAGCGACGGACAAGCCAGCGCGTCCGCCGCCGCCTCCCGCACGTCCCTCTGACAGCGCGCGCGCCCGCGCCGGCCGTTCACAAACGGCCGGGGCGGGCGCGCGCACGACTAGAGGGGCGCGCGGGAGGCGGAGGAGGTGAGTTTTTGGGGGGTTTTCGGGGGGGGGGTTCCTCACCGCGGGACATCCCGATCTCGGATGTCCCGCGGTGAGGGGGATGATCGGCCTGGGAATCTTATAGATTCCCGGGCCGATCACCCCAGGGTGTTGGTCCACTTTAAAATGTGGTCATAAATAAAACCCAGGGGCTGGGCTACAGAAAAGGGACTGAATCTCAGGAACAACCCTTTTGTTCAGCAGTTTACCAGGATGAAGTATATGCATGGCAGGTAAGCAAGTAATGATTTGTTTTTACACTTAGCCTGGACAGTCCTGTAAGTTATTCCTGCTTGTCACTGGCAGCAGTTTACCTACCTGAACTGTGTGACCCAGCTCATTAGTTGTTCCTTTCCATCACTGTTCACAGTGTACTAACCTGAACCATGCAAATGGGCACAACACTGGTGCACATAAGCTAGTCCCACCCAACGTCAGCAGTGTACTTATCTAAACCATGCAGCCTGGCACAGCACTGGTGCACATAAGCTAGTCCCACTCATTGTCAGCAGTGTACTTACCTAAACCATGCAGCCTGGCACAGCACTGGTGCACATAAGCTAGTCCCACCCACCGTCAGCAGTGTACTTACCTAAACCATGCAGCCTGGCACAGCACTGGTGCTTATTGGCCAGTGCCAACTGGCTGGCAGTTGGTTAGGGCCCATGCCAGTGTTCTGAAGACAGAAAACAATCCTGCCCAGTAGGTGGGCTGATGTTCCATATCTGCCCCTAGTTTTGTGCCAGGGTATCTAGGGGGCCACCACGGCTTCTGATCTTGAATTGTTTGGATAGGTGTGCAAAATATTAGTTATTTCTATAAACTGCCAACATTTTGATCTTTTCATGCAGAACTGCAGGGTTCCAAAATTTGACATAAAGCCTGACTGAGAATGTGTGACCTCAGCCCTCAGAAATGGGGACACAGAGGTTACAGCAATAGATACTTGCCCTGGGTGGTGATCTCATCTCTCCTGTGGAAGTAGCTTTTGTGCCTTTCACACACTGCACATGCACACTTCACTTTGTTTAAAATGTTGCATATATTTGTATTCATGTAATGAACATGTTTTAGAGGAAAGTTACGTTTCTAATAAGTCCTAAAAGAGATAGATGCTAAAAACAAACTGCAGTCCTGAATGTGAACAGGTATCCTTCATATAATTACTCTATATGCTGAATGCAGCTGAATTGACTTGCTGGGACTTGCAGTTGCACTGCAGCACATTCTACTACCTATTGCAATAATATATTGTAAGCGAGTGTGTGTGCAGTATATACACTATTTATTTATATTGTGTGCATAATCAGTGTTTCTATTGACCTATGATGATGGTAGGAAAATGTGACCGCTTCAGGCAGCGTATCAGGATGAGTTAAACATTCAACAGCAGAGTTGACTTCAGGTAATCCCACACCTAGCTGCCTTGTCACATACATTGTGTGACGAGACATTTTCTAACGTTCGGTTAGAAGATAACAATAAGTCTAGGTGTACATTATCATGACTTAATATGTTCCTTTGCATGCACGGGGTGGCTGATCATAATGGTGAACTCTACACGGAACAAAAACCGGAGATAGCTGTTAATATACTGACCTAGCCTCAGCCGTTGCTCGCATTAGAAAGGCAGCCGTGCGGTTCCTCACACCTTCTGTTCTTCTGAATGCTTCTCCAGTGACTTTATTTTACTTCAGGTATCTTCTAGTGAGAAGAAGTTCTAACTGATCATCATCATCAAGGATGGGATCACTTATATATGTTATCAAAATAAGTATAGGTCTCATAGTACTTTTAAAGCAAGAAGGAATAATATTTGACTGTTAAAAGAAAATGTGAGGCCAGTCAGACCCCCCCTTTTGGTGAACTGCTTGAACACCTCTGTTAAAGTGGGCCAAAACCCAGAATTTTGACTATCCTGGGTTTTGGTCCTTTCCTTGCATGAAACCCCCCAGATCGCCGAAACTCACCTCTTCCTTGTCCTACGCTGCATCCGCTTGTCCAATCAGCGATGCTGATGTCACATCATCTAAGCTTTCATCGAAGGCCAGTGGCCAGCAGCTCCGAGCACGCTGACGGCCGCACCCCCCACGACCCTCTAATAGGGAGCATGCCCATTCACAAATGCCTGGCGCAGGCATGTGCCCTGCTAGGGGGATAGTGGGAGTGCGACTGCGGCTCGCGCATGAGCCATTGAACCGGGAAACAAGGTAAGTGTTTAGGGCGACCTGGGGGGGGGTTTCACACAGCGGGACGTCGTGGTTTTGGATGCCCTGGGGGGAGGGAATCTATAAGATTCCTGGGTCAATTGCCGTGGGTTGTGTAGCGATAACCCTTATCGCCGGAGGGCTTCACCGCCCGAGACGTCCTTTTCCCAATCGTAAGAGGTGCTGCTGGAATTCCAGAGTCGTCCGTGAGGAAACAGGAACAGCCCTTACAAGGGCTAGTAAATTGTAATATAGCGTTTCCCCCAATAAGAGACAGAACTTCAGTATTGAGGGTGAAGGTGAAGTGTCTTTATTAGTGCCATTCTAGGCCTTATATACACAAGTCTCCTATTGCATGACACACACACCGACCAATAGCAGCAGGGCACACAATCCCTCAACTCTGCCGGTGACGCAATCAGTAGAACAATAGCAGGCTGTAATACAATCAATCAGGACAATGCCATTGACTGTGACGTAATCAACAATACACAATGGCAGTCAAAATACAATGACATTGCCTGTAACAGTATCAAAATACAATGACCTAATTAAGAAAAGGCCAGTGAATGACCCGGTGGGCAACTGAATAGTGATGACATCCAAAAGACAGAGCGTATGTCACAGGTTGTGGTCCCCTTTAAGATTTTTTTTTTTCTTTTTCCATCTACTCCATTTGCTCCCTTGTCATATGAATACCACTGCCATATTGGCCGTATGTCTTCCGTAAAGGAAGGTTCTGTCAGGAGTTTCGAGGTGCTCTTCATTGGGGAAAGAATGTTATTATACTGCTACTATGTGAAGTGTTACAGGCTGAACACATAGCTCTGCGTAGCTACTAATTAGCTTGGTGGGTTCATTAGTTTTATCACCCGCATCTCCTTGTGTTACATTTCATTAAAAGCATTTAGCAGCATTTCTTATCTTTTATCCTTATAACAGTTATCAGTAAACTCACCTTTTCCTGGGCCGCCACATCTCAGGCATCCCAGCAGCCAGTTTTCCTAAACGGCTGGGTGCAGGAGTGCATGCTCCTGAGCAGAGAGCCGGAGATGCGACCAGTGTCGCTGCGGAACCTATGAGATCAGCCAATCGGCAATCTCAAAATTGCTACGTGGCTTGGCTTAGGCGGTGAAAAAACACTGTTTTATTTAAAAACCGGGTCTCGGCTGAGCCAACAGCAGCATACACTTTAAAGCGGACCTTCACCCTGAATAAGAGCATATCTTATATGTTTCCCACACCCTGTACATTCCCACACCCTGTACATACAGATTGTCCACATTAAAAATCATCCTACCTGCATCTACTGCATTTTATAAACTTTTAAACATCCAAGATGGCAGCTCATGAAGCATCAGGCAGCCTGCAAACAGGAAGTACCTTCAGACTGCATTGCTCTGTATTCTGTGATTGCTGTCTTCTTCCTGGCCCCAGCTCTGCTCTGTCTGTGCAAAGCACAGCTATAACCCCACCCCTGCACTTTATCCCGCTCTCCTCTCCTCAGTATGTGATGCTTCAGAGGCAAGATGGCGATGCCCCCATCTTAGGCCCTTATTTATCAAGGGATAGCGCCAGGTAGTGTCTCACTAGCGCCAGGTATCGCCAGCTATCGGCGGCTACCGACTCCAGAACGCCAGGCGGCGGACACAATCACGCATTTATCACGCTAAATGAGGCTAGCACCGGCGAGAGCGTCAGCTAGCGCGGCATTCATCATGTAGCGGACTGCAACGAACAGCGCCGCTGCTAATCCCATCACAGCGCCAGGTCTGACCTCTCGCTACCTGGCGCTCTCCAATGCATTTCAATGGAGCAATCTTTAAATCTTCATATTTAATTGGTATATTTTTTTTTTTTTTTAAATCTCAAAAATTCTGTGACCACTTCGGCAATGTTAGATATTTTTTTTAAGGTAAAAAAAATTAAAAAAAAAAAAATTTGTGCAGAATTGATATTATAGGTCTGATATTAATGTATTCATATTACAAAATGTTTAGAAAAACTTGTTTAATTTTTTAATCAAAAAATATGGATGTTTGGGGGTTAAAAACTACTTTTAAGCCATCGCCGCCAGCGCTCTGGGGTTTAAACAAGCATTTCACAGCGCGAGAATTTTTTGAGCGTGATTTGTTAATGAATATGCTGGGAACCGTTCGCTATGACCATTCGCTGTCAGGCGCTCCCATACAGCGCGGAACCTGTCAAACAGCGACTCCTAACCCCGTATTCAACATTACTGCACACCGACTGAGTCGCTGTCAACAGCCGAACAACGGCCAAGCACAGCGAATACTAGCGGGCGCTGTGAAAATCACGCTACTGGCGCTCATCTGTCGCTACCTGGTGCTATTACTGAATCGGCCTCTTAGAGTTGCAGCCCAGTGGGGGAAAGAATAGTAAGTAAGTGACTAAAAACTTAAAATATATTAATTTTAGATGCCGGGGAATAGTTTTTTAAGGGTTTGGGCTCTTCATTAAATCATGCTGAAGGTCTGGTTTAAGTGGCAAAAAATCCAATGCCGCCTTCCCTACCTGAGTAACTTAGGACCGCTTAAAAAGAGAGATTGATGTTGTGGCACCATGCTGATCATCTCTGCTTGATTTTCTTCATGGGTAGAAGCTGTTTAATGCCTTTTGGATTTTTAAATGGGAATGTGTGGATCACAACAAAGTTGGCAGCAGAATAGCCTTTAGGGGAAATTTGGAGTATTCTAGTCATTTGGGAAGTGAGTGTTGCCATTGATGCAAAGGGCTCCTAGGATAGATCCTATCCCTTGGCTTTCTACAGGTTCACTTTGGTCTTTGAAATGTCTTGATACAGAATCGATCCAAGGCAAATAGTTGCTTTAGCCTTTGCCTTTGTTTACATGTATATAGCTTAGATAAGACTTGTATGCATTGATCTTAAACAAAAAAGCGATAGGAAAAGAAGAAATATACCAAGTTGATTCAGAAGATAATGAGTAGTGATGGGCATCTTAACTTAAAGAGATTCAAAGTCACAGGTTTTGTACCTTCTGCCTTCGATCCCACAACTCATTTGTGAGCCACTGGCCTATTACCATCTTGTATTCTATTCAGCTTTTGCTATGCCCTTGCTCTTTCATGTACGTGCACCAGCCATTCAGAAATGCCTGGAATTGAGTATAAGGCAATTCAAAGGGGAGGGGTTATAAAAGGGGGTTTGGCCTGCTTTGAAGACATTTGCATGCAACACTATAATATATACAAAAGAACTTCCTTTGGACTATCGAAGAGGTTAATCACTATAAACTGGATGACCTTGACTCACTTATGTGGTCATAACAACAAATAAATATCCAATCAATAATGTTATAAACAATATATCAATACAAAGTCCAATAATAAGTTCAAATGACATACTACAATAAATCAAACCAATCGATAAACTATCCTCTTGCTAATTCTTGTACACCTAACCCCCAAAAATAGAAAACCCTACTTTACATTTCTGTCTTTTGCGCTCACATGCTACATCTATGTTTATCAGGCGATTATTGAGATAAAACTATTTTAGCTGCTCTAGGGAAGTTCTTGTGTATACCAGTATATTAGAATTGCTTGCAATGTTTTTAATATCTTTAAAATGGATGTCCAGTCTCCTATTAACCCTCCTCTCCCCTGGCGCTGAGGCAGGATGTGGGCGGGGGTTACAGAAAAAACACCTTACCCTACTTAGAATCTCAAACTGCCATCATCACTTGGGTGTGGCTGCACAGCGGCATCCCCCACCCCACTGCCTGCCGCCATCTGCTCAAATCTCCCAAATGACCCCACCCAGAGCCAGAAATTCTGGGGCACCCACTGGATTGCAGGCAGGGGAAGCTGTTTATTTTTTGTAACCTCCACTTCCTGCCTTATCACTTGAGTAGGGGTGGTGGGAATGGGGGGGGGTTAATAGAAAAGTGCATACCCTTTTCTTATTATGGTATATTGTTTCTGCTTTAAGACGCAGTAGAAGCCTAATAAACAAAACACATTGAGGCAACATAAACCTGATTGGATGATTTAAACAAGCTAAGGTTAGCTGGGGCTGCATAAAAACTGACCTCTGTAGCAAATATGTTAGGTTAAGTTTGTTAGGTCTTTGTATAGTTTTTCTTTTCTTTACATATCTACTTCTTTCCAAACCTCAAACGTTTTTCCTACATGTTAGCAGATCTTTCCGATTTGTGGTGACCTCATCCTGTGCACAAAAGTAAACCTTAGTGCAGGTCTTTTTGAGGCCTAGATCTCTAATTTAAAATCTTAGACTTGAAGTTTGGTAATAATAACCCATAATTTTTAGGCGGGGGATGCTTTCATGGCTACTCACAGTATTAAGTAGAACTCAAGGAGTGGTTGTGGCAAGCTGCAAGTCTCCTGTGGCTTATAGAAACCTAAAGAGAACTTATGGCTAAGTCCTAATTAGAGGTGGCGCATCAAATTATCCTGCACACAATCATAAACCTGCCATTTAAGGCTTTGCAGATTGCTTCTGATGATTGCTGGAGAATGGCAGGACTAAGCTATCTAGCCCGGTTCCTTCTGAGGAGATGACTGTTAGTTACTTATTGCAATTCTTCAGCAGCTACAACTGCATCTGTCCTTGAACGGAATTTAATTTAACGGCCATATCCCATAAACAGATAAAAGATATCCATAAAAGCAGACCTATACAATCAGGGCTGCTTTGTCCTCCATCCTCTGGCCATTCCAATATGGGGGGGTTAAAAATGCCTCACTTGAGTTGATTTTACTAAGACATGTGCAGTCTGGTTTTGGTCGCACTATAACTGTGGCCAATAACGTTTGCCAGCAGTATGTGCTTGGGGTCAGAGCATTCGTATGCTTTAACCTACTAGTGCCCGGACTCCATGCCTTGCCCCTCTGAACTACATTTATGACGTTTGAAAATTCTGTCTATACAAATATAAGAAAACATTTAAAGAGGAGCCATGGCCTCCCTGGAGTCTAAAAGACTTCAGTGAGGCAGATTTCCTCATTGACCTGGCTGGCCATACCTACCCACCAGCCAGAACCCGGAAGCGCAGCTATCGGCTTCACAAATTGTGGGCTGCTGGAGGACGATCGGTGGCATGGGAGAGCTAGTCAGGTAATATGGGGATATTCTTATTTTCTCTGCCAAAGCTGGCCCTGGCGTTTTTTGTAATAGTCCAAGAAAGTGGCGGGACTGTCGTGGAAAGTAAGAAAAACAAGCCATACTCACATTTTATCCCCTACATAGATCAGTCCTTCTCCAGCTGTCAGAAATTTGCTGGGTCACAAGGTCAAGTCCTAATAGTTGTGCCCCTACATAGCCAGGGGGTGCCGAGTCTGTTGAAGTTTGACTTTATCTTCTTCTACAGTGAACTGTAGAGGCTGTACCAGGACCCCAGAGTTTGTCCATGTTTTTTCTTCCAGTTTTTCAATGACCAAACTGAAAATGTGGCATACTGGGATCACTGAGAGACAGGGGCAGCCATGTGACCACATTTGTACTTGGTCGTGGAGGAATAGAGATAAACGGAGGGGCAAAGCACACTGCAGGAGATGGAGGAGAGACCCATGGAACGGGCTTCAGATTTGCTCTTTGCTTCCAGGGCCAGCAGTGGCAGAGAAAATTCTAATATCCCCTTACCTGACTAGCTCTCCCACACCACTGATTGTCCTCTAGCAGCCCACGATTTGTGAAGCCGAGAGCTGCGCTTCCGGGTTCTGGCTAGTGGGTAGGTATGGCCTTTGTATGGCCTTTGTATGGCCAGCCAGGTCAATGAGGAAATCTGCCTCACTAAAGTCTTTTAGACTCCAGGGAGGCCATGGCTCCTCTTTTGAAATGTTTTCTCATATTTGTATAGACAGAATTTTCAAACGTCATAAATGTAGTTTAGAGGTGCAAGGCATGCCTTGGAGCCTTTTTTGGCCACAGTTACTGTGTGACCAAGACCAGACTGCACATGCTTTAGTGAAATCAACTGACGTAAGGTATTTCTAACCCCCCATATTGGAATGGCCAGGGGATAGAGGACAAAGCACCCCTGATAATATAGGTCTGCTTTTATGAATCTAAGCCAGGCCTCTCTCTTTAACTGGTGAATGCACCCTTTGCTCTTTTGAGCTTCTAAAACTACCCACTTCATTTATTCTGGACCCACTTTACAATTGGTGTAGTGTACTCTTATCCAGTCAAATAACTGATTCTCTGTTTAAACTTGCAATGCTTTTAATTAGTTTAACACAAATAATTAAAATGTAAAGTGGAAACAAATAAATAAATGAAAAGATCAAATTGATAAAACATCGTATGGTGTGGCTTTCCCTTCTATGAATGCATGTTTATATTGTAGATTTGTATGCCTGTGCTGCATGGGGTAGAGTATCGCCCTTCACATAAAAGAATATGCTTGGACATGTCCCAGACAGTGACTGCATCTCCTCCCTTCCAAGTGTGACTAAAGGAGGGCCCAGATGACATTCAGTGACGCTATGGTGTTATCATCAGCTTGCTGAGTCAGCCCCTTGCTCTCTGCAACGGGAAATCCTCTCCTTCATGGAACAGAAAAATCTGTCAAGTCTGTCTACTACAGAAGCTTGATCCTTCATGTTCCTGCAGTAACAGATGCCCGAGCCTACCTCCGGCATTATCTTTTTATTGTACCAGTCACCTCATTTGATTTATTGCAAATTAGACGTAGCAGCAAACATTGTATTAGGTATTATTCATGACTGACCTAATTATTGTAGCAGTTGTGTAAATTAAGTGGAGCAAGTATTGTTTAATTTAAAAAGCCAAATCTTGGAGGGGGTGCGAAGGGGTAAGGAGTTATGTTTAAGAGTATTTGTTCTCTTAAGGTGGACCAAGACCCAGGATTTTGACTATCCTTTCCCCCAGTAAAACCCCCAAGGACACCTAGACCAGCTCACCTGTTCCCGGTCCCTCACGTCTAAGAGCAGCAGCTCTGATGGCCGTGCATGCCCGCGCTGGCCATTCACAAATGTCTGGCGCTGGCACGCGCCCTGCTAGAGGGAGAGCGGGATGTGGCCGCTTCTCTTACGCCCGTGGGACCGGGAAACGAGGTAAGTGAATGGGGGGACCTGGAAGGTTTTACACAGGGGGGCATCCCAATTTTGGATGCCCCAGGGGGGCCAATCAAGCTGGATTTTGGTCCACTTTAAATTGCATATGTAAAGGCAAAGAAAAAGCGGAATGAAGGCTACTGCGTATTGGAAAACTTGAGGATTATAGTTTTATTTTAAAGCAGAGCAAAACCCAGTTCAGTCGGTCCTGGAATCTATGGACCTACCTAGGGGCGTGGCTTATTCAGTCTTTTGCAGGTAAAGTGTTTATCACCACCATGACAATTTGCAGGTATAAAAGGGTCTTAAAGCAGAACTTCAATCTAAATTTACCCACTTGCCCTGCCACCCTAGCCTGTTGCTGTGGCAGGATGGGGCCTCAGCAACTCCGGCGCCCAAGATCCTAGGTGCTGGCGCTACCATTTTGCTGGAATGATACAGAGCTGCATCCCCCAACTCTCTCCCGTCCATTCAAGTAGTTCTACAGCAAAACATAGCTTTACAGGGTGACCAGGTGAGAGGGGGTCAAGAGCGGGTGATGCAGGGTGACATAGCATCTCTGCAGGGGTACCACAGCACTTGCCTCTTCTTGGTGCTCCCTCGATGATGTAAACAAGGGCAGCCACCTGCCCGCTCTTTTGGGGCTGTCTGCGCGCTCCTGCGCCCAGCAATTAAGGTCCTTGTGGCACCCATGTTTTAATGTTCAATTTACAGAAAATGAGGCAAAATCTTCACAGTGTTGTCACAGACCACATATATCTAATCCTTCTCTATGACATTAACATTAAAGTGATCCTATACTCAGAAAGAAGTTTATGTCATCACTTTCTTTCCCCAGCCCAGTCCCCCAAAACAGCCTGTGTTCCTTTTTAACCAAAATCTTTGCCTAATATTCATGACCAAAACATGACCTGGGTGTAGTCAGCCATATTGCTCCCTGACCAAACAGCCCCGTCCCCTGATGCTTTCTAGCGATAATGCGTTTATTTACAGTACACACAGCTCAGCATTGGGGAGCACTTTAACCTGTCATTCTGTGACAGTTTAGTTGTAACTGATTTAATTAGCATATGACTGGCATTCACTGTCATGCTGCTTCCTGTTATAAATAATGAGCAAAGGCTTTAGTAAAAAAAGAAATTCAGGCTATTTTGTGGCACTGGGCTGGGGATAGAGGGTGACACATAAACGTCCTTTCTGTGTACAATATCACTTTAATGTGGATTAAAACCCATTAAGACTCTGGGGATGGACACTTGACTGTCCCTGGGCCATCGCAATTCGAGATTCAGCACAAAATAAGGTGTTCACACCTGTCTGGTACCGCATGTGTTTCCGCGTTCGCGCAGATGCTGGGGTACCACAAAAATAATCCAGCAATGGCACCTCTATGGCTCCTTTCTCACCTCTCTGGTGCGGTAGAGAGGAGAAAAACGCGGCCGCAAAAAGTCCAGCTGCTGTGTCTGGGCCGCAAATGCATGCCATTAAAAAGGTTTTTTTTTTAAACGCGAACATGAGTACGAACACAAACAAGAAACGCGAACGCAAAACAGAATCCCTGCCACAAACCCATGCCGCAAAACGCGACAAGTGTGAACATAGCCAAACGCATTTCTAACGTATCAAAGTGAAGTTTGTTACAATGCCCATCTGGCGTATTTACAAAACGGGTGTTGTTCACGCAGACAACTAATAAATAAAAACAAGCTCAAGGGGGCATCCAGAATGCTGGAGCCCCCCCCACACATAACTCCCCAGAACGCCCAATATCCATACCTTCACTATGAGCCAGCACCAGTAAAGGAGTCCCGTGATTGACCGCCAGTGCGCACTTCGTCCAATCGCAGGACTCCTTTCCCGGCACGCTGGCTCAGTGAAGGTAAGGTTGTTCTGGGGGGGGGGTTATGTGCGGGGGCATCCATAATGCTGGAGCCCCCTGCACATAACCCCCCTCCCCATTCTGGATGCGCCCCAGAGCTTATTTTTATTAGCTGTCTGTGGCACCAACACCTGTTAAAGAAAAAACGGTTTATAGCAACAGAGAGGTGTGGACAGAGCCTTAATATTAATAAATAAATATTAATTACAACTAACAAGAGAAAGGTAGTAGCAGTTAATTTAAAGAGGACCAAAACCCTACTCTGCCATCCCCTGAGTCTAAAAGACAGTGGTGTCACTGGACAGGCACCAAAACCTAGGATATGCAAATTAGCCGTCCTTACATTGTATAAAACTAAAAGAAAGGTCTTTGGAATGAAATTGAATTTTTTACATGCAGCTGAAATGCAAGTCAGTCTTGGATACAGTGTTGTTAAATTAGAAGAGCCATTGATCACATTGATGTGACTGTTAGTAGAATACGGACATTGGCACATGAAAGGACCAGGCACAACCTGTTTCTGGTGACTCTATTGTTACCGCGGTGAGGGGTAAATCTCCTTAGCGAGAACCACCCAAAAACAAACAATCCAACCCCACTCCACATTTAAGTGTTTTGCCCTGGTTATAAGCCAGCAGGGTACCTGACTGCCAGTACTACAGCTGCATTCATCCAAGACTTTATGCTTTTAAGGTAAGATAATATCGTATTATGAAGGTTTTATTTGCCAATAGTTGGTCTTATGGCATTTTTGATCCATTTTACCACTCCCCACACACTTTTCTCATTTTAACAGCCTGCATTGCAGCACAGATTTAATTATTTCTGATCGCTAATGCTTTACTCAACAGCCTCAAATCAAGTTAGAGGTTATAGAGTCCTTGTTGCTAGAAAGAGCTGTTGGATGGCAAGGAATTGTAATGCTACACAGGGAAAGTAAAAAGGTGTAAAGTAATATGACCATATTTGGTGAGAGACATAATTTAAACTACTATAAATATTTCTGCTTTTTTATCAAATAAGGCCCCATTCTCCTGTAAGTGTGCACAAATAGCCCAATAGCTTTTTTTTTTGGGGGGGGGGGGGGGGTCGGACCAGTATATTTATTTAATTTCTTCAATTTGGCACTCACCCATTGCTTTGTGCACAGAAGCCTCAAATGGCCATCCTGAGCCTTTCTGGCGACAGATTCACTTTGACGTGATCAGAATATGTGACGGGGCTTCTTTATGCAGAACATACTGGGAGAAAAAAAAGAGTAATGTTGCAATAGCTCAGTCATCCATAGCTAGTCATAGTGAGACGTGGAAAGCCAGTAATAAGCCAGACATGTATACACATAAAAGACGGGTAGGTGTATACCAGAATGTAAACAATAGGCTATCCGCATGCACACAAAACAATTCGTTGCCAAGCATGAACTCTCCACTGCTATTCTGAGCACCTATCCAAATACACCTACACACCTATAATGGCATTACACTTTCACAATGGATCATTTAGGGTGAGCAGCACTTTCGTCATATGCTATTGGATTCAGAGAAGCAGGTTTTTCTATCTGGTTTCATGAAATCAAAATTGCATGTGTGTGAGGGGCTTGCTTGCATGTGTGTGTGGGGGGGGGGGGGGCTTGCCTGTATGCATATTTGGAGGAGCTTGTCTGTGTATGTGTGGTGGGGCTTGCCTGCATGTGTGTGTGTGTGTGTGTGGGGGGGGGGGGGGCTTGCATGTATGCATATTTGGAGGGGCTTGTCTGTGTGTGGGGGGTTGTCTGCATGTGTTTGGTGGGGCTTGCATGTGTGTGGGGGGCTTGCCTCCATGTGCGTGGGGGCTTGCATACCTCCCAAGTGTCCCTGATTTGGAGGGACTGTCCCTCTTTTTGGTCCATGTCGCCCTGTCCCTAGTTCTCATTTGTCCCTCTTTCAGGTTTAACATGCAACTCTGCATCAATAAATGATTTATTTGCCTATTCAAAGTGTTTTAACTGTTACAACCTATCCCCTAGCCATCCCTTAATGAGGGGGTGTGGCCCAATTTAACAAATGTCCTTCTTTCCCACCATGAAAAGTTGGTATGTATGGACTTGCCTGTGTGTGGGGGGGCTTATGTGTGTGTGTGTGGGGGGGGGGTTGCCTGTATTATTATTATTATTTAATTCTGGTGGTGTTTCCTCTTGTGGCTGGGGGCCTGGCTCAATTGCAAAAAAAATTCTGCGCTGCCGCACGTGTCCAATTTTCAAAAGTTGGGAGGTATGGCTCTAATGCGCTGGAGAACAAAATGTTCTAGTAGGACTTGCCCAGCCTCTGGCTATGGGTTGTTAAAGGTTGCTGTTGGGATAGTTGCTGGTATGTTAGAAGGTTTTCTTTAAATGTCATCCCAGGACAGTGTACACGAAGCACATTACATAATGTGGAAGAGCAATATAGATAGTGCTCTGCAGAAAATATCTGTCTATATTGACATTTATTGCGCTATTTATCTGTTTAGGAGTAGGTTAACGTGATATAGTGTTCTTTTAGTAGCAGTAGAAAGTGTTCAGAGTCCCAAGGTTACAGCAAAGATAAGGGCATAGGATATGTTGTAAACAACCTACAGTCTTTAGCTGGCTTGTCACCTTACGGGTAAATCCTCCCATAGGTGGCAAACATTTACCATGGTTTCCTCAATGAGGAATATATTTATTTATTTTTTGCAGTGATATTTCTTTCTGATTACTCCTATATTACAAAAAGTTTTATATATTCTGTTTGGAAATTCTCTCTCTCATAAACCCACCAGAAATGCCTTGCTAATACACAGAAGTTGTTTGAAATGACATGTCCAGGAGACTGAACGCTGACCAAAGCGGTTTACCTCTTGTGCTGCAGTGAAGGGAGAGAGTTCCTGTGACGATGGCGCGGGTGGTGCATAGTCTACAGCAGTGGTCCCCAACCCTGTCCTCAAGGCCCACCAACAGGCCAGGTTTTGCAGATCTCCACAAAGATGCACAGGTGGAGTAATTAGTGCAGCTGCAGAGCAATAGAGCTGGCTATCTGGAGATCCAAAAAACATGACATGTTGGTGGGCCTTGAGGACAGGGTTGAGGACCACTGGTCTACAGCACAGTGTTGTCGATAAGGTAGAGGCAGCGGTGAGTGCCGCAGGTCTGGGATCGGGCGATCTGGTAAGTGTGTAAGCTAGCAGCAATAGCCTGGGGATGAAAAGTGAGTATAGCATTTTTTTTTTTCTGTTGAAGTATGACTTTAAAGTGGACCAACACCGAGAGGTGATCGGCCCGGAAATCTATAAGATTCCCGGGCCGATCACCTCCCACCCCACGGGACATCCGAGATCGGGATGTTCCGCGGGGTGAAACCCCCCCCAAACACCCCAAATCACCTACCCTCGCGCCCCTGTAGGCGTGCGCGTGCCCGCGCCGGCCGTCTGCGAATGGCCGGCGGGGGCGCGCGCGCGCCGAAAGTGACGCGAGGGAGGCGGCGGCGGCGGCAGCCGCCTGGACGTTCCTGATCCCCGCCTGGACGTTGGCGGGGATTGGACCGTCCAGTCACGTGGGAGCGGGGACAGGTAAGATTTTGGGGCTTTCTGGGGGGTTTCACACAGCGGGGCACCCCCGATCGGGGTGCCCCGCCGAAGTGGACCAAAACCCAGGATAGTCAAAATCCTGGGTGTTGGTCCACTTTAAAGTAATTCAACAGGCAAACAAAAACGAATGGGTACTTGCCTTTTATCCCGCGCAGCTGATAGATCCCGCGGTCCGGTGATAGCAGCCTGATTGCTGGATCTGAGACCGTGTCGCATCCCTTGTTTTCCACGCCACCCGGGGGTCCCACCCCCTGCCATGAGTCACAGGGGTGCCACCACGCCCTCTTCATTTACTACAATAAAGATCTCATCATACTCCCTCCTTTACAATGAATATAGAGGACATGGCAGTGCTCTGTTTTCGCTATCTCGACCTGCCATCAATCCCATGTTCGAGCCAAAGGTGGCAAGGGTGGTGGCATGTGGTGACTGCAGCGGGGGCTCGGATCCAGTGATCAGGTGAGTTACTGATCCCCACACTAGCACTGATAAGCTGTGTAGGACAAAAGGTAAGTATCCATTTGTTTATTTATTTGCCCACTGAATCACTTTAGGGAGTTTTTTATTGTGTGCTACTGAGAAATAGAGGGACATTTTGTTTTGTCCGGCTCTCCATGTTGTTTACAGCATACCAGACACTGGCAATCTTACTTGAGCTTTAAACATGGTTATAGAACATCCTATGTGTATAAATCATAGAGCCCTTGATGCAGCTAGCAGAGACCCCCCTCCATGGAATGTCAGAGAGAATGCTGCTAGGTGTAAACTCTTGGTGATACATTCTCTTGTATCTTTGTATGTAGCTGTTACATAGTGTCTTAAAGGGGGTCAGTGCTGGAGTTCATGTTCAGTGTTGCTGCAGCACAGGCCTCTCCCGCCACTAGCCATGTGATCCTCTTTATTAGATTGCGTAGCCCAGACTGTAGGACAGAACTAAAATGGTGATAACACTGAAAATAATTCTGAATAATAATTCTGCTTTACATGAGCAACTTGCTCAGTGTACAAATAAAATCTTGTTCTGCGTAGTATTTAGGTTACCACGTATTGCCATCTTGTGGACAAATCCAGATACGGCAATGGTCACTGGCTTTAGCGTAGCATAAGAAAGCCCAATCCAGCCTTTGCTTTATCAGTACTTAGCTCACTGAGTTTGTCTGGATTTTCCAAAAGCCAAATCTTGGGTGCTTCTCCGACTCTTTGAAATGACTCTGCATTGGTAAAACAGCAGCTGGGGATACATAGCTTTCTAAATATTTACTAGCTTGCATGTTCAATTTTTAGCTAATAATGCCAGTAATTGTCACCTTGAATTAAAGTTTAAAGTGTTTTTCTATCATGAAAATGATACTTTTACTGAAAGGAAGAAAGTGTGATTGGTTTCTAAATTTACCACATACTGTATTAGAATATACTATTCTTATATATGAGGACTGCTGAACTCTTAAACGTCTTGACTACTGGGTAGCATTATCAGTTCCCATAACTGCTCAAAGCCTGGCATCCATACACACATCAGCAGACTTGCAATAGCATTAAGCTGTTATTCCAGCATAGGTCAGATGGGTAAAATTGTATGTTTGGAAACCTGTCCTTTGATTTCTCTCCAACAGTAGATGGATTTTGCATGCATATTTTTCTTGCCAGCATTTGTATTCTTACATAATTTTGGGGATAGATCAGCCAGTGAAGTTATAATCAGACAGGTGTCCCCTTGCACACAATGAATGGAGCATCTCCTTGTGATGCAGGCATTGAGGGCCACTCTTGACTAGAGAGGCAAAAGGGGACATGGCGATAAACTAGAGACTAGAACTAAAACTCGGCAACTACACTTCTTTGGGCGAGCAGAATATGAGCGATTTGATGCATAGGAGCTAAGGGGAAGTTTTCTACAGTTTAAGTACAAAATCAAAGATGTCTTTTAAAGCTGAATAGCCATTTAGCAGTCCACGAACCTAGAAATCCTGAAACCAGAGGAGAAGCTGCTTCTTGTGCCTCCTAGATAGTTAAGTCAAAATATCCTCTGATGCATTTTAAATGCATGTTCAGCCAAATATAGCTGTTTTATAGCTAAAACAAATATAGCTTTTAACCTGTTGTTCATTTCCTTTTGGGGCAGCTCCTTATATATAGGGATTACGAGAGAGGTTGGATATGTCGCACCCTGGGGAGGACAAGGGAAGTTTTGTCATTTTTCCCTTCTTCATGAGTCTATGATCATATGGATATTCTTACAGATGCCAACTCACCCGAATTTTTCGGGTGTCTTCCGAAATTTACCCCCCCTCTGGTCACCCCATTATGGCCCCATTAGCTCCTCGAAAGAAATCGCCACTCCTATGGCCGCCACAGCCTGCTTTCAGTGACTGCTTTCCAGCCTCTGCTGCAGCATCACTTCCTGTCTTGGTTGGCAGACAAATCCATCCTGACTTGGAGGTGACACCTCCCGGGGAGCCATGGACTGGAAGTGCATTCCATGCATGTGGGACCGGAGGCAGAGTGGCGGCAGCCGGCAGTGGAACATCGAAAGGTGAGGTTGGACAGTGGCAGCAAGAGTGACGGGCGAGTGGTGGCAGGGAGAGTGGCGGACTGGCGTGCGGATGGATGGGAGTGGCAGACTGGCGTGTATCAGCTGCGGCGGGTGCAGCAGTGGCTGCAGCACCACCATAGCCCACGCACCAACCCATGTCCATCACCCAAATTAATATTTGGGTCTAAGTTTAATAATAAACTATTCCCATATTATTAAGTCATACAACGTAGCCAGTGCATACCAGTTATTTATGAACCCCCCCCCTTCCTCCTCTAAGATTCCAGACCCTTTGTTCAAGCCGTGTTTCATTCACCAATAGATAATAAAGAGAGCCATGCTACCATTTTCTCTCTTTGGAATGAAAGGAGTGAACAGAGGGAGAATTAGGATGTGAAATATAAAATAAAATGTGGCTGTGCCTTGGTAATGAGTGAATGTGCTGTGCAGTAATATGTAACTGTAGCCTCCAATGCCCGATTCTTTATAACATGTGAGCATTTCCATTCTGTGTTAAGCTTCCCATGTCTATGATCATGTAGAACTCTATCCCAATCCCGCTGTATATCTAGCTGTTGTGTTGGGTGTTTGGAGATTCAGATAGGGAGGGAGGAGCTGACTTGAATTTAGCATCTGATCTTTTATATTTTGCTTTTTCTTAAACCCAGCTTGGGTTTTTCTGGGCCCCTGAGAAAAAGATAAGTATGAGACTGTGAGACTCGAAGGAGGGTTCAGGCTAGTTTAGCGCCCCTGTGGACTAGGTCTACTTCGATGTTATGACAACAGTCTGGAAGTCCTCGTCTCAGTAAAGTATGGAATAGCTGCATTCCCCCTTCCTACTTTTTTTTTATTCCACAATTTTGTCATTGTGCCATTAGAAGTTCAGTGAGTGCCAAAAGAAAGCATGTCCCTTTACCAATTAGATTGTTGGCCCGCTTTAAATTTCGTCTTATTTAATGTAATATTAAAAAAAGTTTAGTTATTAGTTAGCGGTAAAGAAGGGACACGTCCTTTTATATGTTTTACTAATGTGATTTCTTAAATCCAGTTCCTTAACGAGCGGCATAAAATAAACCGTCTGGTATAGATTTTTCTTTGAAACTGTATATAGCTCTTTCATTTCCTTTTTCCATTTAAACACAAGGGTCGCAGTGTTGTCATGTCACTAATAGGGCGGAATATTCCGAGTTATCATAGACATTAGTGGGATTTTCCATAACTTCCCACTGTTTGGTTACTATAGAAGTAAATAAATTCTCAGATACTGTATACGATTCCTGACGAGGATGAGGCTTACGTAGCCTCCTACATCTACAGTCAAGGTCTCCCAATGAAATATGTTTACTCATTGTAGATTATATTTAAGCCCATGTACTGTATATGATTATTTATGGGGACTCGGCTTAGCCTCCCACATCTACACTAACGGTCTCCTAATGATAAATATATTTACTCTTTGTAGATTCTATTAAGCTCTGATATTCTATTAAGCTAAATTGAAGTTTGTGTGTATATATATACACACAAGTACATGCAAGTAACCTTGTGGTGAGTAAAATCCAAACAGGGTATCACAATGTATCGGATAACCTAAAACCACCTTGTTAATCCAAATATACATACTGAACATACATACTCTTCCTAAACATAACACTCAGTTAATAGGCTTAGTAAAATCCAGCATTTAAAGCATTCTATAATTGCTGTTCATTGTGATAAACACAGAGTTTAAGGCTAGGCCTACCTTGTACCGGGGCTTAAATTCATGTCCTTCTGTTCTATTTGATTTGAGCAGGATATTAATAAATATATATTTACACTTCTAAAGCATTTAAGGGCATCTACTGCATGGGTGTTGATTAAAAAATAATACTTGCTGCAGTGACCTGATTCCCTTAGTTGAGGGACAAGTGTTTAGATGCTGTGGCATTGATTACTCAGGGTGGATCTTGGATAAATATTGCAAATATATATTTTTTTCCTTTGCTGGTATAGCCATGAGACACTTTTATCGTTGGGAAGCGATAAGTGATAAGATTCCGGTTATGACATTGTGGCAGTTAGAGCTCCCTGGTTATCGACTAGCTGCTGTTATGTAACCTACCTAAGAAAATGTCCCTGATATGTAAAGTCAGTGCTATTTCACATTTTAGATTCCTCCACATGGGATGTGATTGTTTTTTGCTGAACGTGTAGAATTTTCAAACCCTTCTGAAGACACCTCCTGGTTGTTGATTTTAAAAAGACTGGCCCTCGAAACTTAAGGCCAGTCAGCATTATCTATAGAAGTGAAAAAAAAGTCTGTGCTCATCCAAATTAAATGTTAAGCAACCATGGGATATGCTACCGAGGTGTGGCTACACACTAGATATCCAAATACAATTTAACCATCTGTACATGTTCAAGTTCTTCTATCTAACACTTGTTAAAAACTGAGACTCTTAGCTAACATATTTTATGTTCATTTATATATATATAAGCTGATCAACCTGGCCAAGATCATCTCATTTAGGCACAGCTTATATATATAAAAAAGTTTGGTCCACATGCTGTGTGCCTAGGGAGCATCCCAATTTGGATTAAAGTTTAAAGAGCGTTACAAATCTCACCTTATTATGGCATAGAGAGGAGACAATCTTTAGAAAGTCTTTCGTATCTAAATTCCAACAAAAGGCTCATGACTACAATAGAAAGTATCACAGTTGATTAAAATAGAAACAATTAAGATAAATGAAATGCTATTTGGCTTAAATCATTTAACAAAATGGGCCTCTTCAGGAAAATGGCAGGATTTTCAAAATGACTCCTCTAGATTGATTCAGTACCATAATACCAAAATATGGTGCTGAATCAACCCTATTGTGTTTGGTATAGTCACTGCAGGAGAGAGAAATAATGCATTCCAAGGTTTTACCTCCCATCTCTTTGACGCCTCTGTCCATGCCCTATATGTGTGATTGCAGTGATTGGTCTCAGGCAGACAGGGCACACCTCTACATCCTGCAGGCAAACAGGCAGGGCACACCAGCAGGTTTTGATGGGTGGGTTTGTGCACCACTCCACCTGGATGCAGGCAATGGGGAAGCAATAGGTACGCCTACGCGTGACTGGGCTTCCAAGTGGGAGGGGGCATTACCTGGCAGCAGACCTACAGTCCTTTCGTTAAAGACTGTTGGATTGCTTTATTTTATAGAAATATATGGGTTCATCAGGACAGGGGGTGACCAGCACAAAACAGAGGGTTCCTGTGTGAGTAAAACTCCTCTGATCAATCAAACATTCATGCCATACAGGTAAAAAAAACTCTTATCCTGTTTTGGTATGCCCCACAGGTAAACGATCCCTGGAAAGCTTGATGTTGGGCTTTAACTAGTGTCTTTCTGTGTTTCTAGACTGTGGACGGTGTGTGCTCTTTCTCTTTATGGCAACCAGTCAGCCATTGGCTGCAGGCCTGTCATGTAGGGCATGAGACTAGTGTTCATTTGGCCTTCCCCCCCAACTGAATTTACTCTAAGTAGTTTGGGAGAGTCCAAAGCAGGTTCTGATTAGGGGGAGAAAAAGTTCTGAAAGCTTGCCACAATATGTATTTTAGGAAACACAGCAGGTAGGGATGTGGGTATAGATATTGGGTGCCTGACTGGGTAGGGATGTGGGTATAGATATTAAGCACCTGACTGGGTAGGGATGTGGGTATAGATATTAGGCGCCTGACTTGGTAGGGATGTTGGCATATATATTGGGCACCTTACTGAGTAGGGATGTGGGTATAGTTATTGGGCGCCTGACTGAGTAGGGATGTGGGTATAGATATTGGGCGTCTGACTGGATAGGGATGTGGGTATAGATATTGTGTTCCTGACTGGGTAGGGATGTGGGTAAAGATATTGGGCGCCTGACTGGGTAGGGATGTGGGTATAGATATTGGGCACCTGACTGGGTAGGGATGTGGGTATAGATATTGGGCACCTGACTGGGTAGGGATGTGGGTATAGATATTGGGCACCTGACTGGGTAGGGATGTGGCTATAGTTATTGGACACCTTACTGGGTAGGGATGTGAGTATAGATATAGTGTGCCTGACTGGGTAGGGATGTGAGTATAGATATTGGGTGCCTGGCTAGGTAGGGATGTGGGTACAGATATTGGGCAACTGACTGGGTAGGGATGTGGGTATAGATATTGGGCACCTTACTGGGTAGGTATGTGAGTATAGATATTGGGCACCTGACTAGGTAGGAATGTGAGTATAGATATTGGGTGCCTGACTGGGTAGAGATGTGGGTTTAGATATTGGGTGCCTGACTAGGTAGGGATGTGAGTATAGATATTGGGTGCCTGACTAGGTAGGGATGTGGGTACAGATATTGGGCAACTGACTAGGTAGGGATGTGAGTATAGATATTGGGTGCCTGGCTAGGTAGGGATGTGGGTACAGATATTGGGCAACTGACTGGGTAGGGATGTGGGTATAGATATTGGGCACCTTACTGGGTAGGTATGTGAGTATAGATATTGGGCACCTGACTAGGTAGGAATGTGAGTATAGATATTGGGTGCCTGACTGGGTAGAGATGTGGGTTTAGATATTGGGTGCCTGACTGGGTAGGGATGTGGGTATAGATATTGGGTGCCTGACTAGGTAGGGATGTGAGTATAGATATTGGGTGCCTGACTAGGTAGAGATGTGGGTTTAGATATTGGGTGCCTGACTGGGTAGGGATGTGGGTATAGATATTGGGTGCCTGACTGGGTAGGGATGTGGGTATAGATATTGGGTTCCTGACTTGGTAGGGATGTGGGTATAGATATTGGGTGCCTGACTGGGTAGGGATGTGGGTATAGATATTGGGTGCCTGACTGGGTAGGGATGTGGGTACAGATATTGGGTGCCTGACTGGGTAGGGATGTGGGTATAGATATTGGGTGCCTGACTGGGTAGGGATGTGGGTATAGATATTGGGTGCCTGACTGGGTAGTAATGTGGGTATAGATATTGGGTGCCTGACTGGGTAGGGATGTGGGTATAGATATTGGGTGCCTGACTGGGTAGGGTTGGGGGTATAGATATTGGGTGCCTGACTGGGTAGGGATGTGGGTATAGATATTGGGTGCCTGACTGGGTAGGGTTGGGGGTATAGATATTGGGTGCCTGACTGGGTAGGGATGTGGGTATAGATATTGGGTGCCTGACTGGGTAGGGATGTGGGTATAGATATTGGGTGCCTGACTGGGTAGGGATGTGGGTATAGATATTGGGTGCCTGACTGGGTAGAGATGTGGGTACAGATATTGGGTGCCTGACTGGGTAGGGATGTGGGTATAGATATTGGGTGCCTGACTGGGCAGGGATGTGGGTATAGATATTGGGTGCCTGACTGGGTAGGGATGTGGGTATAGATATTGGGCTTCTGACTGGGTAGGGATGTGGGTACAGATATTGGGTGCCTGACTGGGTAGGGATGTGGGTATAGATATTGGGTGCCTGACTGGGTAGGGATGTGGGTATAGATATTGGGTGCCTGACTGGGTAGTAATGTGGGTATAGATATTGGGTGCCTGACTGGGTAGGGATGTGGGTATAGATATTGGGTGCCTGACTGGGTAGGGTTGTGGGTATAGATATTGGGTGCCTGACTGGGTAGGGATGTGGGTATAGATATTGGGTGCCTGACTGGGTAGGGATGTGGGTATAGATATTGGGTGCCTGACTGGGCAGGGATGTGGGTACAGATATTGGGTGCCTGACTGGGTAGTGATGTGGGTATAGATATTGGGTGCCTGACTGGGTAGGGATGTGGGTATAGATATTGGGTGCCTGACTGGGTAGGGATGTGGGTATAGATATTGGGTGCCTGACTGGGTAGGGATGTGGGTATAGATATTGGGTGCCTGACTGGGTAGGGGTGTGAGTATATATATTGGGTGCCTCACTGGGTAGGGATGTGGGTATAGATATTGGGTGCCTGACTGGGTAGGGATGTGGGTATAGATATTGGGTGCCTGACTGGGTAGGGATGTGGGTACAGATATTGGGTGCCTGACTGGGTAGGGATGTGGGTTTAGATATTGGGTGCCTGACTGGGTAGGGATGTGGGTATAGATATTGGGTGCCTGACTGGGTAGTGATGTGGGTATAGATATTGGGTGCCTAACTGGGTAGGGATGTGGGTACAGATATTGGGTGCCTGACTGGGTAGGGTGCACTGCTTCAGTGAAAACAACTTTTTGTTTGTTACTTTAGATATTTTAACCTCCTGTTGTTTGAAGTCTCCAGCACATGTCCCCGCGCAGTTATTCCCAGCACAGTGTCTTGCAGGCATGGCTGCCTGTTGTCATTGTAGAGAGTAATCTGTAAGAATCACAAGGTAAATAGGCGATATAAAGGCCTGTGCATGTGCTGGCTTGTTCCTCAGTCAGCGGGGCAAGGTGCATGTTTGAGCAAGCTCGGGCATGCCTGGCTCGCTGCGCAATGATGTCAGCATAAGGCAGCTGGGTGGGAACAGTAGTAACATGAGACAAGCAAACACAACTATTTTTATAACACATTTTTTTTTCTCCTTGCAGACACGGCCTGCTTGTCAGTGTTTGAACTTAAAGCTGAACTCCAGGAAAACAGGTAAAAGGCAGTGTGACATTTATGTTGTACCTGACAATATTTGTTCCACCAGTTATACAAATCCTAGCTCAGCAACACTTTTTTGGTGCAAATAACTAGGCCAAAGTCTTTTAGTCCAGGGTTCCCATTATCGAGTAGACCTGAAAGTTCTTTCAAAGTGTAATCGTATGGTCTGAGCTGGTCCAAAAAAGTGGCATTGCCTATCAATTTTTTTGCATATAAAGACAGTACAAGTAGAAAGTTTTGATTTGTAACTTATTCTCGAGATGTAAGTTGGCTGTGCCATGTTTCACCTCAAATATGGTAGTTAGGTATAAACATAACTAAATGTAAAGAAAAGCAGAATCAATCCATAACAACTGCACCGGCTGCATCACAAGCTCTGGTGTGGACAGCACACTCCCCTTCTCCAGCCTGCTTATGTGTGTCCACTGCTGGTGGACCATCACATGATGTGTGCCCGCTGCTGCCAATTAATGAAGGAGTCTATTCAACAAATTCCCCTATTCTTTCCTGCATAGGAGTAAGGACTCTTGCCATGAACCATTAGTGAGTAGATGTGTGAATCAGGGTTAGAGAGGTAGGGAAGAAATGGACGGGAGGACTTGCTGAAAGCATAGAACCGCTTTAATTGGTGGAAAAACTGAGTGTTAGATTGCAAGCACATATGGGTGTACTGACCCTGTGTCTGAATATATAGTGTAGTAAATACACTTTGAATTCTGCACGTTTAACGTATTTACTCATGCTTTTCTTTTCCTTCCATTCTGTTACACTTTAGAGAGAACATGGAATTAGCCAGGGCCATTCTTACACAGTCTAATGGCGACGCTGACAAGGTTTGTCGGAAGCTCTTCGGATCTGTGGATCACAGGCAGCTCCAGGCAGATTTCCAACGGATTCTGAGAAATACCACTGAGGAAGCCAAGCGTAAGTGGAACTTTGACTTTGACACCGAGACCCCTATGGAAGGAGCCTACAAATGGGAGAAGGTGGATTGTCCAGTTGCCAAGAGACAAATGATATCTATCATGCAGGAGGAGAAAGAAAACCCAAGCATACTCAATGGCCAAATCTACTGCTGTGGCCAATTGCAAGAATCTGAAGTCAGTAGCGAAGCAGATGGTGACAAAGAAAGGCAGACCCTTATTACAGGTAAATTTAAGCAGACAGGAGTCTCGGAAGTGAAATGTGAGATTTTCTGACCAAGTCCCACATCATGCAGGCCTGCAATAGTGTTAAGCTGTAATCACTGTTACATACCTGTGCCCACATCCGTCAAAGTAACTGGCCATGCCTACTTCACTGCAATGGGGGGCGTGTGCCAGGCCTCAAGTTTTAGGATAGAAAGGCTGCTGGAGAGAAAGGATGCCTGGACAGGGGAACCCTGTTGGGATTTTATACCAGGATCCAGAGTTGTGCTTTATTATCTCCTTATTTAAAGAGATCCCACAACCACTTCAACTCGGCAAAAGCACAACTGCTCCCGCCCCGGGGGACCCCAGAACCTGTCTCTCCTGCACTCTTTTTCCGGACACCCAGAGGCCCTAGTTATTCATAAGATGGCATGGTCTATCATTACTTGACTACATCATTAGTCATATTGTTAGTTAATCACCATCACAACAAGCAATATAATGATAGAATGCATGACGGGACTGCTGCATAGGTTAGCTGCTTAATTTATTGTTGATTTGAATGCTGTTTTATACAAAATTTATACCATTACCCTCACTTTCCTTTTTTTTTCTCTTTAGATTATTATCAAGTCAAACGCCGCTGCTCTCCAGGTTCCTCGCCAAAGCCATCTTGCTCTTAAATTCATGGATTTAAAACCACAATTCTCTCATACTATCACGATAAAGACAACATCCTTAATTTCATAAATAATCTTAGCAGAATGTTCAAATACAAGTCAGGTAGAAAATACCTGGACTTTAACGGATACAAATTGTAATCCATTTTTTACCAACTCTAAGCTCTAGTTATCAGGCAAGGATTGTTAATCACACAGTGTATATATGTATGGTATGTACAGTATATGTTAGAGCTATATAATGACGTGTATATGTATATATACCTGTAATATCCCACAACTTGGTGTAGAAATCAGAAGGAAAGTCTAAAAAAAAAGTTATGTAAAAACATATTTAAACTATTTTAGATGCTAAATTTGCTTTCTTGTACATAACATGTATATAGTCTTTTAAAGTGGACCTTTCATAAAAAACGCATGCGTTTGCTAAAAATAAATGGTTAGTCTAATCCAAGGTCAGTGATAACGCCACTGGGCTCAGCATGGGTTCTTGCCACTGCTAATGTCTCTGCTTCAGCCTCAAGCTAGACACATCATCCAGTGTTATTGTGCTAAAAGCTACACCTATAGCAATGATAACCACTAATGCTGAAGGTCAAAAAGAATATATTTTTTTTTACCACATGTGCCCACCAGTTTATTGGTAATGCCAATTTGCTTGGTGTGGTTGTGATATGCTGTATAACAGTAATTCAGAAGTTAAATTGGACCTCCAGTCTGCCCCGCCCTTTGATTTTTTGATCATATCTGCATATGTACTTTATGTAACGGCCAAATTTGGGTAAAATACCTCACCACCCTAGGTCCTTATGTGACCATCATCTGGCATTGGGGTTTGTCAGGCATTTATGGTCTCTAGTTGCATGTATGTAGCTGCTTCAGGAATATGGAATCGTAAATATTCCATGGGTGGTCCCACACCCATTTTTTACGTAATGGGTTTGTGGCTGCATTGGGACAGGCTTAGGGAAGACATTCAGATTGGTGCACCCCCCCCCATGTATAGACCTCCGCAATAAATACCTGAACCTCGATCAACCAGCAAAAATGCTGCCTTCACATGGTCTGGGGTCACTTTCACTCAAGGCTGGACCACGTGGTGGCCACGAGCGGCCAGTTGCGAAGTTCTGGTAAGGATTGCAGGACTCTATGCGCAATCTAGCTGCCCTCTGTAGCCTGTCAGAATGTGGCCCCACACCTATTATGTAGAATTTGGGTATGGGACAGCTTTAATGTCTGACATATGACTTATATTTGATATTTCTTTGGGGCATTATGCAGGCCAGTAGATTAGTGTAAAACAGCCTTGTGGGTCATTTGGCTTTAGATCTAATGGATCTAAAAGACTTTGAGTCTAAAAGACTTTAGGGCTGGTTGGAAGCCTTCCCTAGAAACATTGTGATTGTGGTTCCCCAGAGTTCCATATATTCACCTTGTTCTGGGATCCCAGAGAATAGTACTCAGCAAACAGCAGAGTGATCTGCATTCTACTGTAATGCAGCTCTTTACTGTAGACTCCCTGAACAACCTGAGTATCCCTAATCAGGATGTCCTTAGGAAACGATTCAAACTAGGAGGGGGGGGGGCAGGGTATTGGCACATTTTAAGTCCTGTCAAATTTTGTTTTAAATCTTTTCAAGGTTTGCTTAAAATAAAGGGAATGCAAGCAACATGCTGTGGGGATAAATCTCTACATAATTCTGGGAATAGAGAGATGGAATTGGTTCTAAATTTTTTTTTTTGGTTCTAAATTGGGCTGTAAGTGGCCTTTTATTTATGCTACATGTTGTCACAAATTGTGTTAGTTTTTTTTTTACAATTTTCCCCACACATGATAGATCCACTTTAAAAGTGTGTTGAGAAATAATATATATAACGGAAGAACTGTCTCCATTTTGGATCTACAGTTTTGAGTAACCTGTTGTATTTAAGTAGTAAAATCTCCCACTGTTGGAATAGGCTTTATTTTTAAAAAGGGAGATTTTTTGGTAATATTTTATTACAAACTATATGTTAATTTATCTTCATCCTTTGTTTTATTTTTACTTGTCCATTCTTTATATAGAATGTAAAAAAGGGCTCTCATAAATGAGACTGCTTGTTCTTTTGCTTGTTTGATGCATCTCCTACTTTTGATTTTTGCTGCTATAATTATTTGATACTTGATTGGATCATGAGCAGGTGCAGTAACCTGTCAGCTTAGACTGATCGGTAGACGGGCTGGGTTTTTGTTTTTTTTTCACCTAATATGTTTGTGCTTGCTGTCATTTCACAGCCATGGACCTATTTGTTTTTTCAGCTTCCCTGTCGTCTGAGTAACACTAAGGGGTATATGTTTTGAGTTAACCTATAGAAACTGTTAGCTGGCAGTCTGGTGGACTTCTTTTTTCGGCCTTTAGATATTGCATAAAAAAGACAAGCTTTGGAAAGTGGGTACTAGCTAGTTTTCTAGGATTTTCGACTGCGTTTCTCCTTGTCCCTGTTTTATTTTGTTTTTCACAGGTCTTTATAGTTTGCTTTTACAATGGCGCATGGCCTAGAGACCCGTGTCATGAACCGTCATTTTGACGGATTAATTTTTAGTGGATGTTTTTTTTTTTTTGTTGTTTGTGTGTAGACACATAAACCTATTCTAAATAAAGAATCCAAATCCTTTGGTGTCACTTGAAGAAGAGGGATACCACTGGCTCAAAAAAAGAGGATACTCCCCACCCCTGCCATTGATGCAGTCAGATTCACAACTTCAAAACTACTCTGACCCCCTGTTTTCAGATGTCTGCTTGCTTGCTGATAGGGAGGGCTTAGCCTCCGCCACCCCACCCACTGCATGCAGTGAACTGAACTGCATGCTCCTCTTGTGTCGCCAAAGAGGGTGTGTGAAGGGGGCAGAATCCACAACATTGATCTTAGCAGGCTGTAGCTGGACTCGGGCATGTGTCTGAAGCGCTCAACATTTGAAGTTGTAGACATGTCTGAATCAGTTGCCAGGAAAGTTGTAGCTTTTTTTTTTTAGCCCAAAGATGTTCTTTGGTAAAAAAACGGTATACAAAACAAACAAAAAGCGGACAGTACAGGCAATGGATAAATTTAGCTGGCTTCTTGCTCACCTCATACTGGCCGCCAGATAGGGCCGGCCTTACCATGGGTCCCGGTGGGTCCATGGTCCCAGGCTGTACTTTATGGGGGGCGGCACTTTGCTAGCACCGGCGGAAACATATTTGGCGGCGGAGGTGGGCGGCAGCAGCGGGCAGGAACATCGTGACTGCGGAGGCAAACGCGTAGCGTAGAAGGAATGAACGCCACTCTCCATAGCAGGTCATTCACAAACTTTTCCGTACTGCCTGTGTGAGGCAGAGCCGAGAGGGCCAGTGCCCGACCCCCCCCCCCCCCCCCTCCTTAGCTAGCTTTGTGCTGAATGTTGTGCTGAGCATTCTCAATGCCTGTCTGCACGCTCTGTGGGATTGCTGAAAGTGGTGGGGGGTCCACACACTGGGCATCCCAAATTAAGATGCCCTGTCACAGAGGAATAACACCTGGGAGAAGGACAGTACTGGTTGGTGGCCTTCTTTAATGGAGAAGTGCAGTGTTTCCGAATAGGGCTTGCTTGTCCCATGTTCTTCTATTTATCAAGCTGGGAGACCATTCCCAATGCTGTGGAATACTGGATATCCAGCCAAGTGGCAGAGACCAAGAAGTTTGGGTCTAATGTACCTGCTTGTAACAGCTGTAGGTTCAACTGGGTCCCATGCATGGCTCCAAAACTAAACTGTGCTATCACTAATTTGTTCAATTTATGGGATGAAAGCTACCAGTTCATCACCTGCATGGCTGTATTTACCATTAGACAAACCTAGGCATGTGCCTAGGGCAGCCACTTGCAATGGGAGGTGCCATACTATGTGGTTACTGTACTATAGTAAAGAAAAAAGGTGAAATAAAGGTGCTGGGGGGGTTTTATAGAGTGGGGCATCACAAATCTGGTTGTTCCTAAGTAAGTATCAAAGCCCAGGATAGTGAAAATCCTGGGTTTTGGTTCACTTAAAGTGGAACAAAACCCGAATTGAGATTCTGCGCTATGTGAAAAAACCCCAGTTTGCCTAGTAAAAATCACCTCTCCTCGTTTTTTTTTTTTTTAATTGGGGGGGGGGGGGGGGCAGCATTTCACTCTTGGACCCAGGCAGCACAATATCTTGGGCCAGCCCTGCCGCTTCGTACTTTGCATCTTAAAAAAAAGCCCTAATTAAATCTCCCTTCTGCTGGCCTCACCATGTATACACAAGCACTAGGACTCTAGAGCACATTCTGAACATATGACAGATGTGATTTATTGAGGGGGTTGCTACATGAGGCAGCGAAAGGAAGCGAGAAATCTAACACACAGCTGCATGAAGGAAGTAGCCCCCAACAGACAGCAGAAGGCTGGCTAATAAAACCCTTTGCCTGGACTGTTACTTTAAAGTGGACCAACACCCAGGATTTTGACTATCCTGGGTATTGGTCCACTTCCCCGGGGCACCCCGATCGGGCTGTGTGAAACCCCCCAGAAAGCCCCCAAAACTCACCGCTCCCACGTGGCCGCGCCGTCCAATCGGCGCCGACGGACAAGCTGATTGACAGCAACGTACAAGCAGCTTGCCCGTCGGCGCCTCCCGCGCGTCACTCTTGACGTGTGCGCGCCCGCGCCGGCCATTCAGAGACGGCCGGCGCGGGCACGCGCACGCCTAGAGGGGCGCGAGGGAGGCGGCGGCGGCGGCAGGCTGCCGCCGAAGACCAGGTAGGTGGATTTGGGGTGTTCAGGGGGGGTTCACCCCGCGGGACATCCCGATCTCGGATGTCCCGCGGTGTGTGAGGTGATCGGCCCGGGAATCTTATAGATTCCCGGGCCGATCACCTCAGGGTGTTGGTCCACTTTAAGTTGGGATTTTTTTTTTTACTCTGCTATTAGTATAAACTGTAGAATATTGATTTGTTTCCACAATACTTTGCACTTCTCCTGCACTTTAATCTCTAGATTTTTTATATGAACATGTTTCCTCCTTGGCCATCGCAGGAGACCTAAAAGTTCACATTTCAGCTCTCTTTGCTGAGGCTTTTTTTTTTTAAATCAGATTCTTCTGCAGGGTAGCCTAAATCTCCATAGGACACCTAATGGGCCTCCATTAGGATTTTTGTGATCCCCAGAGGGCAGTCACAAAATTAATTAAAAGGTTATTTAACTTTTTATTTTCAGGAGACTTCGGGTGAACATTTGTCCTTGGGGGGGGGGGGGGGGGTACATTATTTTGAGAAGCAAATAGAAAAGCTTTACAAGTATTTCAGTACCCAGTGTACCTCTTCAGTTTTATAGCCAATGTGTTGCACAAATGAAAGAATGGAAAGAATGAGCACTTTAAACAAATTTCACCAGAATATCGTTAACAGACCTATTCAAAATCACAAATGGGGATGTTTTTCTCCAACTCCCCATGTGACCTGATTAAGGATGCCTGTCGATTTATACCCCTCAAGAAACCCAAAATAAGGTAGTAACACTATCTACGCTCCAGGGACCATGGCAGCCACATCCACATGATCTCTTATTTGGCAGCCAATTAGGTTCACTGGAACCCCATTGACTATTATAAGTCACAGCTGCTGTGAGAGTTTTTGTGGGCTTTCAATTTGTGAGCTTCCTTCAAAAGTGTTTGAACCTCTTAAATGAGGATGCCTGGGGTAGTTGAGGGATGCAGGGTTCCTAGAGGCCATTGCAGGTCTTTTCATTTAAAGGTCACTGTTAGGGTCTATTTATCCAAACCAAGCAGAAATATTACGAAGCTCTCCACCCTTAAAATAGACGCTCCCATGGCAGCACAGAAGTGCAAGATTTTCAGGCATTTCCAAGGATGCAAAGGAAAGCTGGGGGCACTACATTTATTAAAGTTTAGGTTCACGCAAATACTTTAAGCTTCTCACACATTGGTGCAAATGTCTGAAGATATTGGTGGACCTGAAAAGCTGCTTTGGTTTTACTGAAGTCTATCCCCTTAGTTCCTTGACTACCTTGTCCCAAATAATTGGTAACACCCTGACGAAAGATGAAACCCACCAAAATGTGGGTTGAAATCCTTTGCTGACCAAACCCTTCCCTCCCTCATTCCTCCCTACAAAAAATAAATAAATTGGTATGGATACGAGTGAGATTTTTTCTGTTTAGGATGTTAGGATGCAGTGCATATCATCTCCTAGAAACTGACACCTATTCAAGAAATATTCAGGAAATGGCAAAATATAATGTTTCATATAAAAAGCTTTTATTTTCACAGTTATACCATAAAAATTGAATTGGCCAAAAACTGTATTGTAACTGTTTTGGTCACCATGTGGTCAGTTTTTTTTTTGCTGCAGTAGAGTTAATTCAAATTACTTGAGTATGTTCTCCATTATAAATTTGAATTCTAACTCTAGACAGATTGTTTTTTAATTATACAAAAGTAGCGCCCATTCCTTTTTTTATTGTCTCTTTTTCCTATTTGAGAATAAAGATAAATCTAAGTTAACTGTGGGCTAGATAATAAATATATAGTATGTGTTATTGTGACATAATTTGATATCCTATTAGTGATAGGGTTTAATTAAAGGGGCTGTCATTTGGGCTTGTCTTTACGTGCAGAGGAATCGGTCACTGGTTGGTTGTTGCGTTTCCAAATGGAAATGGGGCAAAAATATAAGTCATTGTCCAGGCTATTAATAAAAAAAATGCATCTTTTGTCCCCTGCAGATGATTGGTGCTAGTCTGATGAAATGAACCTTGCCCGATTTTCACATCCGAGACCCATGCTACTAGGGCTCGATCACCAATCACATATGCCTCCATGGCAATAGGCTGCCAAGGCTTGGCACATCTCTATTGCAGTAAATGGAGGGGGCATGCCATCATCACTCTAACTGATAGCGAGGTGGGGGGGGTGCCATGAAGGCAGATGTGACTGGCGTTCAGCCTGGGTGGCACAGGTAAGAGTCTGAGCGCTAGACTAGGAGTGATCATTTGCGGGGAACAAAAGATGAGTATATCGCTTTTTGTTACGCTCGGACAGCGACTTTAAAGTGTTAATTTTGTGGTACAATAATAGGCAAAACAAATATGCAAATACATATTTTTGCCCTGAAAGCTTATCTCATCATAAAAATGATAAAAATCTGGAAATTTGATTTACTTGTCCCATTTTAGTCATGCCAGTTGCCTACAAGCAAATACATGTGTGCTACATATTAAAGGGATTCTTAGCACAGCAATGTAACAGGATGCGTGGCTACTGGTACAATGTAACAAAACAGGATGCCAGCTAACTCTGTTTGTTACATTATACAGGGCAAGGTACAAGTTATAAAACTCTCATTATGGGTTTTATGACTTTAAGCAATGCTTCCTCTATAGAATGACTCCAGTCAGAGCTGTTTAGTTTAGCTTTGAGTTATCTGGAAAGATTTTGCCTCATTCTCTGTATGCAGTAACCTGTTCCCAATGGGGTTGGGAATATCTTTTTAGTGTTTCTCCATGTTAACAGTCGTGCGTGTCCCACCAGCTTCTGATACTGAAGACATGAGATTTACCTTTGTCACTCTATCCATGACAAAAAGTTTTTTTTTTTTTTTGTTCTGCTTGAATACCCTTTCTGTTGGTTATTAAGGGGCTCTGCAAAGACTGAACTGCAGTCATGGCTCTACTTGTGATTTTGAGAGAAAAATAAATCCTGTACCTGTCCCCTAACTCCTGCAGTCTTCTATTTGTTTACTATATTGCACTTTTTAAGTCAAAAAGTTGGCACTAATTGCGTTCTGTACAGTTTATTGAAACATGTGTTGTGCTAAGTCATGTAACTTTATGTAACTATTTATTAAAAATAAAGGAGCAAGGAGAAAAATAGCATGTGTTTCCTGTCTTATTTTTGATTTTGAATTTGATACTTGTAGATACCTATCTCCAAGCTTAAAGTGGACCAACACCCAGGATTTTGACTATCCTGGGTTTTGGTCCACTTCGGTGGGGCACCCCGATCGGGGGTGCCCCGCTGTGTGAAACCCCCCAGAAACCCCCAAAAACTCACCGCTCCCACGTGAACGCCGCAGCCAATCCCCGCCAACGTCCAGGCGGGGGACAGGAACATACAAGCCGCTTCCGCCGCCGCTGCCTCCCGCGCGTCACTCTCGGCGCCCGCGCCGGCCCCTCCAGACGTGCGCGCGGCGGCGGCGGAAGCGGCGGCGGATCAGGTAAGGTCTTTTTGGGGTTTCTGGGGGGTTTCACCCCGCGGGACATCCCGATCTCGGATGTCCCGCGGGGTGGGAGGTGATCGGCCCGGAAATCTTATAGATTTCCGGGCCGATCACCCCTGGGTGTTGGTCCACTTTAAAGGGAAGATCCACTTATGGTGCGCTTTCCCTTAGACCTCCAGATCAGATGGTGTGAGAGGGCATGAGAATTGGTGCTTACCTGATTCTATGCCATTCCTTAGTTATCCGCAGCACTGGCATCTGTAGACAAGCTGGTGTGTGTGCATGCTCCTATTGAGAAGCCTTTGTACACATTGGAGCCCTTAGTGCACCCACCAGACCAGTTTCTTATGGCAGGTGAATGATGAATGGCACAGGAGCTGATGGCAGGTTCGTGGGCAGTCTTGTGCCCTCTGGCACTCTTTGATGTGGAGGTCTGAGTGAAAGTCCTCACAAGTCGATTTTATCTTTAAATGGTACTTTTTTTTGCCTCAAACCTGGACCAAAAATCACTGTTGGTTGGTACAATTAATGATGGTCAGGATAATCTTTGGCTGTAAGCCTGGTCTCAGACAGCCCCATACTCCATTCTCAGGATCTGGCCATCTGGACACCTCTCCAAATGGTCCCTGGTGGCCAATCAAGTTCACTAGAGGAACTGTGACACGGTGATGTACAAATCCTTCAAGTAAACATGAAGGATCGCTGGACAGGCCAGATTCTGGGAAGGAGAAGTGGTGAGTATGGAAAGGAGGGCATCCTTTGCAATTGTGCCTATGCAATTCCCACTTCCCATGATCTCCAAATTGTAGAACATACCCAAGTCCAGTAGGGGACCTAAAATCTACTGCACCTCCTTCTTCCATGGAAGTGTTTAGGTCTGAACAAATACAAAGCACACTCCCTGTGTTGCTGCAGCCTATAAATCCCCCATATAGTGTTAAATAACTTTCTATCCTCCTCCATCAGTCTAGAATCTCATTCTCCACTGTAAACAGAAGCTAGGATTAAACCATGTATTGTTGCCACAAGACATTTTGCATAGAAAAGCAGTCAGCTGTTTGTAGTGTATTCTAAACATACATTCCACAGTTTAAGGGATTTTTTCATGCAAAAGGTTAAAACAAATAATCACAGCTTACCTTGCCAAGCATTCTTCCAGCTCTGTGCCTCCTCTCAGCTCGGCACCATGAATGAGGAAATACACTTCAGCACCATCCTGCTGATGTGGACCACCAATACTAGCCTTCAACATGATTTAATGAAAAGCCCAAACCCTTAAAAAACTATTCCCCAGCATCTAAAATTAATATATTTTAAGTTATTAGTCACTTATTATTCTTTCCCCCACTAGGCTTTAACTCTCTTCAGGATACGGGTGCTGCCATCGTGCCTCAGAAGCATCACATACTGAGGAGAGGAGAGCGGGATAAAGTACAAGGGGTGGGGTTATAGCTGTGCTTCGCACAGACAGAGCAGAGCTGGGGTCAGGAAAAGGACAGCAATCCCAGAATGCAGAGTGACACAGACAGACACTTCCTGTTTGCAGGCTGCATGATGCTCCATGAGCCGCCATCTTGGATGTTTAAAGGCTTATAACATGCAGTAGATGCAGGTAGGATTATTTTTAATGTGAGCAATCTGTATGTACAGGCTCTTATTTAGGGTGAAGGTCCGCTTTAAGGAGCTAGTCCAGCCCACACCCCTATTTGTATTGATAGCACTCTCAGAGGTAAAACTGTAAACCTTGATATTTCGGCCATTTCTTCTTCAATTGGAAAACGGAAAACAGGACAAATGTAGCCCAACACAATGGGGTTCACCCCCTGTAATGGGCAGGCTGATTCATTACTAGTGCCAGGTAACGGCAGATGAGCGTCTGTACAGCGGCGCTAAGAGAGAGCGCTAGTATAAGCTCTGATCGGCCGTGAGTCGCTATTACAGAGCGCCTCAGTCGCTGTAGTAACATGGCCGGCATTGATGAATTTGATGTATGAGTTGCTATAACACCAGTACAGCGCTATATAGTAGCGGCTGATCAGTGTTAGCGACTCAAACCATATTCATCAAAAAAACAACCTGTGTGATTAAAGTCCGTTTTTGAACACATATCCACCAGTAACAAAGTGAAAACACATGGAATTACATTGTTATTACTTTGTGACATTAACACTTTAATACCAGACCTGTAATGACAATTCTGCCTAAAAATATAAAAAATTAAAAAAGTTTTCAAAAATGACATTTAATAGGCCAGGAGGGGGCGGAGCTTGCCATGGAGCGGTGAGGACGTGCCAGCAGTCCGCTCCCAGCAGCAAAAGCAGTTATTAGCCTAATTAGCAAACCTATTGAGCCCAACCTTAAGTAATCACCCACCATCTGACAGCGGGATCCCTCTGGCGTGTATGTGATCGGATCCATTGCAGCAGCGCGACCTGAGGAGCTGCTGTCTGGCAAGGAGAGGTGTGCTCGCGGCCGCCATCTTACTTGGTGTCTCCTGCGTTCCCGGGCCGTGCGGTCTCATAGCTTCCGGGAGCGGTTGAGAGCGGCGGGTCCCGGACTTTTGAGGGACCTCCCCACTGCCTTCACTCCGTGAGGTGCCCGAAGGCGGGCCGGGGGCTGTGTGTGCGGGGCCACATCGGGCGGCGGCGGCCATCTTGGACTCACAGGAGACAGTGGAGCGTAGCAGAGCGTCGGCTGAGGTGAGAGGCGAGGGGGGGTGACGGGTCCCGGCCGGGCGGCGGATTCCTCCCTGCTCCCTCTCCACCTCTTTCAAAGTGCCTGTCGGAGAGGCCGGGTCTGGGTGCCGGGCGTCGGTCCTCCTGATTGTATTCCAGTGAGGGACCTTGTTAAGAAGAAGCCTGTAGTGGCTGACTGCTGCTGTAGCCGATTGGAGCTGTACAACCCTCTCTCTATCACCCAGCACCTCCCTGTATGGACGGAGGCTCCATCCCCACAACTCCCAAAAGGAGGTTAAACACTCACCTTCCCCTCCATCTCCTGTTGCTTGATCAGGCATCCTCGGCTGGGCAACCCTCGCTCAAGCGCTCACCCTATATACTAAGGCGGCCATCCGTCTCTCAAGTGCTTACTGCGCACTCTAGCCCTGCCAACCCCCACTGCAGCCTCTTTAAATACCCTGGGTCGGATAACCTTCATTCAGGCACCCTCAAAGCATTCCGGAGCTGTTAACCCTCTTAGAAGCGCCCTCAAAGCATCTTGTATCGGGCTCACCCCAGTTCAACGCTACAAAGGGTCCCTGACCCAGAAGCCCTGCATTTTAGTGCCTTCAGAGCAGCCTGGGCCAGACGCCCCTCATTTAAACATTTTATTTAATAGGCCAGGAGAGGTCACACAATGATTTGATAAAAAAAAAAAGAAAAAAGAAAACCCTGTTTAAAGTGAAGAAAAGTAACGTCCATTGAAATGTATGGGAGAGCGACAGGTAGCAACAGGTAATACGCTCTGGAAGCGCCAGCGGTATACGCTGAGCCGTCTGTGATGATGAATTGGACGCTACATGGCTCTATTAGTGTCGCTCACCGGAATCGCTTTGATAAATGTGGTATTGCATACAGCGCCCGTCATTCACCGTTCGCTACCTGTCGCTACGAGGCACTACCTAATATATATATATATATATATATATATATATATATATATATATTTTTTTTTTTTTTTTTTTTAAGTCTGAAGTCTGGAAACAGCAGGATATTGGCTGTGCAGAGAAAAATGCTGATTTGTATCTACATAGCCTATATGCTTGTGTTGTTTTAAAATTTAAAAAAATATTCCTCATAGTAAATGTATGTACCTCACCTGTAAAAACAGACCAAAACACGTACAAGCTTTTTGTGTGTGTGTGGGGGGGAATACAATTTTTTTTTTGCACTGGGTTGAGCAGGGTCCTCTCTTTAAGCTGAGCAGATGCAGGCAACAGTATTTTGATATGAATTAAATTCGTGCAGAGGAACAGGTCTATGGTATTCTTTTACCTACTATAAAATAAATGGTTAATTCGGTCCTACAGTCAAAAAAGTTTAGTAACATCCTGGTTCCATTATACAGTTTTGGTGCATCTAGATTCCGCATTAGAATAACTAGAGCACCAACTTTAAATCCAAGTGATGAGAAGACATTCCGTTTGGTTTTAAAGAGCTTAAAAACTGGGTACTGAACAATCTGTTCTGGATCTATTGTGGTGTCAATGGATTTGTAGGAATAAACAAATCCTGGCAAATCCTTAAGAATTTGTAAGTTTATAACATTCAGCACATAATTTCTTGCAGCCAAAATAGCTCTTGACATATCCAGTCATGAGAAGTTCTTCCTTTGTTAAACTGAAACCCAACGTCAGGGAACACTGCTATTCTGAGGTGCTCAGTTGACTTCTATGCAGGGCTGACTACAGCGACAACCTTAAGGCATACATTCAGTTCATCAGCCATGGTTCCCTTGGGAATTATAGACAAGGACTGCCTAAAATCACAAGAAAGCAAGACCAAGGCCTGGTCTTATCTCTTAAGTCTCTCAGTGTTCGATCTAATGCTTCCAGAGCACGTCTATGTGGCATGGTGCACTCATCCTAGACAATGAGTTGACATTGACTGAAAATATGGGCATCACCTGAATCTGCAGGAATATTGCAGAGACGTGGAGTGTGCAGTTCTGCCACCACTCAGTAGCGTTGCTGCTATTCCAAATGTTGCAGTAGCAACAGCTACACCACCCATACTTCTAACCTTGGCAAGAAGAAGGTTGATAAGAAATGCCTTGCCATTTCCAGCCGGGGCATCAAGAAAAAAGAGACGTATGAAGGGTTCATTATCCTTTTCTCTCTTTCTTTGACATCATTTCAGCCATCCTGCTGCTTTAATATATTTAGACTTAAAGTTTTACCTTAAGCTTTGTGGTGTACGTGTGATTCGGAGGCTTGGTACAGTGTTTTTCTCTCCTTGGTCTTTAAAAGATACATCCTTCCTTCAATAAAGACAAAGTCGTGTGTTTAATTGTCCTGCTGTGCATGTCTCTCTATTAAATTTGAACACATGATTCTCCAACTGGTTGCTAAAAGGGTGAACAATACAGAGATTCAGAGAGGTCAGGCAAGACTTATCAGGGGGTTCGACCTACTCCCCAACAACTTTCAGAGTAATTTTTAATGATTTCAAAATCAATTTCAGGCCTGTGATACTCACCTTCTTATCTGGAGCTTTGTCCAGCTGAGACTCTTTCAAACTGATTTCAGCCAACAGCTGTGTTTTGTCATAGCTTGTTTCTCTAAGTTAGCTACTGCTTATGGCAGTAACACCAAGTCTTATTAGGGAGGTTGTACCAAACTCACGTATATGATTGACAGTCATTTGAATGACTTTGTCCTCCAGTATAATGTTGGCCTGGTTCAATATGGCATCTGTGAAACTGAGTGAGGCGTTATTGACCTCTTGGCGAGCCAGTTATAAAACATCATCATATCATACCATGGTGTGTCCGAAGAGCCTTTGGAATGGCTGGGGCACAGCAGGTAAGAATTATTGCAAGCAGTTTTGGGTGCAGTGGCTTGTTGCTGCCTCATTGAGACAGTCATGCAGATGCTGATCATCTTCAAGAAGGCCAAGCAGTTAGCAAGTCTTGTGGTATGGGGCACAGACAGTGCCATTGACTGTCTTGAAAAATTCAAATGACGTAGAACCTTTGACAACATGTAGCAACATCTGCAAGTAAAAGCACTTGCGGTTGTTAGGATGCACATTATATGCTCGCCCAAGAGCATCAGCACAATAGATATCTCGCTGGTCCTGCACAAGAGAGCCTTGTTTTCGCCATTGAAACTTCTTTTTGGTGAAAACTGCTTCCATAAACTACACATTTTCGAAAATACGATAAGCTCATCACCTTGAGGACATCCTTTTGGCACCAAAAGATATACATTTTCAAAAATTCCATCGAAAGTGGAATTTCCCTTTAAGATCAGATCATGTCATCATTGTGAGGGATATGGGAAATATCATATTTTATTTTACACCCCAGGGCCCCTTTTTCAGAACAGTAAAGCATTCTTAACAAATGTCCCCACTCCTAACAGATTTTACTGCCATGCAATCTGCTAACACAGCTAGGTGACATTTCTCACAGGGAGATCTTGGGTCCAGATCCATACCAACCCTCTGACTTTAACACCAGAACCTGCGTACCAACCTTCCTATCAAAAGTTATGCCCAAAAATAGGTTATGGAGATTGTAAGCTGTATCCTGGCCAGGGTAGGGGCAGAAACTCCTCCCTGAGGTGCTTTGGGACTGTCCAGCTGAGGGTTAAATGCCAGGCAACTACCTGGGGATGGTGTTTTTTGTCTTCTCGGTGGGTCACTTGATTTGTAGAAGAGGTCCCAGTTTCCAACAGGCTGCCTCACCCTTCCTGGTGGTTTCACTGCACAACAACCTGATCGCATTAAGGTACTGTCATCTCTATTGAATTTGTGTTTGTAGCTACTTACCTGTAACCTGCACTTCATATCTGTATATATTCATTACTTGTATTTTCCTAAAGTTATATAATTTAACTCGAGCTGTTCTCTTTGCTCTGATCGGAACTCACAAGTCTGTGACTTTTGGTTAAATTATACGTTACTGAGCTAGCTACCGAGCACGATATTTCCTGGACCAGGATTAGGAAAACGTATTGCGTGATTCAGGAGGCTGTGACGTCAGCTAGGCTCACATGATACACAGTTTCCTCACAAACATTTGACACCAATAGCACGAGACTCTCTTAAATAACCATGATTCCAACAATCAGATTTCTAAACTGGTAAATTCACATTTTCTTAATCTTTTGCTATTCAGGGGAATGCCACAATGCAAGAAACAGTAGTAGTAGCCCATTCATTTCTTTATGGACTGGCATATACATGCACATAAATGGCCTTTTTAACTTTACTTATTCTCTTCTCATCAACAGCCAGAAGATAATGGAAATTGGAATGGAAAATTCATATCTGACCTATGATTAAATTATTTTCTTTCAGTGAAATGTTACCATATCAAGTCATTTCATCCAATTTTTATAGCAAGGATTTGTTGTGCACAGACACAATCACACTGTTTTAGTCCACATGGCTTGCTTTGTAATAATTGCCCTTCTTGCAGCAACCTTCACAAGTAGCATCTGCTAACACAGCTAGGTGACATTTCTCACAGGGCCCGAGATATGGAGATCTTATGTCCAGATCTATACCAACCCACCAACTTTAACATGAGAACCAGGGTCCCACAGCCTTCCTTTCAAAAGTTATGACCCAAAATAGGTTATGGAGAGCAAAAAGGTAGAATTTTTTAACACAGAGAATAGGGCATGTGTGGACATAATAGCCCAGCGACATTTTTAACAAATGCATGGAATAGATCTGCACATCTTGGATATCCACATAGGTACCATAGTAACATAGTATGTATGTAAGGCTGAATAAAGACTTTAGTCCATCCAGTTCAGCCTGTTTTATTCCTTCCAGTGGTCTAGTAGCCATAGCTGGAAATGTTATTACATGCCAGGAAGGCGTCAAGGCCACTTTTGAATGTTTTTACTGTATCCATCATTACTACCTCCTCTGGCAGCGAGTTCCATAGTCTCACAGCTCTTACAGAGAAGAATCCCCTCTTATGTCGGTGGAGAAAGCACCTTTCCTCTAACCTTAGTGGATGCCCCCGGGTTATGGTTACACTATACTGGGGTATAAATAGATTGTGGGACAGATCTTTGTATTGACCCCGAATATATTTATACATAGTTATTAGATGACCCCTCAAGCGTCTTTTTTCTAAACTAAATAAACCTAACTTTGACAATCTTTCAGGGTACTCTAGCCCCCGTACACCTTTTACTAACTTTGAACGTGCTCCAGTTCTGATATGTCCTTTTTAAGCACAGGTGCCCAGAACTGTACACAGTACTCCATATGAGGTCTGACCAGTGACTTGTACAGGGGTAAAATGATGCTCTGGTCATGAGCACCTATGCCCCTCCTGATGCACCCCATGATCCTATTTACTTGGGCAGCAGCTGCCTGGCATTGATTACTACAGTTGAGCTTATTGTTAACTAAAACCCCTAGGTCTTTTTCCATTGTTGTTTTACCAAGTGTTTCTTTATTTAGTGTGCATTCATGACCCATATTTCTGCTTCCCATGTGCATAACCTTACATTTATCTGTGTTAAACTTCATTTGCCATTTTACTGCCCATGCTTCCAATTTATCAAAATATGTTTGTAGCTGCCTGCTGTCCTCTTTTGTTTTAATTACTTTACACAGCTTAGTATCATCTGCAAAGATTGAGACTTTACTGTTTAATCCGTACCCAATGTCATTTATATAGATATTGAAGAGAATTGGTCTCAAAACTGACCCTTGTGGTACTCCACTAGTAACAGTGACCCAATCTGAGTGTGTACCATTGATAACCACCCTCTGCTTCCGATCATTAAGCCAATTTCTCACCCATCTGCACACGTTTTCCCCCAGTCCAAGCATTCTCATCTTTTGTACCAGTCTTTTATGTGGCACAGTATCAAATGCTTTTGAAAAGTCAAGATATATGATATCCAATGACTCCCTCTGATCCAAACTGGAACTTACCTCCTCATAAAAGCTGATTAGGTTTGTCTGGCAGGAGCGATTCCTCATAAATCCATGCTGATATGGACTAAGGTAATTTTCCCCAAGATACTCCAGGATAGTATCCCTTAAGAAACCTTCAAACAGCTTGCCCACCACAGATGTTAAGCTTACCGGTCTGTAGTTCCCAGGTTCCCCCCTAGAACCTAAATATTAGACATAACGGCTTGTCTATTACTCTACATAACTCCCTTAGAACACGAGGATGTATGTCATCTGGTCCCGGTGATGTATCAATTTCTATCTGCTTGAGATGGTGCTGGACTTCTTCCTTGGTTAGACCAGTAACATTTAATGGAGGGTTTGGGTTATTCCCCTGCATTTCACATGGCATGTCACATTCTTTTAAATATAGAAGCAAAGGAGTTGTTTAGTAAATTAGCTTTCTCCTCATTTCCCTCTATAGGGGTCCCCTCCTTGCTTTTCAGGGGGCCCACACCCTCAGGTTTGTACCTTTTACGGTTTATGTAGCTAAAGAATAATTTGGGGTTAGTTTTACTCTCTTTCGCGATCAGTCTTTCTGTCTCCAGCTTAGCTGCCCTTATCTGTTGTTTACATTGTTTACAGAAAAGATCAGAAAGATCATTCATCTTCTGTGGATTAGCGCATTGCTTTGCTGTCTTTTGATTTTGTTGTATATCACAGGATCTCATAGTTCCTTGCTATTTTTATAGTGGTCTTGGTTTTGGCCAGAGAGTAATAAAACATGCAATATATCTAATATTTTAGTATATTTATAAAAGTTATTACTTAGTATTCTGGTACAGTACATTAAACACATGCTTTGAATAAGGAAGGGAGTAGAAAAAGGCAAATGTACCACATTTGTTATTAGTTTCTCAGAACTCAAAGAACCATTGCCCTAACCAAACACTGGAAACGCCTCGTAGCATAAGCAGCATTATAACGCTGCCCAGAGTTTCCCACATCAGTGCTGTCTATTTCTTTGTTTTGATGAAGGTCAACAATAGATGCTCCTCAGTGTAATGTGCTGGTTTCCCATGTAGACTGAGGTCAGCTGAGTCATACAGGTGTGTCCTGCAGACATACTACAGCGTATAATTGGAGGAAATTGTAATCTCTGGTGGGAAGAATCTTTAAGAGCGCCTGTGTTGCTGCTGCTGGTGCCGTAATGTATAATTTGGATAGTCTCTGCACCTATACCTATAATATTACTAGGCTGTTCAAGCTATCTACCACTTTTACACTGCCAAGTTTCAGTGTTAATGTAATAATAATGCTGAATATATAAAATATTTACAGCGGCATCTTTCCTAACTGTGTGTACAGGTAGCTGTTACATTTCAAACTGTCATATTAAATAATAATAATCATTATATATATAGCAACATCCTTTCCCACGGCTCTTTTGGCTGGGGGTGGGGAACAAATAAAGGTTAAAGGTGCTTACTTTGTCATCATGTGCAAGTGCATTTCTTTGCCCCTGTTATGCCCCTGGTAATTAATTCATTGGACATCCTGCATCAGCACCTCTATAGAAGCCCACTCTCCTCGAACTGTTACGGTGGCACTTATATTTCAAGCAGACCAACAGTCAAAAACAACTTAAACCAGACCAACACAACTTATATGCTCATATGCATCCCTCTTCAGGGCAATTCAGTTTGCTGCACATAAAAAGTCATTTACCTTTTTCTAACTCCTGCTGTAGTAAATAAAAAGAAAAAAGGCAAACTGCTCTGAGGATAAAATAGGTAGTGTGGGCCCACCCATCAGTCTCATCTAAGTATTAAGCACCAAACATGTCTAGGTATGTGGAAAGACAGAGATTTGGTTGCATATATCTGCAGATACATGTTGACCCCACACCGCCCGACAATGCACTCTGTGTTTAGTGTGGTCCCTACTCTATATATATGAGCCCCATAATAGGGACATGTACCGCAGCTAGTAAAATACAGAGATACTTACCGGGAGCTGCCAACTCCTATTCGGTGCACTACATGGGGGAAGGGTCACAGCCTGCTAGTGTCGGGTAGACCTCAGCTCCCATGCGTGCACCTGGCTATATACAAATGAAAGAAAAATGGCAAGCTGCTCTGAGAATTAAATAGGTAGTGTGAGAGGCCCACCCATCAGTCTCATCTAAGTATTAAGCACCAAGCATGTCTAGCTATGTGGACAGACAGAGGTTTGATCGCATATATCTGCAGATACATGTTGTAGCCACAACGCCCTGACAAGTCACTAGTCGTAAATTTTAGAAACAAAATGGCGGCTCATGCATTTGCAGGCCACCTGCAAACGGGAAGTACTGCTGGACCTCCTGTTACTGTGCATTGTCAGTTGTGTCAGTTGAATCCAAGCAGCCACTACCTTACTTTTCCAACTGTGCTAGGCTTTTGGTCTGGTTTAAAGTGAAAGTCTAGTCTGGAATAACCCTCTTTGCCCTGCCTCCCTCTTGTGGAGCTGAATGGGGGTTACAAAAAAAAAGCTTACTCCTGGAATCCAGTGCAGTTTCCCCTGGCGATTCCAGCATTGGGATGCATTCATTGTGCTGAGGCTGCCCACAGCAGCATTCCCCTCTCTGTGTGTGCGTGGCCTTGCTCTTCCATTCACAGAGGGCAAGATAAGTAGTTTTTTTTTTTTGCTTATTACTTCCCTCTCTTCCCCCTTATGTTTTTCTTATTTGCTGTTTTGCCATTTTTTGTCTTTTTTGCAATATATTTCTGTTGAGTATACAAAGCACTAAAACAATTAACATTAAAATGTCTATACTCCCCTGCAGCTCCTCCATGCAGTGTTGGGGTCTTCATACTTACCCACGAAGGAGAATAAGTGACGCCACTGCCAGTTTCTCTTATTTGCTGTTTACCATTTTTTGTCTTTTTTGCAATACATTTCTGTTGAGTATACAAAGCACTAAAACACTAAACAAAACAACTAAAACTAAAACAATTAACATTAAAATGTCTATACTCACCTTAAGTCCCCCGCAGCTCCTCCTTGTAGCATTGGGGTCTTTATACTTACAGATGAGGGAGAATAAATGATGCCATCCTCCACTGCCAGGCCGACATGACGCCTCCATCAACTTGGCTCCTCCCCAAGATGCCTATTTCATTGCAACGTAGGGGGTGTGCTGAATCCTCTCTGGCACACCCCCTCCATTGCAATAAGTGGAGCGGGTGGGCGGAGGCATAAACAAAGCTCCATGGATGCCACCATGCCATTCGTAAGTATAAAGATGCCGACTCTGCGTGGGACAAAATGTGAATATATGCTTTTTTATATCTGTCTGGACAATCCCTTCAAAGTATATGCCTAAGTAGAGTATAACAAAAAATAGAATATTAAAATATCATATTGTCTATCATAATATCATCATGTACCATCACACATTTATGATTAAACCAGAACTACCCTATATTTCCAGGTGGCATTCTGATAGTCCTCTGTCAAACCCGATAAATCGTACCTTTTTTCTCAGTCCCCCGGCGTAATCAATCACTGCATTGTCCCCTCAGTTGCCACTGTTGGTTTACAGGCTTCTTCCAGGTATTCAGCCGCTGGAAACCACGTGACTGTGGCTGCCAATGGAGGAGAAAGGCAAGGTTAATCATGTTTAATGGGAGTTGATGCATGGGATGAAAAATTAGTGTTGTTCTGATTTAGGGTTTAGTGACATCACATGATTACATGATTACAATCCTCCACTACTAGCAGAGGGGAAAACATCTTAGTAAACAACTTCAAATGATAATATTAAAATATGATAAAAGAAAAAAACCTGCGTTCTATTACCAGCGGTGATGACCCCCTCCAGCCTCCCAGAACATACACCAAGGGTCCGAAGCGTCCTCAGACTTCGGTTACTTGATCTAATAAAACACAACTTCCATTTTCATGGATCCAAATCCAGGTGAGCTTAGGCATATAATATTTATTTGTTTTTATAAGTTTCTATTCCTAGGCAATAGTAGGTTTAATAGGCATACACTTATAAAAGTTTGGGAATTGGATGGAACAATGGCTAAAACTCAGTCTCTTTGTAAAATGACAGAAGGAAATTCTAAAAACATTTGTGGCCTAAATAACCCTCTCCATCTCATTCTATTTAAAACCCTTACTATAAATTCTGTATTCTGGAGGGGGGGGGGGGGCAAAGTTTATGTAGGCCACAGATGGCCTTTAACTCAAACAGGTAAATTAAATCAAAGGGAGAACTATGGACATATGAACACCTTTTTGTGTCCAATGTTTTAAGGAAATAGCAGACACTTTTCTTACTGAGTAATGATAGAAGATATTCATTTGATTCTATTTGAGAAACAGGAGATTTACATACAATGGTTTAACAGGAAACAAGAAAGCACAATCCCTCATAAAATATTATTTGAAAAAACGGATTTTCAAATCACTGACTTTGACTTCTAGTGAATAGTCAACATAAATAATGTCTAGACTCTGTACCACTCCCTGCTCTGTGCTCATTAGTAAATCTATAAACCGTGTCTTGCATGTCATGTATACTGTAAATTCAACTTAGTATTAACATTAACAATGCAGCATTTTACAGTAGTGTTACCCTTGAATTTTTAAAGGACATCTGTGGGCTTAAAGATAGATACTGACTTGATTCCTGACGCTCTCCAGAGGATAAGCTAGGTGTTTTTTTCTCATCCTGTAAGGGGCTCAAATGTACTCATCTAAGGTTGGGTATTTAATGCATACATTCAAGGAGATGAGGCACTGAGAAAGTTCTGCCTCCCCATATATCCTAACTCCCAGCTTTCAAAGCTTAGTTCTCTCTGTTTAATGGCAGATGCTAGCAGCTTAATATAACCATTTCCTTTTCATTTTCTGGATGCACTCTATTGAAGAAACATTTTTCTGGCTGAGAAGTCTTGTTTTGAGCGAACTTCTCTCACTAAGGCTGCTGGAAATATAGTAAAAGTGACCCCCCTCTGCTCTATCTCTATACTCTTCCTTGCCTTGAACTCAGTTATCTCTCTCTCTCCTTCCTCTGAAACACGTGACACATGGAGGAAGTGCGTGTTGTTCAAGCTGGCTTGACCCCTTAGGGGTTAAATGGACTGGCATCTCAACTGCTCTTCTTGTGCCATATTGGTCCATGCTTTTATTTTTCATCTTAGGGGCTCTAACCTGGTAACTGCTATACTGCTGGTCTATCCCCAAGTTGAAGGGGTGACAGAGCCCTGTCTCTTATTTATTGCAGACCAATAGAGGGAGGTTTATAGGCAGCAAGATGGCTGTAAGTGGCTGGATTCCTGTACTGTGTTTAGAAAAGGGGTATGCATAGCTGGGTTACCTAAAACACTGACACCATTGCTAGCTCCAATCTGAAATCTGCCAATTCTTACTATCAATGTTTTAAAGCTTTCTGAACTACGGTAAACACAGGTTTTGTGTTACCTGCTTTAAGACTTCAAGTCTAAATTGCAATCCAGGATCTGCCTTCCAGGGCAGGATCCATTGCAGTATCTCTGGTCATTCCATACTCTGGCAAACGCTTTAGGGGCATAGACCTTGCATCCTTAGGCCCCAACTTCTGCAAGTCTGGGTCATAAGAAGTTACTGCTGAGGGCAGGTAGCTCTGGTTGCAAGTATCCCCAAGCCCTGGTCCAAGGCTTTAGCCCTGACACCTGATGAATCAACATCAGGGAAAACATTTCAGCGGCCTACTAAGTCTGAACTGAACAAGTCAGGAAGCAGACACTGGCTTAGTGGATTATTGATGACTTTATTCATCCCATTGCTGTCTAGAGTGGGATAGCCCACTAACCCATCGCTTAGCCGATACCAACCTCCTACTACCATATAATCTCCAAAAAAGGGAACTAAAGGATTTTTGGAAAATGTATAATAGTTTTACTAAAAAAAAAAGATAAAAAGATATCTTCAGAAATTGTTATTGCAAAGCATGTGACACATAGCTGGTTTTTGCTTAGTGGATGTCAACAAATAGTTTTAGATGCCTCCAATGCATTTTGCTTACGTTTGCTTCATCCGGGAGGAGTAAATCCAGCTAATTCTTGTTATAATATGTGTTCATATAACTTTGGGAATCAGCTTTAGTTTTTCCTCACTTTTCTTCTATTGCCTCAAAGATAAAGTGAAACTTTAACTTGCCTGCAGGCAGGAGAAGGCACTCAGTCTCTGTTTTTAGATTATGTGTTAGTAGGAGGTTGGTATCCACTAAGTGAGGGGTTGGTGGGTTATCCCACTCTAGACAGGTATTGACTAATTGTGTACCCATACCATCAGAATCAAACCTCTCCCACATTCAGTAAAGAGGACATAAAATATATTATTTGGAGTTAATTTCTGCGGGGTGGATCCAGTAACATGAGGAGAATTTCCTTTTAATGATAATAATTCCATTAGGGAAGTCATGTCTTGCAGTCAACTGGCTTTTTCCTGAAAGAGAACCTGTCGTGACTAAAAAGCAGACATTCCATAATTACTCAGAGTTCACTGGCCATTGGTCACAGGGAAAAGATGAGCAAATGTTTAAAATCTTTAAGGCTTGGACAGATTGATATTTAATTTCTTCAGAGTTCTGTGAGGAGAGTTTCCCAGTGTTGATCACAACGCTGTCTTGGCTCCATTCAGTCAGCCCAACGTGCTTCTTCTGCCAAGTGTCATTCCTTATCACTCCAACCACAGTGTGTGCTTTTCACCTTCAAAAGCTCAGAAAGGTGTGTGTTTTACACACCCTCTGGCGTTTTGACCTAGGTTCTGGGCCTAGTACATATTGCCATAAGACTAATCTATATGAAGTGGTTTGCATTTTTGGATGTGTTTTTGTGGGACAGTTATTCTAGCTCTCCCACTTCCTGGGCTTACTTTAGAGTCAACATGAAGCTGACAACTCCAGCAATATAGTATAGGTAATGTTATGTAGCTAGCATCATTCATTTGAGCTAGGCTTCAAAATATTTTGGTACGATTTGTTTGCCTCACATTCCTAGCTATTGCCACTAGGAGCATGTTAAGGAAGTTGTATGATCTGATCAGGATGCAGTAAATGCTGACAAGAAGAGGGGCTGGCAACTTACTTGTCAATGTTACCTGAGTAGAGAGGTCCTCACATGTTTTCTAGTAGAGCTCCATCAATGTCCCTAGTCTGGAAGAAGGAGTGAAGTAATTGCATCATAATTAGTCTGTTTCTCTCTAAAACTGTGTCCCTGATGAGGAAACTGTGGCTTGGGCTTAAGATCCATTTACCTGTCTGTCAATCTGAATCATGTGTTATACTTTCATTAATACAGGTCATTTGACCCTGACCAGCTGCCGGACCCCTTAATTGGCACCCTTAAAGTCGATCAAATCCCTCTCTCCCTTCCCCTTGCACCCGTCTTAGAAGTGCTGCCTGCTCGACAGTGGCCCGGTTATAAAAGAAAAAAGTTTTTTTCCAAACCTGGGCCATGCCATCTGCCAATTTGAGATTGCTGATTGATTGCTGATTTCTAGATTGCCAGATAGCATTTAGCAGCTGGCTGGCTGCATCCCTGGATTTCTTCTTGTGTGTGTTAAGACAAGCCTGGTCCAATATCAGATCTATATAAACCAAGAAGCCAGCTTGGTAGCATGTAATATAACTGAGAGAGCATAGACAAATTATTTTGGGATCAGGATATAGGACAGCCCAAGATTAATTTATATATTTAATTACTTTACGAGCTCACTATACAATGATATACATGCAATAAACAGATTAATATACAGGTCTGAAGTGCAAGTTGCAAGTCACAGACCTAACACTTCCCTATCTCCTCTGGGAGGAGTTTCAGTCTCCTCCTTCTGGGGCATATTTTTTGGTAGAAAGATCCTAGCACGCTGGTTCTGAGGTCTGCACATCCGATGGGCCCAAACCTTGCTGTGACATGTGGTTCCTAGAACAAGTTCTCCAATGCTCGGTCCCTAACCCCTTTAGGGTGATCTGAATCATATGTATGTGCCCTTTAGGAATTGAATATTCCAAATATGTTATCTGACTAAGCAATATGCAATGAAACCTCATCATTTTTTGGCTCTAGCGAAACTGGGTTCTAGCCTTTAAAGTTCCCCGGGAGTATCGGCGCACTTGTCAGCTTTTACTGTAGCCAGCGGACCTGCAGAGGCTATCTCTGTTGACAGGGGACACACACACACACACATATATATATATATATATATATATATATATATATATTGTAAGGTAGAATCTAATATTTCTTATCATATGCCTCACAATGCCAGGTCCCCACCTCTCCAGACATGTAAATGAAAACACTAATACTAACCATCTATTTTAGTGTGATTTCAGCTGTTTTGTCTGCTGTTCAGGGCAGGAGATCTCCTGAAGGTTTGCAGGCAAATTTACATTTCCTGTCCAGGGGAGTTTGTCAGTTAGCAATAATTTTGTTATGTTGATCTCTAATGCCTCTTTAAATTTAGCAGCTGAGCAGTAGCTGCAGCTTCAAAAAAAAATTTCCATGGCAGTCAATTGGATAAACAAAAGAATTTCCAGTAAATTTGAAAGCCAATGCTGGATTATATGGCTACCCTGAGGTTGTGCTGAAACCCATGACAGTCTGATAGTAATAGGCTTTTTTCTTTCTCTTCTTCTTTTTCACACTCTCCCTTCCCCCTCACTTTTTTCTTTTGCTCTTTATTCTCCTTACCTTTTCTCTTTTGAAATATTCCATTATTATTATATAAGTCTTTGGTCAGGAGAAGATGCTTAAACTGGACCAACACCAGTTTTCTCTTGTTGGTGTTGGTCCTGCAGACAGTAAATAAGAACAAGCTCGGGGGGCACTAAGAATGCTGGACCCCCCCCCCCCCACAGAACCCCTCCAGAATTCCTGATCTCCTTACCTTCAATTTTGGGAAAGGAGTCCCGTGTTTGTCCACCAGCACGCATGCATAGTGACCAATCACAGGACTCCTTTCCCGAAGTTGAAGGTAAGGTAAGGTAAGGAGATTGGGCGTTCTGGGGGGGTTAGGTTCAGGGGGGATCCAGCATTCTAAATGCCCTCCAGAGCTTGTTTTTATTTGCTGTCTGCAGGACTGTGCATTTTTTCCCCTTCTACTTGCAGATGTGTTATAGGCTTAGAAGCTTCAAACGAGGGCCTATATTTGAATCTCAATTTAATGTCTTCTTGTCTTTCATGTAAGGATTTTTCTGTGTTCTATGGCCAACCTGCCGGCAAAGGCTAGAGTTATGTGTATAATATGGATATGTTAAAGCATTATAGGGGCAATTCAGCACCAGTCAACACTGTTTCTGGTGCCAGAACCTTACTTTAGTGCCTTGCACAATTCAACAGGCACCTTTTGGCGTTAACATTTTTAAGCATACATTTGCTTGTGAGCCATAGCACAAGTGATTATTCTCATTTTAAGTTTACATGCATGCAAAAATTCTTGCAAATGCAGTTGCACTCGCAACAAAATTACCCTTAGAGACAGGCTGTTAAGGTAAGAAACTGGTGTGAGAATTTCCTCCAACTTTTTGAGGCGAGAATGGTGCTTGTAGTATGCTTTTGTACCCTTTTTTGTGAAATAGAGCCTTTTGATGAATACAAATCCTTACTGTTCATAATCTTCAGTAATTCTAGTGGTTTCTTAAAGAATATTTTTAATTCTCCAGATTTTAACAATGTTTTTACTTTTAAATTTAGTTAAGATTATTTTTAGTATCAAGTGATATATTTTAATTACTTATTATAAAAGGGAAAAATAAACATGATTAAATGGTATTAGATTCAAGTCATAAATACTAAATACAATTTAACATTTTTAAAAATCAATATGGAGAGCAAATATTCTTCAAAGTATGATTGGCAGGAGAAAGGAAGGACAGTCCACTGAACTGCTGCAGAATCGAGCATGCTTTGTAATGAGAAACCTGCTAGAGGGGTTCACTCCCTAGCCACCTCCTTTCGCCTCAAACATAAAAACATCTCACGCATCCGTCCCTTCCTCTCACCAGACACCACTAAAATGCTAGTGCATGCCCTGGTCATATCCCGACTGGATTACTGCAACAACCTTCTTTTGTGGCTTACCAACAACAGACTGACACCCCTCCAATCTATCCTGAACTCTGCTGCTCGCCTCATCCATCTCTCCTCCCGCTTATCCAGTTCTGCTCCTCTCTGCCAATCCCTACACTTGCTGCCAGTCCCACAGCGAATCCTGTTTAAAACACTAACTCTCACCTACAAAGATCTCTACAGCCAGGCCCCTCCCTACATCTCATCTCTAATCCAACAATATCAACCGAGACACAGCCTCTGCTCTGCTGCCGACCTTCTCCTGTCCTCCACCCTGGTCACCTCTTCTTATGCCCACCTCCAGGACTTCTGATGTGCTACTCCAATCTTCGGGAATGCCGTCCCCCACCCAATCTGTCACTCCCTAACTATCAAAGCTTTCAAAGGTGCCCTTAAAACCCATTCAGACAAATTCAGACAAGCATACAATCTGGCTTAAGCAATTCTCTAAAGCTCACAAAGCTCAATACTGACTGTTTGTGATCCTTCTCCCACATCTCCACCCCTCATCCTTTTTACTGTAAGCTCACAAGGGCAGGACTCTCTCTCCTATTGTATCTTGTATTCAGAATAATCATTGTAAACTCTGTAACACGGCATCTGTAATAGTATATATATACTGTATGTTTCTACCCTCTCTGTTAATACTACTTTGTACAGCACTACGGAAGATGATGGTGCTATATAATAAACAATAATAATAATAGTAATAATAGAGTGCTTTCATTTTTCACTCAAAAAGGGGCTGCTGGATGTCAATTCTTACTTAAATAGAGCATGGTATGAGCCATCCAGATCGCCTATCTTGCATGCTTGCGCATGAGTGAAAGCGTCTCACATATGCCAGTGCGAGAATTTGCACATGCGAGTTGACTTTTTTGCACAAAAGACTTTTTTACGACCCCCTGTTGAATCAAACCTCATGTCTTTATTCATCATTGAAATGGTAATTATCCCGATGATTATTGCATGGTCTCTTGGCACATGCTCATTTTTTTTTCAATAAAAAATATTACAATTATTTTTATTACTATGGAAAGATGGTTTCTCAAAGACCCTGAGGTAAAGATGCAGATGTCTGAAAACACTTACTTTCTGAATGACAAGCAAAGGAAAACAATGGGGACTACAAAGCAGCATGCTTGTAACTGAGCACCCCCAGAGTCTGGCAATTGTGAAGCCATTAGTTTGTTTCTACATGAAGTGAACTTTTTTCCGACTTTATTTTATCTTTGCTCACCTCTCACCTCATTTTGAACTTCATATTTAAATGCCAGCATGGCTTTCTTGAAGTAGTGCATAGACGGAGCCAGCATGCTTGAGCATACACAGCCAACACCTTAAATGCCACACCTACCAACATGCTATATTGGCATAGATCTGTTTTTAAACAATACAATTTAGGATTGCTGACATCACTGGGTGTTACAAAATGACATGATTCATATAAGGAGGGCTTCAATGATAAGGAGTGCTGCAATGATAAGGCAATTCATATGTAAATGTATTTACTATAATGTATTAAAAAATGTAAACGTGTACATTTAGAGATTTAGATTCTAGACCTCTAAATTTAGAAAAGCACTTTTCTAATCATTTCATAGTTCTCTACAAGCTAATGTTTACAAATGAAATAGCAATTTGATCAGCTTAACCTATTATCTGAGGTGATGAAAGTTCAGCTTCACCAAAGATTTTGATTATGGGCAGCCAGTGGGGAGTATAAGTGGTGACGAGCTGGACAAATGACTGCCTGGTTCGGAAGCCCTCCAGCTGGATAGTCCCCAGTACCTGGCACTCAGTACTCCCAACTACAATAGAACATTTGGGCATCCCTCCCTTTATTATGAAATTATATCCATGAGTTATCTATTAATATTGACCCAAACAGGTGCAGCAGGCAAAGGCGAACATCGGTAATGTATGTTTTTGTATGCGTCTCTGTGTTTATGTTGGCGGGAGATTCTGCTGCGGCATGGGGGCTCCCGGAAAGATTTTTTTTTGTTCTTTTTGGGGGCATGCTGCACAGTGCCTGTAATTTGAATGCAAGGAACATCTCCTGTAATTAGGATTCCACACATACCACCTGTATTTGGGATGCCTTAAACTGTCTGTAATTGGGATGCCACACACGCTGTCTGTAATTGTGATGCCATGCACACTGCCTGCAATTTGGATGTCAAGCACACTGCATATAATTGGGATGCCTCACACTGCCTGTAATTGAGATGCAACACATTGCACGCAATTACAATGCCTCGCACACTGCCTGTAATTGGGATGCCACACACTGCCTATAATGTGGGATGCCACTCACTGCCTGTAATGTGGGATGCCCCCACTGCCTGTAATGTGGGGTCTATAATGAGATGATTGGGGGGAATCTGCACACTGTCTGTAATGGGGTGATTGGGGGGGGGATATTTTAGCACACCATTTGGTTGAGAATATCCTGGGTGCATCTTATGGGCCGATGTGTCTTATGGGGCTAAAAATATAGACAGCATTCTCTTCCTGATTGTGTTGGGTTACATTATTCCTACTCCCAATGCAATTTGGAAGGTGTAAAAGGAGAATCTAAATGACTAAACTACCACTCTCCCACTGTCTGTAAACCATAAATTTAGTGTATATATTTCCCTTTTTTAGTGCTCCATCTGATGGGGGGAGCGGAACTATGATAAAAATGGCATGAACATGCTAAGTTGTCACCTTTCTAAATTGAATTCGCATACGACCACTTTGATTATTCCAACTCGACTACAAATATTCTAACGGCAGCCACGTGGCTGCCTTTCTGACCGTTATACGCCAGCCATGTAAATTTTCCATGTCTTTCCTCCCTGCTAACAGGCAGAAAAAAAGCCACTCACCTGATCCCTTAATCTATCCAGCTGGATCTCCTCTTCACCCGTGGGGCCTCCAATCCCCCCCCCCCCCCCCGGCTCCTTCTATGTTAATTTTTTTTTATTAACCCTTTATGTCCCATCACTCCGCAGGTATAAAATGCTTCCAGCCGCAGGAGAACAAAAGAGTGATCGTCTAGGGACAATAATAAAATATTTTTTCTGATGTGTGTGTGTCTTCTGTCCACAGAAGCTGGCCTCTCCGCCCTGTTCTACAAGCCCTGCATCGCTGGTCCCCAGGCTGGTTATGCTGGGAACCAATATTTTTTCCTTTATAAGGGTTTTAAACCCTTCATTGGTTTCGTTGTAAGAAATGGGGCTTTCACATGCAATATGGTCTTCTTGAATAAAATACATTTTTTATTTAAAATAAACAAGACACATTTAAAAACGCATAATTTTATTATTTAAACATGGTGAAAAATGACCCGTCAACAGGGGGTGACAACATCTTAAGTAGGCTGGCAGTTAACAGTGTTAAAAGTACCTATGCATGTTCGGTATTTTTCTTTTCGGGGGACCTTTCTCTTTCAGGTTTAGCTTGTTTTTTCTTGTTTGCATATTGATATTTTAGGAAAACATGTCCACTACAATAAGCTGGGTACATCTAAAAGCCTAATGTGTGTACTTTCAGGGAATATAAGATTTGTGGGGAGTATTTCAAATGTTAAAGGCTGTTTTGGTTGAAAAAGCGCAAGGTGCGCACTTTGTCTGCAGAGCTGAAGTAAAATTTCTGTTATGTACATGCTTTACTTTGGGGTCTTTGACAACTCTTTCCTTGACAGTACCTATGCATGTTGGTTATTTTTTCAGATTTAATTAGTTTTTTCTTATTTGCATATTGTTTTTTTTTTTAGGAAAATATGGCTTTGTTTCTGTTTTATATTCTTTTTTTTTAGGGAAACCCTGTGCAACCAACCAGGTGTCTCTCAAATTTGGTTAAAAACAGAGGCCTAGGTTTGCATACATTCGCAAATGTATTTTATAGCCAGTGTGTGGGTCTTACATTTGGAACATACCCATCAAAGTATGTAAGCACTTTAATGATTTATATATTAAATTTATAGTTTTACATCATAAATATAACATTTTTTTTTAAGTTTAGGTGAGATCCTAGCATACCCATCAATATAATATAGTTAGCTGGAGATTCTCCTTTCTCATTGTACAATGTGTTTTGTAAGTAAAATTGCATATTCATTTTTTCATCATTTCTCATTTTATAAAACTGTAAAATACGTTAGCTAAATGTGAAATGATAATGTTTAACCCTAGTATATATATATATTATAAAATGATTAAATATTTCTGAAACAAAAGCTTCAAATAATAGTCTTGGTCCAGAAAGTTGTCCTAGGTGGCAATAAGATTCATAGAACAAGTGTCCCAGTATAAACTTGACAGAAGCCTCTAATACATAAACATAACAATGTGCAAATCCAAGTTTAACTACTGAACACACATGGGTGTAGACGACTGAAAAACAATAGCTTAAGTCACATCAGTTCAGGTTCTTCTGCTTGCGAGGGTGGGTTTGAAGTACAGTCGGAGTCAGGTTACAGAAATATATCATACTGAATAGTCAGATGTAAACCCTTTCCGGCTTTTGAACGTGAATTGAATACAGAAGTCAGCTGATTTCTGCCAATGGGTTTGTTTCCTCAGGTGTGGTCAAAATTTGTTGAAACTTAATCCTAAGATGCAGGAATAGGTCTAACTTTTCTGTGCAATAACAAATAATTTCACGCTTGTGTGCCTACCAAAAATGGTAATGGGCCTGATGCAGAGCCTCCTCTGAACTGCCCTTAAAACCTTCCGATTGTCCGGGGCTCCCGTTTGAATCGTGGCTCAAATGTGATGCAGAGCCTCCGTCGGAATGGCTCCCTAACTGATCCGTCAATTTCACTTTACTCGGAAAGCTTTTTTTGCTCTCTCGGGTGCCTTCAATTTGATCGGGTCTCCCGTTCACGTTCACACGGGCGGCCCGTTTTTCCCTGATTTTTCCTGCCTTTTTGAACATACCTGCTTGGTTTCCGTCGTATTTGACCTCCCATTTTGGTGGTTTTAGCAAGTATACTTACATCTCCATGGCTCTTCAGTTGCCAATCTGGCTACACGCAAGCGCACATCCCTCAAACTCCATTGGAATATACATATGGCAACCACTGCCAATTTGACACATATTTTTTTGGAAACAATAAATTTGGGTTGTTCCTTTTTCCTTGCCATTAATGCATACCTTAATCTCCTTTGTGTTCCTTTTTCCTTGCCATTAATGCATACCTTAATTCTTTCTGATTGTTTTGGATTTATTGTACCATATCTAAACTTTTTGTGTCATGGAAATGTGTGATGATGTTGTGTGATTGTACATTTGCAGGAAACACAACTTTTTATTTTATTCCAGCGTTTGAAATTGAATTTTTTAACCAAAGTTTTTTAAAAATAATTGAATCTAAATGTTTTAACAAATAAACTATTTTCATTTTAAGCCAAATTAAAATTCTTTAGGCCTCGGTGTCTTGTGCCTGTGATTTTCTTGTATCTGTGAATGAAAAACAACATTAGTTTAGCATTGTTTATTTGGTTTGGTTGTGCGTGGTTTTTTTGGGGCCCTTTTTAAACCGGACCTTCTGCGTTATTTACTGAAAAGCCCAAACTCTTAACAAAAGATTCCGCAGCATCTCAAAATAATAGATAGTCATTTTTTAGTCAATCAATAATTATTCTTTCCACCAATGGGCTGCAACTCAGTTCTGGAATTTAGTATACGGCCGCCGCCATCTTGACTCAGAAGCATCACACTTACTGAGGAGAGGAGAGTGGGATAAGGTACAGGGGGTGGGTTATAGCTGTGCTTTGCTCACACAGAGCAGAGACCTCTTGAAAAGGTCAGCAATCCCAGAATGCAGAGCAGCACAGTTAGAAGGCACTTCCTGTTTGCAGGCTGCCTGATAAGATGGCGGCTTCCATAATCCGCCATCTTGGATGTTGAAAGCCTCATAACATGCACTAGGTGCAGGTAGGATGATTTTGAAGGTGGGCAAACTTTATGTACAGGGTGTGGGAAGATAGACTCTTATTCTGAGTGAAGGTCCGCTTTAAGGGCTTTTTAGACAAAGTCTTTGGTTGTTTTTTTTGGTTTTTACATTTTGTGGCCAATGGAATTGTTGGTTCATTTACTTTGGTAACCAAAAACGCCACTTACCATGTTTTAGGCGCATATTGCGTCAGGGGCGGAGTCTCCATTCTTGCTCCCTTGCTTGCTGCTGTGAATCTGTTTGCATGACAAAGACACAGATATTAGAGACTGTTGTTGTCTCATGTACACAAAAAGCATTAACAAGTTTGCTGGCCTAACTAAAGTCACTTTTCGAACCTCTTGCTGCCTCACATTGCCCTAGTTCTGCTATCTGCATGTAGCCTAGTTTTGAGCTGCGTACATGTGTTAAACTAAGGTGGGCTTGTATGTAACGTGAAAAACTAAGTTGTTTAAGACTATTCTGGCGCTTTGTTTTTTACAAGGAATGTGTGCGCGCACATAAACGCACTCGCGCATACTCACATCCATGATGATGTCGTCCTGCTTCGGGGTAAAGATTGCGGCCGACAGCTTTTCTGGGTTTGCAAGGTATAGTTCTGACGTTCCCCCGCGGAGACGTAGGTGCGTGCGTGCGCGCGCGCAGGTGCGCACCCGCTGTTGACCACGGCCACACGGAAAACATATTTAAAGCACAAGGCACTCAGCTCTGTGTTGGATACCATATCAATATGGGCAGACCTAAAGGGAGCAAAAAGAGCCAACCAAGGGCCGAGGCACATAGCAGCCGCACACATGCCTCATCCTCCACAAGACAGAAGAGCAGGCACCAGACACATGCCGAACATGCCCCCACTAAAACGGTGGACACTCCACACAAACAGGCACATTCAAAAAAACGCAGGACCAAGGGTACATTAACCCATTCACCACCACCTGCAAAAAAAACACGCACACACAAGGGTGCCCCATCTAGTCAGACCATGCAGCATCCTCCACCTCCACACACCAAGCATACCCACAAATCCAAACACATAAGCAAGGGTAAGCGCATTGCAAAAACCACCACCCCACCCAGGTCACCCACCCCTCCACCTCCACCCTCTGGTTCCCTCAATTCCAGTACCTCACATTCCACATGCAGCTCAACATCTGATAGCTCAACAGGAACCCAGACATTAAGCCAGAGAAGCACACACACAACATCCCCCTCCCCCATAAGCCAAAGAAGCACACACGACTCCCCAGATACCCAACCATCAATTTCCTCAGAGGCAGGGGAGACCACACACCCATGTGGCAGACAACTACGGCGTGGCTCACTAACTGCCCGATTTTGCAATGCTCAAAGCATGGCGGTGGCAAATGCAGTTTGCAAGCATTATGATGCCCTATTTGGCCACACCTCCAAAACCACCACTAAGCAGGCTAAGATGGAGATCTGGACTAATATTTGCAGGCAGGTCAATAGTGTGGGATCAGTCCGGAGAGATATTCAACAAATAAAAAGGAAATTTGGGGACCTGAAATACTACAGCAAAAAAAAAATGGACATGCGCCGTCAGCAGAGGTAAAGGACAATTTTTAGTCACATTGTTAAAAGGATGTAACACTTATTAGGTGTAATTTAATCTTCCCCAGCCAACAGACAGGGGGTGGAGCAGAAGTAAAGGAAAAAGTAAAATGCATTTTTAGTCACATTGTTAAAAGGATGTAACACTTATTAGGTGTGATTTAATCTTCCCCAGCCAACAGACAGGGGGTGGCTTACCCACTAAAATTATCCTTACGCCCGCCGAGGAACATGTATATACATTCATACACCCGGCCAGCATCCAGGGACTGGCAGAGGCACAAGACACAGACCGGAATGTAAGGTCCCAAGGTGAGTCTGATTTTGCCATGACCTAGTACAAAAAGTTCAAGAAGCCAGTGTTATGCTAGCCAACACACTGTACTTGGCCATTTACCTAATCTTCCTATCTACATACTAAGGACCAAGTCAACAGGACACACCAGGCCCCCAAACCCCTGCGTTAGCACCGAGGCCAAGGGCACACCAGGCTTCTACACCACAAACCCAAATTGTGGATTGCGATGAGGTAAGTCAATGGGCCTTGATGTGTACTTTTAACATTGATATTTGCGAGCTTTTGTGGACATAAATAAACTAAAAGGATGCTATATTTCTTTACAGACCACAGGAAGCCCACCCATCATCGACCATATACGAGATTTGGAGGAGGACACCCCACATATGTCACTAACCACTACTGCACCAGTGGCAGCAACGCAGTCAACCCCGGCACAGCCACCACATCCACAACCACCTTCGGAACCAGAACCAACCACCCGTCCCACTGCTCCTACCCAGTCTAGATGCCATATTTCCCAAAGAAGGCAACTTCAAATTTTGGAGGAAACATGGAGGCAGGAAAATATTGCCTTTGCTGCGACAACACAGCAATTCAATGAGACTGTGTGCACCCAACTCACAAACCTCAACGCCCAAGTAGAGGTATTAAACAGAAATATCTCTGCCCTAACCAGCCATATGGGTGAGATTAATCAAAGCCTGGCCCACATTGCAGCCAATTTGCAGGCACAACATCATTCCTCGTCACCGTGCAACCCAACATACCACTAATTTGTGGGGAATACATTTTCTCTGCCCACGTGTAATTTTTCTTTTGGGCCCAAAAAAACAAATGACAAAACAAAATTTGTTTGAAAAATAGAAAAAACAAAAAAATTGTGGTCTCTGAAAAAACACTAAACACTAGTTGTGCACGTATGGTTTGCGCGGTGCCACTTTGGGTGCAAGAAAAAGGAGGGGTGGGGAGGGCTGAAACTAAAGGTGGTGGAGTAGCCCACAAGCCATGATTAGGTTTAGGACCGTTGCAGGCGTCTATTGTAGTGCCCCCCCCCCCCCCCTAGTCTCATCAAGACAACGGAACCTCATCGTCAAGAGAACAAAGCCTGGCTCCAACACAGAGCGAGTCCTCCTGGGGGCAGTATTGTAGCGCTCCTCTGCCTGTGAAGATCGGTGCAGGATGGGGGTCTTCATCCAGGGGACCAAAGGATAGGCAGAGTCTCCTGCCCTAAAACCCCCCAAAAAAATAATTAAAAAAAGGTGTGCATTGCAACAATAGAAAAGAGGGACAAATAGGTGAGCGGGGTAGGGTGGGAGGAAAGGACATTTGTAATGAGACTACATGCACATCCAACCTGTACTCTGATTAAAAAAGTCTGGGGAATACTACTTACATAAGAGGGCAAGAACATGACGCAATAGGGTACAATCACTTAACCCATTTAATTTGTAGATCAATAATTGGGCTCCAAATATACTACGAAAAAAGTTACCAAATAGTGTGTTACGGGAAAAAACACAGTCAGAGAGGGTGGGCAACCAATACAAGTTTCAGACACATACCCAGTAGCCAGCCACCAAATAGATCGGCTGATTTGAATCGCTCATGTAGGCAGGAATTCCTAGGCAGGGAAAGCCAGAAAAACGACTCCCAAAACCCAAATCAGGGCCAGCCAGTGCCTGCACATTTATCCTATGTCCCATCTTCAAATGCCTGCACACAAACAATAAAATAAAATTATGGAGACCCTGTAAAAAGGATCCCCCAAAAAAACCCATAAAAAATATCAAATACTCATGCCATCGATGTCCAAAGGCATGCGGTGCAGCCTGGTTTCTGCCATACTCAGCAAGACAAGACCGCGGAGCTGGCGCCGCTGATGTGTTCCAACAAAGGACTGCATATACGGCTGCTCTGACTTGCCGTAAGTGAAGGCTCGGCGGCCCCGTTTTATTAGGGTGTTTTCAATCGGAAATCAAGGCTCTGCATCACTGAAAAAAACGGACCAATGAACGAGGCGTCCGTTTTCCCGGGAAAACGCCTCGTGCGAGCCGACAATCGGAAAGGCGGCTGAGCGCACACCTGAGCGCATAAGCGCACACTAAAATCAACGTAGCACCCTTTCCTGACCCGATCAAAGCCCAAAACCAATGGGAAAACGCACGGGGGAGCTGAACGGGGAGGCTCTGCATCAAGCCAATTATCAGCAACCTTGTTTGGAAGCACAAATCAACATCTTAGGTTAAAAAAGAACCTGTCACCCCAGATGTCATCCCCCTTACTTCAAAATAAAAAAAGCAAGCCTGGCTAGATAATTCTTATTGCTGGGTGTGTAAGTGACCCCTCCTCCTGACATCCAGCATATTTATATGGATTTTTATCATTGGGCCATTTTTCGCGATAGCGCTCCTTTAAGTTTAGAAGCTAAATCTGCGATACAATATGCATGTAACTCAAAACCACCCGAACAGTTATGTAACATGTGAAATAAAATACTTTAACAACATTTTTTTCTTAATTTCCTTCCATAACGTCGCCCCACCACTGGTAAAAGCTCGAACATGCGAGAACGCTTGAATACCATAGAAAATGAAAGGAACAGAAAGTACAAGCGTCGGAAGAACGGGGTAGGAAAAAGGCAAGCATTAGAAAAAATATAAAGGAAGGAAAAAAGGAGAAGGGGGGATGAAGGGGTGTCACATAGGGGGCCACATGATGAGTTTGGTCAATATATGTTTAACAGACGAGACTACTCACTTCTGTTCCTTATGTAATTTTGACAAGGTTTCTAAGGGATTTGGAATTGTGTTTGTATATCATGAACAATACTGGCTAACTTAGCATTAGTCATTATCCAATCCAGTTTCTGAACCACTAAGAACTTGTTATTGCTTAGGGTCTTCCAAGAACAGGCTAAGGCCATCCTGGCTATCAGAAAGATAAATTATATTAATCATTGTAGGGGTTTTGCTGATCCATGGAGCCCCTCACCTAACAGTGTTATCTTGGGATCTTGTTGAATCTTAAAGCGGAACTTAAAATTGTACATTCAGTGGGAATTGTATACCACATTTGATCTACATTGTACAGTATGTGGGAATTGTATACCACATTTGATCTACATTGTACAGTATGTGGGAATTGTATACCACATTTGATCTACATTGTACAGTATGTGGGAATTGTATACCACATTTGATCTACATTGTACAGTATGTGGGAATTGTATATCACATTTGATCTACATTGTACAGTCAGCGGGAATTGTATACCAAAGTTGATCTACATGCTACAGTTAGAGGGAATTGTGATCTACATTGTATAATCTTCAGCATTTATACCACATTTGATCTGCATGCTACAGTTAGTGGGAATTGTATACCACATTTGAACTACATTGTACAATTAGGTGGAATTATATGCCACATTTGATCTTCTTGCTACTTGTGCAAGCAGGCTCCAGGGTTTGCAGCATCTTTTTGTAGTCCCCAGTAGCGCTGCCAGAGTGGAGAGGCCAGAAAAAGTTGAGACAGTCATAGATTATGCGGCACACAGTGCAACCAGTTCCATGGGGCTGTCTTCCACCCACTCCCCTGAAAATTAGTGAGGCCATCCCAGCCACACCTTGGGCCAATCCGGGTTGACGCACACCCTTTGCCTAGCACATGTGCTCAACTTGGTGGCGCAGCGCTTCCTGGCCCATTATCCAGAGATGCTGGAGCTGCTGCATAAAGTGCATGGCTTTTGGAGTTCCCACCCTGCTGCTCCTCCTGCACTGCAGAGAAACTTTGAATGTGACTTGCCAAGCAGGTGGAATTCCACTTTGTATATGCCGGAAAGGGTGTTTGAGCAGCAGCAGGCAATAGTGGAGTTCCAGCTATAAAATGCCAAGGGGATTCGAAATGCAGACCAACAGACTTCACCATAAAAGAGTGGGCCTCCATGAGGGACATTTGTGCCATGCCGTGCTGCAATTACCATTATGGTGAGCGCTGATAACGCCATAGTCAGCACTACTATCCTTTGCCTGCTAGAAAAAACATCTCAGTCCATGATGGAGGATATAATGGTGGAACAGGAGGAATCAGAGGAGAAAGAGGAAGGCCCATTTTCCCAGGTGTCAGGGCAGTGCATACGTGGGTCGCAGGGTGGGTTGATGGGCTGACAGCTGCAAGATACTCCACTGTCCAACCAGCAGACCAGTTTTGGAGGATTCAAAGGATTCGGAGGGGGAGGGGGAGGAGGAGGAGGACTATCTCTCACAGCAGGATGGAACCCAACGTAGCTCACAGGCGTCGCTGGAGCATGGCTGGATGGAGGAGGAGGAGGCATCTTGAGGACATATTCTCTTAGGGCAGCCGGCTCACGTCAGTCACTACATGCTGCAGTGGCTGCAGAATGACCACTGAGTTGCCCGCATAGTCATTAGTGCCAATTACTGAGTGGCCACCCTGCTGGATCCCCGATATAAGGGTAGCATCACCTCCTTGATTCCACGACTGTAACAAGATAGAAAGATAGGAGGTAAAATGTACTCTGGTGGACATACTATTGGCGGAGTTCCCAGCTGATTTTGAGGGCTGAGGAGCAAGTCATCAATGCAGCAGAGGCACCGGCACCACCACCCCAGGGAGGGTGAGCATGGCCACAATGTGGACCACCTAATTTCATTGTCCACCATATCCACAACCATTGGATATGACCCATAGTACCAGGAGGCAGACTCGCATGGTGGATGACTATCTGCCGATGCATTTCCTGGTACTGAGTGATGGGTCCTCCCTGTTCAATTTCTGGGTGTCCTATCAGAATCTGTGTTCAGCAACACAGGGGGTGTCATCACCGACAGGAGGATCCCCCTTCTCAGCCAACATGGACATCCTTACATTCCTTAAGATGAACCAGGTTTGGATCCCAAGGGACTTGGCTGTGAGTGGTTTTAGTGTTGGCTTCCTCCTTCTCCGCATCTTCCACCTACACTGCCACATCCATCTCCTCCACCTCCTTCTCCTCCCCCTGGACCTCTGACACCTGTGAAAAAAAATATTTTATTTGCTTTTTATGTATTTTTAATTTATTTTAATAAGTATTTTTTTTTTATTATCTTAGTTTTCTGTTATATTTTTGAGTACTTTCTCTAGCCCTGGTATTTCCCCCGCATTGCAGCCCTCTACCCCTTACTACATCCATTTTATAGCCATTTTTGAGCCCCCAATTTCAGGTCCCAATTGATTTCAATGAGGCTTACGGCCTTATTTATCAAGGGCTAGCGCCAGGTAGTGTCTGACGAGCGCCAGGTACCGCCAGCTAACGGCGGCTACCGAATCAAGTACGCCCGGCGGCGGTCACAATAAATGCTCACAAAAGCAAGAAAACTTCCAAAGACTTCAGTAACAAACAAGCCGACATTTCACCCGATCAACACCAACAGGTGAGGCGGCTCCGGTTTGATTGCCGGCTAGCGCACCTTTTCAGAACTACACTTCCCACCATTCCTAAGAAGGATATGACGTCATCTCCGCCCTTATTAGGGGCCAAATCAACTGCCCCTTCACACCCGGAAGCCGGCTCAAGCCGAAACGCGCGTCGGTGACTTTTGTGGACAGCAGAGAGGCCAGGAAAACGCGCCCCTGGCAACATTAAAAAACGGCTTTTGGATTTTGGATTTTGACCTAATCCTAAGATTTTATTCATCCTCACAACGGTTTTTCTTCATCTGGGAACAAACAGACCAGCAAATAAGGACCGGTGATTGTTGAACGCTGAAAAACTGCCAAGTTTTTTGAACAGTCCCTTTTTCCCGTGAGCCTTGGAACAGCTGCGGGTCTGAAGGAACACCTACAGACACCATTCCCAGGACGAAAACCCTTGTTTCCAAGAATGTTTTATATATCCTTTTGAAAATAAAAATCGTTTTATTGGAATTTCGAGCAGAGAGAAATTTTTCTAACACCTTCAGTTACACCAGCCTGGACACACCTGTGCAAGAAGCCACCAGCAGTGCAGCAATTCACTGACAGGATTACTACTGAAGCATATCAACTAAGAGGCCCTGGGTAGGTTAAGCACCCCCGGGCCGCGGTGGTAAGTGCTTTTTACTTATATATGTCTATTCTGAAGGTAGTTTGTACTATATAATAGAATAGCCATAATAACAACAATTTTTGTACCTGTCAATCATTTGAATGCATGTTTGACCAACTCTATACTTTTAAGGCTGGATCTCAGAATCAGTTAATTACTGTAATCCAGCAGAGATCAAAACTCCCAGAGAAAAACTCACATCCCAGTTATCCATATTAACTTGGATTGTTATCTCTGTGACACATATCCTATAGAGAGCGCAACCTCAAAGCTAGTTGTGACAAAGCTTCTAGTCACAAAGGCAACACTTTCTTCGTATCCAATCATAAGCTCGCGGTCGCTTATACCCCCAGGTTGCAGCCCTCGAAACACCAGTCCATATCCCAGCGCTTGATAACCTGTTAATTGTTTCTACTTTCTACGGTCACAATGACGCATTTATCACGCTAAATGAGGCTAGCGCCGGCGAGAGCATCAGCTAGCGCGGGATTCATCATGTAGCCGACTGCAACGAACAGCGCCGCTACTAATCCCATGTCGCTCCCTTGCGCTCTCCAATGCATTTCAATGGAGCAATCTTTAAATATTCATAATTAATTGAGTTTATGTTTTTTTTTTTTTTTTGTTTTTTTTTAACTGTCAAAAATTCTGTGACCACTTCTGCAATGTTAGATATTTTTTTTAAGAAAAAAAAAAAAAATACCGTATTTTTCGCCCTATAAGACGCACCTGCCCATAAGACGCACCTAGGATTTGGGGGAAGAAAATAAGAAAAAAACATTTTAAACCAAAAACGCACCATTACAGACAGTGTGGCATTCCCCTATCCAATTCCCATAGGCAGTGTGGGATGCCCCCATTCCATAGACAGTGTAGCATGCCCCCATCCCATTCCCTGTATATCCAGTGTGGCATCCCCCCCTCCCATTCCCCATATACCCATTGGCTGTGTGGCATCCCCCTCTCCCCACATTCCCATAGGCTGTGTGGCTTTCCCCCTCCCCCCATTAGTATAGGCTGTGTGGCATCCCTCTCTCCCCATTCCCATAGGCAGTGTGGCATCCCCATCCCCCCATTCCCATAGGCTGTGTGGCATACCCCTCCCCCCATTCCCAAAGGCTGTGTGGCATCCCCCTCCCCCCATTCCCATAGGCAGTGTGGCATCCCCATCCCCCCATTCCCATAGGCTGTGTGGCATACCCCTCCCCCAATTCCCAAAGGCTGTGTGGCATCCCCATCCCCCCATTCCCATAGGCTGTGTGGCATCCCCCTCCCCCCATTCCCATAGGCTGTGTGGCATCCCCATCCCCCCATTCCCATAGGCTGTGTGGCATCCCCATCCCCCCATTCCCATAGGCTGTGTGGCATCCCCATCCCCCCATTCCCATAGGCTGTGTGGCATCCCCCTCCCCCCATTCCCATAGGCTGTGTGGCATCCCCATCCCCCCATTCCCATAGGCTGTGTGGCATCCCCATCCCCATAGGCTGTGTGGCATCCCCATCCCCCCATTCCCATAGGCTGTGTGGCATCCCCATTCCCATAGGCTGTGTGGCATCCCCATCCCCCCATTCCCATAGGCTGTGTGGCATCCCCCTCTCCCCATTCCCATAGGCTGTGTGGCATCCCTCTCTCCCCATTCCCATAGGCAGTGTGGCATCCCCATCCCCCCATTCCCATAGGCTGTGTGGCATACCCCTCCCCCCCATTCCCATAGGCTGTGTGGCATACCCCTCCCCCCATTCCCATAGGCTGTGTGGCATACCCCTCCCCCCATTCCCAAAGTCTGTGTGGCATCCCCATCCCCCCATTCCCATAGGCTGTGTGGCATCCCCCTCCCCCCATTCCCATAGGCTGTGTGGCATCCCCATCCCCCCATTCCCATAGGCTGTGTGGCATCCCCCTCCCCCCATTCCCATAGGCTGTGTGGCATCCCCATCCCCCCATTCCCATGGGCTGTGTGGCATACCCCTCCCCCCATTGCCAAAGGCTGTGTGGCATCCCCATCCCCCCATTCCCCTAGGCAGTGTGGCCGCTCTCCCCCCATTCCCACCCCCCTCCCCCCATTAGTACAGGCAGGCGCCATAGTAAAAAAAAAAAAAAAACTTAAACTCACCTGTCCGCTGACACCGCTGCGCTGAGCGGCCGGCTCCGTGAATGGGGTGGGCGTGGCCTGCGCCGCAGCGTCGACGCAGGCCACGCCCACCCCATTCACGAGCTGGCTCTGTCCCGGCCCCGCCGCTGCGATCGCTGTCTTTTCAGGCAGCAATGACAGCGGCGGGGCCAGAGACAGAGCCCCCGCCGCTCCTCCATCTGCTCCCCCACATGCGATCACGAAGGTCCGGGCAGCGGGTGGGCGTGGCCTGCGCCGGTGCAGGCCACGCCCACCCACTGCCGGGACCTTCGTGCTCGCATGTGCTCTGAGCCCGGCAGCAGATGGAGGAGCAGCAGGGGCTCTGTCTCTGGCCCCGCCGCTGTCATCGCTGCCTGAAAAGACAGCGATCGCAGCGGCGGGGCCGGGACAGAGCCCCCGCCGCTCCTCTGGCCTCTCGCAGTGTGCCAGACAACGCGGGAGCGCCGGGGACGGGTGAGTTTTTTTTTTTTTAATTTTTTTTTTTTTATTTATTTATTTTTTTTTTTTTTACATTCGCCCGATAAGGCGCACTGACATTTTTCCCCCACTTTTGGGGAAAAATAAGTGCGTCTTATAGGGCAAAAAATACGGTATGTGCAGAATTGAGATTACAGGTCTGATATTAATGTATTCATATTACAAAATGTTTAGAAAAACTTGTATAATTTTTACATTAAAAAAAAAAGGTTGTTTGGGGGTTAAAAACGACTTTACACACATCGCCGCCAGCGCTCTCGCTCTAGGGTTTAAACAAGGAATTCACAGCGCGAGAAATTTTTGAGCGTGATTTGTTAATGAATCTGCAGCAAGCCGTTCGCTCTGGCCATTCGCTGTCAGGCGCACCCATACAACGCAGAACCTGTGAAACATCGACCCCTAACCCCGTATTCAACATTACCGCACACCGACTGAGTCTCTGTCAACAAGCAAACCCCGGCCAAGCACAGCGAATACTAGCTGGCGCTGTGAAAATCACGCTACTGGCGCTCATCTGTCGCTACCTGGCGCTATTAATGAATCGGCCTCCCCGTTTCGGGTCGAGTTCAGAGACCGGAATCGAACTTTTGCAGAAAGTTCAGCCGAACTTTCTGAACTCCAACTTCCACGGACTTGTTCATCACTAGCAATGTTATTACACAGCAATAGCAGTTATATAACACAGATATAACGCAATGTACCTGCATTGCACTTTTGTTGTGTTTGTGGTGTCTCATAGATGATACTGTTTATTTACTTTTCAATAACAAATGCGCACACAAAAACAATGCTCACACATCAAAACCACAGCAAATATTTTAATACAATGCATCTCTGACAGCACAAAATGCCTGCGCTTAGCACAATGGGAACGTGATGGATAGGTGGGAACATAGGGTAAAAAAAAACAGAAGCAAAGGTTACTGGTTCTATGTATTTACAGGGCTGGTTCCAGGACCTAGAGTATCTGGGCAAGTGCCAGGTCCCATGGTGCTTTAAAATGAGCAAGCACTCCCCAGTGGTCTCCCTCTTTATGGGGCATCCTGATTCCTGAACCCCAGCATAGCTCGGTATGGCTTGTGTAGCCAGCCTCACCAGGCCTTTCTGATTGGCTGGTGCTGGCTGGCTACAGCTAGAGATAAGTGGAGATGCGCCTGATGGCTTCATTTGGATTTTTATTTTGCCACACTGAGCTCACTGAATCGATTGAGCCCCACTGATTAGCTGAGCAGGTTATATGGGAACCAGGAAGAGGTACGTTTTTTGGTAATCCCAGGGGATACCCACAGCAATTCCCGAGAAAGTGAATTTTTGAGGTTTTGCTCCTCATTAAGAGGCTTACTAACAGACACCATGCCGTCCTGCAGCCAATAAGTGTGTGCCATCACAATAGGACAGTCGTTACAGACACAGGCAATCACAGAATTTATGTTTTATGAATCTGAGGAGAAGGGGTACCTCTCTGCTAGTCAGTTTAGAGTAGGGACAACCTGAGACCGCCTCAATCTGTCCTGCTGCCCGACTTATCTGTACCCCAATGGTTATATACTATATATCACAAAGATGAATATAAAGTAAAGCTGATTAGCGCACTATGAACACACTGTCTGGGCCCCTATAATTTTTATTTCAGTGTTTAATGCTAAATTTAGAAGAACTCACCACCGGAGCCCTTGTGGTGAGAGCTGGAACCTCCACAATGGCCCATGTCAGTGTGCAACTTCATTTCTCTGGGCACTCCACAAAGCACTCCAGGAGTTGGGGGGTTCCCAGATCTCCTTCAATCCTGCTGTCTCTTGTACCTCTCCGTTAGGGCGCGTGTCAGCCACCAGGTGCCACCTCAAATCAAAGCAAGGATATGCTCCAGCTTCTATGTAACGTGCCTTTATTGTAAAATGACAGCGGGGTAAAAGGTTGTGGTCGGGGGAGGGGGGTCATTTTTATTAAAGTCCAAACAGGTCCAAAAGATACAGTCCTTGAAAGTTTGAATCCCAAACTTTTTGCAAGTTTTAAAACGTTATGTGCAGGTATGGCACTAACCAGAGGGAGTCCAGTCCCTTCCTTACCTGCACATGACATTGCTTGACACGCATTTCATCCTCTGTGACGTTGTTAAAAGCTTATCTGTACCCCACCCTAATCTGCCTCCAAATTGATCTATACTCCAACCTGATCTGCAGTCCAGGTAAACAGATCTGCACAAGCTGCTTCTGGACTTGCTACTAGTTGTAGGTAAATGGGTGAAAGGGGGAGCTTGCCTAGTGTTTGCAGTTTAAGCAGAATGAAACCCAAAGACTCCAGGGTCTAAATGAGATGCCCCACTATGTAAACAACAATGTCCACATCCACCGCATTTCTGGACTGAGGAGCGTTCCTGCGCCCAGCCATTCAAACTGTGGAATGCAGTTAAATAGGAGCATTATTCAGGGAAGCATGTAAGCACACTGCTGTGGGGGAAAGGTTGGGGGGAATAGTGCATAAAGGGAATTAAACAGAGCCTTAATATGGATGTAAGGCTGCAAGGACAAATATAAAGAAGAGCAAATAGAGGTGGCAGGGGTGGCTTGAAGGAACACGGTCACAATTATTGGGGTATCGTAAGGCAAAACAAGATAGCAATCAAGAGGGAAATCCTGTCACCACCAAAGCCCCTGGGTGAAATCTAACATAAAAAGGACATGTTTTTTCTACATGAATGGTATGCTTTTAGCATTGTGGGAGTTTGGATAGTTGAGGATTGGAGATTTGAGACTGATGGGACTGGAATAATAAATATGGTACCAATATATATGGAAAACTAAAGCAGTCAGCGTGTGTATTTGTTGAATGTTACATGTCAATGTGGTGATGGGGTGGTGTGGTGATGGGGTGGTGTGGTGCAGTACAAATTCTTTGTACTAGGGTTTAGATACGTTTCAACAATTTTGACAATTTTTTCTGACAATTCTGATCCATTTCTTTTCATTGTGACCTGCAAGCAGTTACCAAATCACTTAATTGGCCTGTGCTCATCAAATAGTTGAGCACCCCTGCCCAGACCATCTTCTCCCTAAAATCCATTTACATATAATTGGCTCCCCTGCAGTTCGCTGCACTTCCCACAGCTAGTCTATATCTGTTGCAGATTTGATTAGTTTAGAGTGTATTTCATTTAATGAATAAGTGAAATATTTGGCAATATCTACCATACATGAAGCTTCCCTGCCCACTAACAGTCTATCGCCCATAAAAGGAGCCGGCCCTGCTCAACGTTACTTAACAAAAGGGGGCGCCAGCACTTGAAGTGCCTAGGGCAGTATGAACACTAAATACAGCCCTGGTGAGGAGGGGAATGTCAGACTGAGCAGGACCAGGTACAATGTGCTTTGGGTTAGGAAAGGTGAGTACTACTACAGTAGGCCTTTAAAGAGAAACAGAGTAGTTTTCTCATGTTCATTTACTGATAAGTTTGGATTTAATTAAAAATGAAATTGGCATGTGTAAAAATACATTTTGAAATAGTTTCATAATGTTTCATAATGTTCTACAGCATCTTGTGATCTTGGCTTTCACAGGGCAGATTTGAGAAAAATATGTCATTTGTATAAGTTAATTCTATCTATCCAAATAGCTAAAATGTTTTACCCCAATGGAAGCTAGTGAACCATAAGAATTAAATCCAAATAACCAGGACCTGCTCCAGGTCTGTGTGGGCCCCTGGGCGATAGACTGTTAGTGGGCAGGGAAGCTTCATGTATGGTAGATATTGCCAAATATTTCACTTATTCATTAAATGAAATACAATCTAAACTAATCAAATCTGCAACAGATAGAAAGAAAGAAAAGAAGAAAGAAAAGGAATGACATAACAGATGTAAGAAAAAAAAACAAAGAAAGAAAAAGGACTAGAAGGAAAGAATAGAAAGAATAGAATTAAAGAAACAAAAACGAGAAAATTAATGGCAGAAAGAACAGATGAAGGAAAGAAACACAGAACACATGGAAAGAAAAAAATAAAAGGAAAGAAACAAAGGTGGGCCCTCTGAATGTGCAGTAGCCCCGGGACCTGCCTGGGTACGCCCAGTGCAGACGTCTGTCTCGACGTCGCGGCCCACCAATATAAAAAATAAATGTGTGTAGGGAGGAAAGGTTTCAAGGAGAAAAATGCAGAGGAGCATATTTTCTATTATATATTACCTACTACCCAGCTCCCAACACACAGCAGTCACATGCCCAGTAAAGGGGAAAGGATCAAGCTGTAGACTGCGTTTAAAGCCATTGTAGCTAAGGGACTTTGTAAGGAGGCATTAACGCGCTTTTTTCTTTTTTTACTATAGCGGTAACATCTGCACCCTCCTTGCAAGTTGCCACCCTAGGCACAGGCCTAGGTTTGTTTAATGGTAAATACAGCCCTGCTCCTCACAAAGTAAATGGAGCTGGTCTGACTGTGAGCTGCTGCAGTAGGCCACTATACAGGGCATTCATCTGAAATTGTTGGGCCCCTCTCATAACTCATATTATACACCTAGGACTAGCAATCTGTGTCAGGCAGATTTGTGTGCTATAAAATTACATGTCCAAGTATATTGTAGAAAAGATAAAGCACCAAATGAATAACAAGCCACCTGTCTCTGGCTGTGAATGGTCTGCAGGCCACTTCAAACCTCTCAAGGAGATTTCGGGTTTCTTTATGTGTCAGCCTGTTTCACATACCACTGGAAGTCATGTATGATACTACAGAAAGGTAGCATTCTGCTTCCTGAACAATAAAATCACCTTCTTGGGTGTTGTTCATCTTTAAAGTACTTGTCCAAGCACACAATAATCTCCTCCCACCTCATCCCCCTTGGGAACAGTGTAAGCTGTTTCAAAGCATCTAAAATTGCTTATGTATAGTGTTCCCAAACCCAAACATGGACTTCGGCCAGAATTTCGGAGTTCACCTGAACCTAGAAAAGCTGAGCAGCCCATCAACCAGCTTAACCTAATGCAAAGTGTGCAGCAGCAGGAAGCGGCTGTAACAACTTACCTGAGCCCCGCAATCTGGTCGGCGTTCTTTCCTCTCAAAATGCTCACGACCGGGTTTCGAAAATATGGCCGCCCCCATGAGTGAGGACATTGGCAGCAGCTAGCAGCACTTCTAGTGCCAACTGCTATTGTCCTCACTCATGGGGGCAGTCATCTTTTTTAAGCCCTGGCCATGGACATTTTGACAGAGGAAATTACGCTGTCAGCTGACTGGATTGTGGGGCTCAGGTAAGTTGTACAGCTGCTTACTGCTGCTGCCTACTCTGCATAGGGCATTTTTTGGATCTAAAAATTTGAGTTCACATTGAATTAAATTGGGACAGGGTTCGGGTCAATTTTGGTACTCGAAACTTTTGTTCAAAGTTTGTTTGCCAAACCCAAACCTATAGGGGTTCGCAAAATACTACTTACATATTCTAAACAAAGCAGCTTTCTTCACTTTAATTTCTGGCTCGTCACTGACCTGGTAAAGATATGTCATTGCACGGCTTTGTGAATCATGAGCATGCTCTGCTGTCGTCAGAGACAGCTATGAGACCAGATTGACTTGCCACGCTCAATCACGCTGAAAGCACTGCTCTAATGGCAGCCCTATTGACTTGCTCTGTTGAAAGTTGCAGTCATGCTTTTTCTAACATTACTGAATCACACCTTATTTTACCTTGAACCTTAGTGTTTGAAAATAAGTCTATGTTGTTACTTTTGAGATAGTTATATGCTTAAATTCCCTGTCCGGGCCCACACTTCCTTCCTCGTTAACCCCCAGCCCCCATTATCTGCCTCCCCAAAGCCCGGAGGGGGGGGGGCAGAAGAGCCCAGGGCCATCTAGGATGTGCAGGTTTGTAGCCTGCACGGCGGGGGTCCACCAAGGCTAGCCCTTGCGCCCTGTTCTACAAGCCCTGCGTAGCTGGCCTCCGGGCTGGTTATGCTGGGTAGGAGGGACCCCACACCATTTCTTTTATTTTTAAGGGGTTTAAATCTCGCCGGGAAAGGAGTCCCGCGATTGGCCACCAGCACACACTTGGGCCATAGTCACGTCCTTGGCGCCACCGGAACGAACCCCCCCCCCCCCCGTGACCGCCCACTGCCGAATTGTGGGGCTTCGTTCCCAGGGCTGCATTCTGTGTGGGGGTTATGTGCGGGGGGGGGGCAGCATTCTGGATGCCCCCCAGAGCGTGTTTTGATTATCTGTCTACAGGACCAACACCAGTTAAAGAAAAACGGGTATTGTTCCAGTTTAAAGAATCTCATTTTATGATTGACAGACTTTTCTATTAACCCTCTAAGACGCAGGTGTCAAACTCAAAGCCCGGGGGCCAGATGCTGCCCTCCAAGCCTTTTTATGTGGACCTCTGACAGCTGCCAGACTGTGAAGCCTGGGTGTCCCTTTGTGTTAGTCTGGTCTCTTCAAGGCAGCTGAAAGCAAACCTAGGCATGTCCTTGTGCTCCTGTGTAGTTCTGATGAGTGATGCAATGGTACTTTGCAATCTATTGTGGTGCACAGTGCTGCCTATATTTCTGCCCCCAGACACCCTTCCTATAAAATTGGAAAGGACACATCATTTTAATGTTTTGTGGAGGAAGCAAGCAGTGTCTGCAGCAAATATTCTGTGTCTCTGTGGAAACAACTCTTAGCCCACAAGGAGAGCTTGTCTAACCCCCTCCAACTTACTGTCACAGTATAGGGTGCTACAGATGCTGGCGGAGTTATTGCTAGCTATTGCCAGGAGAGGTGGGAGAAAATGATTATGGGCCTACCCTGGGCAAAATGATTCAGTGTTCAGTTCTTTTTTTCAGTGTGTGGCAATATAAATCGGTGGCTGTCCTTAGCAAAAAATGTCAACATTTGCTCCCGTCTTAGGGCTGTGCTATACAAAGAAATTCAGAATCTAAGGGCCTTATTTATCAAGGAATAGCGACAGATAGCGACAGATAGCGACTGGGGAGCCGGCCAGTAAAGCCAGGTACCGCAACTAGAACGCCGGCTCCCCTCCACAATCACACATTTATCAAGCCGATCATGCTTAGCGACTGAGATAGCGCCACCTAGCAACTCATTCATCATTATCCCAGCCTCATCCCACAGCGCCAGCGAACATCCTTGAACAGCGACAGGTATGACCTCTCGCTACCTGGCGCTCTCCAATGCATTTCAATGGCAGAATGTATTTTAATTAATAATTATTTTTTAATATATTTTTTTTTTCAAATTTCAAAAAAAAATCCGTGAACACTTCTTCCTTTGAAAATGTATTTTTTGGGGATTTAAAAAATTTTTTTTTTTTTTTGCAGAATTGATATTACAGGTCTGATTTTAAACTATTCAGGTTTGAATATTATTTCAAAATCATTCCATTTTTTGGGTGGTTAGGGGGTTAAAAAACTACTTTTAACACATCGCCTACTGCGCTCTGGGATTTAAACATGCATTTCACAGCGCTAGGAATTTTTAAGGCTGATATTTTAATGAATATGGTGGGTGCCGGTCGCTATGTCCAGTCACTATCATGCGCTCCCATACAACAGCGAACCTGTCAAATAGCGACTCAGCATCTTGTATTCAACATTACGGCACACCGACTGAGTCGTTATCATCCACCGAACAATGGCCAAGCACAGCGACTACTAGCGGTCGCTGTCAAAATACCGCTACAGTCGCTCAACAGTCGCTATCTGTCGCTATTAATGAATCAGCCTCACCATCTTTCTCTATCCTTGACAAAATAATTCTGTGGCAGTCCTGGGCAAAATAGTTCCTTGCCCCATCTGCCTTGGGCAAAATAATTCAGCCAATATCTGTAATTGTCTGTAAAAAATACATTTCATTGGTTGTGTTTGCATTTTGTTTTAAAATGCTAATGTGGCCCTTGGTGAAAATTATTTTGGCACCCCTGCTCTAAGAGGTCTACCTGAACGGCGATGGGGTAGTGAGGAAAGCAACTCACCCTTACTGCCCTCTGCTGTCATATAATATCCTCAGCCTATGTGAAAGGACCCCTCAATCTAAAGAAGGCAGACAAGTGGTATTTTTGGGAGTTTTTCTAAATATTTTTATTAGGACTGTTAAAGTTGGCCAAAAGCAGCCCTGGAGTCAAGTATGTTTTACCAGTAATCCAGGGGGTTTCACATAGCATGACATCCCAAATTGGGATGCCCCAGGTGCCAGGAACAAAACTTGGGATATTCCAAATCCCAGGTTTAGGTCAACTTCAAAAGGTCCATTTCGTATCTGGTTTTGATCTGTACACAAACAGGTGTACATAACAGTGTAGTATTTGTAGCAGTCAGCAAACAAAAAATATGTCAGAAGTATTTGGTGTTGGGTAATTTGATGACTTTATAAATACTTAAATTCCAAGAAAAAATCATACACACATCACATGCATTTTTTCATTAATCTACTCGACAAATAGAGATATTGAACACACACAAAATATTTACTTTGTCATACCACAGTTCTTCACTGTCCTTAGACAACCTGAGACGTTGGGGAATGTTCAGACAGCCAGTCTCCACAGGGTGCACATAAAGTATCTATACATTCTTCAGTCTGACAGAGATAGAGAAAACATAAAGCATACATCCTAAGCAACAGGAGAGGGAGGTCTCACTTCCTGGCCTTTGATCATAAACAACATTTTCCATAGAGAATTTCCTTGTTTTTCAGTGGTAAACACGTCATGTCAACATCCATTATGCAATGCTTCCTGCAGACCTCCCTTCATCTGGGGGTTGCTTATTTTGAAACTAATTTGGATAAATGTATTACAATTAAAATATAGATAACAGAAACAATATTTGCACCATATCAATATATCAGTTTCTTTTCTTCAGGATTCAGTTGTGTTTGGGCTTATGTGTTAACTAATAGCTGCTGAAATATTTCAGAGTTTAAGTTCAAGAACCTTCTGCCATAGTAGGACATGCTGGGGGTTAGAGACATATACAATGGTACTCCGGAGATCAGCAACGTACCTGATTGCTGGATATGAGCCCACGCTGCAGCTCTCCTGAACCTGAACGCCACTTAAGTTACCAGTTCACAACCCCGCCATCAGTCACAGGGGACAGGCCATGCCCCCTCCATTCACTACTGTGGAGGGGACGTGTCAGGCCTCAGTACACTACCTTTTCATTGCAATGAATCGAGAGGGTGTGGCAGAGCACCTATGACTGACAGTCAGTAAACCTGGCACAGCATCAACCCCGACCCCATGTTCAAGACCACGGGCTGTGGCGCCGGCTCGAATCCAGTGATCAGATGAGTTTCTGATTATCAGACTAGCACTGATCAGAGGCGGGTACAAAGCACCCTTCTGGGGTTTTGCTTGCTGAATCACCTTAAGGCCTCACATTTGCTGGTTCTAAAATACTCTATACACCCTTTTACCCATTTTAAAACATTCTTTAAAAAAACGAACATGTCAAAGACTTGATTGCACTTTTCATTTTGATTGATCAGTAGTGTTGAGCGAACCCGAACTGCAAAATTTGTGTCCATGCCTAACTTTGCCCGGAACATGGACTTCAGTCAGAAGTTTGTGCTGGGGTTCGGCTTTCAGGCCAACACTGAAGCTGGTTGATGGTCCTCCAACCATCATCTACCCTCCCCACAGCCAATCAGGTCCACCAGCAGGCTGACCATCTTGCTGCTCCGTCCTGCCCCCCTCAGGAAGGGGTGTAGGCGGGACTGGGCCGCAATGGAGAAGTGACGCAAGCTGGGAGGCTTTGCCTACTATGGAAGATGATGAGGGGCTCTGTAACAGACTTCTATGGGATGATGGAGTGCTCAGCCACATCCCGATTTGGGATGCCCCCAGAGCATGAAATGAAACCAGGGAAAGTCAAATTCCTGGGTTTTGCTCTTCTTTAACATGTGTCAGGAAAGACTTGAAGAACTTAAATCGGAACAACTCCCATTTTCCCCTGCACACTAATGCAAGGTAAAGCAAATAATCTTACCTTTCATCTCCAGTGAAATCCAGCCCCGTTACTGGCCACAATAATATTGACCAATTATTTGTGTGTATATATAGTTTGTATTGCAGTAGCTTGGTCTTAGGTTGGCCCTGTACTTTGCACTGGCCATTTTCCTGGACACACCTTGACCAATCCACTGGATTGAATTAAAGTTCTAATTAAGTCCAAATGTGCAGGAATGGGTCAGGCTGAAATCCCTGAAAAAATGTGAGTACATCGAAAGTATTTCAGATTTACAGTAATTTATTGACCCACATTTTGAATGTACTGAAGGGACCATAAATTGAGGAAGACGTATGTAAAACAATCAATATGTATGTTGTGCCTTCACAAACAAAATGGCTTTTTCCTTCAGTTGTGCCTTTAAGAAATGGACATTTTCATACCAGTGTTTACAGCGTACAATTATGGACACACTGCCATGCGTACAAATATTTGTCCCGTCTGTCTGCCCCATTTAGTGACGTAATAAGAGAAATTCATTTGTTTGTCTGGTGTCTCGATGTAGGTTATTACTCCAGCAATCAATACAAGCTCACTGCTTCCCGGCGTCAGGAAGGACAGATGATCGGCCAGAGGGAAGATATTTATGATAGAAAAACAATGTCTACTACAGAAATCCAGCAAGACTTGGCATGACTCTCGTACGGAGTTTACTATCTAAGCATACATGTGCAAACTCATCACGTACTGCACGTGAATTTATTGAAAGTACAGTCACAGTGTACTATGGTGATTTATTAAGATGTCACCATTTATAAAGAAACTGTTTGTGGTATAAAAACTCTGCCAAAGCTCAGAGCTGGGCTTGACCATTGTGGCATCCATCCAAACCTGTATCAGCAGTGAGATATACCTATTTGCTGTCTGGAACAGGTGATTATCTGGCCCGTAAGCAGCTGGCAGGCAAATGGCTCCATGTCATGTAGTAACTTGGAGGTCATTGTGTGCTCTGCTGACCTGATACAGGCTTCACAATACAAACAATCTGTATAAAACAACTATTTCATAAGTTTATTAAAGCTGGAGCTGATTCTATGAAATCCATAAACAGTAACTAAATATGCATCATGTTCTATTGTATCCAGGCTGCCCTAAAGCATTCAGCTACAGCTTTAAAGTCTAATCAGTTATGTGTGGAGGGGCAGTGGGTGGGAGTTATGTGCGGAGGGGCAGTGGATGGGAGGTGTGTGTGGATGGGCAGTGGGTGGGAGATGTGTGTGGATGGGCAGTGGGTGGGAGATGTGTGTGGATGGGCAGTGGGTGGGAGGTGTGTGTGGATGGGCAGTGGGTGGGAGTTATGTGTGGAGGGGCAGTGGGTGGGAGTTATGTGTGGAGGGGCAGTGAGTGGGAGGTGTGTGTGTGGATGGGCAGTGGGTGAGAGATGTGTGTGGATGGGCAGTGGGTGGGAGGTGTGTGTAGATGGGCAGTGGGTGGGAGGTGTGTGTGGATGGGCAGTGGGTGGGAGTTATGTGTGGAGGGGCAGTGGGTGGGAGTTATGTGTGGAGGGGCAGTGGCTGGGAGGTGTTTGTGGGTAGGAGGAAGGTGTGGAGGGGCAGTGGGTGGGAGGAAGATGCAGAGGGGCAGTGGCTGGGAGGAAGGTGCGGAAGGGCAGTGGGTGGGAGTTATGTGTGGAGGGGCAGTGGGTGGGAGTTATGTGTGGAGGGGCAGTGGGTGGGAGGTGTGTGTGGATGGGCAGTGGGTGGGAGATGTGTGTGGATGGGCAGTGGGTGGGAGGTGTGTGTGGGTGGGCAGTGGGTGGGAGTTATGTGTGGAGGGGCAGTGGGTGGGAGTTATGTGTGGATGGGCAGTGGCTGGGAGGTGTGTGTGGGTAGGAGGAAGGTGCGGAGGGGCAGTGGGTGGGAGGAAGATGCAGAGGGGCAGTGGCTGGGAGGAAGGTGCGGAAGGGCAGTGGGTGCGAGGAAGGTGCGGAGGGGCAGTGGGTGGGAGTTATGTGTGGGTGGGAGGAAGGTGCGGAGGGGCAGTGGGTGGGAGGAAGGTGCGGAGGGGCAATGGGTTGGAGTTATGTGTGGAGAGGCAGTGGGTGGGAGGAAGGTGCGGAGGGGCAGTGTTTGGGAGGAAGGTGCGGAGGGGCAGTGGGTGGGAGTTATGTGTGGAGGGGCAGTGGGTGGGAGTTATGTGTGGAGGGGCATTGGGTGGGAGTTATGTGTGGAGAGGCAGTGGGTGGGAGTTATGTGTGGAGGGGCAGTGGGTTGGAGTTATGTGTGGAGGGGCAGTGGGTGGGAGTTATGTGTGGAGGGGCATTGGGGGGAGTTATGTGTGGAGAGGCAGTGGGTTGGAGTTATGTGTGGAGGGGCATTGGGTGGAAGTTATGTGCGGAGAGGCAGTGGGTGGGAGGCAGGTTCGGAGGGTCAGTGGATGGGAGGTAGGTGCGGAGAGGCAGTGTGTGGGAGGTAAGAGCGACAGGGCAGTGGGTGGGAGTTATGTGTGGAGGGGCAGTGGGTTGGAGTTATGTGTGAAGGGGCAGTGGGTGGGAGTTATGTGTGAAGGGACAGTGGGTGGGAGTTATGTGTGGATGGGCAGTGGGTGGAATTTATGTGTGGAGGGGGCAGTGGGTGGGAGTTATGTGTGGAGGGGCAGTGGGTGGGAGATGTGTGTGGATGGGCAGTGGGTGGGAGGTGTGTGTGGATGGGCAGTGGGTGGGAGTTATGTGTGGAGGGGCAGTGGGTGGGAGTTATGTGTGGAGGGGCAGTGAGTGGGAGGTGTGTGTGGATGGGCAGTGGGTGGGAGATGTGTGTGGATGGGCAGTGGGTGGGAGTTATGTGTGGAGGGGCAGTGGGTGGGAGATGTGTGTGGATAGGCAGTGGGTGGGAGGTGTGTGTGGATGGGCAGTGGGTGGGAGTTATGTGTGGAGGGGCAGTGGGTGGGAGTTATGTGTGGAGGGGCAGTGAGTGGGAGGTGTGTGTGGATGGGCAGTGGGTGGGAGATGTGTGTGGATGGGCAGTGGGTGGGAAGTGTGTGTAGATGGGCAGTGGGTGGGAGGTGTGTCTGGATGGGCAGTGGGTGGGAGTTATGTGTGGAGGGGCAGTGGGTGGGAGTTATGTGTGGATGGGCAGTGGCTGGGAGGTGTGTGTGGGTAGGAGGAAGGTGCGGAGGGGCAGTGGGTGGGAGGAAGATGCAGAGGGGCAGTGGCTGGGAGGAAGGTGCGGAAGGGCAGTGGGTGGGAGTTATGTGTGGAGGGGCAGTGGGTGGGAGTTATGTGTGGAGGGGCAGTGGGTGGGAGGTGTGTGTGGATGGGCAGTGGGTGGGAGATGTGTGTGGATGGGCAGTGAGTGGGAGGTGTGTGTGGGTGGGCAGTGGGTGGGAGTTATGTGTGGAGGGGCAGTGGGTGGGAGTTATGTGTGGATGGGCAGTGGCTGGGAGGTGTGTGTGGGTAGGAGGAAGGTGCGGAGGGGCAGTGGGTGGGAGGAAGATGCAGAGGGGCAGTGGCTGGGAGGAAGGTGCGGAAGGGCAGTGGGTGGGAGGAAGGTGCGGAGGGGCAGTGGGTGGGAGTTATGTGTGGGTGAGAGGAAGGTGCGGAGGGGCAGTGGGTGGGAGGAAGGTGCGGAAGGGCAATGGGTTGGAGTTATGTGTGGAGAGGCAGTGGGTGGGAGGAAGGTGCGGAGGGGCAGTGTTTGGGAGGAAGGTGCGGAGGGGCAGTGGGTGGGAGTTATGTGTGGAGGGGCAGTGGGTTGGAGTTATGTGTGGAGGGGCAGTGGGTGGGAGTTATGTGTGGAGGGGCATTGGGTGGGAGTTATGTGTGGAGAGGTAGTGGGTGGGAGTTATGTGTGGAGGGGCAGTGGGTTGGAGTTATGTGTGGAGGGGCAGTGGGTGGGAGTTATGTGTGGAGGGGGCATTGGGGGGAGTTATGTGTGGAGAGGCAGTGGGTTGGAGTTATGTGTGGAGGGGCATTGGGTGGGAGTTATGTGTGGAGAGGCAGTGGGTGGGAGGCAGGTTCGGAGGGTCAGTGGATGGGAGGTAGGTGCGGAGAGGCAGTGTGTGGGAGGTAAGAGCGACAGGGCAGTGGGTGGGAGTTATGTGTGGAGGGGCAGTGGGTGGGAGTTATGTGTGAAGGGGCAGTGGGTGGGAGTTATGTGTGAAGTGGCAGTGGGTGGGAGTTATGTGTGAAGGGACAGTGGGTGGGAGTTATGTGTGGATGGGCAGTGGGTGGAAGTTATGTGTGGAGGGGCAGTGGGTGGGAGTTATGAGCGGAGGGGCAGTGGGTGGGAGTTATGTCTGAAGAGGCAGTAGGTGGGAGTTATGTGTGGAGGGGCAGTGGGTGGGAGTTATGTGTGGGGGGGCAATGGGTGGGAGTTATGTTTGGAGGGGTGGTGGGTGGGAGTTATGTGTGGAGGGGCAATGGGTGGGAGTTATGTGTGGAGGGGCAGTGGGTGGGAGTTATGTGTGGAGGGGCAGTGGGTGGGAGTTATGTGTGGAGGGGCAGTGAGTGGGAGTTATGTGTGGAGGGGCAGTGGGTGGGAGTTATGTGTGGGGGCAATGAGTGGGAGTTATGTTTGGAGGGGTAGTGGGTGGGAGTTATGTGTGGAGGGGCAGTGGGTGGGAGTTATGTGTGGATGGGCAGTGGGTGGGAGTTATGTGTGGAGGGGCAGTGGGTGGGAGATATGTGTGGGGGGCAATGGGTGGGAGTTATGTGTGGAGGGGCAGTGGGTGGGAGTTATGTGTGGAGGGCAATGAGTGGGAGTTATGTTTGGAGGGGTAGTGGGTGGGAGTTATGTGTGGAGGGGCAGTGGGTGGGAGTTAAGTGTGGGGGCAATGGGTGGGAGTTATGTTTGGAGGGGTAGTGGGTGGGAGTTATGTGTGGAAGGGCAATGGGTGGGAGTTATGTGTGGAGGGGCAGTGAGTGGGAGTTATGTGTGGAGGGGCAGTGGGTGGGAGTTATGTGTGGAGGGGCAATGGGTGGGAGTTATGTGTGGATGGGCAGTGGGTGGGAGTTATGTGTGGATGGGAGGAAGGTGCGGAGGGGCAGTGGTTGGGAGTTATGTGTGGGGGGCAATGAGTGGGAGTTATGTGTGGAGGGGCAGTGGGTGGGAGTTATGTGTGGAGGGGCAATGGGTGGGAGTTATGTGTGGAGGGGCAGTGAGTGGGAGTTATGTGTGGAGGGGCAGTGGGTGGGAGTTATGTGTGGAGGGGCAATGGGTGGGAGTTATGTGTGGAGGGGCAGTGGGTGGGAGTTATGTGTGGAGGGGCAGTGGGTGAGAGTTATGTGTGGAAGGGCAGTGGGTGGGAGTTATGTGTGGAGGGGCAGTGGGTGGGAGTTATGTGTGGAGAGGCAGTGGGTGGGAGGCAGGTTCGGAGGGTCAGTGGATGGGAGGTAGGTGCGGAGAGGCAATGGGTGGGAGTTATGTGTGGAGGGGCAGTGGGTTGGAGTTATGTGTGGAGCGGCAGTGGGTGGGAGTTATGTGTGGAGAGGCAGTGGGTGGGAGGCAGGTTCGGAGGGTCAGTGGATGGGAGGTAGGTGCGGAGAGGCAGTGTGTGGGAGGTAAGTGCGACAGGGCAGTGGGTGGGAGTTATGTGTGGAGGGGCAGTGGGTGGGAGTTATGTGTGAAGGGGCAGTGGGTGGGAGTTATGTGTGGAGGGGCAGTGGGTGGGAGTTATGTGTGGAGGGGCAGTGGGTGGGAGTTATGTGTGGGGGGCAATGGGTGGGAGTTATGTGTGGAAGGGCAGTGGGTGGGAGTTATGTCTGAAGGGGCAGTGGGTGGGAGTTATGTGTGGAGGGGCAGTGGGTGGGAGTTATGTGTGGGGGGCAATGGGTGGGAGTTTTGTGTGGAAGGGCAGTGGGTGGGAGTTATGTCTGAAGGGGCAGTGGGTGGGAGTTATGTGTGGAAGGGCAGCGGGTGGGAGTTATGTGTGGAAGGGCAGTTGGTGGGAGTTATGTGTGGGGGGCAATGGGTGGGAGTTATGTGTGGGGGGCAATGGGTGGGAGTTATGTGTGGAAGGGCAGTGGGTGGGAGTTATGTCTGAAGGGGCAGTGGGTGGGAGTTATGTGTGGAGGGGCAGTGGGTGGGAGTTATGTGTGGAAGGGCAGTGGGTGGGAGTTATGTGTGGGGGGCAATGGGTGGGAGTTATGTGTGGAAGGGCAGTGGGTGGGAGTTATGTCTGAAGGGGCAGTGGGTGGGAGTTATGTGTGGAGGGGCAGTGGGTGGGAGTTATGTGTGGAGGGGCAGTGGGTCGGAGTTATGTGTGGAAGGGCAGTGGGTGGGAGTTATGTCTGAAGGGGCAGTGGGTGGGAGTTATGTGTGGAGGGGCAGTGAGTGGGAGGTAAGTGCAGATAGGGTGGGAGATAGATGCCGGGGGGGGGGTGAGAGGGCAGAAGGTGGGGAGGGGCTGTGGGTGGGAGTTATGTGTGGAGGGGCAGTGGGTGGGAGTTATGTGTGGAGGGGCAATGGGTGGGAGTTATGTGTGGATGGGCAGTGGGTGGGAGTTATGTGTGGATGGGAGGAAGGTGCGGAGGGGCAGTGGTTGGGAGTTATGTGTGGGGGGCAATGAGTGGGAGTTATGTGTGGAGGGGCAGTGGGTGGGAGTTATGTGTGGAGGGGCAATGGGTGGGAGTTATGTGTGGAGGGGCAGTGAGTGGGAGTTATGTGTGGAGGGGCAGTGGGTGGGAGATATGTGTGGAGGGGCAATGGGTGGGAGTTATGTGTGGAGGGGCAGTGGGTGGGAGTTATGTGTGGAGGGGCAGTGGGTGAGAGTTATGTGTGGAGGGGCAGTGGGTGGGAGTTATGTGTGGAGGGGCAGTGGGTGGGAGTTATGTGTGGAGAGGCAGTGGGTGGGAGGCAGGTTCGGAGGGTCAGTGGATGGGAGGTAGGTGCGGAGAGGCAGTGTGTGGGAGGTAAGTGCGACAGGGCAGTGGGTGGGAGTTATGTGTGGAGGGGCAGTGGGTGGGAGTTATGTGTGAAGGGGCAGTGGGTGGGAGTTAAGTGTGGGGGCAATGGGTGGGAGTTATGTTTGGAGGGGTAGTGGGTGGGAGTTATGTGTGGAGGGGCAATGGGTGGGAGTTATGTGTGGAGGGGCAGTGAGTGGGAGTTATGTGTGGAGGGGCAGTGGGTGGGAGTTATGTGTGGAGGGGCAATGGGTGGGAGTTATGTGTGGATGGGCAGTGGGTGGGAGTTATGTGTGGATGGGAGGAAGGTGCGGAGGGGCAGTGGTTGGGAGTTATGTGTGGGGGGCAATGAGTGGGAGTTATGTGTGGAGGGGCAGTGGGTGGGAGTTATGTGTGGAGGGGCAATGGGTGGGAGTTATGTGTGGAGGGGCAGTGAGTGGGAGTTATGTGTGGAGGGGCAGTGGGTGGGAGTTATGTGTGGAGGGGCAATGGGTGGGAGTTATGTGTGGAGGGGCAGTGGGTGGGAGTTATGTGTGGAGGGGCAGTGGGTGAGAGTTATGTGTGGAGGGGCAGTGGGTGGGAGTTATGTGTGGAGGGGCAGTGGGTGGGAGTTATGTGTGGAGAGGCAGTGGGTGGGAGGCAGGTTCGGAGGGTCAGTGGATGGAAGGTAGGTGCGGAGAGGCAGTGGGTGGGAGTTATGTGTGGAGGGGCAGTGGGTTGGAGTTATGTGTGGAGCGGCAGTGGGTGGGAGTTATGTGTGGAGAGGCAGTGGGTGGGAGGCAGGTTCGGAGGGTCAGTGGATGGGAGGTAGGTGCGGAGAGGCAGTGTGTGGGAGGTAAGTGCGACAGGGCAGTGGGTGGGAGTTATGTGTGGAGGGGCAGTGGGTGGGAGTTATGTGTGAAGGGGCAGTGGGTGGGAGTTATGTGTGGAGGGGCAGTGGGTGGGAGTTATGTGTGGAGGGGCAGTGGGTGGGAGTTATGTGTGGGGGGCAATGGGTGGGAGTTATGTGTGGAAGGGCAGTGGGTGGGAGTTATGTGTGGGGGGCAATGGGTGGGAGTTTTGTGTGGAAGGGCAGTGGGTGGGAGTTATGTCTGAAGGGGCAGTGGGTGGGAGTTATGTGTGGAAGGGCAGTGGGTGGGAGTTATGTGTGGAAGGGCAGTTGGTGGGAGTTATGTGTGGGGGGCAATGGGTGGGAGTTATGTGTGGGGGGCAATGGGTGGGAGTTATGTGTGGAAGGGCAGTGGGTGGGAGTTATGTCTGAAGGGGCAGTGGGTGGGAGTTATGTGTGGAGGGGCAGTGGGTGGGAGTTATGTGTGGAAGGGCAGTGGGTGGGAGTTATGTGTGGAGTGCAATGGGTGGGAGTTATGTGTGGAAGGGCAGTGGGTGGGAGTTATGTCTGAAGGGGCAGTGGGTGGGAGTTATGTGTGGAGGGGCAGTGGGTGGGAGTTATGTGTGGAGGGGCAGTGGGTCGGAGTTACGTGTGGAAGGGCAGTGGGTGGGAGTTATGTCTGAAGGGGCAGTGGGTGGGAGTTATGTGTGGAGGGGCAGTGAGTGGGAGGTAAGTGCAGATAGGGTGGGAGATAGATGCCGGGGGGGGGGGTGTGAGAGGGCAGAAGGTGGGGAGGGGCTGTGGGTGGGAGTTATGTGTGGAGGGGCAGTGGGTGGGAGTTATGTGTGGAGGGGCAATGGGTGGGAGTTATGTGTGGATGGGCAGTGGGTGGGAGTTATGTGTGGATGGGAAGAAGGTGCGGAGGGGCAGTGGTTGGGAGTTATGTGTGGGGGGCAATGAGTGGGAGTTATGTGTGGAGGGACAGTGGGTGGGAGTTATGTGTGGAGGGGCAATGGGTGGGAGTTATGTGTGGAGGGGCAGTGAGTGGGAGTTATGTGTGGAGGGGCAGTGGGTGGGAGATATGTGTGGAGGGGCAATGGGTGGGAGTTATGTGTGGAGGGGCAGTGGGTGGGAGGCAGGTTCGGAGGGTCAGTGGATGGGAGGTAGGTGCGGAGAGGCAGTGTGTGGGAGGTAAGTGCGACAGGGCAGTGGGTGGGAGTTATGTGTGGAGGGGCAGTGGGTGGGAGTTATGTGTGAAGGGGCAGTGGGTGGGAGTTAAGTGTGGGGGCAATGGGTGGGAGTTATGTTTGGAGGGGTAGTGGGTGGGAGTTATGTGTGGAGGGGCAATGGGTGGGAGTTATGTGTGGAGGGGCAGTGAGTGGGAGTTATGTGTGGAGGGGCAGTGGGTGGGAGTTATGTGTGGAGGGGCAATGGGTGGGAGTTATGTGTGGATGGGCAGTGGGTGGGAGTTATGTGTGGATGGGAGGAAGGTGCGGAGGGGCAGTGGTTGGGAGTTATGTGTGGGGGGCAATGAGTGGGAGTTATGTGTGGAGGGGCAGTGGGTGGGAGTTATGTGTGGAGGGGCAATGGGTGGGAGTTATGTGTGGAGGGGCAATGGGTGGGAGTTATGTGTGGAGGGGCAGTGGGTGGGAGTTATGTGTGGAGGGGCAGTGGGTGAGAGTTATGTGTGGATGGGCAGTGGGTGGGAGTTATGTGTGGAGGGGCAGTGGGTGGGAGTTATGTGTGGAGAGGCAGTGGGTGGGAGGCAGGTTCGGAGGGTCAGTGGATGGGAGGTAGGTGCGGAGAGGTAGTGGGTGGGAGTTATGTGTGGAGGGGCAGTGGGTTGGAGTTATGTGTGGAGCGGCAGTGGGTGGGAGTTATGTGTGGAGAGGCAGTGGGTGGGAGGCAGGTTCGGAGGGTCAGTGGATGGGAGGTAGGTGCGGAGAGGCAGTGTGTGGGAGGTAAGTGCGACAGGGCAGTGGGTGGGAGTTATGTGTGGAGGGGCAGTGGGTGGGAGTTATGTGTGAAGGGGCAGTGGGTGGGAGTTATGTGTGGAGGGGCAGTGGGTGGGAGTTATGTGTGGAGGGGCAGTGGGTGGGAGTTATGTGTGGGGGGCAATGGGTGGGAGTTATGTGTGGAAGGGCAGTGGGTGGGAGTTATGTCTGAAGGGGCAGTGGGTGGGAGTTATGTGGGGAGGGGCAGTGGGTGGGAGTTATGTGTGGGGGGCAATGGGTGGGAGTTTTGTGTGGAAGGGCAGTGGGTGGGAGTTATGTCTGAAGGGGCAGTGGGTGGGAGTTATGTGTGGAAGGGCAGTGGGTGGGAGTTATGTGTGGAAGGGCAGTTGGTGGGAGTTATGTGTGGGGGGCAATGGGTGGGAGTTATGTGTGGGGGGCAATGGGTGGGAGTTATGTGTGGAAGGGCAGTGGGTGGGAGTTATGTCTGAAGGGGCAGTGGGTGGGAGTTATGTGTGGAGGGGCAGTGGGTGGGAGTTATGTGTGGGGGGCAAGGGGTGGGAGTTATGTGTGGAAGGGCAGTGGGTGGGAGTTATGTCTGAAGGGGCAGTGGGTGGGAGTTATGTGTGGAGGGGCAGTGAGTGGGAGGTAAGTGCAGATAGGGTGGGAGATAGATGCCGGGGGGGGGGGGTGTGAGAGGGCAGAAGGTGGGGAGGGGCTGTGGGTGGGAGTTATGTGTGGAGGGGCAGTGGGTGGGAGTTATGTGTGGAGGGGCAATGGGTGGGAGTTATGTGTGGATGGGCAGTGGGTGGGAGTTATGTGTGGATGGGAAGAAGGTGCGGAGGGGCAGTGGTTGGGAGTTATGTGTGGGGGGCAATGAGTGGGAGTTATGTGTGGAGGGACAGTGGGTGGGAGTTATGTGTGGAGGGGCAATGGGTGGGAGTTATGTGTGGAGGGGCAGTGAGTGGGAGTTATGTGTGGAGGGGCAGTGGGTGGGAGATATGTGTGGAGGGGCAATGGGTGGGAGTTATGTGTGGAGGGGCAGTGGGTGGGAGGCAGGTTCGGAGGGTCAGTGGATGGGAGGTAGGTGCGGAGAGGCAGTGTGTGGGAGGTAAGTGCGACAGGGCAGTGGGTGGGAGTTATGTGTGGAGGGGCAGTGGGTGGGAGTTATGTGTGAAGGGGCAGTGGGTGGGAGTTAAGTGTGGGGGCAATGGGTGGGAGTTATGTTTGGAGGGGTAGTGGGTGGGAGTTATGTGTGGAGGGGCAATGGGTGGGAGTTATGTGTGGAGGGGCAGTGAGTGGGAGTTATGTGTGGAGGGGCAGTGGGTGGGAGTTATGTGTGGAGGGGCAATGGGTGGGAGTTATGTGTGGATGGGCAGTGGGTGGGAGTTATGTGTGGATGGGAGGAAGGTGCGGAGGGGCAGTGGTTGGGAGTTATGTGTGGGGGGCAATGAGTGGGAGTTATGTGTGGAGGGGCAGTGGGTGGGAGTTATGTGTGGAGGGGCAATGGGTGGGAGTTATGTGTGGAGGGGCAGTGAGTGGGAGTTATGTGTGGAGGGGCAGTGGGTGGGAGTTATGTGTGGAGGGGCAATGGGTGGGAGTTATGTGTGGAGGGGCAGTGGGTGGGAGTTATGTGTGGAGGGGCAGTGGGTGAGAGTTATGTGTGGATGGGCAGTGGGTGGGAGTTATGTGTGGAGGGGCAGTGGGTGGGAGTTATGTGTGGAGAGGCAGTGGGTGGGAGGCAGGTTCGGAGGGTCAGTGGATGGGAGGTAGGTGCGGAGAGGTAGTGGGTGGGAGTTATGTGTGGAGGGGCAGTGGGTTGGAGTTATGTGTGGAGCGGCAGTGGGTGGGAGTTATGTGTGGAGAGGCAGTGGGTGGGAGGCAGGTTCGGAGGGTCAGTGGATGGGAGGTAGGTGCGGAGAGGCAGTGTGTGGGAGGTAAGTGCGACAGGGCAGTGGGTGGGAGTTATGTGTGGAGGGGCAGTGGGTGGGAGTTATGTGTGAAGGGGCAGTGGGTGGGAGTTATGTGTGGAGGGGCAGTGGGTGGGAGTTATGTGTGGAGGGGCAGTGGGTGGGAGTTATGTGTGGGGGGCAATGGGTGGGAGTTATGTGTGGAAGGGCAGTGGGTGGGAGTTATGTCTGAAGGGGCAGTGGGTGGGAGTTATGTGGGGAGGGGCAGTGGGTGGGAGTTATGTGTGGGGGGCAATGGGTGGGAGTTTTGTGTGGAAGGGCAGTGGGTGGGAGTTATGTCTGAAGGGGCAGTGGGTGGGAGTTATGTGTGGAAGGGCAGTGGGTGGGAGTTATGTGTGGAAGGGCAGTTGGTGGGAGTTATGTGTGGGGGGCAATGGGTGGGAGTTATGTGTGGGGGGCAATGGGTGGGAGTTATGTGTGGAAGGGCAGTGGGTGGGAGTTATGTCTGAAGGGGCAGTGGGTGGGAGTTATGTGTGGAGGGGCAGTGGGTGGGAGTTATGTGTGGGGGGCAAGGGGTGGGAGTTATGTGTGGGGGGCAATGGGTGGGAGTTATGTGTGGAAGGGCAGTGGGTGGGAGTTATGTCTGAAGGGGCAGTGGGTGGGAGTTATGTGTGGAGGGGCAGTGGGTGGGAGTTATGTGTGGAGGGGCAGTGGGTCGGAGTTATGTGTGGAAGGGCAGTGGGTGGGAGTTATGTCTGAAGGGGCAGTGGGTGGGAGTTATGTGTGGAGGGGCAGTGAGTGGGAGGTAAGTGCAGATAGGGTGGGAGATAGATGCGGGGGGGGGGTGTGAGAGGGCAGAAGGTGGGGAGGGGCTGTGGGTGGGCCATAGATGCTACAATATTTTAACTACTTGTTTGTTCATACAACTTGCAGCAGGGAATCTGCAGCTACTTGTTTTCCTTGGCCCCATTAAGTATAACAGTTGTGGAGGAGGCACATTGGCAAGTGCGGGGAGTGGGCTGTTATTCTGCAAGCAGCTTCACTGTTTTAAATAGTGATCCAGGCCCCACCACAGAAGCTCTTGTGTCTCATTAGAGCTCCAGTGCAAGTTCCAGTCATGCCCAGATTATAATCAAAGCAGTAAGGAAAGCTGCTTGCAGATTCATGCCACCCAATTTACACTCACACCTTCTCCTGTACCTATAAATGATCGGAGTAGTACCTGATTCTCCTGTACTGCTCTGATGGTGGGTGGGCTAGGTGGCTGCCTAGATGGCCCAATCCAAAGACGCAAATAGCCAGGGGCGGATTTAACATTTCGGGGGCCTCATGCAAAGCTGTGTCTGGGGGCCCTAATCAAAGACAAATTTTGTATAGCGAAATACAATATTAATGCACCTTGTTGGGCGTGTAGCTGTGACCTGCTCATGCGCTGCGGGAGCACAAGCGAAAACAGAGGGGCGTCCTGGCACTGTCCGTCCATGTCATAGGGAATTGTACGAAAATTGCCCATATGGCCGTCCAATTTCTACTCCCTGTGGCATCCCAAACTAGGATGCTCTGCTGTGTTAAACCTCATTAAATCATGATGCATGTGCAGATCACAGCCTCAATATACCTTTAGCTAGACACAAATTCAGGGTAGCCATTTCTGATTAGCTGGCCTAGGCACACCCCCAGCTAGAGGTGATGCAACCATTGGCCTGCTCTGCACTGTGATGTCATAACATCTTGCAAAACTGAATGGAGCTGAGCACTGATCCTGCAGCAGTTGGCTCACGGAAATGTACAGTGACTTCCTATCTGTTGCACACTCTACATTGTGTAAAACGTCACCCCTCACCCACTGCAGGCTGCCCGTTCGTCCAGTGCAACTATTTATTTTTTTAAACAAAAAGTTGCCACTGATCTGACCCCGCCTCTGGGGACCCACATGCAGGTGGGGGCCCCATGCATTTGCATGGTTTGCGTGGTGGTTAAAGTAACACTATCACGAAAAATGGGCCAATGATAAAAAAAGGGGTCACTTATACACCTGGCATCAAGAAATATCCAGCCAGGCTCTTTCTTTTATTTTAATGGAAGGCAGAGGAAATCAGGGGTGACAGAGTCTGATACACTAAACCTGTCACCCTGGAATTTTACCATGAGAGAATACACCACAAATTTAATTTCAGTTTGGGTGTATAAGTGACCCCTTCTCTCATTAGCTGACATGTTTTTATGGTTTCTTAATATTAAACAATTTTGCAATAGTGCTCCTTTAAGCACGCCACTGCATGTAGCCAGTGAGATCTGTTGCACTGTGCCACTTCCTCACTCCAGGGATAAAAGGATCGAGGTTGCCCTTGTCGGGCCCTCCACCGCCTGTGATCATTATGCCCCTGTTAATCATGCACCCAAAGTATTTAATTTTCTTTAGTTAGGCTTTTTTATTGTTGTTCTCTATCAGGCTGACACATCAGTGTCTAAATTCAACAATGGCGTTGGAGTCGAGGGAAGGAACACGGTCATCTCTGGGCAAGGTCTACAATAGAGAACTATGGCCCTTATTTAACAAGGGATAGCGCCAGGTAGCGACTGGTGAGCGAACGGTAATGACGGTCACCGCCACGAGAACGCCGGCTCCCCACCACAATCACACATTTATCAAGCCGATCCTGCTTAGCGACAGAGCGCCAGATAGCCACTCATTCATCATTATTCCAGCCTCACCCCACAGCGCCAGCGAGCGACCTTGAACAGCGACAGGTATGACCTCTCGCTACCTGGCGCTCTCCAATGCATTTCAATGGAACAATCTTTAGATAATCATAAATAATTATTATTTATTTATTTATTTTTTTAATGTGAAAAATTCTGTTACCACTTCTGCAATGTAAGATATTTTTTTAAGGTAAAAAAAAAAAAAATTGTGCAGAATTGATATTACAGGTCTGATATTAATGTATTCATATTACAAAATGTTTTTATAAGCTTGTTTTTTTTGGTTTCAAAAAATATGGTGGTTTGGGGGTTAAAAAACTACTTTTAACCCATCGCCGCCAGCGCTCTGGGGTTTAAACATGCATTTCACAGCGCGAGAATTTTTTGAGCGTGATTTGTTAATGAATATGGTGGGAGCCGGTCGCTATGGCCATTCGCTATCATGCGCTCCCATACAGCGCGGAACCTGTCAAATAGCGACTCCTCACCCAATATTCAACATTACCGCACACCGACTGAGTCGCTGTCAACAACCGAACAACGGCCAAGCACAGCGACTACTGGCGGGCGCTGTGAAAATACCGCTACAGTCGCTCAACTGTCGCTACCTGCCGCTATTAATGAATCGACCTCCCCGTCTTCCTGTAAGAAAGTAGAGAGCAAATGACACAAGGATAGAGTCCCATGTTTTGCAGCGTAGAGGTGAGACTAGATGGAATTCTATATGTTAAATACTATGGGCTCGATTCAACAAAGGTAGAAATAAATTCGTGTCACTCGAAAAATCAGATCGCATGCACAAAGTTTTAACTTTTTCGAGTGATTCAAAAAAGGGGTTGAATTAAATACTTGCACTCGAAAATGCAATTGTAAAATTTTCTAATCACTCGTAAAATTTTCAAAATGCTCCCATAAAGGCTGTCGCAAGCGAAAATTATTGGAGAGTGTACTCAAATTATTTTTCTATTGTTTAGTATTGTTTTCTGACTGTTGCATGGTGTTGTAAGGCTTTTTAATGGGTAAATGTAAATGCATAATTTTTTTTTCAACTTTTTAAGTTACCTGTGTAGCTGTATGTACATGGCTAACATTGTGGATACATGTAATAAGGTAAGGTATGCTGTAGTGGAAGTACTAAACAGTAATATTTGTAAGAATCATGTATGTAGTTTTTTTTTTTTGGGGGGGGGGGGTTGGTTGGTTTGCCAGGGACCTGTATTAAAAATGTTTCCTTTAATGCAGAAATGTGGCCATTGTTTTCTATACAAAGCTTGCTCACATAGCACCATGTGTCCTTGGGTGCAGGGAGCAGCTCTTTGCTAGCTTTAACCTCATGGTACGCCATTCTTATGCTTACACTATAACGTGGACCAAAAGCCAGGATTTTGACTATTCTGGGTTTTGGTGCACCGCAATGTAAAAACCCAAAGGTCGACCAAAGGTCTTCTACCAGTTAATGGTGCCAAATATGGATTCCAAAGCTGCACGATTTAGCCTAGTAAGCTGGAAAAGTGCTTGATATGGCAGCTGATCCACTTCCAAACGTGTCCGAAAATATGGGAATGGGTAGTGTGCGCCTTCTCTGCGCCACATCATCTGCAATATGTTCGAAGTCAATGGCCTCAATTCACAAATCATTGAAAAAAATTCTCATGGTAGTAAAAAATGTAATTCATGAGAAAAAAGCCTGAGAATTTCACTGTTACCAAACCACCAGATAGGAAGACACTGAAAGTCAATGGAACTTTTTACTACTAGTAAAAAAGGGTAAAAAGTTCAGTATTTTTTTCAGGAGTAAAAAAGTGCCATTGACTTTCATTGTCTTCCTAACTAGTGATTCACAAACAGTGGAATTCTCAGGCTTTTTTCTTATGAATTGAATTTTTTACTACCATTAGAGTTTACTACTAGGGATGAGCGAACCGGTTCGGACGAACCGGAATTCGCTCCGAATATCAGGGAAAATTCGATTTGGCACGAACCCGAATTTTTTTTGGTTCGTGCCGATCGAATTTTCCCTGAAATAAAAAAAAAAAAATGCCGGCATGGTGGGAGCGGGCAGGCCGCTGACAGCGCAGCCGGCCTGCCCGCTCCCACCATGCCGGCATTTTTTTAAAAAGCAAACACTTGCCTGCATGGTCGGAGCGTGGAGGCCGGCGCCGCTCTCAAGCGCCCTCTGATGACGCGTCCTCTGATAACGCGCCCTCTGATGACAGCTGAGAGGCCGGCGCCGCTCTCAGCTGTCATCAGAGGACGCGTCATCAGAGGACGCGTCATCAGAGGGCGCCTGAGAGCGGCGCCAGCCTCCACGCTCCCACCATGCCGGCATTTTTTTTATTCAGATGAAAGATTCGTGAAAGTTCGATTCGGGCGAACCCGAATTTCTTGGAGAAATTCGGCGAATCGCCCGAATCGAACTTTCAAGAAGTTCGCTCATCTCTATTTACTACCATTGCAAAGAAAGTAGAAGGGCTCCATTGTGAGAGAGCAAAATGAGTTTTCTCCTGCTGAAAGCTGCATCAAAAAACTAGTGTGAAACACTCTAATTTATATCATGTGTGTGGCTCATCAAGTCCACCTGAATCAGTAGTAACATTTTCGAATTGTAAAATGCACTAGTAAATTTTTCGATCCACTAGTTTAATTTGCACTTTTACAATCACACTCGAATTTAATTCAAGTGACTCGTGTTTTACAATGGTTCCAGGTTGCTGAATCACTCGTAAAAAAATATAGCAAAATCGCAACTTTTTAAGCACAAAACACACGAAAAATCAATTTTCGACCTTTGTTGAATCGAGCCCTATGTGTTTGGAGTCAGCAAACAACAATTTAACATCATTTCCCTCCCTGCTGTCCATGTAACATTCTAGTCCCAGGGAAAAAAGTGCTTAATGTGTAAGCTTCCTGTTTTGCCTTCTGTGACTCCAGTGTCATGGATCTCACCATGTCACTGACATAGACCGCATAACATGTGCACCATCTTCTGTTTCAACAGAAATGGTTATATTTCCCTAACTGGGCAGAAGTTACATAGCAGGGGCCCTAGCAGCAATGACTTCCTAGGGCATTGCTGAATGAAAGCAGGACAGTCCTCAGGTTCCTGGTTCTTTCTCAGTCCCTAAACCTGATGCATTATCAGTTCTCTTAAGCTCTACCTTTGTACTTGGGCCAAACCAAATTGACAAGGGTCATAAGAAAGGAGCACAACTCCACAAATGCCATAAAATAATATTTTATTAAATGTTACACTATAGCAAAAATAAAAACACACATGCAACACAAAGACACTGTTAAAATCAATTCATCCACTATTCCTGTGATGCTAAAATACTATAGAAGACCACAAGGTATCAAAAAGTACAAATAGAAGTCAGTATTAAATAGCTCCACAAATAGCCCCAAAAAAAGAGAAAAGATTTATATATATTTTTTATATATATTTCTAATTAGGGATGAGCGAATCGGTTCTAACGAACCTGAATTCGCTCTGAATTTCAGGGAAAATTCGATTCAGCACGAACCCGAATTTTTAGTGGTTCGTGCTGACTGAATTTTCCCTGAAATTAAAAAAAAGCAGCGCAGCCGGCCTCCCCGCTCCCACCATGCCGGTAAGTGTTTGCTGTATAGTGGGAGCGGGGAGGCCGGCTGCGCTGTCAGCGGGCGGCGGATTGGCCTCCCCGCTCCCACCATGCCGGTAAGTGTTTGCTGTATAGTGGGAGCGGGGAGGCCGGCTGCGCTGTCAGCGGGCGGCGGATTGGCCTCCCCGCTCCCACCATGCCGGCATTCTTTTTTTCCATTTCAGGGCTTGGTGGGAGCAGGGAGGCCTGATGATTAGTCACGTTTGACCACAAGGACAGTATGATCTTTACTTTTTCTTTCCAGTGATTGCTTACTACCTCAGCTCCCTTAAACAGCCCTCTGCACTAACAGCACTTTTGTGTATTGGGTTTGCATTGGGGGTCTCAGCCAATGCTTTACTTGGTGAACATAGCCTCCTTATCTAGCATTTGCACTTTAGATTTGATTGACTGCACAGGTTTATGGACTTGATGAATTATTTGTAGTAATTTCCTTTTTATACTTTTTTTGCACAAAGTAGAGTAATTGAACACTCACTTGAGTAATTAGAAATATATTAAAAAAATATACATAATTTTTTTTCTTGGGCAATTTGTGGAGCTATTTAATACTGACTTCTATTTGTACTTTTTGATACCTTGTGGTCTTCTATAATATGGATTGCTAAGTATTTTAGCATCACAGGAATAGTGGATGAATTGATTTTAACAGTGTCTTTGTGTTGCATGTGTGTTTTTATTTTTGCTATAGTGTAACATTTAATAAAATATTATTTTATGGCATTTGTGGAGTTGTGCTCCTTTCTTATGACCCTTGTCAATTTGGTTTGGCCCATGTTCTAGTAGCTTGACGGGTCGGGCAGCACGCTCAGTTATCAATATTAAAAGCTGTGCCTGCTATTTTGTATAAGCACTACCTTTCTACTGGATAGGTACCAAAAGAAGATCTCTCTAGAGAGTGTTAGTGGTCTGCCGGTGGATCAACCTACCAATACTAATAAATTGTACTTCCTATATTCAAGAACCCCATATTTTGTTCTAGCCGTTATGTCTTAAAAACACCCATGGCTTCTGTTAAAGTTACATTTATCTCCAAGAGGACTCGGGGTGGCTGTTAGAGACTCCAGTGCATGCAGAAACAAATAGGCCACTGCATGGAATCAATAGGCTGGTTTACCAGAAAAAGTCTGAATATTTCTGCAAATTAACTGGGTGTGGCCTCACTGAAAAAAATAAGTGCAGTAATCGGGCAGGCTGATTCATCATTAGCAGCAGGTAGCGACAGATGAGCGTCTGTAGCAGGCATTTTCAGAGCGCCCGCTAGTAGTCACAGTGCTCGGCCGTGAGTCGCTACTTTATAGCGACCCAGTCGCTGTTTAGTAATGTTGAATACATTGTGAGGAGTCGCTATTTGACCAGTACAGCGCTGTATGGGAGCGCATGTTAGCGACTGCTCATAGCGACCGACTCACACCATATTCAGCAAAAAAACAGCCTCACAAATCTCTGGCACTGAAAAAAGCTTGTTTGAAGCCCAGAGCGCAGGAGGCGGTGTCTTTAAAGTCTGTTTTCCAGCATCTATCAACTAGTAACAAAGCGAAAACATATGGAATTACATTGTAACAACATTGTAACATGAACACTTTAATGGCAGACCTGTAATGTCATTTCTGAAGAAATATATAAAAAATAAAAAAAATGTGAAAAAAGTGCTTTTTCAATGCCAGAAGAGGTCACAGAATTATTTGAGATTTAAAAACCAAAAAAAAAAGTTTAAAGAGAAGGAAAGGATCGTCCATTGAAATGTATGGGAGAGCGTCAGGTAGCGATAGGTCATACCTGGCGCTGTGCAAGGCTGAACGCCGGCGCTGTTCGCTGAGGCTGTAAAAATGATGAATCAGACGCTACATGGCGCTATCCCAGTCGCTAAACAGATTCTGCTTGATAAAACTGCGTGCCGTTTTTTTTAGAACATATTGACAACGGTTTTTGTTAATAAATAGAAACACAATAGACGTATTTTAAATATCCAAAGCTTTTTTTGAGTGTCATTGTAGCGTGCCTATAAAATAAAATCTTAGGAATACCTATTCTTATCTAAAGCCCTTGGTCCTGGATCTGGGATATTTATTCAGCCAATTAATGACCCAGGTCTGGGAAAGCCAATGAACAGGAAAGTTAAGCTTTTCCCAGTTGCTCAGCCGGATGCTTAACCTAACCAACAATATAGTCAGTTTGTACGCTGTAAAAAAAAATGAATCCAAAACAATTTACAGTATTCTAGCATTTAGATTTAGATAAGACCATTTAAACTGGTTTCAGTGCTCCCTTTCACTGTCCACAGCTATAGCTTTTGGCTAGAGTTGGACTTCAAAGCGGATGGAAACCCATTTCTCGGTCCACCACTATCCGCCTCCCCCGCCCCGAGTTGCCAGACGCTGCTGTTGGCTCGGCAGTGGCCCAGTTTTCAAAGAAAAGCAGGTTCTTCCACCACAAAGCCACATCCACTTTTGAGATTGCTGGTCGATTGATCTCAAAGGCGCCACAGCGACCAGGTGCAACGGGCATGCTGTTTGGGTGTGCGCGCACGCTCCCAGCCATTCAAAAATGCAAGGAGTAGGAGCGCGTACGTCAGCAGGGAAGCCGCGAATGCGGCTGCCAGCGGAGATCCCGCCGCGGGACCCGTCGGGATCAGGTAAGATTACCAGCATCCGGCGTAGGGGCCAGGCCTGGAATCTTTTAGATTTCAGGGCCCCGCCGCATTGGTTTTGACCTGCTTTAAGGGTTTTTAGTAGAGTTCTCAATCTCATGGATTCAGTCATCAGGGAGGAATGTATTTACTAACTGTGTGACCTTGAAGGAGTAGATCTGTTTCTAGTGTAACAGCCTTACATTTATTTATCTTATATTTACATTTCATTTATCAGCCTAATTAATGGCTACTGTCTAGAGAAATGTCTTATATCCTCCCCTCCAGGGGTGATTTTCTGGATAATTGCTGACAAAATGTGAAAGGAGTTCAGATGAATCATGGAAAAGATCTAATAGTAAAAATATATATACAGTACATAATGCTATATGGCAAGGAGGGGTTGCTTTAATACCCTGCATGAAAAATCCAGCCAAACTTGTTTTTTTACCTTTACTGGAAGGACAAAGATTTATTCATGTACAGATTTACAGGGGAGGACTGCTAAATTCTAATAGCCTATCTACTGAGTCAGCCGGGGATGGAATAATGGCTTTTTGCTGTTGCAATTCTTTTTTAAAATGCTTTTACTCATCATGTAATGCTTTCTGCAGATATTAGAATTTTAATTAATTTTTCTATTTCTGGGGAATGTTACCTGTACTCTTCCTATCCAGCATTGCATACTGCTTATTAGTGTAATATCATTTTAATAGTAAAGCTCCTTTAAGGGATCCCAAAGCAGGAAATGTAAAAGTTAAGAAAGAAGTTGGTTAAAAAATAAACGATACTCATCTTTTGTCCAGAGCGGCTCCACCTCCCTGACTCACTGTTAATATACTTACTGAGCATGAAAACACATGCATCCTTTCGGTCCTCTCCACTCCAAGATGGAGGTCGTGATAGTGACTAGTTTATGGCCCGGTATCTTGCCCTCTCCATTCAATACAATGGAGGGGGCGTGTTGAGGTGGGCCTAAATCGGGATACCCCAGGGACAAGAACCTTTCACCAGGATAGGAAAAATCTCAGTATCTCACACAAAATATTAACATTTTTGCAAATATTATATCTTTTCATGGGACATCATCAAGGATCAGGTTTGACCTTTGAGGGGGGGGGTTCAACAATCCCCAATTTGGGGCCAAGACAAAATAAGGCCCTGGTGTGTTCCTTGGACACAGTGAATGAAGCTTTCGCTCGGTTCACTGTATTTTAGGCAGGGGTGATGTTCGGGCAACAGCTCCATTCAAGGCAAACTATGAACAGACTAGAAGAGCTAGCAGGTTACATGTAAAGCCTGCGGTTGGTTTTCCTGAATGGTTAAGTATTGAAGAACCAGAACTAGAGTGATGTGTTTCAAGAAAGATGTGAGTGGGTATCTGTTAATGTTACCCAACAAGTCCTTTACATTGGTTCTTCTCTTTTCCACTGTACAAAATGAAAAATAAAATGTTACATAGAGTTGGGCTTCAGGGCTGTTCAGTGTAAGCTGCATATTTAAGGAGTCCTGCTTTAATGTCGCATGATAAAAAGTGACTGGAAGCAAACATTCTGCTGTCCTTGTATGACACTTACTGACATTTGGGTAAACATGTCACAAGAATGTAAAACATAGACTCTGCAGATCTAAACTAAGATATGTAAAGACAACATAATTATTGTGCAAAATCAACACATAGGGGAACAAGTACATTTAAAATTCCAGAACCGTGCAAAAACATCACAGCATAACGTGTCAGCATCTGTGATCTGTGTGCATACCAACCCGCTGGTACTTATTATTAACCCTGTCATAACTTTTCCTTCTCTACCTAACAATGGGGACCCGCAATGATAATTTTGAGGGTGCTTTTTGAGTCGTGATATTTATTTGTTCATTTAGACCCCATAGCGAAATTCACTCTTCTAAAACTCTATTCAGCTCCTTGAATCCTTGCCTCCCCCACATACCTGTCCTTAATTGAAATAGGAAATAAATATAATTTCTATTAATATTTGCTGCACATTAATCTCCAATATTTCTACTAGAGGGTAATATGATAAATATCGCAAATACTAACAATCATATCAGCCCAGCGGCCACTAATCTGATTCAAAACAATGGCCGCTAAGGCTCTCCCTACACAACCAGTGAACTGTCCTAAGAAGAAATATATTAATACCTTAAATACTTTGCAACTGCAATATATTGTGTGAGAAATTATCCACCACACAGTAAGATGTATATATAAAACGGGTTTAATTACCAGTACAGTAAATAACCTTACTAACCCAATATGTTCCTAAAGTTTCCCCAAGATAACCTTATATTACAGGCAGTTGTTACATCAATGATACATCATCCAGGTAAGCCGTCCATCCATTCATCACCTGACTGCCCCCCTGCACACAGCTTAATGTATGAACAATAGGGGGAGTGGCCAGCATTCCCCGTCTCATGGGAGTGTCTGCCAAGGTCAGCCCACATCGGGTCTCTGAGATCAGATATATATTTCATAAAGGGTATAACGCCCACAATATGCATGTTATCATATTGTAACCAAGAAATCCATGATCCCCATTAATTTCTTAGTTAATTGAACCCAAACACCCCATATATATCATCCAGGGTCAGGTACTATGTGGATTACTAGGTTCTGAACAACATATACATGTTATGTTTGATATCAAATGAAAGGTCTCATTGTCCTGAATAAGACCCTCTCATTAATATAGTCATAACTGACATATTACAAGAGTTACAATACTTCCCAGAAATAACAGCCAATGCCCATATGCCCAACGTGTATTGAAATGTCTGGGTCTGGAGATCTAATTAGAAATTCAAGGATTCCTTTTCTGTTTCAATCTTTTTATTGTCATTTTGTATTTTTTTCACAACTGGATTGTACAACATAATAAAGTGTTGCAGAAAAAATTGAATTACAGCTCGTTATTCATTGAACATTCTCACTCATGTTTAACAACTTGTCCTAATTGCCATCATCCATTCAATAAAATTGTAAAACAAATGGTCCTTTTAAATGCTGGCGTTAGAGGGGCTGGCCCGACATTGCTGTCATGCAGCAATTGTGCCCTGGGTCGATGGGCGGACGGGATAACCTCCGCCCTATCTGGTCCAGAGCCCTCCACGCTGCCCTCCGCCCCCCACAGGACGAGGGGGACGGGGGATCCAACGAGCCAAGAAAGGGGGCAGGACCAAGAAGGGAGGGGAAAGGGAAAGAGGGAGGGGGAGGGAAAAAAAAAGGAAGGGGGGGTAAGAGCCATTCCTCACCGCAGCAGGGCATTCCCCATGCCTTGAAATACTCCACCCATGGACTCCAAATTTTCATACATTTTTCATGGGAATCTTTTAGGGTACTAGTCAGCTTTTCATTGACGAAGATCTCACTCAGCCTCTTTTTCATCGCCTGGAATGGGACGTTAGTCTTTTTCCAGGAACTCGCAATTGTTAACTTGGTGGCTAACATGACCTGGGTAAGTAAGGCGTGCTGGGATTTGGTGATGTCTCCTGGTCTCACATGTAGCAGCGCCACCCAGGGGTCCCTTCGGACATTGGTCTGCAGGAGAGTATACAGCAAGCCAAAGACCCTTGACCAAAATCTCCTAACCTTTGGACACTCCCACCAAATATGTAAGACCGAACCCTCTACAGGGCAGCCTCTGAAGCAAGCTGCTGGGTACCCAGGGATTGCCTTTGCTATCCGTGATGGCACAAGGTACCTTCTCGTCAGCATTTTATACGCTGCTTCCAGGGTGGTGATATTTATAGAGCATTTGTTAATTCCATGCCAAATATCTATCCAGCCCTTTCTGTCCTTCACCAAGTTTAGGTCCACCTCCCATCTAGCCATGTACCCATGCTTTGAGTCAAGAGGCAATGCCGTGAGGTGGGAATAGATCATGGATACAAGACCTGATGCGGGTGTCCCCCGCAGGCAGGCCCTCTCGAAAGCAGTAACATCAGATCCCAAGATTTTATTTCTGAGCAGGGGGGGGGGGGGGGGGTGAGCCAGTCGCGGATCTGAAGGTATCTGTATTGCTCGGTTGTTGGCGCATTTACCCTCGCTGACAGCGTAGACCAAGAGATCATTTTATCCCCGTCCATAAGATGGTAGATTTTGTTGATGCCTGTCTGCTCCCACCAAGCAAATGCATCTGGGCTCTCCCTCCCTGGGGGGAACCGCAGGTTTCTGAACAATCTCATTGCTGGGAGATGTGGCGAAATTAGACCTCCAGAGTACTTTACTCTATCCCATATGCGTAAAGAGTGACACAGGATCGGGCATTCCATACAGGGCCTGTATTGCGGTGGGGTCCATAGTAGGCTGTCAATAGGGGTAGGACCACACTCGGGGGCCTCTAAAGAAACCCAAAGGGTGGTCTCCATTCTGAGATGCAGACTATGGAGCTGAGCTATCTGAGCTGCCATGTAGTACCTATTTATACATGGGACTCCCGGCCCCCCCTCTCTCCTATGCCTAAACATGGTAGCCTTTGCCACCCTCGGTCTGGTGCCTCCCCATACATATTTCATGATACTGTTCTGCATGCTCTTAATCTGATGCAGGTGGATATGCACTGGGAGTGTCCTAAAATAGTACAATATCTTGGGTAGTAAGGTCATCTTTACTGCATTTATACTCCCAATCCATGAAATCTCATGCCCTCGCCACGAATCCAGCAATGACTTCAGGGATCTAAAGAGGGGGGGATAATTTGCCTGGTACAATGAATGGTAGTGGGGCGTAATATTGACCCCTAAGTATGGTAGTGCCTCTGAAGCCCACCGAAAGGGGAAATTAGAATGAAGAGCAGCTAGGGCTTGGGGGGATATTCAAGTTTAGCCCCAGCTACTTCTCCTTGTTAACCCTAAGGCCCGAGAGCTTTGAGAAATCCTCCAAGAGTCTAAGTACATTAGGCAGGAAGGTGTGCGGGCGCGAGAGGGTTAGTAGAATATCGTCCGCGAATAGGCATACTTTATGGTGGTACCCCGCTAGTTCCACCCCTTTTATATCTGGGTTTTCCCAGATAGCGATTGCCAGCAGTTCCAAAGCCAGCACAAATAATACTGGGGAGAGTGGACATCCCTGCCGCGTGCCCCTGCTAATCTGGAATGAGTCCGAGAGGTAGCCACCATATTGTACTCTAGCTGTGGGGGAGGAATATATGGACCTGATCCAAGCAAGAAAGTTGTCCCCGAATCCCCATCTTTGAAGGGCACAAGTCATATAATCCCACGATATAGAATCAAAAGCTTTCTGCACGTCAAGTGAAAAGAGAAAACTGTGGATGTCCCTCTGTTGGACTAGCTAGATTAAGTGGAGCAACCTACAACTATTTCTGAGGCCTGTCTACATGGGATGAACCCCACCTGGTCCTTACTTATTAGTGCTCCCAGAAACTCATTGATCTTAGTGACCAGGACCTTCCCCAGGATCTTGAGATCGACATTGAGTAGTGAGATGGGTCTGTAGTTCTGTGGGTTTGTGTGGTCTTTATCCGGCTTTGGGATCATGCTTATGAACGCTTCCAAGAAAGTTTGATTTAGTTTACCTTGGCCTCTAAGAGAGTTAAACATTTTTGTTAAATGGGGGGCTAGTTCAGTTGCATATTTCTTATAGTATAAGGTGGAAAAACCATCTGGCCCCGGTACTTTGGATGCCTTAAAGCTTTAAATTGCTTTTAGTATTTCCGGGATCGTGATGTCAGTCTCTAAGCGTTCTTTGTGTGTTTCAGGTAGCTTGGGGAGTGAGACTGAATCAAAGAACTTGTCTGCCAAGTCCTGGGGAAATGCCTGGGGTGCTTCATTATGCTTGCTTAGCAAGCCCCTAAAGGCGCTGACGATTCTAACAGGGTTGGCCGTGAGGGACCCCTCTGGGATTCTCAGCGAGACCAGAGTTTGTCTCGGCCTGGAATATCGCAGCTTGTTCGCCAGGGGTGTATCAGATTTATTGGCCCTTGCATGCATCTTCTGCTTGTCCTTGTGTCTAAACCTCTTTTCCGCAATCTCATCTAACACCAGATTAAGTTGTATGCTAGCCTCATCCACCTTTTTCTTGAGCGCCCTGGTGGGGTTTGCTTTCCAGTCCCTCTGCAGCTGCTCTAGGCTGGCTGTGAGGTGGGCTATTTTTATGGCTCTATTTTTTTTGAGGGACGTGGCTAGGGCGATGAGACTACCCCTTATGACCACCTTATGGGCTTCCCATACGCTCACCACCGTGGCTGAATTTACATTAACTGTAAAGTAGTCTTTTATGGATTGTAAAATTTGCTCCTGAGAATCTTTGCGTGCTAGTAAAGAGTCATTCATCCTCCACCTGCACGGCTTGGGAATTGGAGGGGATGCAAAGAACTTCATAGCTACCGGGGCATGATCGGACCAAGGTGTGCTCAAGATTTGATATTTGTTGATCATGGGGATAATGTTCTGAGGGACTATGATGTGATCAATCCTGCAGAATGAGTTATGGGGGTTTGAGTAAAAGGTATAGTCCCGCTCTTTAGGGTTCAACTCGCCCCAGATATCTGTTAGAGCAGCCTCTCTTAGCATGGCGTTGATTCGGTGTGGGGGATTCTGTGTGAGGTGGTGGAAGGGGGGCTACCTGTTTGTGGGGATGACCTATCCAGTTTGGGGTCCAAAGCGATATTGGAGTCCCCGGACACTATCAGTAAACCCCTACTATACTCCCTTATCTTTCTTAAAAGGTGGGAAAAGAAGTTTGGTGGGTATTCGGCGCATAATACGACACAAACGTCATCTGTGTGTCGTTTAAGTGTCCTACTATGATCAAGTAACAGCCAGTCGGGTCAGCTATTTGGGTGTCACATTTAAATGGGGCATTCCGCCGGAATGCTATAGCGACTCCCTGAGTCTTCCCTGTGTGGCAAGCTAAGAAAAGGCTGGGGTATTGTGGGTTCAGATACCTAGGGGAGCTCGTGGTTGAGAACCTCGTCTCCTGGAGGCACAAATGTCAGCCCGCAGCTGCTTGTAGCAATGGAATGCTTTAGATCTTTTATGTAGGGAGTTAAATCCCTGTACATTGTGTGAGAGCAATTTAAAATTGAGGTTGGCTCCTGCGTACATACTTTGAGGTTGGCTCATGGTATTGGTATCACACTGGGCATAGGAGGAAAGAAAATAAGAATAAAAAAAAAAAAATAGGAAGGGACGGGGGGGGCGGAGGTTGGGCTAGGTGATGGTTCTAGAGAGGATTCTAGGATCTGTATCTCAGATCCAAGAATAGCGCTCCGGAATGGAAAGGGTGGGGAGGGAGGAAGGGGGGGGTGTAAAGGTGTTGGCAACTCCGAGGGAGTCCAAAGTTTTCCTTCCGGGGAATAAGCACGCTACTGGAAGTTTCTGGGTTTCTACGGGGGGGTGTTATCTCTGTGCGGGGGATCATCCGCGCCTATGTAGTCAAAATAAGCAGCGTAGGGCCAGTACGCTAGATAATAAAAAAGGGGGGGGGAAGAGGAGGGGGGGGTGGTCCGTGGCCAATCCAGGACTCCCCAGCCCCAACCAAGGGAGCTCAGGGGGGTGAGCTGAACTGAATTTCTCTGGGCTTTGGGGGACAGCAGCTTAGGCCAACAACCACCAGATTGGGTGCCGTACAGTACTGGGTACAGTTTAAAAGAACGTGCCATGAAGAAAACCCATATAATCCGTTACATGCAAACTTCCCGCCGAGTTGCAACACATCCCCCAACAAGATAAGATAAAAAAGGCTTTACCAACTCACAAGAGGTGATAACCCATAATGCAACTGACATACATTCTTAAGGACGGGAATGAGCTGGGTGGTCCCGACCAGCAGGGTTCCACCCTACCAGACCCATACAGGCCACGACCTATTGAAGGGACATAAAATGTCCACTGCGGCCCGCCCGCTGAGTTACGGCACAGTCCAACTCAGAGGGACCGCCGCCGCAGGGTCTTTCCCGCCGGCCGGGACCAAGCAGCCCCCCTCTGCGTGAATCGCTCCTACACAACCGATAACCACCGCCCATCACAACGATAACTCCGGAGCCCAATCACATTAGGGCAGCATCAAGATCTCAAAAAAGAACAATGCAAAAAACATTCAACAATAACGTTGAGGACACCTGGCACCCACCAATTTAGGGAGAGGGAGAGTGAAAATGCACTCGCCCCATCCCTCGGCAGGAGGCAGACGTCCCTCTTAAAACCAGCACAGTCACCCTGAGGTGACGCCAAGGGGCCGGGTGTGGGAGAGAGGAAGAGAGGGAGAAAAAGGCAAACAAAAACAAAGAATTATATATAAACATTTCTCACCCCCCCCCCAGTGGAAGGGCCCCTGAGAAAAAACACATGCGTGTCAGTCTCCCGGTGCTTTCCTTCACCAGCAGCATGTGGACAGGCTATCTCGCCAGGGTCAGCCATTGTCGGGTTGGTAAGCCTTGGCCGCTCGTGAAGGTGTTGATGCAGGATAAGGGCGCTGGCTGCTGGTCCGCTGGTCCCGCCTGGTGGTCCTGGGGCGCTGCTCCTGGGATGGCCCCGGTGCAGAAAAAGAATCAGTCTGCACGGTCAATCCCAACCGGTTAAGCAACTCCGAGGCCTCCTTCGGGGTAGTGACAGAATGTGAACGGCCCATATATGTGAAGGTTAATCTGAATGGAAAGCCCCATCTGTAGGTTACTTGATGTGGCTTGAGTGCCAATAAGCATGGTTTCAACAGGCGACGTTTCTGAAGTGTTACAGGGGCTAAATCTGAGTAGACATGCTACTTGTGTGTTTGAAAGACCAGGTTGTTACGGGCCCGGGCCGCCTGAGCCACCATCTCCTTGGTATTATAGAATGTAAATTTGGCTAAAATGTCCCTGGGTTGACCGTCCGCCCTAGGTGGTCCCAGGGCTCGATGGATCCTATCGAACTCCAGACGTCCAATCGGGATTGCTGGAATAAGTTCCTGGATTAGGGCCGTGATGGTGGATTTGAGGTCAACAATAGATTTTGGCATGCCCCTAAAACGCAAATTACTGCGCTTGGACCTGTTTTCTCGATCCTCTATTTTCTGGTGGGCTAAACACAGTTCGGTGTTATTGTTTTGTATCTCGACATCATGTTCCTCTAATACGGAGGTGGTGTCAGTGATTTGGTGCTCCACTTTAGACGTACGGGATCTCAAGTCCAATTTAAACGTGGCTGAGAGCTTCTCAGTGGCCGTTTCCAGCTCCTGTTGCAAGACTGCTTTAAATATTTCTAATAGCTCAGCATCTCTGATGCCAGGATTGCCAGGCGGTGGTGATGGGGTCTCTGAGATTGCTGTATGGGACTCCAGTTGTGACTCAGGCTGCGAGTCCAGGAGTTCTGGCGAGGGTATAGGAGAGGAGGAAGTGCGCAGCCTATACATGGGCCCTGATGTGGCTGCCATTTTAGGGCTGGTAGTGTGTGCCGAGTGCCTAGGGGTGTGCGTCGGCTTACCTCGGTCCTTGCGCCCCATTCACTGCCCGGATGCTCCTGATTCGTGCGAGGGGTGGTTGGTGCAGGGGTCTCCGCTGCGATGCTGCTCGTGATGCTGAGGTCTGGCTGCGTATAGTGTTGTGCTGGTCAGGCTGCGCCCGCCATGTTGGATTGCACAGCCAGCAATATAGTGCCCAGCCTGCTTTAGATGTCAGTCCGGGTCGGCCCACAGACAGCCTCTACCCCCCTCCCAGGTGCGAGTGCGAGGGGGAGGCTTAAGCCCGCCGCTTTAAATGCTGCTGGAGGGTTCCCGGAGCTCCGTTGTGCGGCCGCGCCTGTCACACATCAGGCTGTGGCCGCCATCTTGGATCCGGCCGTCCGCCAGTGATGAAGGCGCCGCTCCCGCTGTGTCGCCCCACCTCCTCCAAACTGCGGACGAGCGCTCCCGGGGCACCCACAGACCGGACTGGCCCCGAATCGTTGCTGCTGTGAGCGTTGTGCGACAGTGATCTCTCACTCACTGAGGAGCCGGATCAGCTTGCAGCCATCTTTCCTGGCTGCTCGCGAGCGCCCCCCTCAAGTATTCATTTTCAAGGCAGAACACCCCAGCTGTTGGAGGTAGCTAGGTGTGAATATGTGAATATAGGTGTCTATTGTCATAGTCGGTTTACCATAGACATGGCAGGATGTGGGACCACTATTTGAATGTTAATTTGAGGGACAGCGCCCTTTAACATAAATGTAATCCCAAGCCAAGACTTCCCAGCCAATTTTTCATTGCTTCAGTTGCTTCAGAGTGGCCATTTTCACCGCTGCCCATCATTTGGCCAAGCAGTGCCTCTACTGCAAAACAAACCTGTTTGTCCTGTCTGTCTATTTGCCAAATCGACCTTTATTCTTTTAATTACAAGAGTAGCCTGGGCTTGGATGCCTGCAGCAAATTGTTCTTGCTCGGCAGAAAGGGCATACATTGCTTTCACAGAGCCCCATAGCAAAAGTCATAGTGCCCCCCCCCCCCCCCCCCCCAAAAAAAAAGGAAGCGTGCTGAAACTTCCATAGCATTGCACGCTTTCCTACCTGGAATGGAATGGAATTCTTTCAGACACATTTTTTTCCTCTGCATTTAACTGAATGCAGGCACACATGCACAAGGTTGTGGGCTGCCTAAGCCACAGCATCCGGGGAGCAGTTGGGCAGGCCAAGAGCACTTCAGTAATGCCCCGTCCAGGAATTGTACCTGCAACCCTCCAATTACAGGATCAATTTTTTACCAATATGACAAGATTGCCCCCATGTGGCTGAGAAATGTGATATAAGCTGTCACCTGACATCTTATGTCAACCTCCTGTGCCACAGATTGGGCAAGACAGCATGGATCTTCCCAGCTGCATCAGTGTCATAGGTTGGGGACAGCCTTTCTATGTGGCCCTGCGACCTGGCTGCAATTTGCCACAGGTGCTGGAAGTTTGGTGGGGGGCAGCTTGCACCAGACCTCCTTCTGCCACTGGTCCGATATTAAACTTCACTGTATGTACGCCTGTGCTTAGCAGTAACTTTGTAACTGTGGGGGTGAATCTCTGCACATTTAGAAGTGGCTAAGCATTGCAGCTCAGCTCAACTCAACAAACTGAGAGGTAGAAAATGTTAATCCTTCTATTTAAAAAAATCTGTGCACTCAAGGGTAGTTTAGGAGGCAAATATCATCTTGGATTGTACTGACCCTGGCTAGCACATGATTAACTCATAAGCTGCTGACCCTAATGTGCTTCGCAGTCGGTCATCAAGCACAATTTAGGAGCTGAGGCTATAGCATTGCAGGGACCGATCTTGGGCAGGGGTGGATATACAGTAAGTGATGGCACTCAAGCTTTATTATTAGAGGAGCAGGAGTGGGTATGCACACCACAGCCATAATGTTGAGGCTATAGCATTGCAGGGACCGATCTTGGGCAAGGGTGGATATACAATAAGTGATAACACTCAAGCTTTAGTATTATAGGAGCAGGGATGGGTATGCACACCACAGCCATAATGTTGAGGCTATAGCATTGCAGGAACCGATCTTGGGCAGGGGGGGGTATACAGTAAGTGATGGCACTCAAGCTTTAGTATTAGAGGAGCAGGGGTGGGTATGCACACCACAGCCATAATGTTGAGGCTATAGCATTGCAGGGACAGATCTTGGGCAGGGGTGGATATACAATAAGTGATGGCACTCAAGCTTTAGTATTCGAGGAGCAGGGGTGGGTATACACACCACAGCCATAATGTTGAGGCTATAGCATTGCAGGGACAGATCTTGGGCAGGGGTGGATATACAATAAGTGATGGCACTCAAACTTTAGTATTAGAGGAGCAGGGGTGGGTATGCACACCACAGCCATAATGTTGAGGCTATAGCATTGCAGGGACAGATCTTGGGCAGGGGTGGATATACAATAAGTGATGGCACTCAAACTTTAGTATTAGAGGAGCATGGGGGGGGGGTGGACACCGCAGCCATAATGCCTATGCTATAGCATAGCAGGGGAAGAACATGGGCTAGAGTGTCCTGGCTGTGGGAGTACAGTGGGGCTAAACATGAGAAGGGGAGAGGGGGGGAATGGGAAGACAAGGAATGTAGAGTGATATATTGAGAGTGATGTGGGCTGTATTCTTGGGGTACACCCAGCCAAGTTGCCACCAAAGCAGTTTAGCCCACAGAGAATTCTCCCTGTGCTCCCTAAAGCCTGTTCACCACTGCCTGCACTTAAAGGAGCAGTATCGCGAAATTTGCATTAAAAAAGATAAATAATTAAATAGCCACACAATAGCTTATAACATGTGTATAAATAATCTGGCGATAGAAAAAGAAAAAAATATATGCCTCTCTTTTAAATTGTATAATTACAATGGCTCAGTCCATTTGCTGAATAGGGGGATCTGCTGAGTTGTATTTAGTGAGCTGCTTCATTTAGCCCACTGGTCTCCTAGCAACACTTTACCTCAGTCGGGATGCCCCTAGGGGCACAAAACAAAACTCCAGATAGTGAAAATCCTGGGTTGGGCTTTGCTCAAAACACACAAAGCTGAAAGAAAGATCATATGGAAAAATGAAAAATAAGAATATGAAAGAGAAAATGGTAAACTGAAAGATTCTGCAGCAGAGCCAACATGAAGGGAAAACTGTCAAAATCAGCTAAATGACTTCTAGAGCTTTTCTCTCTGTTTTAGATATATAAGTTCTGGCCAGGCAATGTTGCAATGTTGTTATCTGATGCTGGACGGCTGCCAGCACTGAACAGCTGATACTTTGATACATTGTTCTCCCCCTCTCCTCAGCATGGAACTGATACATTGTTTCACCCCTCTCCTCAGCATGGAACAGGCCAGAGTGTCGGGTCCCGACACTCAGAAGACATAAACATGAGCTATTAGTCTCCAGCTGCTCAACACACACATCATTTTTTCTACATTTGTAATTCTTACTCCAACACTTACCTACATTCAAAGTACCATTTAAATATAAGTCACCAAGAAAAATTTGCGATACTGCTCCTTTAATTGGGTTTTGAGATGGATCAGTTCTAAATGAAGCACAGAGATACCTTTGATATTTTCAAACACATTAAAATGAGCCCCATTTAAAGTGGTGCAGCCAACCCCATTTGATTCTATAAGACTCAAGCAGTGGTGGTCTCCCTCTTTTCAGAGCATCCCAAATTGTGATGAGCCACCGTGTGAAATGTCTGGATGTCTGATTCACTCACTTCCTCCTGGAGCCCTTGCCATCCCTCAGCAGCATCCCCAGCATACTTCGATCTGGGGCATGTACCCTAGCTGTGGGTGTGCCCCGGCCAACTGTTTAGAAAGGCCTGGCGCAGGCACACCCACAGCTAGAGGTTAGCGCGCAATTCATTCAGATTTTCTTGCCAGACTGCGGTCATTTCAACCACTTCCGCTGGCAGAAGTGGAGCCAATGGAGGACCTCAGAGTCACCAGACAGCAGGAGGACAGTGCACAGTGCTGGATGAAGGTGGCAGAGGTGAGTATAGTTTACATCTTGCCCCATTTTATCCCAGTCTGAGATTAGCTGCTGTGTGAAACCTTTCTGGTCACATGTATACTCACCATTCAATCTCACGGTACATGCAGACCGCCAGTGGCATCCCCAGCATGCATCTGGTTGGTGCACTCAGCTGCTGCCAGCATATCTGAATGGCTGTGAGCAGGTGCACACAGCAGAGAGGTGGAGCCACCGGGGGTGGGGGGGGGGTGCCTGGCAATCGGAACTTGCGGCAAATTCTGCCTGGATGAGAGCCCACAAATGCACCATGGAAGCATGGATTGAGGTGAGCTGACAGGCACATCACAAATCAGGATGCCCCTGTCACCTAGGTAAGCTGATTGATTGTTGCTAACTTATTTGGCTTTAAATCTTCCTAATCCTCCGAGTAATCTACCTAACCTGTTTGTTACCCGTGGTCAACCCCTGGCTTATACGTTATCAAAAATATTTTTTTAGTGGGTGTATATTCAGGCAGCTCTTAAGCAATATCCCTGGTGGTGTTGCAAGGATTTGGCTTCCCCTTTCTGGTTACAGCAATAACATGCTATTGCTTAAAGTACTCGAAAAAAACAAATAGATAAAATACACACCTGGACAAATGATGAATATTTTGTTATATTTATTCCTGAATAGCCAAGGGGTCTTCATTCCTCCAGTGCTACCTTTCCAAAGAGCGTAGAATATTGTTCTACATAAAGTTTCATAACAAGAAAAAATGTTATGTGTTAAAAAAGATAAAAATAAAGAAAATAAATAGTGTATTAAAAAAGGTAAAATTGCAGATAATTAAAAATGCAAAACGCATTCTTCCTATTTATCTTTTTGTTTATCTGTTTGTAGCTAATTTTAAATGCATGTTCTATGCTGGAACTAATAGAGTGTTTATCAGACATGGCCAACTTCCCCTTACAGCGGAAACTATGAGAAACCTGTGTTCCAAGTCAAGAACGGAAAAGCAGAGTTAAGTGAGAACATGTCACAATACAATCTAATGTACAAAACTAGCGAAAAGAGAAAGCTGTTTGTTCAAGTGCCTGACGGGCTGCAGATTTAATCATCTATGTACTTAGCTCTCTATTTATCAAAAAGGTACGTTTGCGTGTAGAATTGTCTATGAGGCTGGGTTTGCGTTAGACTGGAAAGCCACATGCAAGCTCTTTGTTATACTGTATACATGCTAATGTTTGCTTGAACTATTGTGAATTCATCCTACATTTTATAATATAGGTTGGTAAATAGCTTGATATATAGATATTATACTTATTTACAGAGGTCAAATGTAAACTTATTTTTAATTTATGAATTAGTATTTTAAATGAATTAGTTAAAAAAGTTTTTGCTGTTAAGTTACTATACTTTGCACCCTGAACTTTGCTACATGCTAATAATTTTTTGTACTGGCTATTAACAATCAGTTCAGGCAGTTTTACCTTAAATGAATTTGCATAAACTATTTAACAGTTCATAAAATGCTATCCATCTTTTCAGTTTATTACTTTTAATACACAAGTAAAATGAAAGGAATAACTTTGAGTTCTTTGAGTCGACTTGTCCTACAGCCAGAACTCTTTTAAATGGTTCCATTGTCCTAATGTTGTTTTACAACCCTAACAACCAATTTAAATTACCACCTTAGGCATGTCTTTTTAAGTTTCATGCTATGGTCTGGCATCAGTTCATATTTCACAAAATGACAATGGAAGCGTTCAGTACCTTATTTGTAACCCTGAGCCAAATACACTTGTTTCCTGATCACATTCTGAGTTATTAAGGAAAGAAACACATGCCCTTATTTAGATTAGAACACATCTTGTGAATATACGGCCAAAATAATTGCTATTTTCTACCGTGCTTAGTAATTCTTTTGCACTCACAGTCTGTCCCCTTCCAGAATAGTTTTTATGATAAAAACTGTAAAAAAGTATGGTGCCTATACCGCAGAATCATCTACCCTAGGTATCTCACAGGTTCAGGCAGTTCAGGGGCAGACCTTCACCATAAAATGAGGCCTGTGCCTAATTCAAAGGCTTCAGCTGAATTCCCAATGGTAGCCTTGCTTTGGCGGCTGGCTGGCGGAAGACTCTGAAGGTGAGCTTGCAGTGTGTGTAAAGGGGTAACTCTGGGAAGTAAAATCTGTGCAGTTTTAAAATGTCTTTTAAAACCAGATTAAAGATATAAGAAATAATTAAGCAATTCTTGGTAGTATTATAAATAGAGATTAGCGAATCGATTCTGAGGAACCCGAATTCGTTACTAATTTCATGAAATATTCGGTTCGTTACGATTCCGAATATCGCCGCGATTCGATCGCTCGAATCGCTTCCTTAAAACGCCATTTACTGCTATACAGCCCATCTAAAATGGTGGATCCACATGTCAGGACATGTCCCATGGGGCAAAGAATCCTGGGTAGGTGCTACCTATCAGCAGACAGGCTTACCGATGATGTCATAGCCCCATATAAGCGGCGTCCATATTGCGGAAGCTCATTCTGACACTGTATTGCGGCCAGAGCAGATCAGGCAGGGAGAGAGCGAGAGATAGATAGATAGATAGATAGATAGATAGAGCGAGGGAGGGATAGACAGAACAAAGAACAGAAGAAGCGAGGGACAGATATAGAAGGAGAGAGCCTGTGACAGTGACAGAGAAAAACAGGGGCAGTTTAAAGTGTTTGCTTTAGCTTCCAAGCCTATTTAGTGTTAATAACACACCTGCCTATTTAGCTTTTCCTTTTCCTGGTGTCATTCTTTAAAAAGCGTGCTAGCATTAATATTTCAAGACTACCTGTCTAATAACTGGTTGCATTTTATAATCAACATCACTTTTCCACAATCAAAGGAGGCCACCGCTGTATCTGAGCAGGGGGCATCCCAAACACTAGCATAAATATTTCAAGACTACCTGTCTAATAACTGCTTGCATTTTTTAATCAACGTCACTTTTCCACAATAAAAGGAGGTCACCTCTGTATGTGAGCAGGGGGCATCCCAAACACTAGTATTAACATTTCAAGACTACCTGTGTACTAACTTGTTGCATTTTGTAAGCAAAGTCACTTTTCCACAATCAAAGGAGGCCACCTCTGTATGTGAGCAGGGGGCATCCCAAACACTAGCATAAATGTTTCAAGACTACCTGTGTACTAACTTGATGCATTTTATAATCAACGTCACTTTTCCACAATCAAAGGAGGCCACCTCTGTATGTGAGCAGGGGGCATCCTCATACACTAGCATAAATATTTCAAGACTACCTGTCTAATAACTGCTTGCATTTTATAAGCAAAATCACTTTTCCACAATCAAAGGAGGCCACCTCTGTATGTGAGCAGGGGGCATCCCAAACACTAGCATAAAAATTTCAAGACTACTTGTCTAATAACTGCTTGCATTTTATAGTCAACGTCACTTTTCCTCAATCAAAGGAGGCCACCTCTGTATGTGAGCAGGGGGCATCCCAAACACTAGCATTAATATTTCAAGATTACCTGTCTAATAACTGCTTGCATTTTATAATCAACGTCACTTTTCCACAATCAAAGGAGGCCACCTCTGTATGTGAGCAGGGGGCATCCCAAACACTAGCATAAATATTTCAAGACTACTTGTCTAATAACTGCTTGCATTTTATAATCAACGTCACTTTTCCTCAATCAAAGGAGGCCACCTCTGTATGTGAGCAGGGGGCATCCCAAACACTAGCATTAATATTTCAAGATTACCTGTCTAATAACTGCTTGCATTTTATAATCAACGTCACTTTTTCACAATCAAAGGAGGCCACCTCTGTATGTGAGAAGGGGGCATCCCAAACACTAGCATAAATATTTCAAGACTACCTGTCTAATAACTGCTTGCATTTTATAATCAACGTTACTTTTCCACAATCAAAGGAGGCCACCTCTGTATGTGAGCAGGGGGCATCCCAAACACTAGCATTAATATTTCAAGACTACCTGTGTACTAACTGGTTGCATTTTGTAAGCAAAGTCACTTTTCCGCAATCAAAGGAGGCCACCTCTGTATGTGAGCAGGGGGTCATCCCAAACACTAGCATTAATATTTCAAGACTACCTGTGTACTAACTGGCTTCATTTTGTAAGCAAAATCACTTTTTAAGCAAACTTTGCCTTTCGCCGGGGGGGAACCCAAATACTAGCACGTGTCTTTTAAGAGTACCTGCCTACTAACCTTTTGCCTTTGGTATAAATAAGTCTGGTTTAAAGGTTAAAGCACCCATTGCCTTTCACCGGGGGCCATTGGCAGTGCTAGCACTTATCCTTTAAGAGTACTTGCCTACTAACCTTTTGCCTTTTGTATAAATAAGTCTGGTTTACAAGTTTAAAGCACCCATTGCCTTTCACCGGGGGCCATTGGCAGTGCTAGCACTTATCTTTTAAGAGTACATGCCTACTAATCTTTTGCCTTTTGTATAAATAAGTCTGGTTTACAAGTTTAAAGCACCCATTGCCTTTCACCGGGGGCCACTGTCAGTGCTAGCACTTATTTTTTAAGAGTACCTACCTACTAACCTTTTGCCTTTTGTATAAATAAGTCTGATTTACAAGTTGAAAGCACCCATTGCCTTTCACCGGGGCCATTGTCAGTGCTACCACTTATCTTTTAAGAGTACCTGCCTACTAATCTTTTTGCCTTTTGTATAAATAAGTCTGGTTTACAAGTTTAAAGCACCCATTGTCTTTCACCGGGGGCCATTGGCCGTGCTAGCACTTATCTTTTAAGAGTACCTGCCTACTAATCTTTTGCCTTTTGTATAAATAAGTCTGGTTTACAAGTTTAAAGCACCCATTGCCTTTCACCGTGGGCCATTGGCAGTGCTACCACTTATCTTTTAAGAGTACCTGCCTACTAATCTTTTGCCTTTTTTATAAATAAGTCTGATTTACAAGTTGAAAGCACCCATTGCCTTTCACCGGGGGCAATTGTCAGTGCTAGCACCTATCTTTTAAGACTACCTGCCTACTAACCTTTTGCCTTTTGTATAAATAAGTCTGGTTTACAAGTTTAAAGCACCCATTGCCTTTCACCGGGGGGGGGGGGGGCATCCCGAATACTAGCACTTAGCTTTTAATAGTACCTGCATCTTTACCTTTTTTACATTTTGAACAAAAACCACGTTTTAAAACTGCCTGTGATGCATTTAACTCTGACCAGGGGCATCCTGTGTAAGACCATCTGACAGTGTCTTTTTGCATTAGCTTTTAGCAACAGTGTCTGCCTATTTTGATCTAACTTTTCTACACACCTGCTGTTACAAATATACTGTTGTAGTTGTAGTGTAGTATATTGTTTTCCCCTCCTAAATGCAGTAAAAATGGCAGAGATGTGCCAGGATGTGCACCGAGCAGAGGCCTAGATTCATCAGGCAAAGGTCGCAGCAGACTAGGGGTGAGTGGCAGCAGGAGTCGCGGTGAGAGGCCTGATGTCCTGGTATCTGCTAATGGTCATGTCTTGACCAGCAACTCATCTGCGGTCATCGACCTCATCACAAGTGACATCTGACACCCCCAGTCAATAGTCCGTAGGTTCCTCGGACACAACCCTGAGTTGGCATGGCCAGGGAGCAGCCCCTGTCCTTCCATTGCCTCTGTCCAACGCCCCCCTCCAGCCGCCGTATCTTATGCTTTGGGTTCAGCTCCACTATTCAGTGAGGACGATGTGTTAGAGGACAGTCAGCAGCTACTACTCAGCCAAGAAATGGAGGAGACATTCGCCGCTTCTTCCCCTAGGCAGACAAACACTGAGGAGGAGAGTGGCATGGGAGGTGGTGTGGCGAGCGTTCTGTTTCCTGCAGCACACGCTCTTGTGGAAACCGAGAAGGACATCAGTGACGTGCAGGCACAACTCGATGATGATGATGAAGGCGATCGCACCTGGGAGCCCGGTGCAGAAGAGGCTTCATCATCAGGAGAAGAGGGTCCCAGGTTGCCCCAGAGTCAGCAGCTGAGGCAGCAAGGTGGCAGTAGGGTTGGCAGTCAGCATGGTGGCAGTAGGGTTGGCAGTCAGCATGGTGGCAGAATTGGGATGTCTGGAGCCACACGTGGCCGGGGTAGACCACCTGCTGCGCGGCAGGCTGCCTTCCCGGAAGGTAGTGGAGCAGGGGTTCCTGGAGTTGGCAGCAGTAGCAGTGAATTAGTGCGGACTGTTGGAGGGAAAATTAGCTACTCAGCAGTGTGGCACTTTTTCATCAAGCATCCGCAGGAGGGTAACCTGGCCACATGCAAGATGTGTAGACAGAAGGTCAAGCGTGGCCAGGGCCCCAATGTTGGTACCACAGCCCTGCGGAAACACATGCAGCGTCACCATAAAGCGGCCTGGGAGAACCGAAGCTCCGAAGTGGGGGTCCAGCCTGCTGCGTCAGCCAGTGCCACGCCGCTTCCAATTTCACCCAGCCAAGGCTCCAGCACCTCAGCCGAAGGTAGCTGTGCATCATACCCATCCTCTGCCGCTCCAGATGCTCCTGCTCCTCCTACTAAAAGTCACTCATCCCACCAGCAATCCATTAGCGTAGCCATGTCCAAGAGACAACAGTATGCGCCCACTCATCCTACGGCGCAGAAGGTAAATGTGTTCCTGTCCAAGTTGCTGGTGCTGCAGTCCCTCCCTTTTACGGTGGTGGACTCTGCACCTTTCAGAGAGCTGATGGCTAGTGGCGAGCCGAGGTGGAGAGTCCCAAGCCATCATTTCTTTGCAAAGAAGGCAGTACCAGCCCTGCACAAATTTGTTGAGCAGAAGGTGGGCCAGTCCTTGAGCCTGTTGGTGTGCACCAAAGTGCACGGCAGTGCCGACATCTGGAGCTGTAACTACGGTCAGGGGCAATACATGTCCTTTACGGCCCACTGGGTGAATGTGGTTCCTGCACAGCAACTTGGAAAGGTCACACCGCTTCGGCCTCCATGTTGCCAGGCCGTTTTGCCTGTCACAGTGTGCGACTCTGCCTCCTCATCCTCCGCCGTCTCCTCAGCCTCCACTGTACGGTCAATTCTCAATGCCCCTTCAGCCTACCATGTGTGCAGGGCATGGCGGTGTCACGCTGTGCTTCACATGGTTTGCCTTGGCGAGCTGAGTCACACAGGGGAGGAGCTCCTGAAATTCATTCATCAAGAAATCAAAACATGGCTTACTCCGCGAAAAATGGAAATGGGTACCATGGTGACTAACAATGGGAGTAACATCTTGTCTGTGCTGCGACAAGGAAGCCTGAGCCATGCAAGACATCCTAACAACGGGAAAGAAACCCCACACCCTTCTTGAGTTACAGTGTCAGAACGGTATCCCCCAACAGTCTGATTTGTGATGTTCCCACCCGTTGGAATTCCACCCTACATATTTTAGATCGCCTATATGAACAGAGGAAAGCCATCACTGATTTCTTGATGATCCAAGCAGATAGGGGGACTCCCCTGTGTAACTTTAATGTGACACACTGCTGAGTCTGGGTTCAGGCTCTCCCCAGAAATTCTACATACGCTTTTGACCTAGACCACACCTTATGATATTCAAAATTGATTTATTGATACCTTAATCTTTAAAATACATCTATTTACAAATTCATACTCTCTGAGCTCTCAATTCATTGTTTACATAATGTTCATATTTACATAGTGTTCAGACATATTGATATGTACATGATGCACTGGTCATATTTTTTCAAATATGTATAAAATACATTTCTCCCTACTGTCTTGGTAATCAGTTGGATTCATAATTCCTTCCTGATTGGGCAGACATGTTTTGCCTTTGGCTTCCTCCGTGCCCTCTTTAAGGAAGTTTCAGGTGCTCTTTATAATTTCCTCATCCTTTTACATCATATATTTGTACAGATTATATCACAAGTTGTGATATCACCTCAGAGAAATCTGGTTCATACACCCCTATGTTGCAGATCAGGAGCTTTGCAATCCTGTTTCTTCCTGGCAGGCCCCGCAGACTTGTGGGTATTGTTTTCCCCTTCTGGCTGTTCCCCAGTTCTTTAAATATGCGTTGTTTTATAAGTAAGTCATCCGTGCGCCAGATATCCACCTTGTATCCACTATAGTTTGGGGACCCTCCCGGGCCTCCTGGATCTCCACTGCTCGTCAAGCTAGGGGCGCGCTGGCGTCTCTCCAGGGGGCGCTTCTGCTGCGCGCTCCGGGACCCTCCCGGGCCTCCAGGATCTCCACTGCTCGTCTGTCTAGGGGCGCCCCTAAACAGACGAGCAGTGGAGATCCTGGAGGCCCGGGAGGGTCCCGGAGCGCGCAGCAGAAGCGCCCCCTGGAGAGACGCCAGCGCGCCCCTAGCTTGACGAGCAGTGGAGATCCAGGAGGCCCGGGAGGGTCCCCAAACTATAGTGGATACAAGGTGGATATCTGGCGCACGGATGACTTACTTATAAAACAACGCATATTTAAAGAACTGGGGAACAGCCAGAAGGGGAAAACAATACCCACAAGTCTGCGGGGCCTGCCAGGAAGAAACAGGATTGCAAAGCGCCTGATCTGCAACATAGGGGTGTATGAACCAGATTTCTCTGAGGTATAAGAAACAACAACTTGTGATATAATCTGTACAAATATATGATGTAAAAGGATGAGGAAATTATAAAGAGCACCTGAAACTTCCTTAAAGAGGGCACGGAGGAAGCCAAAGGCGAAACATGTCTGCCCAATCAGGAAGGAATTATGAATCCAACTGATTACCAAGACAGTAGGGAGAAATGTATTTTATACATATTTGAAAAAATATGACCAGTGCATCATGTACATATCAATATGTCTGAACACTATGTAAATATGAACATTATGTAAACAATGAATTGAGAGCTCAGAGAGTATGAATTTGTAAATAGATGTATTTTAAAGATTAAGGTATCAATAAATCAATTTTGAATATCATAAGGTGTGGTCTAGGTCAAAAGCGTATGTAGAATTTCTGGGGAGAGCCTGAACCCAGACTCAGCAGTGTGTCTAGAACGCTTGACCATGTACCAACCGACATTTTCCTTACATATATGTGGGTCACACAATCGGAGAACCTAGAATTAGGTTGCTCCATTTTGAAAATAACTTTAATGTGAACCAGTGGCAGCTCATACGTGACACCTGCCGTTTGCTCAGGCCCTTTAAGGAAGCCACTTTGTCAGTCGCCAGGATTACGGCATGAACGACATGATTCCGCTGCTTCATGTAATACAACAAATGTTGGAAACCATGGTTGGTAAGGGCACTGGAGACATGGCGCATACATTTGACGGCCACATAAACCCCGTGGGAGTGGAGGAGGAGGAGGAGCAGCACAGTGAAGCACAGTTTAGTTTTGGTGAAATGGGCAGTTTATCTAGTCATCTGACAGGAGAGGAGGAGCAGGAGCAGCCAGTGGAGCTAGAGGGTTGTGAGGAAGGCGAGACAGAGGACCCAGAAACACCATGGCAGTATGTAGTGGAGATGTAGACAGGTAGTCTCTCCGAGTCACTTGCACAAATGGCACGATGCATGCTCACGTGCTTGCGTAGTGACTGCAGAATTGTCTCCATTTTTCTGCGGGATGACTTCTGGCTCTCCACCTTATTGGACCCTCGCTTCTGGCACAAAATGGGGGCATTTTTTACACCCGCTGAGAGGGAGGACAAACTGACCTACTACAAAGACATTCTACATAGTCAGTTGGCCGATGCCTATCTGCGCCATAGTCCATACTCTCGCAGGTCTGACTCGGGGAACCTCTGCGCTCACCTTCCACTGCCATGGCTGCCGGAGGGGTGGCAGGAGCAGCAGCAGCAGCTATATCAGCAGCAGCCTCAGTCTTCAGTCGCTAATGAGTAGCTTTCTGCACCCGCATAGTGAGGCTACTCATGAGCAGCAGGAAGACCTGGAGCAGGGCCTGAACCAGCAGGTCATTTCATACCTTGAAATTACCATGCCAACGCACCTTGAGGATCCGCTGGACTTCTGGCCAGCCAAACTTGATTTGTGGCCGCAACTAGCAGAGTTTGCCCTGGGAAAGCTGTCCTGCCTGGCCAGTAATGTGCCATCTGAGTGGGTCTTTAGTGCTGCGGGGGCCATAGTAACGCCAAGGAGAACTTGTCTGTCCACGAAAAATGAGGAGAGACTCACCTTTGTGAAGATGAATGAGGCATGGATCAGCCAGGATTTCCACCCACCAATAGCTGATGCATGCGAGTAGCTGATGCATGGTAGCTCCTTATGCTGCTGACAACTCCTGGGTGTGTCTTTCAGGCAATATATGGGCTCCCTATGCTGCTGCCAACTCCTGGGTGTGTCTTTCAGGCAATATATGAGCTCCCTATGCTGCTGCCAACTCCAATGTGTTTTTCAGGCAATATATGGGCTCCTAATGCTGCTGCTGCCAACTCCTGGGTGTGTCTTTCAGGCAATATATGAGCTCCCTATGCTGCTGCCAACTCCTGGGTGTGTCTTTCAGGCAATATATGGGCTCCTAATGCTGCTGCTGCCAACTCAAGGGTGTGTCTTTCAGGCAATATATGAGCTCCCTATGCTGCTGCCAACTCCTGGGTGTGTCTTTCAGGCAATATATGGGGTCCTAATGCTGCTGCTGCCAACTCCAGGGTGTGTCTTTCAGGCAATATATGAGCTCCCTATGCTGCTGCCAACCCCTGGGTGTGTCTTTCAGGCAATATATGAGCTCCCTATGCTGCTGCCAACTCCTGGGTATGTCTTGCAGGCAATATATGAGCTCCCTATGCTGCTGCCAACTCCAATGTGTTTTTCAGGCAATATATGGGCTCCCTATGCTGCTGCCAAGTCCAGAGTGTGTCTTATAGGCAATATATGGGCTCCCTATGCTGCTGCCAACTCCAATGTGTTTTCAGGCAATGAATGAGCTCCCTATGCTGCTGCCAAGTCCAGAGTGTGTCTTTCAGGCAATATATGAGCTCCTTCTGCTGCTGCCAACTCCAATGTGTTTTTCAGGTGATATATGGGCTCCCTATGCTGCTGCCAAGTCCAGAGTGTGTCTTTCAGGCAATATATGAGCTCCCTACGCTGCTGCCAACTCCAATGTGTTTTTCAGGCAAAATATGGGCTCCTAATGCTGCTGCCAACTCCAATGTGTTTTTCAGGCAATATATGGGACTCCTTATGCTGCTGCTGCCAACTCCAATGTGTTTTTCAGGCAATATATGGGACTCCTTATGCTGCTGCTGCCAACTCCAATGTGTTTTTCAAGCAATATATGGGCTCCTAATGCTGCTGCCAACTCCTGGGTGTGTCTTTCAGGCAATATATGGGCTCCCTATGCGGCTGCCAACTTCAGAGTGTGTCTTTCAAGCAATATATGGAGAAGAAATGTGGTAGGAAAGGATTGCTGGAAAGGAGGGGTGAAGTGGGATAGAATAAAGGGGAGCTGGGCCGGTGGGGGGATATGAGTGGAGATGGGAAGGAGGGGAAAGGATGAGGTGTGGAATGAACATGGTGGTGGGGAGATCTAGGGAGGGGGTGGAAAAAGGAGGGTGCATTAAAGCAGATATGGAAAAGTGGAGGGCCAAGCGCTATCATTGTAACCTATAGATATACATTTTGGCAGCATCAGATCAAATGCTTGCAGTAATAGTACACTTTAACAGTATCTTATCTAAATGTAAGGCAACTGATAACGCTTATTAAATTGGGAACTCATTAATAACAGGCTAGAGATTTTTAAACTGAACCAATAAGAGCAACCCCTAAAAAGTATTTCAGGGGCCCTTAAAAACTGAGGAAGGTAACTGAAATAAAATGACAATAGGATTCTGAAAAACACTTGTTCCTGCAGGGACAACACTAGGGTATTTTCCTAAACCCATAAACGAGAACACAGAGGAAATGAAATTGAAAGACAATTTTTTCAATTAGGACCGTATGCTTGGCAGAGCTGGTCACCAATCATTTGGGCCCCATCAACTTGAAGCTGTAGGCCACCTGCAAAGAGGAAGTACTACTGGGTTTCCTGCTGCTGTGTATTGTGGGGTTTTTTCAGGTATTTCAGTTATGTCAGGCAGCAGCACAGCTGTAATGCTGGGAAAGGAAGCTCCAAGATGGCCACTACCAGAAGAAAATCTGTGAGGCAGCATTTTGGCTTTCAGCAGATGCCGGAGTGAATGTAAGTGCTGACAATGATTCAGTATCATGCATGCAGAGGGAGCAAGGGAGTTTTGGGGAGTTTTTTTTTAACTATGCTAGACTGTTGGCCTAGTTTATGTCTTTTCTGATACATTTTAGTCCTTCCACCATTTTTGCATCCTGCCTTTGGATCCTTCTCTTTGATCAATGTCTTTTTGTAAGGGAGGTCTCAAGAATTGTACACAGTCTTCCAGGTGCGGCCTCACCAAAGCTCTAAAGAGAGGCATCAAATCTTCCCTCTTCCAACTGGTGATGCCTCGAGCTATTCAGCCAAGCATACAGCTTGATTTCCCAGCAGCCTGGCCAAACTGTCCACTTATGTAAAACCTGACAGTACCCCTAAATCCTTCTCTTTCGCAGTCCTAGCTAACATCACACTGCCCATGAAAGAGCTTCCGTCTACCCAAGTGCATGATTTTACATTTATAGTCATTAAACTCCAGTTTTATCTGGTATCCATACATCTAGTAAAACGAAATACTTTTCCATGTTACAGACACCTCCAGGAATATTTACACTATTACACACCTTTGTATCATGCACAAACAGGCAATCTTTACCTACTGTACTAAGCCTTCTCCTATGCCATATGCAAATATATTAAAAAGAATGGGGCCTAGGACAGAACCTTGCATTACACCACTCGTAACTGGCGTCTTTTCAAGGTACACACCATTAAAATGGACCAAAACCTATCCATGGAGAATAAAAACGGGGCTAGGTGAACCCCAACCCCCATGGGTCTCTCAATTTGGACCTAAAGTCCATTTTTACAATAGTGTATTTACTCCACGACTGAAATATTTCCAAATTTTATTTATTCATTTTATATATGCCATCAGCACAGTCTTTGAGAATATATATATATATATATATATATATATATATATATATATATATACATTATATCAGAAACCTTTATTGTATTATGCCATTTTATATTTTTTCTAATTACTGTGTCTTATACAAGATTTCAGAGTTTATTGTCTATATTGTTTAAACATCCATTTATACAAAGGGCCATTCATATGTGTTCTTGTTCCTACAAGAAGCTTACTTATAAATATATACAATATTTATATGTAATATATAATATTTATCTCATATTGAACACAATATAAAACATTTTGACGCATATAAATGCACAGCCTAAGGACATCAGCTGTCACATCAGTTGGCTTATAGGAGGAACCATAGAAGATAAAAAGTTGCATTTTTATTGGTCCCTCACCACCATTTTTTCCCTTTAAAAGGTCACTTTAAATAGTATGGATCGAAAGAGGTCAAAGGGTAGGAGGCTGGGGTCCTCTAGGAAAAATCTGGTGAAAGAAAGTTACCCTGATGATGTAACGAGGGAGAGTAATCCTGATGATCAACAGCCTGATTCAGCCCTTTCAAATGCTGATGATCCAATATTTAAAGAAATCAAAGAAAAGATTCAAAGCCTGTTCCCAGAAGATGGCTCCACTAGTGGTATATTGATCTCACGGAATGATATGCAGGTATGTCAATACTATTTAGTAACAGATGTGCAAATGTAATGTATTCATGTATTCATAGAATTAGTAAAATTAATGTAAGCATGCAAGTTCTGGCTTTTTTTAATGCAAAAAGCCAGCCCATTCCCCATAGCCAGTGTGGTATCCCAATTCCCATAGGCAGTGTGACATCCCCCCATCTTATAGGCAGTGTGGCATTCCCCCCTCTCATTCCCATAGGCAGTGTGGCACCCCCCATCCTCTTATTCAGTGTGGCATTTTCCCCTTCCATTCCTCATAGGCAGTGTGGCATTCCCCCCTCTCATTCCCATAGGCAGTGTGGCATTCCCCCATCTTATGGGCAGTGTGGCATCCCCCCATCTTATGGGCAGTGTGGCATCCCCCCATCTTATGGGCAGTGTGGAATTCCCCCCTCCCATTCCCGTAGGCAGTGTGGCATCCCCCCATCCTCTTATTCAGTGTGGCATTTTCCCCTTCCATTCCCATAGGCAGTGTGGCATCCCCCCATCCTCTTATTCAGTGTGGCATTTTCCCCTCCCATTCCTCATAGGTAGTGTGGCATTCCACCCTCCCATTCCCATAGGCAGTGTGGCATTCCCCCATCCTCTAATTCAGTGTGGTATTTCCCCCCTCCCATTCCCATAGGCAGTGTGGCATTTTCCTCATCCCATTCCCATATACAGTGTAGCATCCCCCCCTTCCCATTCCCCATATGCAGTGTGGCATTCCCCATAGGCAGTGTGGCATTCCCCATAGGCAGTGTGGCATTGCCCCCCCCCCCATTCCTCATATAGACAGTGTGGCATCCACCCTCCCATCCTATAAGAAATGAGGCAGAATCACCCAACCCCCCCCAAAAAAAAGTTTTACTTACATGAGCTGCCCACGCTTTGGCTTCTGGCACTGCCACTGCCTCTCGGTGTCAGCACGCAGGAGGCCAGAGCAGAGACAGTGGACTGCATTCATTTACCCTGCCCACTACTCGACTGGCCAACCCAGTTGCCGCTGCATGAGCGCGAGACTCGTGTAAGTATACTCACTGACATTTCCCCCCACTTTTGGGCTAAATGGTGCGTCTTATAAGGCGAAAAATATGGTAACTTTGAAAATTAAAGAAATATGTACGTGTACCAACCCTCCCCCCCCCCCCCCTCCAAACTATCCACCCGGCATAGGGGCTAGTAGCCCAGGGCTCAGAAGCCAGCCTGCTAGCCCTTGGCCCTGCCAGTATACCAGCCCCTATGCCCTTTTGTAAGGGCCCATTGCATTTACAGGGGTGCTGTGGAAATCCTTGGAAGAACACCTGCCCCAAAATCAGTTATTTTGCAACCCCTGTGCCCCAAAAGGTGGTACGGGTAATTGAGCTGGGGTACCACCAAGTCAGCTGCCAGTGCCCTTTTGTCCTAATACTCCTACCGTGCAGCTGCCTGGTATAAAACCTAATGAAATTTTCAGATTGAGTGCCCACACTGTCCAGTGACAATCTATGTCTCCAGTAGTCGCTGCGAAACAGGGCTGGATTTGCCATCAGTCACAATGACACTGCCACACCCCTCACCATTCACTGCAGTGGAGTATTGGCCTTGCCTGGCCTGGCACAAGTCCCTACATTTTTAGGGACGCAGCAATCGGGCCCTGAAGCAGCCAGATGTCACTGCTACCTGCTGCCTACATCCAAAAAGTAAGTCGGGCCGATGGGGGGGAATTGGCCCCTTTTTATTCTCATCCCGATGTTCCTCTTTAAATCTTCTTTTGGCTCTCCTCTTCATTCAAGCACTATTTTCAATAGGCTTTAATTGTTACCAGCATTAGATTGCAAGGAGAGGGGCTTAAACAGCTAGTTTAGAGCAATGGTATCCTGTCAGAAACCAAAGGCATACAATGGCATAGCTGAGTAAAACAAAGATTAAAATCACAACAGGAATACCAAGCAGCATTGAGGGCAGAAAACATCTAAACAGTACCTGGGGTGGGGGAGGGTTTGGTCCACTTTAAGAGGAAAATCTTTGTACTACCATTGTATTTCTTTATTTCCAAAATGATGAACATCTAGCTTTCTGTTGTTGTCCACCAAGCAGGTCCACTCCTGTAGAAATAAGGGTTTTAAAAAGGTAAATAGAAAGAGTATGCAATATAGACCTCCTCACTTCAGACAGCAAAAGTATAAAATAGTTTTTTCCTCTGGAACTGATGCAGGTCAGTGAACATAAATGGAACACTAACTATAATGTAGGAACAAATCAAGGAAGTCCAGTTGACTTGCTTTATTCCAAGAGAAATACCATAACCTGGATGAAGAAGAACCTTCATAGACTGCTTCTATTCTATCCAAAGTACCCAGAGTTGGAATTCCAGTGCAGTCACAACTATATTTTTTTGCAGAAAGTCAGTGGGGTTGTTTTCTTTGGTGTTGAAGAGTTGGAGCTTCTCTTCGATGAGCTTAACACTGAAGACAAAGAATACTTGACCTACGATGAATTCACATCAGGACTGAGTAAGAGTTGCACATTGTTTAAAAATTTATTTTTCCTGTGTATTGTTCATAATTCATATTATTATAACATGATTGTTGGGTTAAGTTAAGAATGAAGCTGTAACATATAATATTAAACCCTAAATCAAACTAACTGATCCTCCAGTAGGCTACTGGTTTATGATCATAGGGTTAAAATTAACTCACCATGAACCTGAACTATGTCGACATTTATATTGATTTAAGTAAAGAAGATTTTGCTGTCTGGCAAACTCATTTATTATGAAAAAAAAGAACTTTTACATTCCCATGCCATGAAGTTTGAAAATGAGTTGTCATCTCTGGACATCAATCATTAACCTTTAAAATAAAAGGATGCTTTCATCATTTCAAATGAATGTTTCCCTCTTGCGTTTTCCTTGTAACAGTAGCAATCAGATGAAATAAAAGAACAAAGGGTTTTTCTAAAGAAAGTTCTTCTCGGTTTCTTTTTTAATATTGTACAGATGACTCAAGAAGGCAGTTCTCTCGGTTATGGGGTTTTATAAAGTCTGTAAAGAAGTTCAATAAACTCAAACAGCCCTAAAGTTCCCCTCTCTTCCCGCCTCTCTGTGCTAACCCTGTTTTGGTTGCTTTAGAAAATCTGGTGCCCTCTCTTTCTCTTGTCCCATACCGGGAATGGGGCACTGCATCCTTAAACTTTGTGGCCGCTGCACTGCTGGGGGTTGTGGGCAAAATAAGAGTCACCCATGAACCCCTGCAGTGCTGCAGACCCAGAAGCCAAGCAGACAGTGCTAGATAATCAGGCTGCAACAAGTTGCGTGCTTTTTTTATTTTCAAATGTCAAATTGGGCTTAGGGTGGGGGTAAAAGGAGGTCTTAGGTGGTAAAGACGAGAGCTCACCTTACCTGGTGCATTCATGCACTGCCATGGAAGAATGGCTGGTTGGCTAATCACAGTGTCAGTGGTTGCCTGACTTAGCAGTCAGTCATGAATAATGCGGCAGCTTAGAAACAGAAGGCACTGCTCCCAATGGGAGAATGGATGCCTGACAACCGAGCATGTGAGTCGTTTTTAATTTTAAATAGCCAAATTAGGTCTGGCAACCAGTAAGGGAGGGGCCAGGCAGGACTTCTGCTTTAACAGTAAAGGTGGTGTGGGTTCACCACTGTATTTAATTGTCACTGTAATTTAAAGCGGGTCAAAACCCACGTGGCCGGGCCCTGGAATGAAAATGATTCCAGGTCTGGCTGTTAGCCTGCCCCAGTGGAATTCTACATTGGTTGTCCTGCTGCGTGAAACCCCTCAGGATGCCAGTAATCTTACCTGATCTCAGTGGCTCCCACAACACGTCTTTCCCCAGAGGCCGCATCCCCGGCTTCCCTGTAGCTGTGTGCGCCCCCCACACCCAGCCTATTTAAATGTCTGGGCGGGGGGATATGCGCACGCTCAATCAGTGAGCTGGGGATGAGGCCAGCCGGCTAGTGCACATCAAGCGGCACCATTGAGATCAGCCATTCGTCAATCTCAATAGTGCCGTGGGGCATTTCTTCATGCCCTAAGGAAGGCTCTCTCATTCCTTAGGAAGGCTCTCCAAGCATCTCTGGCTTTTGGCTTTGAGCTCTGGTGACCACTATGTCTGATTAGGGCCTTTCATTCACCCCTGTAAAAAAAAATGCTAAAATAAATAGACTACATGACTGCAAGCTTTGCAAGCAGAATTTTATCATAACCCCAGATAACGAACTGTTTCCTTGGCACAGATCCTATGTGCCGTTTCCTTTTGAGGCAGTTCCACCGCCGAGCCAGCAGCATCGCCCCGGGCGAAGAGCTTGGAGGTTTCCATCTACTTAAAAGATAGACCAAATACAAGTTACATACTTAATTATATCGCCATATTAGCCCGCACTTACTTTTCCTTCAAAAGACAGAGTAGTTATCCTGCATGTTTCTACCTAAACCAACCATAGTTTTGTCAGACAATCCAACCTTTATAATATTTCTAAGGCTACTGCATTTGAAGTCTCTGAATCTGCTTTAGATTTAGTTGTAGTCTGGGAATTTACAAAAACAGTTTACACAAACAGTTTTAAGGCACAAACATTTGTTGCTGTTCAGAACAGATTCTTCTGTGGCCCTTTCAGTCAGACATTTAAATTATTTTCCAGCTGACCAAAATGAACATATATGTAAATCAGTTTAATATATCTAGTTCCCCTTGGCAGCCTAAATCACCGCTCCCATTGCCATCAGTCCTTCCAGTCAGAGCGAAAGCCTTCCATTTGTGGGTGTAAAAGTGCTTTAGGTGGTTTACCTGCAATATATGCTCCAAGGCCCAGGGAACAAAACATTCCTGCCTCAATGGACATCTGTGCACAATATTGTCATATGTGACAACCCTGATTCCTGTCTTTTAAATGCAGCTTTCCAGCCTACATAGGAAGGCCACTGGCACGCTTATGTAAAGTTCCAATATACTGTAGCTACTTTATTTAATATTTCGTGGATAGGTTAACAGTTCTGGTAACAGTAACAGTCATTATTATACATTTGTTGTCTAAATTGTTCTTTTTTGCAATTACAGAAAACCTAATTGAGGCTGGTAGCAGCCAATGGGATCAAAAAAGAAAAAGAAAATCCAAAAAGAGGATGACAGAATTCTCTCGTGTTCCATCAATGGAAGAAGCAGATACAGAAGAAATGAAGCAATTTAAGTCATTTATGGAACATCTAGGGGCCAACAACATATTTGAAATGTATGAAACCCTGTTTCATTTATACTGAGAGCAATTTGTCCCTTTATTTTCTGTTTCTTACATTTTATATAACAATACACTATATAATGATATACTTATTATTATTGGTGTATTGGTGTGAGTGTTGGAGAGTAACGATTGAGCGGGGGAGTGCATTCCAGAGATGTGGAGAGGCATGGGAGACGTCTTGAAGGCAGGAGTGCGAGGAGGTGACCGAGGAGGAGGACAGGAGAATGTCCGATGCAGAGCAGAAGTTGCTCTGCCTAGGGTTGGTAACGCTGGATTAGAGATGAAATGTAGGGTGGGTACTGGCTGAAGAGTACTTTGTAGGTTGGTGTTAGAAGTTTGAACTCTCTGAGAATGGGTAACCAGTTTAGGGATTGACAGAGGGGGCAGCACTGGAGAAGCGTGAGGAGAGGTGGATGAGGTTTTAGAATAGATTGGAGTGGTGCCAGTCTGTTTGTTGTAAGCCGCAAATGACGGTGTTGCAGTAGTCAAGTTGGGATATGACCAGGGGCATGCACCATCATTTAGTGGTATCAGGTGAGAGGAAGAGACGGATGTGGAAGATGTTTTTAAGTTGGAGACGGCAGAAGATGGTTAGGGAGTGAATGTGAAGTGTGAATGAGAGGAGTCCATAATGACTCCCAGGGTTTGAGCTTGAGGAGTTGCGTATTGTTAGATTATTTACAGAGGTTGTGGTGTTAGAGAGGGGAGCAGAGTGAGATAGTGAGAAAATGTCCAGTTCTGCTTTGTCCATGTTTAGTTTAAGGGAGCGAGATGTCATGAAGGCAGAGATGGCTGTTAGGCAATCAGGAAGACGAGAGAGGATGGAAGAGAGTTTTGGCCCAGAGAGGTAGTTCTGAGTGTCATCTGCATAAACATGATATTGGAAGCCCAGTGAGGTTATTAATTGGCCAAGACCGAAAGTGTATATAGAAAAAAGTAGGGGACCTAGGATTGAGCCTTGTGGTACACCAACAGACAGAGGACAGGGAGAGAAAATAGTGTTTGAGTAGGAAATGTACGATCAAAGAGATAGGAGGAGAGCCAAGAGAGAGCGAGACCTTAAATTCCAAGAGATGAAGAGCCTCGTCAACAGTGTCAAAAGGATAGGCCGAGAAGAATTAAAATGGCCTTTGGATTTGGCATGAAATAGATTATTGGTAACTTTATTGACGTCAGTTGAGCGTAAACCAGACTGGAGGGGATCTAGGAGGGAGTTTGTAGACAGATAGTGAGACTGTTCTGAGTGGACATGTTGTTCAAGAAGTTTGGATGAGAAAGGGAGCAGTGAGATCTGGCAGTAACTGGGGAGGGCAGAGGAGTCCAAAGAAGGCTTTTTTTGATAACTGGAGTTATAAAAGTATGCTAATAGAAGGAAGGAAAGGTACCAGCGGAAAGGGAGAGGTTGAATAGAGATGTTAAGGCTGGAATGACAGATGGAGACAGTTGAGAGATAAGGTGGGATGAAATGGGATCAAAGGAGCAGGCAGTCAGGTGGGTCTTTGAAACAAGAGAGAATAGTCCTAGTACAGTTAGCTGAGTGAAGTGAGTTAATGAGTGGGTCAAGGGGGTTGGAGGAGAGGGGTATTCTGAGGAGGGAAGCTACTTCGAATCTTGTCTATTTTATCTTATAGGTATGTGGCACATTGCTCAGCTGTTATCTGGGAGGATGCGGAGGGTGGCAGTGGCTGGAGCAGAGAATTGAAGGTGTTGAATAGCTGTTTTGGATTCAGGGTCTGTGCAGATAGAGTGATAAAAGGGCAGTCCAGAGTTCCTGAAGGGCTTTTTTTGTATAACAGAAAGTCCTCCTTGGTTTTGGATTTCCTCCATCACCATTCAGCAACTAGAGAATGCCGCTTCAATGTTGTATTGTTGGTATTAAGCAAGGGTCGTCTTTTTTTGGGGCTGAGGGTGGCTATAGATTAGGGGAACAGTGTCAAGGGCAGAGGTTAGTGTATTATGGTAATGTGAAACGCAGTGTCTAGTGAATGAGGGCAGGGTATGAAGGAGTTTAGAGAGTTAGAAAGAGATTGAAGTTCTAGGTTTCTGAGGTTCCTGCACAAGATAGCAGGTTTATGTGTTGGGGGTATTGGTTTGATTGGAGTATTAGTGTTAGGAGGTTGTGATCAGAGAGGGGAAGTGGGGGTGAAGGGAGACTGGATACAGAGCAGAGGTAAGTGAAGAGTCGGTTGAGCATGTGCCTGTCTTTGTGGGTGGGGCTAGCAGACCATTATTTGAGGCCAAAAGAGGTGGTAGGCAATAGTAATCTGGTGGCGGCAGGGTTGTTGGGGTCAACGGGTAGTTTGAAGCCACCCATGATTATAGCTAGGATGTCAGTGGCAAGGAAGTAGAGGAGCCAGGTGGAGAAGTGGTCCAGGAAGAGAGGAGCAGGTATAGGGGGACGATAGATAATGGCAATATTTAGGTGTTGGGGAGAATAGAGATGGACACAGTGAACTTCAGAAGTAGAGAAGGATAGGGAGGGCAGGGGTTGGGTTAAATGAGTAGTGTTCCTTTGGAAGGATGCCAACACTGATGGGATCTTGGGGTGTGACTAAACTGTATGTTACCATATGAAAGGGCAGTGGGTGAGGCTGTGTCAGAGGGAGTGAGGCAGGTTTCCGTAAAGCCCATGAAGGTGAAGAGGTTGGTAGTAAACAGGTCATGATGTATGCAAGTTTGTTGCACACTGAACATGTGTTCCATAGTGCGCAGGTGACAGGAGGGTGTTGGGAAGGAGTTATTGTTCTGAGGTTGGCTAGGTTACGTGTGTTTGCTGGCTTGATGCAGTGCTTAAGGTTTGTCTGTGAGGTGGGAGACATAGATGAGTAGAGGGGTGAGGTAGATGGTCCCAGGTTCAGAGCGTTGGCCATTAGTGGTGGCCACTGGTGGCCATTAGGAGCGGAGAAAGGGAGAGGAGATGAGTGTGGAATTTCAAAGTGGCAGAGCGTGTTTTGCGGGTGCATGTAGAAAGGGTGAAGGAGTGAATGAAATAAACTCATGTGAGGACAGGTGAGGGGGGTGAAAGCAGTGATGAGGAGATATATGCACTTACTAGGAGCAGGGGGCTGCTGTAAGCTTAGAGCTTTGCAAGTGAGAGGGAGCATGATAAATAGCAGTGGAGCTATGAAGCTTTGAAATGTTCTGTTTGCACAGAGGATGTTTAATTGCCATATGGAGTGTGGCGCAGAGTTATTGAGTTATTGGGGCCCAGGTAAAATCAACTCTGGACAGCCAGGCCTCTTGACTAATGGAGGGTAAAAAAATCATGGGCCAGGCAAAAGGGGAGAGAGTGTGTCACACAAGAATGCAGATAAAAAGTAATTAGATTAGACAGACGCTAAGGGGGTTATTCATCAAGGGATAGGTAGTGTCTCGTAGCGTCAGGCAGCGTCTGGTGAACGCCGGGCGCTGTACGCAATACCACATTTATGAAAGCGAATCTGGTGAGCGACTCTAACAGCGCCATGTAGCGTCCGATTCATCATTATAGGCGGCTCAGCGTATAGCGCCAGCACTCTAGCTTCCAGAGCGCCAGGTATCACCTGTCGCTCTCCCATACATTTCAGTGGTTTCTCTTCTGTTTAAACAGGGTTTTTTGTTTTTAATTTTTTTTTTCTCTGAAATAATTGTGTCACCACTCCTGGCCTAGAAAAAGTAATTTTTTAAAACTTTTTTGATTTTTTATATTTTTATGCAGAATTGTCATTACAGGTCTGGCACTAAAGTATTAACGTCACAATGTTACAACAATGTCATTCCATGTGTTTTCGCTTTGTTACTGGTGGATATGTGTTCAAAAACAGACTTTAATCACACAGTGTCTGCCACTGCCACTGCTTTTTTTGGTTGAATATGGTGTAAGTCGCTAAGAGTCAGTCGCACTGAGCTGGCGCTACCTTTCGCTTGCTGCAACGCTGTACTGGTGTTAGAACGCCCAACATACATCTCATTCATCAATGCCGCCAGGTTACTAGAGCAACTGAGGCGCTCTGTTACAGCACCAGATACACGCACACGTCTCCTAGCGGACACTTTAAGCGCCGCTATACAGACGCTCATCTGCCGATACCTGGCGCTAGTAATGAATCAGCCTCTGAGTATCCATTTTTTCCTATTTTCCCCTTTTTATTTGCATTGCTATCTACTTATGTGTGCTGTGTTTTATAGTTGATCCTGTTTTATCACCCTGCACCGTTTTTCTTGTTGTTTTGTGTTTTTTTCAGTTTTTTTTTAATAAATTCTAAAAATACAGCGGGGGGTCACTGATGCTCTGAATTGAGGATCAAAAAAGCTCACGCTAGTTCTGAAGAGATTAGCTACATGAATTGCTCAATCGCCCCCTGCCTGAAAGTGGTTGTGGGTCGGGCGATACGGTCAATCTTATATAAACAGTGAACACAGAGCACAAATAATAATATACTCAAAACCACAGTTCTTTGCTTGTGGAATGACAAAAAAAAGTCCAAAAACATACGATATCCCACGGTGCATGCACTTCACATAAGCGTGTGCAAAATAATCCTCCACCAAAAGTGCAAACTCTTACCAACTTCACAGCAAATAGAATGCCTCCAAATAGTGTTATGCAGCGTTGTTGCCAATTCCAATGAACTTCAATTTAGATTATACACTGGTCAGGCAATGCTCAAATCATATATAGGCTCCCCATCTATAAAGCGCTTCCAGATGGTATACACAATATAGGCACCGCTTCCAAAAGACTTCTGTCTCAGATGTTATACTTATCAGATGTGACTCAGATAGTGTCAATGCATTAATGCAAAAAACAGAAAAGCAAATATAGTGTAATTCTGCAAAACTACATCACTTTAATATAAAAAGTCCAGAATTGCACTCACAAAATGAATAAACAGAATGAGAACATAATCACGGTCTCACCGGCGCTGGAATCCGACGGTCACCGACTACGTCCCAAGAAATGGGCAATACTGTTCCAAGTATTTAAAATTTCCAGGTTAAAAAGATCCTAAATCCACCGCTCGCACCGATACGGTCAATCTGATTGTGTTGTATGTGGCCTAGATAGTGGAGAACACGTATTCTGGTGGCAGCCTTGTATAGCCAAGTGCGTTGCCAAATGAACGGCATCTAATGTCACTGTGCCACACACGGGGGTGCGACTGGCTGGTTTGATCAGACAAACAATCAAAATGCCTGTTCAACCCGTGCAATCATCACAAATTGGTCACAAATTTATAGGTTCTGCCTTAATTTCTACACCAACCTTTCATAAAGGCTATTTGTTTCCTGATTTACTGTTTAAAAAGTCAGTAAATGTTATCTAAATTTGTCGGTGATAGTCATTTCTTCATTGACAATATACCGTTACTTTACAAATGTGATTTAGCTGTATGTAACTGTATTAAAATTATTTTATCTCTTTTCATGGGGCTAGTGAGACAGAAATCTGGAGATTATGGACAAAAGTTAACCGTGAGGAGCCTCGCCTTCTGGAGAATCTGGAAGAAGTCCTGACAAAGGTGACAAGTCAGATCAAACAAGTCAAAACTGAGAAAGAAACTCTGGAGATTATGCTAAAAAAGTAAGTGAAATAAACAATAGCTTTAATTTTATACCTGTATTCAGCAAGTGCACTCTTTACAATCCCATATTTAGATGGAAAACAGTTGTGGACTCTGTTATCTGCCTCCTGCAACCAATGATTTATGTGCCGCACTGGAGCTTTTCAGTACTTTATCGGGCGTAGAGCTGGTAAAACCCTCAAAACTGAAAATACATTAAAAAATAACCCCCCCCTAATATTTGCCTGCTTTACTGACCAGGGTAGCAGCATAGGGCTGACTGAAAACACTGGCAATCAGAGGTACATTTTTGGAACTGCCCTATATCGACCTATCAGCTGGATCTTTTATATACCCCAGAATTAAATGGTTGAGCATAATAACCTTTGGTCTCTTGAAGAGAAAGGGTTCCAAGAACCCCTGTACTTTGGGATCTGCATCAGTTTCACTGGTTTGTTGCAGACATCAGAGAAATAGGGTGGGACTTCATCATGGTCTGAAAAGGACTTCTTCATAAGTTTTTTTCCGACTGTAGAGCAATTCCCTTGGCAACATCTAGGTCACCATAACCGGTAAGATGGTAGTGTGTCCTGTGAAATCATATGGACTGGCAACCAGACAAGTTGGGCAGAAGGACGCAGCTGAAGGTGACTTAATGTCCTTTTTACTTTAGGTTCACTTACTATAAGTTAGTTGGCTGTGCAATAAAAGTAATTTGTATTTAATTACTTCCTGCAATGCCCTAAACATGTGCATTTATATTATCTTTAGGAAAATAGTTGAGCATAATGAAGAGGTGCATAACCTATATGAAGAAATGGAACAGCAAATGCAGGAGGAGATAAAAAGGTCAACCCGCAAGGTACTTGCTAACCTGCTTGATATGTTGATCTTGTGATACATCTTAAAATATAAGTGTTACAGCCTACTCCGAGGGTAGGTACTTTGAATAATAGTCTCTTCTGGCCTTCCCTTTTGTTTGGCTCCCCCTTTTTTAGGCATTGGTCCCCTAGATCATAGCTTTAAAACAAGACACTTACAATACAACTTTTCAGGTTGGGCACGCAGGCCACCCCATGATTCCGTCTTTTACATGGGTTTCCATGTGAATCGTGTCAGGATTCTCAGGGTCCACACCCTGATCCCACAGCACTGGGAGCTGGTAACCAAAGGGAGGGTAAGGGAAGAGGTCGCCCACAGTGGGATTTTATTTAGGGGGCTGATAGACTTCACTCAGCCTCTGAAACTGGGATCAGTCGCCACTCACCTCTGCAGAGCGCTGGTGTTGCAGCAGATATTTCTCTGCTCTTTGTTGACAGAGATCTTCTTCCATACTCTGCGGTAACCATACTGCACTGTAGATGGCACCGTCCCTTGTCTGGCGCTGGTTTTTCTCACAAGACCTCAGGACTTTCTCACTACCTGATGTTGGACTGAATAAATGCGGGAGCCTGCAGCATGGAGGCCATTCTGATTCCAGACAGCCAGGATTCCCATGATCGCTGCGCAGCCATGATCAAGGGCCTGGCCTGATACATGCGAGGACTAATGGGGGAACATGTCCCAAAAGATGTCTCCAACAGAGGCAAGGAAGATGTGTAAGTGTCTACTCCCCTTTGTTTATAATGTCCTGACCCTTATGAGGCACTAATCCCATTTTCCTGGGTTTCTCTCACAGGGGGAAACATGGACCCAACCCAGGATATTAACTTACCTGATGAGCCTACATCTGGCCCCACATGAACCACCTAAGGGGCAGAACTTCACTATACCCCCTGGGTCTCTACCCAGCCCTTCGCTATTCAACCTCCCCTCTACCTGCTGTCCCACTTTTCCAATAACCCCCAAAATGTTTTGTTCTTTTTATAAAATAAGCATTTAAGTTTGGTTGAGCAGACTACTAACCCCTACGCCCCCCCCTCAGTCTGTGTGTCTGAGGTGTCTTGTGCTAATGGAGACATGCTTTTGGACATTTTGGAATTTTCTTTTCTATTGCTCTAGAACAGTTAGGGGGTTAAGCAGCTTAAGGCAGAATCTCAAAGACCAATCTTCTTATGTTTATTAGATCACCCAAGCATTTTTATCCTACAGGTAGAAACGTCCCTTTTGGGTCATCCCTGCAGGGAAGTCAGTTGAGGAACAATCGTGAGCACACTTGATTGGGGGATAACTACCACAGATGCGAAAATGTGATGTAACACTTTACAAAAATCAGCACTGATAAAAGATAGTGTTAGAGGACTATGGTCAACAAATACCACTGGCATGGCTAAAGCTACCATTTTTAATGCTACAATTTTAACTCTAAAGAACGTGTAATAGGAACAGCTTCATATGCTTTTGACCAGCAGTCAGATTTGTTATTATGATTTGTTTCCCAGAGTGATACGCGAAGCAGTATCCACAACCAAGAGATGAAGATTGTGATAGAGCAGAAAAATAAAGAGGTTCAGCAGCTGGTGGCTATTCAAGAAGAGGTAAGCAAACTAAAGGCTGAGAATAAAAATCACAGTTATTTATAATCCTTGAAAGAATTGCTTGCAGGAGGTGAAGGGGGGGGGGGGTAATTCAGAGGCATGACCTAATCATTTCAATGCTCTTCATTCGCTGTCTATTACACAGTGTCTCAAACTGCGTTACACGTACCTGAGGGGGTACACATCTATATTCAGGGGCACATCAGGAGAGGGTCTAACAGGTCTGGTAAATTATATTTAACATTAAAACTGATTCCTTCTTATCTGCTTAAAAAGCGCTATGAAGCCTGTAACCTACTTTTTTTGGTAACATTTATAATTGATCCCCTACTTAGGGGTACTCAGTTGAAACACTTTTTGATTCATTTTATTCTGCAGCTGTATCAAAAGTACTCTGCTGATTCACTCTTGTTTTAGCTACATGGTGCAATGGTTTATGACAGTTCGGCCATGCAAACTGCATTTCTGAAAGTTTCTCACATCAGCGCATGTCAGCATAGTGTGAAACAGGCATTTTCAGGCATTTACTCATACAAGTTGTGCACCAGAAAAAACGGTGTGCCTGTTTTTTCTGGTGCACAACTTGGTACTCCCATAGGATACAATGGGCAAATTATTCCACGTTATTTAGTTTTTGTTTATTGTTTTATATAAATTTTTTCTCATGGCTTAAGAGAAACATAAAAGAAGCACAAAAATAAGGTGCAATAAAGTTTATGCATATTTTTACAACTGCTTAGTTTTCTTTTTTACTAATAATCAACCTCAGAAGTATGTGTTTTGTGGGTGCCAACCTGAGCATTTCAAAAACATTCAATAAACTTGAATCAGCTATATGGGAGCACTCTGACTCACACTGGTGCACCCAATGTAGAGACTATCTTACTGCTACCAGTTAGCTCTACTACTGTTATGGCAGGAGATTTTTTTGAACGAGAGAGGAAGATTTTGCGCTCCAAACGGCTTGAGAAAAAGAAGGTAAAATATGTAAAATAAAACATTTCCATTCATTTTAAATATTGGTAAAGATGATCCTGGCATTTCCAATCACCCGACTTGTGGCATGTTTTGCTGAATCTTCCTCTCACATTTATACAGACTTTAGGGACCACTGGCAACTTTCCCTTTCACCAGCTATGCACACTGAATGGACATTTTTTTCTGGTGAGCAGTCCAAACCTAATTTTATTACTCGTATGGTGTATATTAGAAAAAGAGACGAGTGGAAGACTGTCTTTCACACTCATTACAGGCATTTTGAGTATCTGGTGATGCCTTTCACATTATGTAACGCCCCTGCCACCTTTCAACATTTCATCAATAAGTTTTACAGGATTTTTTAGACATCTTTTTTGCAGTTTATCTGGTGAAATATTATTTTTATCTGCCGAACTGCAGCTTCAGTGGATCCCTGTCTTACACGGCCTCTGGGATCACCATCTTTACATTAAATTTGAGAAGTGTGAATTTAAAAAAGTTTTTGTGTTTCGTGTTATCCACCACTGGAATAGCAATGGACCCAAGTAAGGTCTCAGCAACTTTGGAATGGCTGGTCCCCAGCTTCCATATACTTTTACAGGAAATGTATTCATGGATTTTCAAAGTCATTAAACCAATTCTGGACCTGACTAAGAAACGAATAAAATGTAGGTGGTCCATGCCTACACAAGAAGCCTTTGATAAATTAAAATATCTTTTTACTTTTTACGGCACCACTTCTGAAACATCCTGAATCCCAACTCCTCTTTGTCGTCAAAGTTAATGCCTTCGAATCAGCTGTTGGTGCTGTCCTATCACAAAGAACTAGGGAAAAATGAACCCTACACCAAGCGGCCTTCTTTTCTCAGAAACTGTCCTCCTTAAAGAAGAATTATGATGTGGGGGACAGAGAATTGCTAGCAATTAAGTTGGCCTTGGAGGAGGGGCGTTATCTGTTTGAAGGCATTCAACATCCAGTCTTGATCTTCACCGCTCCACAAAAATCTGGAATACCTATGTTCTGCAAACAGACTAAGACCTAGACAAGCTCAGGGGGCACTTTTTGCTCAGTTCACTTTTCATATTCTTTCTCACATTCAGATTCTGAGGATGAATGGTCCAGTGAGCCCATCCCAATTCTCCAAGACAACAATTTTTGGCATCCAGACCCAGATTTTTTCAGAGATCAAAAAAATTACAGACCACATTGACTTTGCTCTTGTCACCAAAGTACACTCAAGGATGGATTTTTCTATTTGGGGATAGAATCTTTGTCTTTGCCGGACATCTTGGGGCCGCAAAACCAGGGACTTGGTGAAACAGTCCTTCTGGTGGCCTACTGTCAACTAAGATTGTAAGTGCCACGGCCACCTCCTTACCTGACCCTCGTTCCTCCGCCGACTCCTCTCGGCGGGCTGCACGTCTGTTGCAGCCGGCGGCGGGTCAGCGTCGCTCCTGCCCGCCCGCCGCTCGGCTGTCACGAGCAGCCGCTCGGGCGGCTTCCGGCCCTGCAGCGTCGGGAGCGGCCGCGCCGCTCTCTGTGCGGCGCGCTCCCGGCGCGCGTCCTCACACGCGCGCGCGCACGCGCCTAACTTCATTCTATGCCCTCCGGCGGCGCTGCGCACTGCGCGCCCGCCGGAGGTGATTGTATTGGGCCAATGAGCCCTGGTTAGTAAGGGCAGGTGCCCAAACACAGTCCGCCTCCCTACATGTAGTTGGGCCAATGAGCCCTTACTATTCAAATGCTTGTGCCCTATCACACAGTCCGCCTCCCTATTCAAACTGGGCTATCAGCCCAGAGATCCCAGTTACTCCAATCCGTGCACTCCTCCCCTCAGCCAATCCAGTCAGCCCTCATCCTATATAGGTGTATACCCTGCAGTGGATCGTTGCCCGTTATAGCGTGCTACTGGGTGTGATTTGGATTGCTCTTCTCCTTGTGATTTTGCCTTGTTTTGACCATCCCTGATTGCCGCCTGGACCGACCTTGCTTGCCCCTTGACTACGATTCTGCCTGCTCCTTTGTACCGCGAACTTCTGACCTCCCGTTGTGACCCTTGGCTTGCCCCTGACCATTCTTCCGTCTAACCCTTCTGTACCGTGCCTCCTCGGATTGACCACCCGTGTATGACCCCTGTCCGTTTATCGCTACTCAGTCTAGTCCTTGGATTCATCTGCCTTCCCCTGCATAAATCAGCATCCTTTGTGCTAATAAGACCTGGGGGCAACCGTGTCCGGTGAGGCGTGTCTAGCGTCCCGGCAAACGGGGGCTTACTATAGGTGAAGAAAGCAGCGGAGATTGGGGGTTGCTGGTTTATTGGAAGGTGGGTGTCTCCGGGACCTGACATTATAACGGGCCCAAGAAAGAAGAATATCTTCTAGATGGAAGAATTGATCCAACAGGTTCAAGCTATGGCCACTGCCATTAATCAGCTGGCTCAACGAGTGGCCACGCAAGAGAGTCGTCAGATGCCTGCGCCAGTGGATCCTAGTCCGGCCGTCGAGCCCAAGATCCCTCTCCCGGAAAAATTTTTGGGGGATCGGGCGAAGTTTTCTAACTTTAAGAATTCTTGCGAACTCTACTTCCGCCTTCGACCCCACGCATCTGGATCCGAAGCGCAACGCGTTGGGCTAGTCATTTCACTCCTCCAGGGTGATCCACAGACCTGGGCGTTTGGTTTAGCTCCGACTGATGAAGCCTTGCAGTCGGTCTCTTCTTTTTTTTTTGGCCATGGAACTTCTGTATGCTGACCCAGATCGAGCCGCAACGGCGGATTCTAAATTGCGGAACCTGAGACAGGCCAAACGTTCTGCTGAAGAATATAGCGCAGAATTTCGGCGGTGGGCTATAGATTCCCAGTGGAACGATCCGGCTTTATGTAGCCAGTTTAGAATTGGACTCTCCGATAACATCAAGGACATCTTGGTGAACTATCCTTTGCCCAAAAACCTAGACGAATATATGCAGCTGGCCATCAGGGTGGACCGACGTCTCCGAGAAAGGCGCCAGGAAAGAGGCAAGGACCAACCTTGGGGATCCTCACGTCAAGAGTCAAGCTTTAAGGGGGCAGCCGTTTCCTCTCCTTCCTTGTCGCATGAGGAACCAATGCAGCTTGGCGTTACCCATCTCTCTCAGGCGGAGAAGGTTCGGCGCAGATCCCAAGGCCTCTGCCTCTATTGTGGTAATCCGGGTCATTTTGCCAAGACCTGCCCAAACAAGGCTCCGGTGGCGGGAAACTTCAACGCCTAGATCTTGCAGAGGGACCTCGTCTAGGCGGTCAGGTATCGTTCCCTCCAGACAATCGTATACTCTTACCCGTTACGCTCTCTTGGGGTCCTTTCCGGACTATTGCCTCCGCCTTCATTGATAGTGGAGCGGCTGGCAATTTCCTGGATAGATCCTTAGCCCTTACTCTAGGGATTCCGTTAATCCCCTTAGAAAATTCCCTTCGGGTCCTGGCAGTCAACAATAAGCCCATTGAGGGGGGGTTGGTCTCCCACAAGACCCCTTGGGTAAATTTAGTTGTAGGATCTGCCCACTCGGAAGAAATAGAATTTTTGATTATTGAAAGTCCCGTCTCCCCTGTTGTTTTAGGATTTCCCTGGTTAAAAGTCCATAACCCCGTGATAGATTGGAGATCTGGAGATCTGGTGAAGTGGAGTCCCTCATGTCAAAGTCGTTGTTTCTCTATATCCCTTAGGACCACAGCGATTGTCTTTGATGGTCTACCTCCAGTCTATGCAGATTGGGCAGACGTATTTTCGGAGAAATCCGCCGACATTCTTCCACCCCATAGGGCCTACGACTGTCCTATTGACTTACTCCCAGGTACTATGCCCCCTAGGGGGAAACTATATAATCTCACTAGATTTGAAGAACAGGCCATGAAAGATTATATCACCGAAAATCTCCAGAAAGGTTTTATCCGTCCTTCCACCTCCCCTGCCGGTGCTGGGTTCTTCTTCGTCGAGAAGAAGGACGGCGGCTTACGCCCCTGTATAGATTATCGAGGGTTAAATAAGATTACTGTAAAAAATAGATATCCCCTTCCATTAATCAATGACCTTTTTAATCAGGTCTCTGGGGCCCAGGTCTTCACTAAGTTAGACCTTCGAGGAGCATATAACCTTATTCGCATACGGCAGGGGGATGAATGGAAAACGGCCTTCAATGTAAAGGATGGACATTATGAATATTTAGTGATGCCATTCGGATTATGCAATGCTCCTGCAGTGTTTCAAGATTTTGTCAATGACATATTTCGTGATTTTTTGGGTCAATTTCTCGTGGTCTATTTGGACGACATACTGATTTTTTCCCGCTCTCTGGTGGAGCACCGTCAACATGTCAAAGTGGTGTTGCAGAGATTGCGGGAAAATCGTCTGTATGCTAAAATCTCCAAATGTGTTTTTGAAGTGTCTGAAATCCCGTTCCTAGGATTTATAATCTCCAAACGGGGATTGGTGATGGATCCTTCCAAGGTTTCTGCTATTCTGGAGTGGGAACAACCTAGAACCCTAAAGGCGCTACAGAGATTTCTAGGATTTGCGAATTTTTACAGGCAGTTTATAAAGGGTTTCTCGTCCATAGTGAGTCCTTTAACAGATCTCACTCGTAAGGGCGCTTTTGTTGAGGAGTGGCCTCCCTCAGCTAAAAACGCCTTTCAAGTGTTAAAAGAGACTTTCACCTCCGCTCCCATTTTGATACATCCCGACACCCGGCTTCCATTTCTATTAGAGGTTGACGCCTCGGAACTGGGAGTAGGAGCTGTTCTTTCTCAGTATGCAGGCAATCCTGAGAAACTACATCCTTGTGCATTCTTCTCTCGGAAGTTTTCGCCTGCTGAACGCAATTACGATGTTGGGAATAGGGAACTATTGGGTATTAAACTGGCCTTTGAAGAATGGCGCCACTGGCTAGAAGGTTCCTTACACCCCATCACTGTGTATACTGATCACAAGAATCTGGAGTATTTAGAGTCAGCCAAGAGACTCAACTCCCGTCAGGCACGATGGGCACTCTTCTTTTCTCGATTTAATTTTATTATCACCTATAAGCCGGGGAAGAAGAATGCCAAAGCAGATGCCCTATCCCGTAATTTCGGGGATTGTAAGGACCAGAACGGTCCTCCAGAATCGATTTTACCTTTAGGTTGTGTTGTGGCGACTCTTCTCCCTGACCTGTCTAGCTCGTTAGTGCCATTTCAGGTTGATTCTCCTCCGGGTAAACCCTCTGATTGTTTATTTGTTCCGCCTCATTTGCGTCTGGCCGTTTTACAGGAACTACATGATGCCAAGTCGGCTGGTCACTTAGGTGTTCGGAAGACTTTGGCTATCGCCAAACGTCATGTTTGGTGGCCCACCATCCGACGCGATACTTCCGCCTTTGTCGAAGCATGTCCGGTATGTGCTCGAAGTAAGGCCACTCATGGGTCCCCTGCGGGACTATTAGTTCCCTTAGAAATCCCCGCGGAACCATGGTCGCACATATCCATGGATTTTATTGTTGATCTTCCTCCATCACAGGGGAATTCTGTAATTTGGGTGGTGGTGGATCGCTTCAGTAAAATGGCACATTTTATTCCATTGATAAAACTTCCGTCGGCACCAGATTTAGTACAGCTATTCATTAAGCACGTTTTTCGCCTCCATGGTTTACCACTGAATATTGTTTCAGATCGAGGAGTTCAGTTTGTATCCCGTTTTTGGAAAGCTTTCTGCAATCGTTTAGGTATTAAAGTGTCGCTCTCTACCGCCTATCACCCTCAGTCTAACGGACAGACTGAACGGGTAAATCAATGCTTAGAACAATATCTACGCTGTTTCGTCTCCGATCGCCAAGAACAATGGGCGGAATTCATCGAATTTGCAGAATTCGCCTTTAACAATGCGCCGAGTGAATCTACTAGGTTTTCGCCTTTTTTTTGTAATTACGGGAGAAACCCTAAGGCATCATCTTTTTCTGGTCCTTCCTCCAACTTGCCAGCCTTGGAGGAATGGCTACGAGAAAGGACTAAAGTATGGTCTGAGATACAGACTAACTTAAAGAAAGCCTCTAGAACTCATAAAATCTTTGCGGACCGACATAGGTCGCTAGAACCACCATTTCAGGTGGGTGATTTGGTCTGGGTCTCTACTAGAAATATTGCCCTTCGGCAACCCTCGTCTAAGCTAGGGCCTAAATTTATCGGTCCGTTTCCTATTATTGATAAACTAAGCGACGTTACCTTTAAGGTCAAGTTACCTTCATCCATGAGAATTCCGTCGTCCTTTCATGTTTCTTTGTTAAAATCTGCCAAAAATATTCAGGTGTCGTCTCCTTCCCCAATCATAGTGGAGGATGTGCCTGAATATGAGATTAATAGAATACTCGACGCTCGGGTGTTTCAAAACTCTTTACAGTATTTAATAGATTGGAAGGGTTTTGGTCCAGAGGAAAGGTGTTGGGTACCGGCCAAGGATGTCCATGCCAAAACCCTTATTAATAGGTTTCACCGTGAGAATCCAGATAAGCCTGATAAGGGTCCAGAGGCCTCTCGTGAAGGGGGGGGTAGTGTCACGGCCACCTCCTTACCTGACCCTCGTTCCTCCGCCGACTCCTCTCGGCGGGCTGCACGTCTGTTGCAGCCGGCGGCGGGTCGGCGTCGCTCCTGCTCGCCCGCCGCTCGGCTGTCACGAGCAGCCGCTCGGGCGGCTTCCGGCCCTGCAGCGTCGGGAGCGGCCGCGCCGCTCTCTGTGCGGCGCGCTCCCGGCGCGCGTCCTCACACGCGCGCGCGCACGCGCCTAACTTCATTCTATGCCCTCCGGCGGCGCTGCGCACTGCGCGCCCGCCGGAGGTGATTGTATTGGGCCAATGAGCCCTGGTTAGTAAGGGCAGGTGCCCAAACACAGTCCGCCTCCCTACATGTAGTTGGGCCAATGAGCCCTTACTATTCAAATGCTTGTGCCCTATCACACAGTCCGCCTCCCTATTCAAACTGGGCTATCAGCCCAGAGATCCCAGTTACTCCAATCCGTGCACTCCTCCCCTCAGCCAATCCAGTCAGCCCTCATCCTATATAGGTGTATACCCTGCAGTGGATCGTTGCCCGTTATAGCGTGCTACTGGGTGTGATTTGGATTGCTCTTCTCCTTGTGATTTTGCCTTGTTTTGACCATCCCTGATTGCCGCCTGGACCGACCTTGCTTGCCCCTTGACTACGATTCTGCCTGCTCCTTTGTACCGCGAACTTCTGACCTCCCGTTGTGACCCTTGGCTTGCCCCTGATCATTCTTCCGTCTAACCCTTCTGTACCGTGCCTCCTCGGATTGACCACCCGTGTATGACCCCTGTCCGTTTATCGCTACTCAGTCTAGTCCTTGGATTCATCTGCCTTCCCCTGCATAAATCAGCATCCTTTGTGCTAATAAGACCTGGGGGCAACCGTGTCCGGTGAGGCGTGTCTAGCGTCCCGGCAAACGGGGGCTTACTATAGGTGAAGAAAGCAGCGGAGATTGGGGGTTGCTGGTTTATTGGAAGGTGGGTGTCTCCGGGACCTGACAGTAAGGCTTATGTGTTTAATTATGACACCTGTGACAGGTGCAAGGCTACAACCCCTTCCTGTTCCAAATCGGCCTTGGCCTTAGATCGCCATAGATCTGAAGGGAACAATTGCCTGGTAGTTGTAGATCGGTTTTCGAAAATGGCGTATTTCAATCTCCTTCCTCTCCTTCCGTCTACAGCTGCTCTTGCCAAAATTTTCATTGAGCAAATTTTTTGTCTTCATTGCCTCCCTGATGAAAGTGTATCTGGTAGAGGGTTCCAGTTTAAGTCAAAATTTTTAAAGTTTTCTGTAAAAGTTTCAAATTCTTGTTATTAAATGATCAAACAAAAAGGACCAGTCAGACCTTGAAGCAATATATCCAATGTTACTCCTCCTATCTTCAAGATAATTGGAAGTCACTCTTTCCACTCACAGAGTAATTTCGTACATAGGTGAAAACATTTTTTCTGTTTTTAACAAACTCTGGATATCATCCCGTGGTGATCCCCAGTTCTCCTGCCGATATCAGTTTACTGACAGTCCAGGACCTCATTGATCAAATTTCCCAATTACATCAACAAATTAGGGAAAATATCATGGAAGCCCAGGAGAAATATAAGAGAACTACAGCTACCTCCAGGAATCCTGACCATGCATTTTTAATTGGAGACTGGGTCTTGCTGTTTTCAGTGAACCTGAAATTGGGAAGACTATCCCAGAAACTGGGTCCTAAGGTTAGTGGAAAATTTCAAGAGAAAAGTCAATAATGTGACTTTCGAGATTCAGTTGCCACGATCATACAAGATTGATCCTGTATTCCACACATCCTTGATGAAGGAATCCAGTCCACCTCTTTCTAGTCCTCTGGCTTCAGACCCTGTGGTCTTTGAAGGCATACCAGAACACAAGGTAGAAGACATCCTTGATGCAAGAAGACGCGGGAGAGGTTTATAATACTTCGCAAAATGGTCAGGTTATGTAGAGAAGGAAAATTCTTGGGAACCCACTAGTAAAATCCATGCTCCTTTTCTTATCCAAAGCTTCCCTCAAAACCACCTTAACAGGCCAGCACCTACGGTCATCCAGAGGCTGCCCTTTTGGGAAGGGGGAGATCTGATCTCACAACACGTGGCGGCATGTACTGGCTCATTCTCGCAGGTGTGTGCGCACACGGTCGTGCTCCCTTGATGTTTTTTTTCTAGGTGCTGCGCAGCTAGCGGCCATGAGATAACAGAGTGGGTCAGATTGCTGGGTTGCGCATGCTCGGTTGGAGGCCTGGATCCCTGTCCGACGTGTACTAGTTCCCGTGCATGAGCACCCCCAACTGTGGGACTGTGTGTGTTTGTGTGACTTTCTGCACTTGCACAGCAGGCGCTTCCTGGTACCAAGCGGCCTTTAAAAGGAGGCCTGCAGTACTGGGAAGTTTCCTGTAGATTGTCCTGGAAGTGACGCCTGCCTCCTGTTCCTGTTTCCTGTTACTATACTTCGGTTTGACCTTTGGCTTTGGATACCCACCCACTCTGGCCTGTCTCTTTGGCTTTGGATACTGACCCTGTAATGGCTCTTAACCCCTGGCTTGGATGTGTACCTGTTATCCCTTCTCACTGCTTTCTGGTAACGGCAGCGCAGCCCAACCTTCCTTGCCTTGGTGAAAACCAGACCTGTCGGTAGGCTCCGATTGAGAACGATGTCCACCTCTGTACATCAGTACTTGCTCGTATGGAAGCACCCAGTGTTCTCAATGGGAGCCTCTGTACACAGACCATTATCACATGCAAGCTTGGCTGCTCATAGCAGGGCTGCATAAGACCAAAGAGCAGCGTGTGAGGTAGAAGGTAAGCAAGGAGCCTTGTGCCCTCTGGTAGGAAAGTCCCCACAATTTCTCAGAAAATACTACAAATACAACTGTAAGTGTTTCCCATAGTGTAATGCAGCTGCCCATGACACTGCAAGGGAAAGTATTAACCTCCAGGCCCACTATTCCCCTACGGCACTGGTAAAGTCCCCCACCCATTCTACCCATCAAACATGTATAAAGTATGGCTGTTGTGCAAGACTGGTGTCACTGTTTTGTGTTCTGTTGTTAATAGCTGGAACTAAAACTTCACAAACTCCGCAGCACAGAGCAGCTTACAAAATTGGAGAATGAGAAATTAAAACGGGCCAATCTGGATTTAGAAAATCACTTGGCAAAAATACGAGGGCAGCTGTCTGAAACTCAAGGCTGTTTAAGTGAGATGAGGGAAAAAATTATTCAAGCCGAGATTGAAAGGTAAGATAAATACATCAGTTATTTTACATAGATAAATAATGATTTAATACAACCTTAAACATGGACATGTACTGCTGCTTGATGTGCAGTGCTATAGCAGCTTGCAATGCCGGACATGCTGCAGAACATGCAGCACAGCAAACAGTATCCTACATTACGCTGTCTACAAGCTCTGACAAAGTGCTGCCCTCCTGGCAGATCCTGATACAGATGGATATGCTGCCAAAACTGAACATTGTTCATCTATAATAAAAAAATGAAATGCTGTGTGATTTGGATAAAGGGGGTTGCGAGTAGGGATGCTTTTCCATGATGGGCTGCAGGTCTTGGTGGTGTATTGGTGGGCTGCAGGTCAGGGTGAGGAATGAGTGGGCTGCAAGTATGGATGGGGGTTGAGTGGGCTGCAGATCAGGGTGAGGGATGGGTGGGCTGCAGATCAGGGTGAGGGATGGGTGGGCTGCAGATCAGAGTGAGGGATGGGTGGGCTGCAGATCAGGGTGAGGGATGGGTGGGCTGCAGATCAGAGTGAGGGATGGGTGGGCTGCAGATCCAGGTGAGGGATGGGTGGGCTGCAGATCAGGGTGAGGGATGGGTGGGCTGCAGATCAGGGTGAGGGATGGGTGGGCTGCAGATCAGGGTGAGGGATGGGTGGGCTGCAGATCTGGGTGGGGAATGGGTGGGCTGCAGATCAGGGTGGGGAATGGGTGGGCTGCAGATCAGGGTGGGGAATGGGTGGGCTGCAGGTCAGGGTGGGGAATGGGCGGGCTGCAGGTCAGGGTGGGGAATGGGCGGGCTGCAGATCAGGGTGGGGAATGGGCGGGCTGCAGATCAGGGTGGGGAATGGGTGGGCTGCAGATCAGGGTGGGGAATGGGTGGGCTGCAGATCAGGGTGGGGGATGGGTGGGCTGCAGGTCAGGGTGGGGGATGGGCGGGCTGCAGATCAGGGTGGGGAATGGGCGGGCTGCAGGTCAGGGTGAGGGATGGGTGGGCTGCAGATCAGGGTGAGGGATGGGTGGGCTGCAGATCAGGGTGGGGAATGGGTGGGCTGCAGATCAGGGTGGGGAATGGGTGGGCTGCAGATCAGGGTGGGGAATGGGTGGGCTGCAGATCAGGGTGGGGAATGGGTGGGCTGCAGATCAGGGTGGGGAATGGGTGGGCTGCAGGTCAGGGTGGGGGATGGGTGGGCTGCAGGTCAGGGTGGGGGATGGGCGGGCTGCAGATCAGGGTGAGGGATGGGTGGGCTGCAGATCAGGGTGGGGGATGGGTGGGCTGCAGATCAGGGTGAGGGATGGGTGGGCTGCAGATCAGGGTGAGGGATGGGTGGGCTGCAGATCAGGGTGAGGGATGGGTGGGCTGCAGATCAGGGTGAGGGATGGGTGGGCTGCAGATCAGAGTGGGGAATGGGTGGGCTGCAGATCAGGGTGGGGAATGGGTGGGCTGCAGATCAGGGTGGGGAATGGGTGGGCTGCAGATCAGGGTGGGGAATGGGTGGGCTGCAGGTCAGGGTGAGGGATGGGTGGGCTGCAGATCAGGGTGAGGGATGGGTGGGCTGCAGATCAGGGTGGGGAATGGGTGGGCTGCAGATCAGGGTGGGGAATGGGTGGGCTGCAGATCAGGGTGGGGAATGGGTGGGCTGCAGATCAGGGTGGGGAATGGGTGGGCTGCAGGTCAGGGTGGGGAATGGGCGGGCTGCAGGTCAGGGTGGGGGATGGGCGGGCTGCAGGTCAGGGTGGGGGATGGGCGGGCTGCAGGTCAGGGTGGGGAATGGGCGGGCTGCAGATCAGGGTGGGGAATGGGCGGGCTGCAGATCAGGGTGGGGAATGGGTGGGCTGCAGGTCAGGGTGGGGAATGGGCGGGCTGCAGATCAGGGTGGGGAATGGGCGGGCTGCAGATCAGGGTGGGGAATGGGCGGGCTGCAGGTCAAGGTGGGGAATGGGCGGGCTGCAGGTCAGGGTGGGGAATGGGCGGGCTGCAGGTCAGGGTGGGGAATGGGTGGGCTGCAGATCAGGGTGGGGAATGGGCGGGCTGCAGATCAGGGTGGGGAATGGGCGGGCTGCAGATCAGGGTGGGGAATGGGCGGGCTGCAGATCAGGGTGAGGAATGGGTGGGCTGCAGATCAGGGTGGGGAATGGGCGGGCTGCAGATCAGGGTGGGGAATGGGCGGGCTGCAGATCAGGGTGGGGAATGGGCGGGCTGCAGATCAGGGTGAGGAATGGGTGGGCTGCAGATCAGGGTGGGGAATGGGTGGGCTGCAGATAAGGGTGGGGGATGGGCGGGCTGCAGGTCAGGGTGGGGAATGGGTGGGCTGCAGATCAAGGTGGGGAATGGGTGGGCTGCAGATAAGGGTGGGGGATGGGCGGGCTGCAGGTCAGGGTGGGGAATGGGTGGGCTGCAGATCAGGGTGGGGAATGGGTGGGCTGCAGATCAGGGTGGGGAATGGGTGGGCTGCAGATCAGGGTGGGGAATGGGCGGGCTGCAGATCAAGGTGGGGAATGGGTGGGCTGCAGATCAGGGTGGGGAATGGGTGGGCTGCAGATCAGGGTGGGGAATGGGTGGGCTGCAGATCAGGGTGGGGAATGGGTGGGCTGCAGGTCAGGGTGGGGAATGGGCGGGCTGCAGATCAGGGTGGGGAATGGGCGGGCTGCAGATCAGGGTGGGGGATGGGTGGGCTGCAGATCAGGGTGGGGGATGGGTGGGCTGCAGATCAGGGTGGGGAATGGGTGGGCTGCAGATCAGGGTGGGGAATGGGTGGGCTGCAGATCAGGGTGGGGAATGGGTGGGCTGCAGATCAGGGTGAGGGATGGGTGGGTGAGAGAGAGACTCATCATATTGTGATCTGGCAATTTTATGTCTAAAATAGTTTTTTTCTTTTTGTAATAGTGCTGCAACAAATAAAGAAGAAGTTGTTGCCATAAACATTCCAAACCCCCAGGTATAGAACTTTTTCCTATAATATTTTTATTCAACCATTAATATCTGGTTTATGCTACAAGCTGCCATTACATGGAAGTAAAAGCAGTCTACAGAGAATTTGCTATTTTACCAGACATGGGCCTTAATTCAATAAGAGTTGAAAAGAATTCTCATGGTAGTAAAAAATTCAATTCATGAGAAAAAAGCCTGAGATTGTCACTGTTACTGAATAACCAGATAAAATGACTATGAAAGTCAATGGCAGATTTTACTACAGTGTAGAAGTAAAAAGTGCCATTGACATTCATTGTTTTCTGGTGATTCAGCAACAGTGACATTCTCAGGCTTTTTTCTCATGAATTGAATTTTTTACTACCATGAGAAGTATTTCAACTCTTATTGAATCTTATTGAATCGAGTGCATGATTTTAAATAGACTCACAACCTAGCCGAGCAAGAAAGGAAGTCTGACCTTGCAGCATAGACACCCCTCCGTAAGCTCTGATATGACTTTAGGTCGGCTTAGGATCACCTGAAGGAACAAGGATACAGCCAGAGATGTAGGCCTAAAAAAGTGGTGGGGGGTGTCATGTGCTACAGGGCCAGGCTTTGTAATTAGGTCCTTAGGTGTGGTCATTTTTGCATATTCTTCATATACAGGGCAGTACAATTGCTATATGAAGAAGCTTATATAATGAGGCCCAGCCATGGCCCTTTGCTCTTATATACAGTATTGTACTACACTAATAGCATGACATTCATCATTGTCTAGAATCTCACCAGCAACAGTTAGTTCCCACCCATACATGATAATCAGGCATATACATAAGTAAAGAGGCAGCAGCACTGCCATAATCAGACATATAGCATTGAGACTAATCAGAATGTTGCTGTTGCCACACTGTACTATTTATCAAGCAGGACAAAGTCCCTGCTATTACATTGTAAAAAAGTCAGCCAGCTGATTTTTTAAATTGCAATCTGTTCAACATTCTGTTATAATACAAACAGATTTATGGCTGATTCACAGCTGACTGCAACGTGTGAGCGATCTCCCCAATGTGCTGCTGTGATGAAGAGATCACTCTTATAAACTGATTAATTATAGAACAATCACCCTGGGGCCTGATATTGCCTCAGATTGACTTCCACTTGTCCTTAAAATGGACCAATTCCTCTTAAAGACTACCAATCACTACCGCTTTCCCAGACCGATAAGGATGCCCCACTAATTAAAAAACCCAGGATCAGAAGCAAAACTGATCTTCCAGACACATTCACTGGGAAGGTACGTTTTTCAGATGATCCTGAAGGTTTAACTTAACGGGGGTCCACTTTAAGAGCAGCAGAGTTTAATACTAAATAAAGTGAATAACTTTTGTATATAACATTGGACTAAGGCTCTGATTTACCAACCTCTCTGTCAGTATAATCAATTCGATTAAAGAGGAAAGCCTTGTGCTGCATTCCCGCTATAATCTCAGCTGAGACACGTACCTGCACCAGGCTTTTCTGAATGGCTGGTGCGGGTTTGGCCAGTGTTCCGTTTGTGCTTACATTGACAATCTGTTATCAGAGAGGCCAGTGATCCTCAGGGATACACACACCAGGGCATCCCAAATCCCTGGAGAGGAACAACACCTGGGAGAGAAGCAGTCCAAAATTCAGAAAGTATTTACATGTTGTAAGGGTAAAATAGCAAGTACAACTGAAAAACATCACCTCATGGGTGGGGGGCAGCAAGCAAGTGGTAGGTGGGTTGGGGAGCGAGCAAGGGGAAAATGGGCGCCACCTGCTCAGGGATTGACCAAGTCAAAGTTTAGCCTTGCTGTTTACCTGATGCAGTATCATTTCCACGCTGGCTCTTTGCTCTGGTCACCAAAAGGAAGGGAAATTTCTTCTTCATCTGCCTCCAGCACCTCCCCCCTGACCCTAACTACAAATCGAAACCTAGAGCTTGTGTCAGGTTGACAATCCTTCCACACTGTCACTCAAGGACCATTTGAGGGCATTTTGTGTTTTGTGCCAGGAGGGGGCTCTAGCTGCTCATTGGAGGACACATGATCCGTTTTGTCCTGGGGGGGGCACCGTCCTACAATTGAATGCCAGCCCTGGTCATGACCTCAATGGGAGGTGTATCCTACTTTTGTCACTCCTCCTTGCTACAGAAGATGGGGGTGGGGGGGAATGTGTAAAACCCAAGTTGAATCACTGGATATCCCAGCTTCTGCACAGTAGGGGCAGAAGATATGTGAGAAAATGGTAAGCAATACCTGCCATACCCCAGACATGCTTATGTAAATTAAAACGCTGATTTAACATTGTTAGTTTGCTTCAAATGTCTGAAAACTGGTATATAATGCAGTTCTACCAGATTTTCTTCCAGGATTCTGCTCAGAAAGATCAACATAAAGAAAGCGAACCTGAAACCAAAGACCCACTGGAATCTAGAGAACAGTAAGTATGGCTAATGTTTTATCTGGCTTAGTATCTGGCAGAGCTCAAGTAGCTCATTGCCACCACCTGATGTCATAAGCTTTCAAACCAAAGGATCAAACACATGCTGGATCTCAGACAGCTACTCCTACATCTCTTTGAAGTCCAAATGAAACACATTCTGCACTTCCTGGCACAAAGGAGGGGCACTGAATATGGTCTATAATATTGACACTGTGCAAACAACAGAGGGGAAGCAACCCATTTCACTTGTCAAGTTTCTTTCTGAATATGCTCAAGTAGGTAAACCACCGCAGACTTCTTGCTAAGCCGAAAAGCCAGCATTTTATAAGGAAGTAAAACTGTTTGTAGTTAAATCTTTACTACAAGGAGGATATGAGTAATGAACAATAGGGGCAAGCTATTATGCACTTTGAGTGCTAAAACATAGAGGATGACATAAGTGGGAAACATCACTCAATAAAATAGTGTTACTAATACAGGGGCAGATCTCAAGGACTAAACACACACACAAGATAGCATAGGTTAGCTGATGGGTAAAAGCAGAGTTTCTTAAACCGGGCCTTCACCCTGAATAGGAGCCTATCTTATATGTTCCTCCCGCCCTGTACATACAGATTGCCCACATTAAATATCACCCCACCTGCACCTGTTGCATTTTTTGAGCCTTTTAACATTCAAGATGGCAGACCATGGATTCTCAGGCTGCCTGCAGACAGGAAGTGTCTTCTGACTGTGCCGCTCTGCATTCTGGGATTGCTGTCCTTTTCCTGGCCCCAGATCTGCTCTGTCTGTGCAGAGCACAGCAATAACCCACCCCATGTACTTTTCACCCCTCTCCTCGCCTCAGTATGTGATGCTTCTGCGGCAAGATGGCGGCGCCCGTATCCTAGAGTCCTGAACAGAGTTGAAGCCCAGAAGTGGAAAGAATAATAAGTAAATAAGTAAAAACTTGAATTATGTTAATTTTAGATGCTGAGGAATAGTTTTTAAGGGTTTGTGCTTTTCATTAAATGATGCTGATGGTTCAGTTTAACTGGAGAATGCTGATGCAGCTGATCTAAACTGCAACCAATCCCTGACATTTATTTCTTTATTTTTTATGTTAGAAAAAGTGTGTTTTATGAAAGCAATTTTTACTACCAGCAATCTGTTGCCATTGGCAATATACACCAAGTCTGTATGCCAAGGAGAGAGACGTACACACAGAACACTGCTGCTATGGCCACTGCTGAGGTGAGGGAGCTCACTCCCGCTTTCACATGCCCAGCAGCACCCCTCAGAGGAGAGGCTTTGATACCTTGCGACATGGCTTCTTGGGATTTCCACCAATGTCACTGATGCTAGGGGAAATTATTAGAAGCGACACCCCTGGGTATAAAAGCCTCTCCCTGAGGTGGGTACATAATGGGAGCTGGAAAGATGAGGGGGGAACCTACTCACCTTTGTAGATTAGATGGTGAAGATGCAGTGGAGAGCAGTAGTGAAACAAAGGAACTGGCACACTTATATGAACCTCTGAAGATGCCAGGTCGAGTCTGAAGTCTCCGGAGATCTTAAAATAACATGCTGGAAATAATTTTGGCACTCAAAAAGACACTGGGATAAAAAAAATGATCATTTTTTGTGGTTATTGTGGGGGGGGGGGGGGGGGGGGGTTACAGTTTAGGGTTATGTTTAGGAGGCAGGTTTAAGGTTAGGTTTAGGGGAGCAAAATTACATTAAACGTGTTTAATATACAAATATACGAATACTTTATTGACCGCCAAGTAAGTACAGGATACATACAAGGAATGCTTTTTGGAAGGGAGGTAACCCATTAGAGCTATAACCATTAAATATAAACATTAAACATATTACATTTAAACATTAAACATATTACATTTAAACATTAAACATATTACATTTATACAGTTAAACATATTTGCATATGATACTGGTGGTAACTCAGTGACATGGTGGAGACAGGCAGTTCGCGGCAGGTTAATCGCTAAAAAAAACATTTTTTTGTACCTGGAGGTTCTAGTCGAAAGTGCCAGGTACCTTCGGCCAGAGGGCAAATGTTTGAAAAAAGAATGCCCTGGGTGTGTTGGGTCCTCAGCTATTTTTTGCCTTTGAGCAGATTCTTCCCATGAATTGTTCCTCTAGGGATGGTAAGGGGCATCCTATAATCCGCTCGGCAGTCCTAGTAATCCTCTTCAGCCTGTTCTTGTCTTTGGCTTTAGCCCTGCAATACCAGACAGTGAAGGAGGAGGTCAGAAGTGAGCCTATGGCACCATTGTAGGTGTTTTTTTGGATCTTTTTAAACATACCGTATCTTGCTAGTTGTCTCAAGAAGTATAGTCTCTGTTGGGCCTTCTTCAAGATGACGGTAGCTTGCATGCTCCACTTCAAGTCCTACGTGATCACGGTGCCGAAAAATGTTGTGCTGGTAGCGATAGATTAAGTGATAAGTTAATGGGATCATTTCATGTAAACTTTTTGCCATATTTTCAACATCTAAATGTACTTTCCAATTATTATAATATATTAAGTCTATCATATCCCAGTCTCATATGTGGCATGGACATTTCTGCCAGCAAACTCTGAAATTTCCAACCAGTGATTGTGATGTACCGTATTTTTCGCCCTATAAGACGCACCTGCCCATAAGACGCACCTAGGATTTGGGGGGAGAAAAATAAGAAAAAAAATATTTTAAACCAAAAACGCACCATTACAGACAGTGTGGCATTCCCCTTTCCCATTGGCCGTGTGGGATGCCCCCATTCCATAGACAGTGTAGCATGCCCCCATCCCATTCCCCATATACCCAGTGTGGCATCCCCCTCCCATTCCCATATAGGCAGTGTACACCCCATTATCATAAGCAGTGTGGCATTCCCCCCTCCTATTCTCCATATAGGCAGTGTGCCCCCCATTCCCATTGGCTGTGTGGCATCCCCCTCCCCCCATTAGTATAGGCTGTGTAGCATCCCGCTCTCCCCCCATAGGCTGTGTGGCATCCCCCTCTCCCCCCATAGGCTGTGTGGCATCCCCCCTCCCCCCAATTCCCATAGGCTGTGTGGCATCATCTCTCCCCCATAGGCTGTGGGGCATCCCCTCTCCCCCATTAGTATAGGCTGTGTGGCATCCCCCTCCCCCCATTAGTATAGGCTGTGTGGCACCCCCCTCTCCCCCCATAGGCTGTGTGGCATCCCCCTCTCCCCCCATTTGTATAGGCTGTGTGGCATCCCCCTCCCCCCCCATAGGCTGTGTGGCATCACCCCCTCCCCCCAATTCCCATAGGCTGTGTGGCATCCCCTCTCCCCCCATAGGCTGTGTGGCATCCCCTCTCCCCCCATAGGCTGTGTGGCATCCCCCCAATTCCCATAGGCTGTGTGGCATCCTCTTCTCCCCCCATATTCTGTGTGGCATCCCCCCCTCCCCCCCAATTCCTGCTGCTTCTTCCTGGGCACATGTGAGCACCCAGGTCAGGGCAGCAGGTGGGCGTGGCCTGCACCGACTTGGTGCAGGCCACGCCCACCCGCTTCCCTGACCTGGGTGCTCGCATGTTCCCCAGGCGGAAGAAGCAGCAGGCGGAGGAGCGGCGTGAGCGCTGTCTCTGGCCCCGCCGCTGTCATCGCTGCCTGTAATAGACAGCGATCGCAGCGGCGGGGCCGGGACAGAGCCCCCGCTGCTCCTCTGGGCTCCTGCAGTGTAACAGGAAATGCGGGAGCGCCGGGAACGGGTGAGTTTTTTTTTTTTATTTATTTTTTTACATTCGCCCGATAAGGCGCACGGACATTTTCCCCCCACTTTTGGGGAAAAATAAGTGCATCTTATATGGCGAAAAATACGGTAATTGAGTATTATTATTGTTTATTCATACATTTATAAAGCCTTCTTTTTCCGTAGCTCAGTATAAAGTTGTCATTGCAGAAAGGGAGGGTAAAACATAAAGTATGTAAACTCATAAACTATTACAAATAAGATACTACAAAAAATATAGTCAATGCTAAAACAGGATACAATAGAAGAGAGAACCCTACAAGTCTAAAGGCTAAGGGGTGAAGACAAAAGGGGAAAGATCACAAATGGTTGGTATTAAGTTTGGTGTAATGTGCCCTGTGGAGACTATACAAGTTATGAAAGCCAGGTTAAATGAGTTTTGAGTGCTCTTTTGAAAGTTTTGACTGTTGTTAACTGTCAGATTGAGCTGGAGATAGAATTCAAGAGAAGTGTAGAGGCATGGAACCAGGAGTGAGACAATGTAACCAGGGTACAGGACAGGAGCATATCAGAGGCAGATCAGAGAGAGCCTGGCTGCAGACCTTTGTTGGTTTGGAGAGGATAAGGGGGCCCAGTCAGTTTTGATAAAACACAAAAGAGGGTGTTGCAGTAGGAAATGACCAAGGCATGCAAAAGTTTAGTGATGTCTGGAGAGGGGAAGGGAGGATTGCAAGAGATGTTTTTTAGGTTGCCGATAGTTGTTCAGTATGAATGAAACGGTAGTCCAAAATAATGTCTGGACATCATGCTTGGGGAGGTGCACTTATTGTAAAATTCTGTTTGCGAGAGAGTGAGAAACATAAAGGAGGAAATGGCTTTTAGTCAGATAGGAATAGGAAGACAAGATAGGAAAAAAAATAGATTAGGGCCAGTAAGGGTATGGTTGAGTGTTGTCTGCATAAAAAATGATACCTTGTGGTACACCTGTAACAGGTGTCCAGCTCACCAAAACCATAAAACTTAACATTTAATATTTCCATTAAAAACATACATGTCCTGTGGGAGGTGTAGTCCTCCCCCTCAAAAGGTGACGCGTTTCGGGGTAAGATACCCCTTAATCATACCTCCTTGTGGTACACCAACAGACGAAGAAAATTGTGTTTGAGCAGGATACAATAAATGATCAGTCTGAGAGATAGGGGTTGATTCAGAGCCAGGTGAGAAAACTCATTTTTAGGAGAGAAAACTGCTACTGACTTTTATTGTCTGCTATAGGGCTGATTCAACACTAGGTGAAAATTTACATCCAGTTGTTGAATCAGTCTCAAGGTAGACAATGAAAGTGAAGGGCAGTTTTCTCTCCTGAAAAAGGATTGCGTTTTCTCACCTGGCTCTGAATCGACCCCATAGGAGGTGAGCCAAGGAAGCGAGGCCTTGAGTTCCAAGAGAATAGAGTATATTGAGAGGAAGGTAGTATGGTCTTTATATGGGCATTATGGAATCATGGCAATCAATAGTGTTCCTTCCAAGTAAAATCTGGTACAACCAGAGGTCTAATCTAGTTTCTGACATTTGTGGATAGGCGGGTGTAAATCCAGCCTTGTGCTTACTTGTTAAAGATATACATATTATATTTATATTTTTCTATGGCAATAACAACCAGAGGCAAATTGTATTTTTGTTCTCAGAAATGAATAAACAATTCTTCAAAGAGATTGTACCTCCAGGGCCAGCTACTGCATTGCTACACCTCTACTTTCACATCACTATAGTTAAAGGCAGTGTTTCTAGACCGTAACTGAAAGCAACAAGAACGCTGAGTAGGCAACTTGCATACATAGTAAAGGTTCCTTTGATTTTATAGTGACATAATTGTATGAAGAAGACCGTGCCCATAAACCCAGTTGATGTTGTGCACATGCCCCACCTTCCAGTATCATCGCTGCATCAAAGCAGCCAGAGCTTTAAAGCAATTGTAATTAATTACAGGCTTTGGAAGATCTTTGCAGGGTGTGTCAATAGTTAGATAATTAATAGGGTTTGTTTTGTCAGACAATAGATCTGTATTTATTGTTTCAGATGGTAGGGCAAGATCGTCTATAAATCACAAATCTTAAAACATAATAACAATACATATCTTTGTTCAGCAGCATTTTAAAATGATGCACTAAGTATAACTGCATGATCATTTCTAAAAGCTGTAACATTTCAGGGGCTTAAAAGAAGCACAAATGAACCTTGTATATTTTAAGGGACTCTAAACCCAGTGAAAATTAACCAGCAAGCAGCTGGCCTGATGCCTGTCTCATGGCCTGGTCTTTGCAATGTGTGAGAAGTGGGCGCCACCCTAGAGAAGCTCTCAACTGGACCAGCAGACGTCTCCTTATTTCAGAATACCCCCATTTCTCTCTGTTTTTTGTACATTTATTTATAATTCTCTTTTACCTTTTTCCTTCTTGAATTTCACTTTCTTCTTCTTTTTGTTTTATTTCATGAATCCTCCATTCTCATCTCTTTTCTGTATCCCCTCCCCCAGTTTTTTATGTTGTTTCCACATTCCCTCCATCTTTCTCTTATCACACTCCTCCACTCTGCCTCCTTCTTCAGCTACTTCATTTTCCTATTTTTTACCTTCCCTACATTTCTCAAATTCTCTTTCTTTCTCTCTATCATTCTTACGTTATATTTCTTTTTTATTATTTATTTTAGCAATCTTTTCTCCTCCTACCTCCATCCTCTCACCTTCTCTTCATGTTACATTCTCTTTTCTCTCTCTCAATCTCTTTTCCACATTTCCCCTTATTTCTTATTTGTCTCCCTTCAGTCTTTTATTCTTTATTCCCTCTGTTTTTCTTGCCCCATCTCTCTGCCTTGTTCCCGTGTTCCCTCTGTTGCTCTCTGTCCATTTTGTATATGTGTGTTTGGGGGGCATCATCCTGAAATCTTGAACGGGGCGACACTTACCCTAAGGCCGTCTCATATGCTTCTCTTCAATTTCCAGCTGTGTAGGGTAGAAACCGTTTAAAAAAATTTTTTTAACATCTAATTTGTCTCAGCTTGAGCAAACACAGCCAGCCACAGTGGTCCCAGAGCTGACTCTGACCAGCAGAGCATGCTCTTAAATCTGTTCCATGACATTCTCATCCCAGCTCAGCCAGGACCCATAAATTGAAGAAATACGTTTCTCCTAAAATACATAAGGTAATTTAAATACAATCAGAGATTTTCAGGTGTTTTGAAATGGCTTATTTTACACTGTTCTCAAGGGGGATGAGGTGGGAGAAATTTAGTATGTGCCTGGACAGGGACTTAAACATTTTTTAACATAATGAGGAAAATGTTAACATAATGAGGAAAAGAAAACCAAACGAGGTCCCAGCTCTGATTTCGTTTTATTTGAACAATTACTGATATGTTTGCCCTTTTTTAAAGAAGTCTGCTGCAGTTATTGCTGACTTCGGAATACTATTATTCACATAATAATCTCTTGTGTTTCTGTGCTGATGCACAGATGTTATCTGGCAGCATGGCTAATTGCAAGGCGGGTACACAGCAATCCATAGATTAACATTCGTTTTAGATGTGAGATTTTTCTTACTAAAGATTGCCTTCAAGGTGCTGACCCAGGTCAGATAACCAACCCTCTGCAATAATCCACAGGCTTGGACTACATTTGTCCCCTTCAAATCTGGACAATCCCAGGGGGGGGGGGGGCAAGTCTGTGCAGTAGGTTTTTAATTTGGTTAATTTGGTTAGAGTTACCAGAGAGCAGTACCAGTTTGATGTGAGACCCCAACTCCACGTTTTTTGTTTCACATCTGTCATTAAGCTTCCCAAATTAACGATGTCCATAAAGAGAAAAAAATGTACAAGTAGGTCTTTTGATTCAGGTAAAGTTTCAGACTCCCATCTTGAGCTTTAGTACTCTAAATGCTGCTGCCTCTGTAATGCTCAAACACGACCAACAAATGATTGATCTACAGTAGGGGTTCCCAATAGGTACTAGTACCACTGGTGATACTTGAAATCCTATCCGTTGGTACTCGGCAATAATGAGAAAAAGTTAAGTGGTACTTCATAAAGTTTGGGAACCCCTGATCTACAGTATGCTGCCTTGATATAGTCTAGATAACTGTTGGCAGGTCAAAGATAATCAAGTCAATGCAAAAATTGTGTAAAAAATCTTATTTTATTATACTACAGGTACAACATACTACTTTTCTGGACCACAAAAAGGGTCAATACCCTTTTCTGGTTAACCTAATAGGGAGGAGGGTTTAGAAGCATGCGGTGTTCAGGACTTTTCTGAACTTTTATAAAGGGGCCTTGTCCTATTTTGGTCAATCTAACAAAGTAAAGGTTTAGATCTAAAATTATCATTTTACTACGCTGCAGGGGTGAGAATGACTTTTCTGTACATGTAGCATCTAAGCAAGCCATACACAAGCTGTGAGTATACAAGACAGCCTATGTAATATACTGTATTATTAGTAAAGAGGTTAACTGAAAATTCATTTTGCCTGGATAATGTCCCAAGCAAGGCACCCACAATTACATACATACAGAAAGAACATTCCTTTATTTTATTTCATTTTTGTTGTTATAATATCTATGCAGAAAATGACACTATACTATATATTTCAATTAAGTATAAATAATCAACTAACTTTTCTGTTTTTGTCAGCAGTTTTTTTTCTGAATCCACTAAACATATACTCCCCTTTTTTTTAGTCGACAAAATATTTCCAACTACACTGATGATTTAAAAACATCAAGGTCAAGAGTGATTTCCATAGAGGAAGACCCAATGCCCGAATGTATGTTAAAGGACTACAAACTTCTTGAAGACTGTATTAAAGAGGAGGGGACAAGCTACGGATTTACCAGTATTAAACTATTTGGTCAAAAAGGACAACCTTTTACTGTAACATCAGAGGAATTTTCCGAATCACGGAGCTTAACCCAAGCAGCAAAAGGAAATAGGTTATCTTTATATTCTGAGTTCAAAAGCCCAGAATCATCTAATGGAGGGCAAGGAGAGGGCATAATGCATAATAGTACACTGAAGGGAGAGTTGTCTGAAGACACAGAACATGCACATTACAGTCAATCAAGGACAGACATGTTCAAAATGAACAAATCGCCATTAAAAAACGAAGGAAATGCAACCTCAAAAATGTGTGGAAATCCAGATCATGTTTACAAGATAATGTTTGTTGGAAACTCAAATGTTGGAAAGACCTCCTTCTTACAGAGAGCTCATGAAGGATCCTGCAGCAAGGATATATCTTCTACTATAGGTGAGGAAGTTCTTAGCTTTGTTGTCTTAACCAGTTATGACCTCCTTCATTCACAAACTAGGACTATATATTGAAACAAACTGTTAGCACTGCTTTAGCTTAAAAAAAAGTAGTATTGGTACGTTAAAATACTTGTTTAAACCTCACAGGCCACAAACAACCTATAGAAATGGGCCTCTTGGGGCCTTATTTATGTTTACCCACCATTTAAGGACATTCCTAAGAAGCAACATTTCCCACTACCATCTTCTACACTGCATTCAATTACACATTTTCAAATACACTTTTTATGCACTATAGAACAACTTTACTTTTACATCAGCTTTTGTGTATGCCAGTGAACATAAGCTTTAGGTCAAATTAGTCATAAATGCATAAAACGGAATACAGTAAGCAAAGAGCTGTAATTAGATCCCAAACATGGGTTTCCACGTATTTACCTGCTAGCTTTTTATGGGACAGTGGGCTGGACATAAGATGACCATTGCTTTTTTGACCATGCAATAACATGGTAAGTGGTGGAGTTCTGTGATTTTAGAAACAGTCACTCATGTGCTCTATTAAAATAAGTATTTGTCTGGGCACTTTGCAGAAGATATCTTCTATTATCCTTCATCACTCTGTCTGTGTAATTGTCTCCAGACTGAACAGTGCGGCCTGCAAATATTGGCGTCATTCCAGCGATTTGGGATTCTTCATTCCTGTATAAAAGAAGTTGTTACAAAGGCATACTGATTGAATTAACATACTCTCATGTATGATAGAATAATGGATACATTATTGCATCTCTTAATATTGAATATACTGTTATAAATCATGGCTAGCAATAAATGTTTAGCTATCCAAACCAGGACTGAAATTCCGAGGCCTGAATTTAGACCTTAATCATTGTAGCACCTGAATCATTTTGTAGGCCTTGTATGGAAATTTAGAAGCTGGATAAAAATGGATCCCTGCAAGAGATTTCTGCCTGTACAGTAAGACACGTTACAGTTTTACATATTGAGGAAGGAGTGTATGCCCTCTGAGGCCTGACTATTTTGTAACTCATTGTCCAGACTAAAGAACAAACAAAACAATATGTTATACTTACCTTTGTTTCCTCGCACATGATCACTCCTAGTCTAGCACTTCTTACCTGATCACCAGAGCAGAGTGCCGCATTGCCTTGGAGCGATTGTCAGTCACATTCATCTTCACTATGGCAGTCTGACACCGCCCCCCCCCCCCCCCCCCCGCTGCCATCAGTCACAGTGCCCACTGCACTGCAATGGATGGGTCGTGTCAAGGACTTGTACGCTCCCTCTGTTGTGGTGAATAGAGGGGGCATGCCAGCATCACTGTGACTGATGGTGGTGGGTGGCAAACGGTTCTGGAAATGGATGTGATCAAAGATTGAGCTTGCTCGGGTGATCAGGTAAGATACAGTGCACCAGATAAGGAACATTCATATTCGGCAACAAAAGCTAAGTATAGCATTTTTTTGAAAACATGGACAACCACTTTAAGTTAAGCCTTTTTGTTGTGGCAGGTAATTTTTTTAAAATTCTTCTAATGGCTGGGTTTAAAACCAAAACATAATTGTCTTACCTCCTGGGCAGGTCATTTCTGGTATTGTGCTCTTAGAAGGATGTACTTGTAGATTTCTTGTGTCTTGGTTCAGCATACAGCCCACATACAATAGTTATTTTTGCAGTAACTGAAAGAAATAGAAAAGCAGAGGTAGAAGCAGCTTCCTCCTTGTACACTGTGAATGGTGCATCTCAAACCGTGTAATACAGGAGAGAGTTGGGTCCAATTCACCACTTAGTCCTCAAAATTGGGCTAAATAACGCAACAATTGCTGTATGCAGCAGCACACCTGGAGGAATCAGCTGCACATGAGGTAAGGAAATGAAGCTTTGATTTTACACTTAGCCCAGAGAAACCCTTTAATTATGGTGTAGGCTTTACTATAAGATGGTTTTCTCTAGGTAAATATTGAAATGGCCAGAGAACGGTTTGCTCTGGGTGGTTGTTTTTCAATATTTCTGATTCAAGACCTCTATTAGTCCAACACGGGGGATATACTGGTCAAGTCAGGGAGTCTAGCCTAAGAGGCTGCTCTGGACATTTAAAGTCCTTTTATCAATAGCAGTCCAAGAAAAAGAACCTTGCTGATAGGGACTTGGAGAATATCAGTATCCATAAATAATTATGTGGAATCCATATTTGGAGTTATGAGTGGGATCTGTACTACGTTTTTCTCCTGTAACATAGTAGCGGCCTTTTTTCTTTTCCATTAGTCTGGGGTATACCCAGCAACAAGCCAGGCCGTGATCTGCCCCACCCACAATGTGATTCCTGGCCAGCTAATGAGGCTGATGCTATAGAATTGGGGCAGAACATAGGCTGGGATTTCTTGGCTGGGAGTATTGGGGCCTGATATAGGGGTGTGGGGGAATAACAACCACACTGATCCCAAAGCAATGTGCGACACGTAGAATTCTCCCGGGTCTCCCTATGACCAGTCCATTTCTCGTAGTAGTAGAAGTTTTTAGGTAGGACTTTGGGAACAAACATTTATAGTTTTGCTGCAAGTATAAGTAGGACTCTCTAGAAGCAAAGCTCTCTACCATAGGGGAACTATTGAATTGCTTAGTGCTCTACGATAGCCCCTGGACTGGCTGGAGTTATTGCTCCATTTCATCTCACATATGAACAAGACTAGTATTTTAATACTAAGAAAAATGAGATGCAAAACATTTCCTTGTCTTGCTGAACAGGAAGCTGGTCCTTCTTTAATCTATAGATGGGAATCCCACAAGGCTCCACCTTCTCTACTGGCTAGACCAGTGGTGACATACCAAAGCTTCAAGTCATGTATTAGTTATATGCAAAAATGAAACTATAGATGTTCATAAATTAAGAAATATGTAATGAGAAATGACATAGGGAAACAGTATTGAACAAATAAAGAAAGATAGGTGCAAAATGCCAGGGAAAGTCATGACACCAGCTAAAATCTATCAGTATTTGGGAAGCAATTCTACCACTTAAGGCAAATTAATATCAGTTTGATGGCCCATAAAGGGTGCTCCATTACCAAGGTGCCACACAAATCTCATAAAGGGTAAAATCAATGGGCACTCTCAAGACCATTGCACCCTTGCTGTTGCAAAACATAATGAACAACTACTGAATATTTCAGTGAGCACTGTGGGCCATAATCCAAAAGTGAAAGGAACATAATTTCACCATAAACTGGCCACAGCCAGGTGCTCCTCTGAAGATTTCAGACAGAGGAGTAAAAATAATTATCAGAGGAGTTGTCCAGGAGCCAAGTATCATCTCTGGAGATCTACAAAAATACCTGGAATCAGCAGGTACAATTATTTCAAAGAAGTAATGCATTCAACCCCCACGGCCTGTATGCACGCTCACCAAGCAAGACTCTATTGCTGAAATAAAAGCTTGTTGAAGCAAATTTAAAGTTTGGTCAACAAAATTTGGACAAGCCTGTGAAATACTGGGAGAATATAGTCTGGTCAGATAACCCCAACATTTAACTCTTTGGATGCCTTAATACACATAATGTTTGGAGGTCAAAGGGCACTGCATATTACCCCAAAACACCATACCAACAGTGAAGGGAACATCATGGTGTGGGGCTGTTTTTCAGCATACAGCAATGGCGCATTTCATATAATTAAGGGAACAAAGGCAAATAGACAAATATACCAAGAATTTTAATAGAAATCTGCTGCCATCGACCAGGATGATGGAGGTGAAATCATTGGTTTCTTAGAAAGAAAATAAAGCTGCTAGAATGGCCCAGACAATCACCTGATCATAATCCAATTGAAGACCTATGAAGGTACCTAAATCTCAGAGTTTGTAGAAGGATTCCACAGGACCTTCAGGATTTGAGGAGTGTTTATGCGTGGAAAAATGGGGCAAAATCAGACCTAAATAATGCATGTAACTAGTTTTTCCATACATCTTTAAAAGGTCATCACCAAAACAAAGGCTTTTGTATGAAGCATTAAATACATTTCATCAAGCGTGTTCAATACTATTTCAATGTGACATTTCACATTGTTAAACCTAACTTAATTTATGGACATCTGTGATTTGATTTCCTTGCATATAATTGGAAGGGTTGTTATCAACATCTGGTGAGAATTTCATTTGAATAGCACCTTTAGAAATATATTTACTTAAAACATGTGTTCGGTGCTTACCCCTCTGTAGATGTAAGCAGTTCAGACTTGTAGCGTCTTTTTTTTAATTGCTTTGTCAGGCAACTCCCATAAAATATAAAGAAACAGAAAATGGGCAGCTCCCATTATCTCTTATCACCAACATGCTGTATACTGACCATAATGGTAAACATCATGCCATATATGTGTGTTTATTGGTATTTAAAGATTATGTAATCACACTGTGGTAAAGGGAATTTCCAGGAGCAATTGAAAATCCCCTATTGATTTCTTCCTTGTAGTGATACGAAGCAGTCTGTCACAACATCCAGGAGATGGCAGGTCTCTGAAGACCTCTACAGACCAAATCTGATATTGCAGCATGTTTTATCCCTGAATACAAAGGCTTGGTTTCACACCAGTGCGGATGCGGAGCGCTCATGCTTTCGGACAAGCTCCCTGCAGTCGCCTGTGAAAAGCTGCCCATGGTAATCTATGGGAGCATTCAGATGTACTTTAGGTGTTTGTCGAGCGCTTAGAGCCCTCCACAAAAGCATTGGCAGCAGCGCTGAAAGCCCTCCACACACCGCACACAGCAATTGCGGGGCGCTTGCCCTAAAGCTCGGCTTGGTGTGAAACCATCCAAAAAGAATGCTTAGAGGAGGATTGTGGGATGTCTATATAGCCTTATAGAGATGTCATATTCAAATCAGAGATTTTTGTTTTTTGACATTTGTTTTGTTTTGATTTAATTGTGACATTTGGGCATAACAATGATAATATAGTAATGTACTTATATAGCAACTGAAGTTTTACAAACAAAAAAAAGTAATTATACCTACAATTCAGATTGAACTTGAACCTAATCATTGATCTTTGTTATGATATTAGGGTAGTAGACCTGTGTTTTTGCTCTGTGGCTGTCATCCTGGATGAGTACAGAAATTAAATATATATTAGAGTTAGCAGAGTTCCAAATGTTGGGGGTAGATTTGGCTGCATGGTGCACACGCAACCTTGGGTTTCTGCCAGGAATACATGGAGACGCGGTGCAAGGTGTGTTGTTTTCCCATTAGACATTTGGAGACCTGTGTCTAGCGCATCACAATGCACAATGCAGCAACTCTGTGTAAAGTCTTATGGTTCATTTTTCATTATGTGGAATACTTTAATACACATACAAGTATTATATTCTACTGAATATTTGCAATGAAATTTGGCAGTTCTGAGGTCCCGGGTGCGGGATTGTGCAGCACCACCTGCCAATATATTGTAAACCTGATTGCTTAAAGCAGCTTGTTTTTTTTTAAATAAAATATAGCCCCAACTACCTTTTTCATTTTCAACGTGTGCAACAGTTCTCATATTCAGTACAACCACAGCTCTATAGTCAGTGGTGTAACTACAATCCCATCAGTCCCAGAGCAAGCTTTGGACTTGGGTCCCCCACCAGACTGTGCTTCTGACACTCCCCACAATAAATGTCATACAGAGGGCGCACACCAATCCTACCTGGTTCAGAGGGGTGAGGTAAGATGTCACTTGTCTGAGCCACATAGGATAGAGAACAACATGCAGAACTTGTTGGTGATTTTAACTGCTCCCTGCCCCCCCCCCCCCCACACTGGCACTGCTATGTTCAATACAGTGGTGAGCCTCCCCCCTCCTCACACTGCTGGGTAGCTTGGCTGGACAATCATGGTCCCAGGCCCCTCATGTGACCCCCCTGATCATGGACCATATTGCAATCAAGATCTTTACACCACTGCCTATAGCTGTGCCTTACGGTACACTGATTTTATTTTTATGGCTGCAACTCTTAAAGCAGACCTCTAAGTATGCTGCATGCGGCCCCTTAGTCTGACACTGACTAAGGCAACTAGATAGTCTCTTCTTATTTTATGGCTTCCATAATTCACAAAAAGTTAGCCAACCATAATTTGCCACGAAGTGTTTAACCCGACAGTCAATCTTTCGAAGAGATTACTTATTCATCTTTATATTGACTTACTACCGAGGATTCACCTCATAGAATGCATGTGTAACTCTGCATTGAGCTTAACTTCTTGTTGTAGGTCACTGAGGTCACAAGTTACACACAGGACTGCAAACATGAGAGAGGACAGTCTGGGCAAACATTAAAAGAAAAACAAATACCTACCACTTCTCACCTGCAGCTAATACTCACCTGTTCCCAGGATCCAGCTCCATGGTGTATTAGCACAGGGAAATTCTAAAGCACTTGCCTACCATTTGAGAGCAAATTGGTGAATGTGCCCCAGCCCTGCCAGTCACAGCTCCTACAACATATCATGCTCCACTAACTGCTACAAAAGGGGCCCGCCATGCCCTGCCTTGGGGTGCTCCCTGTGTGTGAGGTGGTGGGGGCATACCTAGGGGCTACAGGCCTGATCTTAGGGGAGTATTGGACTGCTGCACCTTGGCAAAGCAGCTGCGTGGGGAGAAAGGGTAAGTATTTATTGCTTTTTATGTTTACCCAGAGAGGAACTTTGGAGGCGGCCTGTAAGCATACAGAGAATGATGAGACATCCGTGTATCTTTATTTATATCACTGTAGGACTTCCTGTGCTGTGTTTAACCTGACCTACCTTACCACAAGTTCAAACACTTGTTTTCTTAGCATGGAGAAGTGAACTACTTGGATCTGGTCATATTATAATAGCTATTTATTAACAACAGATGCTGCCAATATTCAGCACTTACTATGATCCAGGGTAGCACAGCACAGATTGCTACTGACATTCTTTAACTGTGACATATTTTGTATGACAATCATTAAAGTGGACCAATCATCTAAAAGATTCCAGGACCAGCCGCTAGCCTGCCCCTGGGGCATCCTATGCCGGGTGCCCCATTGTGTGAAACCCTCCAGGGCATTGGTAAACTTACCTGATCCCACCGGCTCCCCTGATTGGTCCACTTTAAGTCACTTCTACACCACTTTGTCTTTGTTCCATTGACCTGAAATGTGTCTCTGTGGTTTATCTATACATCTATTTTATTTCATAACACCAGGAATGGATTATCAGATTAAAGCCTTAACTGTGGACAACAAGCAATATCTACTTCAACTATGGGACACAGCTGGCCAGGAAAGGTGTGTAAAAGTCCAGCCTCCTGCCTCTCTGTCCATTTTGTGGAAGACCTGTTTGAATCCTTGATGTCAATTTTACATTTTTTTCCTTTAATAAATGAATTACATGTTTGCCTAGACTAAGCCACCACTTAGCCTGACTGACTGTAACTGATTAATTGAAAAGCATATTCACTCAATGCTGCTTGCTATTTGACCCCTACAGGTTTCATTGCATCACACAGCAGTTCTTTAGAAAAGCAGATGGTGTAGTGATCATGTATGATGTCACATGTACCCAAACCTTCACAGCAGTGCCCTACTGGCTGAATCTCATACAAGTAAGTGCAATAAACAGGAACCATTCCCAATGAGGAATGTATAATGTATGGCAATCATGAGAATGTAAGCTACGTGCAGCTTATAGTTGCATACCTTTCAACTTTTCAGGGTGGGAAAGAGGGACAATTGTTAAATTAGGCCACACCCCCTCATTGATTGATGGATAAGAGATAGGATGTAACAGTTACAACAATATAAACACTTTGAATGGGCAAATGACTCATGTATTGCTGCAGATCTGCACGTTACACCTCAAAGAGAAAGAAATGAGAACGAGGGACAGGGGGTCATGGACCCAAAAGAGAGACAGTCCCTCCAAATCAGGAACAGTTGGGAGGTATGTAGTTGTACTTTGTTGTGTTAAGGTTGTCATTTTTACTTGAAGGTCATACAGTATGCAGTGCAGCAGGGTTTTATTAAAAAAACAGAAAGGTCGATTGAAGTCCAGCCTTAGCTGGTGCAGGGGTGGATTTTGGCATTAAAAATAACAAATGAAGCTTAACTTACAGGTGCTGACCACCCGCTCGCCTGCTGGGGGCAGCAGTTCCGCTATATGAGCTCCCACCCTGGCTGTGACTAGTCAGGCAACCAGTGTGCAGCAGCATTCTCCCACCAATCAACAGGGGAGTGGAGGGAAATAGTAAATTAGTACCTGGTGGGGGACATTAGCAGTAGAGTGGAGGCTAGACTTCCACCTTAAAGAGGAACTATGTTCAGAAATGACCATAGTCCCTCTTTAATATGCAGCCGCGGGGGCAGCCAGGGTCAGGTTGCCTCACTTTGTATTACACAACTAAAAGAAGGAAACGGGCCGCCTGGGTACTCATCTCTTCCAGGATCCTTCTACGGCTGCCGTGGAGCAGCCTGTCAGCTTGCACGGGCAGACCCAGGTGCTCTGATAGGCTCGGCCACCATCCGCACCAATAGGCCGCTGGCGGTCATGTTGGATATGCAACCTGGAACCCACACAACCCTTTTAGTGGCGCCTTGCATGGGCTGCACAGCTGCTGCACATTAAAGAGGGACTACGGCCATTTCTGACCCACGACGGGGGAAGAGGGAGTGGTGGAGGACGAGCTGGAAACGGTGCCAGAAAACAAGGCAATGGCAGAGGACAAGACAGCGGCAGAGGAGATAGGGGATGAGCCAGGGGACCAGAGTTGACTGGAGGTGGTGGTGAATATGGTTCTTCAGCGCACCACAGGTAAAGCGTGATCCATGTGGTACTTGCATACCTCATGGTAATTGCCATGCCAGTTACACAATATCTAATAATAACTGCCATCATAAGCCAACACCAATAAAGTGTTGCCATTATAGAACAGTTTAATTCTACCATCTAGTGGTCAACATAAGAAACACATGCACCAACATACTGTATTGTTACGTTTTTACATACAATTCGAAGTCACTTCAAAGCCAATCTCAGTCGGATGATCATTTGGGAGTTAAGGAGGAGAGTTAATTGAGGTGTATTTCTCAAGAAACTGCTACATATTTAAAAAAACATTTACAGAGCATAGGAGAATTGTCCAGCAGTGGAGGAATCAAAAAAGTGTAAACTAGACTAAAAGATTTGTGAACTATAAGTGCTTCCTATACCCACCCATGGTGGTGGTATGCATTGCCCAAAAAGTTGTGGGACAGTTAAAGTGGACCTATAACCTTCATGTCCTTTTAACATCGCCACTGGGGCATCCTAGTTTGGGGTGTCTCTATAGTTAAAGATTCACTAGAAACTAGTATGCCCTTATGACGGGGAACAGGAAATAGCTACAGATTCCTCATGTGAGTATAACTATGCAAACATAAGTATCTCTCTGATGGCGTGACTAGGTAGATTGGTTTAGAGTCCCTGTAAACAGGTCCCCCTGACCCGAAGAGTTGCAGCAGTTTAGGCCTGCTTCAACTCCAGATTGCACCAGTGCAGATTGGCAAAGGGTAAGGAGTGAGTGCTAAGAAATTTGCAGCTTCTAAAGGGTGGGTGGTAAATCCTGCTAGTGGATGCTCATAGACACATGTGGAAGGCTGGGATGGGATAGGATCAAGGATAAGAACTGAGCTAGGGAGGCCAGATACCCCAGCTAATACAAAAGAAAGAGAGACCTGAGCTTCTTGGCCAATCCCCTGTGGCAGGGAGCAGAGTGGTGCATCAGGCATCTGTATACATGGAAAGCTAACTGTGTGTTCACTACAAAATGCAGTATGGAGCTTATGCAGTATGGCCTTGTCACAAGGAGATTATGGGACCACAACAAGAAACTTCCCAATGCCCTGTATACTTCAAACTCTAATGGTCTGGTGACCTCACCCTTAGGAATCTCAATTACTGACTGGTTCAGGTGTTGGGCTATACAATTACATTTTATCTCATTTGGAGGTTCTAGGCATGTACCCCCATCTTTCGTTCATTCACTCAACCACATCTTAATATGTATAAAAAAAATAAACTGTATATTTTTTATACATATTAAGATGTGGCTGAGTGAATGGGTGAAAGATGGGGGTACATGCCTAGAACATGCCTAGAACCTCCAAATGGGATAAAATGGCCCTGTATACTTACTGTTTAGGTTTTAAATGTATTACTAGCTTTGGGAAATACTGGTGGACCAAAATCCAGGATTTTGACTATCCTGGGTTTTGGTTCTCGCCCCCGGGGAACCCTGATCTGGGTTGTCCCGCCGAAGCCAACTCACCTCTTTCCGGTCCTACGGCGCACGTGCGGTCTCTTGTCCAATCAGCGCTCGGAGCCGATGACATCACATGGTCTAAGCCTTCGCCTAAGGCCAGCGGCTCCGAGCGCCCTGAGGGCTGCATACCCTGCTTCCCTCTAACAGGGAGCGGGCCATCCAGACATGCCTGGCGCGCGGCTGCTAAAGGGATAGCGAGGATGGATCAGGAAGCAAGGTAAGTGTATGGGGTGACCTGGGGGGGGTTCACGCAGTGGGGCATCCCGATTTTGGATGCCCGGAGGGAGGGAATCGACTGGCGTGGGTTTTGGTCTACTTTAAAAAGAGAAATTAAAGGCATAGCGCAAATAGTTCAAAAGCATATCTGGGATGCACAACAAAATACATGTACTGCTACCAGGACTGGTTTAAATGTGGTGAAGGCCCTTGCATGTAACTATAGATCAATCACTGCTCTTGTTAAAGCTATTGACAAACCAAATAAAAAAAACAAAACAAAAGGGTAGTAACCTTTTTAGCCCTGCGGGCGATAGGTCCTACTTGTTGGGGGAGTGTGAGTGTTGGGTGCAGCGGATAAATATTAGTGGTATAACAGGAACTTGCTTTACTGGAACATGGAGGCAGTAAGAGAATGTCACCTTACATGGTGGCTAGAACACAGAGAAAAGAAGGAAGAGCCAGTCATAGAGATCACAGATTGATATACAGGAAATAACACAGCAGAAAATTACATTAAAAATCTACAGGCGACCATTGGTCACAGCGCCATCTAGTGTCATAACCTGTAATAGCCGCAAACTACAATAAATCTAGTAAAAGTCACTAATCACTCTCAAAGACAAGCTGTAAGCTGTTGAAAAAGTATTATATCTCCAACACTGCTCCTGCGCGTCAGTAACTCACACGTTCACTGTATCAAATCACGTACTGGCCAGGCACAAACTCCTTTCATCAGATTGTACCCCTCCACCAACGATCACAGTGGAGCAGATACATCCTCTCCATTCACTGCAATGGAGGGGGTGTGCCAAGACCAAAGTGAATAAAGGATGTGGGTGCGCCCCTGTGACTGATGACGGGGGGAGGCGCAATCCGTGCACGAAAGTGCTGGTGAATGGAGTTCCAACACAGCCAGTGAGTTGCTGATTGCCGGGAATAAGACCGATCATCTGCGGGGGACAAAAGGTGAGTACCCTTTTGTTAGCTTCTGTGAGTGGCCAATCCCAAGGGCGCAACAGGAGGCATCAAAAAACAGCCTCACATATATGAAACATCCTTGGAGCTTACAAAAGTGAAGAGTGTCATTTATTCCCAACAGGAAAAAGCTATTGATGATATTGTCATATTACTTGCCGGCAACAAAACAGACTGTGAATCTGAAAGAAAAGTGACACCTGAGGACGCAAAGAAGTTGGCTCGGGTATGTGTAAAAATATTTATTTTCTTAATTCAGAGATATTTTTACAGCTGAAATCAAAGCATGAAATATATATATATATATATATATATATATATATATATATATATATATATTCAGGTTAAAAGGGACATTCCAGGAAACGCTTGCCAGCTTGCTTTCTGCTTTTCCCATGCTGGCTGCGAGGGGTTGCATCTTTCATTCAGCCTTCATTGAGCTGTCTTTATTATTTTTTTAATAAGCTCTAGTAAACTCTTGCCCTTCTGCTCATGCATACATAAGTAACCGCTGCGCTGTTTAAGACTATGAAGCTCCGTGACAAGTATATTTTATTGTTGAGGGAACTATTTATTACAGTAAGCAGAAGGGAGAAAGTACAGTAGGGTTTATCAGGGAATGCAAAGTGCTGGTAAATAAAAGATGCAGCCCCTGTTAGCCAGCCTGGGACCCGCTGAAAATAGGCTAATTTAACCCTCGGCTTAGAATATCCCTTTGAGACTGCAGCTCTGCATTGTTAAGGCTATGTGTAAAATCAAAGCAAAGTTTACCTACCTGCCATGCAGATGAATTATCTTGGTTTGTTGCTGAATAAAACAATTGAAGGTGAGATAGCGCTTTTTCTTTACCCAAACTCCCAAATTTTATTTTTCCGCTGCCACCTTTTTTTAATTCTGAGAGCTTGAGAGCTGGTATCATACTGTGAAGAACACACCATCCCCTGTGTTTGCAGAGGCATGCATCTAATTTCTCTGCTTAAAGTGGACCAACACCCAGGATTTTGACTATCCTGGGTCTTGGTCCACTTCGGTGGGGCACCCCCGATCGGGGTGCCCCGCTGTGTGAAACCCCCCCCGAACCCCCCGAAAACTCACCTCTCCCCGCTCCCAGCGCCGACGGACAAGACTTTGACAGCCGCGGACAAGCGGCTCCTCCTCCGCCGCCTCCCGCGCGTCACTCTTGATGCGCGCGCGCCCACGCCGGCCATTCACAGACGGCCGGCGCGGGCGCGCGCACGTCTAGAGGGGCGCGAGGGAGACAAGGTAAGGGAATTTGGGGTGTTTGGGGGGGTTTCACCCCGCGGGACATCCCGATCTCGGATGTCCCGCGGGGAGGGAGGTGATCGGCCCGGGAATCTTATAGATTCCCAGGCCGATCACGGGAGGGTGACGGTCCACTTTAAAGGGACTGTGAGCCCAAATGAAAGAAACAAAAAAGCACTGCAGCCCTGGCTGGTCCATCGCTCAGAAATCTCCTGGCATCATGCACACTCTCTTAATTGCAATGGCAATGATGAGTTACTGTGACTCTTGCACATGGCGGGGGCATCATGTGAGGACGCCGGCAGCCCTGTTCTCTGAATCCAGGTGGTTTCTGAACGGACTGGCCAGGAGCTGCGGCGGGAAAGAGACGGTAAGTGTCTTTTTGTTTCTTTATGTGGTTTTACAGCCCCTTTAAAGCAGATGTCCCGGTTGGCACACATCTACAGATATGTGTTGAAGCGGCAACACCAAGGTGCCTCTGTGTAGCTGCAGTCCTAACTCTAATCTATGACAGCACCACTGGGACATACAATGCAATGGATAAATTAGGAGCAGCTTACCTGAGGTTGCACTATACCTCGAGTGCAGCACATGGGGAGGAAGAGGTCAAAAGCCTCCATCATCATGTGCTTGGACAAAATCAAAAGATACAAAGGTAGGTGACAGACGCTTAGGACACTTTATAACTAACCTGGAAGCAGGGCATGAGCAGGGCAATTAGAATAGACAAATATTAAAGGAGCCACATGACACAACCCTGTTAGGAACCTATCCTGTAATCAGTCTCCAAAATGTAGTTAAATATAATAACCACCCAGTTCTTTTGTCCCAGCCTGTTTCTTATTTAGTGTTTGATGTAAAGCAACAGTTTCTTTGTTTTCAGCATCCTTCTGGCTGCAGAAAACTGTCTCTTTCCTCTGCCTCTGTAGTATATGTCCATCAAAGTAACAATTCGCTGCTCAACATTCTCTGAGCCCTCTATCCCCCCTACCTTTCTACCTGCTCATTTGCATATCCACCCGCTGGCCTCAGAGCTGAGTCAGGAATTTACAGCCTTGTCAGTAGTTCCCTTATAACATCAATCTCTCCGTATAAGCATTTCATTCCCTTCCCTAGTTTTGACATTGTATTTGAGAATATAACATCAATCTCTCCGTATAAGCATTTCATTCCCTTCCCTAGTTTTGACATTGTATTTGAGAATATATATATATTTAAGCGGGTCTACAAGCTGGTATTATGTGTGCAGAAATCTGTCCCTATAATAATGTTGCCAATAATGGTGTTGGCACACTTCCCTTGAAGATTGTAGGTCTGCTTTCAAGTAAATTTGTTCATATATATATACAGTAATTCAGAATATTTTTACATTAGGAGTACCGGCTGTTGTTTATGGAATGCAGTGCAGCATCGGGAGTGAATGTCACAGAATCTCTGATTCAGATCGTCAGGTAAATAACTACTTGTAGATATAACTGATACTCAGCATTACAACAAGGTTTGTGACATTTAACCAGGGCCATGAAGGCGTGAACTGTCTAAAGCATGTTACAGAGAGGGTGCAAGTCAGCTGCTTTACCTACATTGTTACACTGTTTGCTCTGATTGCTTCCCAATACACGCACCACTCCTGCATATTGGAGAGAAAGAGAAGACCTGCATACTGGAGGGATACTATGCCCACTTCTGCTTGATGGCTAAAGGCTTCTGAGAGAGCCACTGTGTCTAAGGTGTTGAGGGACTGCTGGACTGTGAAGGGAAGGACGCTTTACATTTCTGAAGGGTGTCTGTCATGTCCACTCGAAGAAATGTGTAGTTTTTTGTTGCTGATTGTCGGCAAGGAGCATACAGGACAGGTACATGGAAGAGAAGAAAAGACAGAGCAGCTTTTGCCCTGCCTGTGTAGGCCTCACCCTTTCTGCCAAGTGGAGGTAAGCTTTAGGAATCATCTCTTATGTTCAAGATGGTACATTGGTCTGAGAGTGAACAACCTGCACTACCCATTTTATGCCACTGTGCTCTTTGCCACCAAGAGGCCTCAGTATGCCACACCAAAGCCACGTTAACCCCTTTTCTTCCAGATATCATGGCACCCCCTTCTTTGTGTCATCGCACTCCTTCTTTCAACTTCTTGTGTCATCATGACCCAAGTGGTTTATAGCAAACCCAATCTGTTGCCCATCTGATACTTATTGTTTTGTAGACTCTGTACCCCAACCCAATCTGATACTGACTGGTCTGTACCCCAAAAGAGTGTGCTGCATAGTTCATCTGTAGGAAACCAGAACTGTGTTTAATATATGCTCCAAACATGCACATGCTTTGCTTGATCAGTATGAAGCTAATGTTGTCACAAGTCAGGGAACCCCAACTGAGATTTTTGAGCTCCCTTGGGCACCCTGAAAACTTTTTGGTACTATTTTGCCATGTTAAAATGCTTCTGACTGCAAGCCTAATGACAAGGAGGGGGGTCCTAAATGCTCCAGTATGATGTAACATTCTGGAAAACAGTGTGATTCCCCTTGCTGGGAGTAGACCTTTGATGATAAAAGAAAGTCTTTTGGTGTTAAAGAATTTGGCCAAGCACCCAACCCCAAGAATGCATCATAAACTGGACAGGCCCTTTATCAGTGTCTAATCTTACTGCTTTCATATTGGAGAAAACTGTGTCTTAAAAATGTAAGTAAGCGACCACCCTATTCATTCAGTCACTGACTCACTACACAGCCATGGAGGAAGCAAGCCTCACCTTTGATCCCCCTGCACCTGAGGGGAGTCCGCCTTCGTGTTCTCCACTCCCGGGATGTAAATGGCTGAGATGCATGGGACATTGCTCTCTGCCCAAACAAAGATCAGAGATACCTCCCTGAGGGCACTCCTGCTGTGAGTCCCTCCTTGGTGATTGATGTAAGCGACCACCGTCCGATTGTCCGATCGGACTTGAACTGGCAATCCCTGCAAGAGAAGAGTCAAGCGAGACAGAACCAACCAAATGGTCCATAGCTCCAAAATGTTGAAAGGGGTATGAGACTCCTGAGACCCCCATAACCCCTGGAACTGATGTTCCCTCCAGAAGCCCCCCCAGCCCGACAGGCTGGCGTCCGTGGTGACCGTTTCCCAACAAGGGGCCAGAAAGGATCTGCCCTTCAACAGATTGCTTGACACTTGCCACCACTGAAGGGACTGCTGAGCCCGGGGAGACAGCAGACAAGACTGATCTAATGACAGCGGACATCTGTCCCAAGTCGCTAGAAGATGGAGCTGAAGCGTCCTCATGTGAAACTGGGCAAAAGGGACTGCCTCGAAGGAAGCCACCATCAAACCTACCAGTCTCATCCCTAGCCAGATAGACGGGCGAGGATTGGATAGTAGAGGCCGAATCAAATCTTGGATCAGAAGAATCTTGGGCTGAGGAAGGAACACCCTGGCCTGAAAGGCATCCAGAGTCATGCCCAGAAACGAAACCTCCCTGGACGGGGAGAGGCAGGACTTGGGATAGTTGATCACCCAGCCGAACCTCTCCAGCCTGTATACCACCACCCTGGTGTCTAGCTCTGCTTGGCTGAGAGAGGAAGCCAAAATGAGAAGGTCGTCCAGATATGGAACAATGCGAATGCCCTGGACTCTGAGGAGGGCCATCGCCCCTGCCAGTACCTTGGTGAACACGCTCGGAGCCAAGGTAAGCCCGAATGGAAGGGCCACAAACTGAAAATGCTGATCTTCCACCACGAACCTGAGCAATCTCTGGTGTGCCGGGAAGATAGGTACATGCAGATACGCATCCTTGATGTCTATTGATGTCATGAAGTCCCCCTGATGAAGAGAATCGTCGGTTGAACGCAAGGTTTCCATGCGAAACTCCCTGAAGCGGATAAACCGATTGAGGAGCTTCAGATCCAAAATGGGTCGAACGGAGCCGTCCTTCCTGGGCACGTGAATAGACTGGAATAGAATCCCAAGCCCCTTTCCGCGGAAGGCACTGGGCAAATGACAGCCATGTCCAGCAGATAACTCACTGCCATCCGGAGCCCCTGTGCGGCCAGTGGATCCGAAGGCACTTGAGACCTGAAGAATCTGGGAGGAGGCCGGATCTCGAATTCCAGCTTGTAACCGGAAGACACCACTTCCAGAATCCATTTGTCTGAGACCTCCTGGTCCCAGACCTGGAAGAAGTGTCGCAGCCGTCCCCCCACCCGCAAGGGTGAGGGCGCCCCCTCATTGCTGAGCTGGCTTGGCAGCGGGCTTGGGTTTGGAACTCCATTTGTGACCTGGACGGGCACGACCTCTGCCTTTACTCCAGGAATCACCTCTGAGGGTAGGGAAGGCCAAAACTCTGCCAGTTCTGGCACCACGAAAGGAAGGGTTAAAGGAGGGCGCCCCCCGAATTGGACGACGTTGCCTCTTACGCTGAGGTAACTTCCCTCCTTTCGTGAAAGAATCTAATCTTTCACCAAAGAGCCGCAACCCCACAAAGGGAAGTGCTGTAAGCGACTTTCTGGCCACAAAATCAGCCGCCCACTGGCGCAACCACACCGACCGCCGAATAGCTACAAGCAAGGCCGAGGTTCTACCACACATGACCATGGTGTCATCCAAGGTGGCAAGCACAAAGGACATGAACAATTCACATCGCTTAAGGGCGGCGAACTCATCACTAGCCGGGTCAAGCCTGGAAGTACTCAACAGGTTCCTGACCACAGACCTGGTAGCCACTGCAATAAGCACTGAAGCACAAACAGGCTGCAAGGCTGAACCGACACTAGCAAAAGCGTGGCAAGCCATCTGATCAATGCGTTTATCCTCACCATCTTTGAGAGTGGTGGAGTCAGGAGAATGCAAAATAGAAGTATTAGATAACCCGAGCACCGGAGCATCCACCTCGGGAGGGGACGACCATCGTTTTTCCACGTCCACCGGAAAGGGATACTTCTTATCCCAACCTTCAGGAATACCTGGAAGCCGAGTAGGCTTCTCCCATTCCTTAAAGTGGACCAACACCCAGGGGGGATCGGCCCGGGAATCTATAAGATTCCCGAGCCGATCACCTCACTCACCGCGGGACATCCGAGATCGGAATGTCCCGCGGGGTGAAACCCCCCAGAAAACCCCCAAACACCTTACCTGATCCGCCGCCGCTTCCGCCGCCGCCTCCCGCGCGCCCCTCTACACGTGCGCGCGCCCGCGCCGGCCGTCTGTGAATGGCCACCGCGGGCGCGCGCATGCCGAAAGTGACGCACGGGAGGCGGCGGCGGACGCGCTGTCCTGGACGCCGCTGACACCCGCTTGGACGTCGGCGGGGATTGGACGGTGCGGTCACGTGGGAGCGGGGAGTGGTGAGTTTTTTGGGGTTTCTGGGGGGTTTCAGAGAGCGGGACACCCCCGATCGGGGTGCCCCGCCGAAGTGGACCAAAACCCAGGACAGTCAAAATCCTGGGTGTTGGTCCACTTTAAGAATAATGCCATCAAAATGCTTTTGATTTGGGAATTCCAGGCGCGGCTTAGAAGTCCCAAAGAATTCCCCTTTTTGCGGAGCGGCCTCTTCAGGAGGAGAAATTGCCAGAACCTCAAAAAGGTGAGCGAAGACCTTCGGGGTATCCACAGCATCCCCCTGCCCTTGCTCAGTATCAGCACCAACAAACTGCTGATTGTCAGAACCCTCAGAATCCTCAAATAATTCCCCCTCTTCTAGCGGGGAATAATCAGACAAGTCAAGAAAATCATAATCATCAAACTCAAAAACCGGCGCGACTGGAGACAAATGCTTTCTCTTAGCCGAGGCCTTTCTGGCAACAGAGCCAGAAATACATTTCTCAATATTAGCCAGTCTGGCACACACATCAGATTGCGACTCCCCACCTGTGACAACATCACTAGGGGTACGGATTAGGCAGGGTGGGGAAGGAGATGAGGCCTGGACCCCTGGACCCAGACGCCTGGGCCCCCGACTGCTGCGTTATGGCCCGCTGAGCACAAGGTATGCAAACAAGTACATTATCCCCCGCAAGGGATGCCCCACAACCCACACACTGCCGGGGTTGCCCCGAGGGGAGCCCAAGCCCAGTATCCTGAGAAGCCTCCATATGGTGATTTTTAATGTAGTCGCAATGACCAGAGGGATTTATACTATTAAGCTACCCGGGATGCCCCTTCAAGTCCCAAGTGGGAGGATTTTTTTTGTTTTTTTTGTTTTTTTTAATTTTTAGGAACCCTAAATTAAATTCTAAGGGACCCTGGGACCGGGAGAACCCCCTTTTTAAACATCAAAAGAAGGGAACCCACCTGGAAGACATGAGAACAGGGAGAACATAAGTGTCAACATGCACATTACCCACACATATATGAACAGATAAAATGGGGAAAATAGAAATTACTCACACCAGAAGCGGCGACTGTCAACCCTTACAGCAGCGAGGGAATGAGAGGGAGAGCAGCGAGAGCAGCAAGAGCGGCGAGAGCAGCGAGGCCGGAAGAAGAGGGGCGGGCCAGCGCACAATGCGGCCGCGCCTGGCTCCGGCCCCGCCCCCTCCCTCACGCAGGGCCCGGCCTCAGCCAGCAGAGCACTTCAGAGAAGCCGACCTCGAGGGGGGGGGCAGGCCGCGACGAGCCCCCTGCTTAACTACACCTGAGTAAAGACAACCTTCTGAGTGAAACTGGCCCAGCTAACAACGGCCGCAAAAACACACACGTATACACACACCATACACACACCTTTTCCCCCAAATAAAGCCAAACAACCCACAGGAGAAAAGGCCTCCCCCCCCCCCGAAGGGGCACAGAGGGACACGGTAGGGGGGAGAACCCACACCAATAGGTGAGAGGGCAAAAGGGACGGGGCATCCCAAGCCGGGATCACCAACCCGGACACCGCCTACCCCTTCGTATGGGGTCTCACGGGGGAGCAAGCTCCCATATACACCACAGGTGTAACCTACCATTGCCTGGACCTTCAGCCTAGGCTGGGAGGCATACTGCTATAGTTTAAATAAAAAAAGGTTCAGGCAGCAATAGAAACAAACGGCCGGGGTTACCCCGGCTACCTGCAAGGAGGAGACAGCCATCTTCTGACTTGCTTCGCCGACTGCAGAGACGAAAGACTGGGGAATGGTGGGAGGTCCCAGGTATTTATGGACCGGGAGGGGTTCCTTTTTTTCATGTCATCTCTGCAAGATCGCCCTCTACAGGACAGTTACCCAAGTGTCATGAATATTCGGAAGCGGGGGGTGTGACATACTGGGAATAGTTAAATTTAGGCGATGAATCAGCCCATAGGTAGACAATAAATGCAGATAGCACTTAAAGGAAAACAAAATGCAGGAATTTGACTTTCCTGAGCTTTATTTTGTACCCCAGGAGCATATTGACCTGGGATACCCTGCTGTGTGAAAACCCCCAGTTAGCCGGTAAAATCTCACCTTCTCACGCTCCAACACATGCACAGGCTCTCGTCCAATGAGAGCTGCCTGCTGTGACTACATCATTCGGCAGGCGGCTCTCATTGCTTTAAATGAGTAGTGGCGCATCTCCGTATCCCGGCAGAATGTGTGCACATGACATCATTGATGCAGGGGATGCGGCAGCGTGAGCTCCCCATTCGAAACAATGAGAGCCGTCTTCCGAATTACGTAGTCTCAGAAGGTGGCTCTCATTGGACCAGAGCTTGTGCATACATGGTTGGCACCAGGGCAGTTAAGTGTTTACAAGTGGTCTGAGGGCTTTCCCACAGGGGGATGCCCTAGGGGAAAGGGGATGCCCTAGGGGGGCAGCTGCCGCTGGGTTTTGTTCTGCTTGAACTTAAAAAAAAAAAATAGTGTACTCTTTGTACCTGGTACTATAAACCACCCCTTTGATTTAGCAGCGCAGTGTTGCAATAAGTGCATTATTTTTAGATTTAAAAGTGCCATTTACCGCCATTCCACCACAATTCAGAACCAGGCGTATAATAAGCACTTTGTTTTTCTTTTACCTATAGTGAACTTTTTACAAATGACGCTGAAGCAACGCTTTTATATTTATAAACACATTTTAAATGACCTGTTTCTTTAAAAAAATACTGACTTCTGAAAATGCGTTTGTTGACAGCTTCTCACTTTACCCGCAAACACCCTAAACTTAGCAACATGTAACGATCGGATCTTTTTCCGACTAACAGTTTTAATCTTTGTTGCTAAGCATGTGCATGTGTTTACATCTTACTTCAGAACTCAAATAAGCGACCACTAGCTCTGGTGCATTTTCATACCACAAACGCAAAATGGCATTTTCTGCAGTGACCCCATTTAGATATTTGCTGTGTTATCTCTCTTATCTGGATGTTACTACATAGATACAGACTCACATTTCCTGTTAACTATTTTGCTTCCAGGCCCAGTATAGTATTTAGCTACTGATGCAATAATATCTGTTCTTATGAAACTGTGGGCTTTACCCTTTAAACCGGACATTTGTTAAATTCAAATGGTTAAATTAGTCAATACAAACATATCAACCCTATTAACAGAAGCATAGCTTCAGGTATTGCATATATTAAAAAGATATAAAGAAATATACAGTTTCTAAGAAAGAGCCCCCCCCCCCCGACCCTTAGGCTGTGTCAAGATGGCAGCGCCCGTATCCTAAATTCCTCAACAGAGTTGCAGCCCAGTGGGGGAAAGAATAATAAGTTAGTGACTAAAAACTTAAAATATATTAATTTTAGATGCTGGGGAATCGTTTTTTAAAGAGTTTGGGCTTTTCATTAAATCACGCTGAAGGTCCGGTTTAAGCCATTTTTGACTGTTGGTCCGCTTTAAGGCACCAGTTTTGTTAACTTAAACCGGACCTTCAGCGTGATTTAATGAAAAGCCCAAACTCTTAAAAACGGTTCCCCAGCATCTAAAATTAATATATTTTACGTTTTTAGTCACTAACTTATTATTCTTTCCCCCACTGGGCTGGCTGCAACTCTGTTCAGGAATTTAGGATACGGGCGCCTCCATCTTGACTCAGAAGCATCACACTTACTGAGGAGAGGAGAGTGGGATAAGGTACAGGGGGGCAGGTTATAGGTGTGCTTTGCTCAGACAGAGCAGAGCTGGGGTCAGGTAAAGGTCAGCAGTCCCAGAATGCAGAGCAGCACAGTCAGGAGGCACTTCCTGTTTGCAGGCTGCCTGATAAGATGGCGGCTTCCATAAGCCGCCATCTTGGATGTTTAAAGGCTCATAACATGCAGTAGATGGAGGTAGGATGATTTTTAATGTGGACAACCTGTATGTACAGGGTGTGGGAAACATATACCATAGACTCTTATTGAGAGTGAAGGTCCGCTTTAAGTGTTTCTATAAAGTGGAACAAAACATGCATATATATCCTACTTTGCCCGGTAAATCTCACCTTTGCCTGGTCTGAAGGCGCATGTGCGGGTGCTCATCCAGTCAGAGATCTTTCCCGGGCATATGTAATGTTCGGCAAACTGCTCTGTTTGTGGCCACCTGGGAGCAGGAGCAACTGCAACCCCCTGTAGCACGCTCGCTCACCGCCAAAAGATGCTGGGGATGCTGGTGTTTACATTGGGGAGGGAGCTAGGTGAGTTTTGTGGGACCCCAGCCTCAGGGGAATGGCAGCGGCAGACCCTGGAATCTTTGGACCGGCCTTCCAAAGCAAGGCAGGAGCCTGTAATAATGACTAGAGATGAGCGAGTAGTGAAATATTCGAAATTTCGATTCGAATAGACCGCGTTACTCGACTACTCGACCGAATATCGAATCCCATTATAGTCTATGGGAAAAAAATGCTTGACACTTGGAAATCTCAGTTCGACCACTTGGAGGTCACCAAGTCCACCCTGAAACATCAGAAAATGATGCCAACACTGCTGGAATGCAACTGGGACAGCAGGGGAAGCATGTCTGGGTGCATATAACGCGCCCAAGTCGCACTATTACGCCACTATCACAGCCACTCAACAATACACTCCAAACACAATATAACTTCTACGTAAAGTGAGACAAGACAAGGAAACCTTCTTTCCTCTACATTGCCATGGACCCCAAGCCAAACTGTACAAAAAAGAAGAACAAAATTCTGCACCCCTTAAAATCACGTTGCCTATGACAACCACAGATGGCATAGGCAAGGGGGAAAATAAATAGACCCCACCCCTAATTGTCATTGTGTGTGTGTGTGTGTGTGTGTGTGTGTGTGAGAGATGTGGTCAGACATGTCCTCTTGTGTCATTGTGTCACCCCAGCAGTAAGGGAAGCTTAAAGGAGGAGGTTTGTTACAGTGTGTTACCCCAGCAGTAAGGGAAGCTTACAGGAGGAGGTTTGTTACAGTGTGTCACCCCAGCAGTCAGGGAAGCTTACAGGAGGAGGTTTGTTACAGTGTGTCACCCCAGCAGTAAGGGAAGCTTACAGGAGGAGGTTTGTTACAGTGTGTCACCCCAGCAGTCAGGGAAGCTTACAGGAGGAGGTTTGTTACAGTGTGTCACCCCAGCAGTAAGGGAAGCTTAGAGCTGAGACCTCTTAAAAATTGTGTGGAGGCCCAAGATCTGAGACCTCTTAAAAATTGTGTGGAGGCCCAAGAGCTGAGACCTCTTAAAAATTGTGTGGAGGCCCAAGAGCTGAGACCTTTTAAAAATTGTGTGGAGGCCCAAGAGCTGAGACCTCTCAAACATTGTGTGGAGTCCCACGAGCTGAGACCTCTTAAAAATTGTGTGGAGGCCCAAGAGCTGAGACCTCTTAAAAATTGTGTGGAGGCCCAAGAGCTGAGACCTTTTAAAAATTGTGTGGAGGCCCAAGAGCTGAGCACTTATTAGTGCTGCAGCTACGGCTGCTTTAGTGAGGGGTAGCTGCTGCTGCTGGAATAGGGACAGAAAGACTTCAGTGGTGTATTACCACCTATATACAAAACTATATACACTCTGCTCAAAACGGCTGCTTTAGTGAGGGGTAGCTGCTGATGCTGGAATAGGGACAGAAAGACTTCAGTGGTGTATTAGCACCTATATACAAAACTATATTTTGCACTACTGTTTTGTGTCCTCTGTGCCAACAAAACACTGTTTTATACACGGTGCGTATAGGCACCATTTCACCTTCTGGCAGTATACGGCTGTATAGCCAGGTGTTTTTCTTAAAAATATTTTTATATTTGGCACTACTGTTTTGTGTCCTCTTTACCAACAAAACCTTGTTATATACCCGGTGCGTATAGGCACCATTTCACCTTCTGGCAGTATACGGCTGTATAGCCAGGTGTTCTTCTTAAAAATATTTTTATATTTGGCATAACGCGTGGCCAAAAAAGTAAAACGTCTGAAATGCGGAGGGCTAGCGCAAAGGGACGTGGACGAGGACGGGGGCGCGGAAATGCTGGTGGGGTCACAAACCGCGTTGAAGCCAGTGGGGATACAATGCGTGCTGATGAGGGGCAGCCAGCATTACGCTCATCCAGCTTCCCTGCCTTTATGGGACAGTTATGCGGGGGGCGGGGTACACCTCTGTTAAAGCCTGAGCAGCGTGAACAGGTGGTGCAATGGATGGCCGATAACGCTTCCAGTCACTTGTCCACCACCCAGTCATCCACACAGTCTCACTCTGACCCTCCTTCCTCCCAACCTGGCCAACAGAGTCAGCCCACCCTTGACCCCTCCCAGGACCTCTTTTCGGGTCCTTTTCCAGATGTGCTGCAAGAATCCCAGGAGCTAGCAGAGGAATTTGTTTGTAGTGATGCCCAAACACTTGAGTATCCGCCATCTGCTAGTGATGTGGACCCGGAACCAGCATCTGCTATCATGAGCGATGATGATGAGACGCAGTTGCCATCAAGGGAGGCTGTTGGAATGTCCAGTGGGCAGGAGGAGGAGCAGAGAGAGGAAGTGGAAGAGGAGGTGGTGGACGACGAAATGACCGACCCCACTTGGACAGGGGTGATGTCCAGCGGGGAAAGCAGTGGAGATGCGGTCTGCGCATCACCGAATAAGGCAGCAAGAGGCAGAGGACAGTCCAGAGGCAGAGGACAGTCCAGACAGAGAAGGCAGGCCACAGCCAGCAGGGCCGAAGCTCTTCCCGGCAGCAGGCAGTCGCGCGAAGCTCCCCCATCGAGGCCTCGTACTTCTGTGGTGTGGAGATTTTTTAATGTTTGCGCGGATGACAAACTGAGCGCGGTTTGCGCAATCTGCCACTCAAAACTGAGTAGGGGCTCTGAGAAGAGCAATCTGACCACCTCAGGCATGCGCCGTCACTTGGAATTCAAGCACTGGGCTGAGTGGGAGAGAGCAAACGCAATACAACCTGCGCCCCGTCTTGCTGCCACTGCCTCTTCCCCTTTGTTGTGTGCTGCCACTGCGGTCCAGACCTCCAGCCAGGACACCTCCACATCTGCCTCTGCCTCGGCTACTTTGGGGCCTTCTCCTTCAGCGCCCCCTTCCCCTGCATCTTCGTCTGCACCTTCCATCTCCTCGTCCCATCAACTGTCCATCTCGCAGGCGTTCAACCGCAGGCGGAAGTACGCCTCCAGTCACCCCCAAGCCCAAGCCTTAACCTGCCTCATCTCCAAACTGCTGGCCCTGGAGATGTTGCCGTTTAGGCTTGTGGAGACGCAGGCCTTCCGCGACCTGATGGCGGCTGCCGCACCTCGCTATTCCGTCCCTAGCCGCCACTATTTTTCCCGGTGTGGCGTCCCCGCCCTGCACCAGCACGTGTCGCGTAACATCAGGCGGACCCTGAGGTACGCAGTCAGCGCAAAGGTCCACTTGACCACCGACTCGTGGACAAGCGCTTGCGGCCAAGGACGCTACATCTCTTTGACGGCACACTGGGTGAATGTTGTGGAAGCGGGGACGGGGTCGCAAACAGGGACGGCCTACATACCACCCCCGCCCAAGATTGCCAGCACGGGTTCTGATAGACCCCCCTCCTCTTCCTCCTCCTCCTCCTCCTCCTCCTCTGCCTTAACATCGCCCTCAGCCCCTAGCTGGAAGCGTTGCAGCACTGGCACGGGGAGACGTCAGCAGGCGGTGCTTAAGCTCATCAGCTTGGGCGACAGGAAGCACAGCGCCGCAGAGGTGAGGCACGCCATATTGCAGCAGACAGAGATGTGGCTGTCGCCGCTGCAGCTAGGACCAGGCATGGTCGTGTGCGATAACGGCCGTAACCTGGGGGCGGCTCTGGAGCTTGCAGAACTCAATCACGTACCATGCCTGGCCCACGTTTTTAATTTGGTAGCACAAAAGTTTCTAAAGACTTACCCCAACCTGGCAGAGCTACTGGTCAAAGTGCGGCGCTTGTGCGCTCACTTTCGGAAGTCAACTGTAGCTGCTGCTAGCTTAAAAAAAATCCAGCAACGCCTCCATTTGCCTCAACATCGGCTGTTGTGCGACCTGCCCACTCGCTGGAATTCCACCTATTGCATGTTGGCCAGGGTGTGTGAGCAGCAGAAAGCATTGATGGAGTACCAGATGATGCATCCACGCGTGCCTCCAACTCAGCTCCCTCAGTTTGCCAACCACGAGTGGACATGGATGGCAGACATATGCGATGTATTGCGTATCTTTGAGGAGTCCACTAAGAAGGTCAGCAGCGAGGACGCTATAGTGAGCGTAACCATCCCGCTCCTAGGCGTCCTTAAAGAATCGCTCATCGCAATAAGGGAGAACGCATTGCACACAGAGGAGACGGGGGTAGGAGGAGACGCAACGCAGGTAGACAGTCAGACCACACTTTTGTCTGCTGCTCCGTGGCAGTTGCAGGAGGAGGAGGATGAGGAGGAGGAGGACAACGTGGAGGTGGCTGTGGAAGAGGATGCTGGCGGCGAGGGTAGCAGTCAGGCTGTGTGCGTCCCATTGGTTCAGCGCGGATGGGGCGGAGAGGAGGAGGAAGAGGAGGAAATGGAAAATGATCCTTCTGGTGGGGGCAGTGAGGTCATGCCTACTCAGAGTCTGGCACACATGGCTGACTTCATGCTGGGCTGCTTTTCCCGGGACATACGTGTTGTCCGGATATTGGAGAACAAACTATACTGGGTCTTCGCATTCCTGGACCCCCGGTATAAAGATAACTTCTCCTCTTTTATTCCGGTAGAGGAGAGGACGAATCGATTACTGGAATACCAGAGGGAACTCTGGTATCAGAAAGGGTGTTCAGCGCAGCCGGGGGCATTATAACCGATAAGCGCAGCCGCCTGTCAACCGACAGTGCCGACAGGCTGACGCTAATCAAAATGAACAGCAAGTGGATTGACCCGGACTTTGCTTGTACAACAGTGGAAAGCAGCCAAGAGTGAAGTGTCATCTGTATGAAGTGCCATTTCCTCCTCCTCCTCCTCCTCCTTAACCGCCGTAGAATTGCTGTATTAATGAAAAAAATTATGGCTCACCTCTTGGGCTTAATACAATCAATTTTTAAGAGGTCTCAACTCTTGGGCCTCCACACAATTTTTAAGAGGTCTCAGCTCTTGGGACTCCACACAATTTTTAAAAGGTCTCAGCTCTTGGGCCTCCACACAATTTTTAAAACATAGCAGCCCTAATAAGGGCTCTCAATGACTCTCTTGTCTTCTGGTAGCTGGTATATATGGTGGTAAAAGCGATATTCTGAGCTTCTGGGGCCCTGCCTGCCTACATAGGATATGAGCTATATACTGTTCAGCGTAGTAGCCCTAATAAGGGCTCTTAATGACTCTCTTGTCTTCTGGTAGCTGGTATATATGGTGGTAAAAGCGATATTCTGAGCTTCTGGGGCCCTGCCTGACTACATAGAATATGAGCTATATACTGTTCAGCGTAGTAGCCCTAATAAGGGCTCTTAATGACTCTCTTGTCTTCTGGTAGCTGGTATATATGGTGGTAAAAGCGATATTCTGAGCTTCTGGGGCCCTGCCTGCCTACATAGGATATGAGCTATATACTGTTTAGCGTAGTAGCCCTAATAAGGGCTCTTAATGACTCTCTTGTCTTCTGGTAGCTGGTATATATGGTGGTAAAAGCGATATTCTGAGCTTCTGGGGCCCTGCCTGACTACATAGAATATGAGCTATATACTGTTCAGCGTAGTAGCCCTAATAAGGGCTCTTAATGACTCTCTTGTCTTCTGGTAGCTGGTATATATGGTGGTAAAAGCGATATTCTGAGCTTCTGGGGCCCTGCCTGACTACATAGAATATGAGCTATATACTGTTCAGCATAGTAGCCCTAATAAGGGCTCTTAATGACTCTCTTGTCTTCTGGTAGCTGGTATATATGGTGGTAAAAGCGATATTCTGAGCTTCTGGGGCCCTGCCTGCCTACATAGGATATGAGCTATATACTGTTCAGCGTAGTAGCCCTCATAAGGGCTCTTAATGACTCTCTTGTCTTCTGGTAGCTGGTATATATGGTGGTAAAAGCGATATTCTGAGCTTCTGGGGCCCTGCCTGCCTACATATGAGCTATATACTGTTCAGCATAGTAGCCCTAATAAGGGCTCTTAATGACTCTCTTGTCTTCTGGTAGCTGGTATATATGGTGGTAAAAGCGATATTCTGAGCTTCTGGGGCCCTGCCTGACTACATAGAATATGAGCTATATACTGTTCAGCGTAGTAGCCCTAATAAGGGCTCTTAATGACTCTCTTGTCTTCTGGTAGCTGGTATATATGGTGGTAAAAGCGATATTCTGAGCTTCTGGGGGCCTGCCTGACTACATAGAATATGAGCTATATACTGTTCAGCGTAGTAGCCCTAATAAGGGCTCTTAATGACTCTCTTGTCTTCTGGTAGCTGGTATATATGGTGGTAAAAGCGATATTCTGAGCTTCTGGGGCCCTGCCTGCCTACATATGAGCTATATACTGTTCAGCATAGTAGCCCTAATAAGGGCTCTTAATGACTCTCTTGTCTTCTGGTAGCTGGTATATATGGTGGTAAAAGCGATATTCTGAGCTTCTGGGGCCCTGCCTGACTACATAGAATATGAGCTATATACTGTTCAGCATAGTAGCCCTAATAAGGGCTCTTAATGACTCTCTTGTCTTCTGGTAGCTGGTATATATGGTGGTAAAAGCGATATTCTGAGCTTCTGGGGCCCTGCCTGCCTACATAGGATATGAGCTATATACTGTTCAACATAGCAGCACTAATAAGGGATTAAGGACTCTCTTGTCTTCTGGTAGCTGGTATATATGGTGGTAAAAGCGATATTCTGAGCTTCTGGGGCCCTGCCTGCCTACATAGGATATGAGCTATATACTGTTCAGCGTAGTAGCCCTAATAAGGGCTCTTAATGACTCTCTTGTCTTCTGGTAGCTGGTATATATGGTGGTAAAAGCGATATTCTGAGCTTCTGGGGCCCTGCCTGACTACATAGAATATGAGCTATATACTGTTCAGCGTAGTAGCCCTAATAAGGGCTCTTAATGACTCTCTTGTCTTCTGGTAGCTGGTATATATGGTGGTAAAAGCGATATTCTGAGCTTCTGGGGCCCTGCCTGACTACATAGGATATGAGCTATATACTGTTCAGCATAGCAGCACTAATAAGGGCTCTTAATGACTCTCTTGTCTTCTGGTAGCTGGTATATATGGTGGTAAAAGCGATATTCTGAGCTTCTGGGGCCCTGCCTGCCTACATAGGATATGAGCTATATACTGTTCAGCGTAGTAGCCCTAATAAGGGCTCTTAATGACTCTCTTGTCTTCTGGTAGCTGGTATATATGGTGGTAAAAGCGATATTCTGAGCTTCTGGGGCCCTGCCTGCCTACATAGGATATGAGCTATATACTGTTCAACATAGCAGCACTAATAAGGGATTAAGGACTCTCTTGTCTTCTGGTAGCTGGTATATATGGTGGTAAAAGCGATATTCTGAGCTTCTGGGGCCCTGCCTGCCTACATAGGATATGAGCTATATACTGTTCAGCGTAGTAGCCCTAATAAGGGCTCTTAATGACTCTCTTGTCTTCTGGTAGCTGGTATATATGGTGGTAAAAGCGATATTCTGAGCTTCTGGGGCCCTGCCTGCCTACATATGAGCTATATACCGTTCAGCGTAGTAGCCCTAATAAGGGCTCTTAATGACTCTCTTGTCTTCTGGTAGCTGGTATAGATGGTGGTAAATGCGATATTCCGAGCTTCTGGGGCCCTGCCAGCGACAGCCTGTCTTTCCCTGCTGTGAGCGTCTGTCCCTCACTAAGTTCAAGCTGCTAATGCTGACGAAGAGGAAGTGCTGAGTTTTGTATATTCGAGGTCACATGGTTTTTCCAGCCAATGCGTGTAGACGCCGTTCTCGCGATGCCAGCGTCCTCCCAGGACCTGTCCCACCCCCCCTGCATGGTGATTGGTGTAAAAAACGCGCCAGGGAAGGTGGGAGGGGAAACGAATTGTGAGTGCGCCATCGCCGCTGTACTCGATCGAAATCGAGTATGACGAACAGCGTAGTATTCGATCGAATACCGGCTCGGTCGAATACTACTCGCTCATCTCTAATAATGACTTCTCTACCTTTTTTACCAGCCTTGTGCTTACATTACATTACATACAGAAATATTATTATCTAATATGTAATCTGTTAAATCCAACTGCAGACCCATTTGTATGAAAACAATACAATAAAACATTTATCAAATACAGAAAAAAGAAAAATACAGAAAACAGAAGGATGTTGCAAAATCTTTGAATGCCTGAATTGCTTGAATTGCATGTATGCTTGAATTGCATGTATGTTAAAAGCTAGATTGGTAAATTGATGATACACAACGTAAGAAGTAAATTCTGGCACTGCCACTTTAAAATACTTAAACTGTTAGAGGGCATCTGACATGTGGAGGCCACATACCTTGCCTCCTCCATCTGATCCGTTCAGGTCCAATTATTTTAAAGTGCCCAATTTAGGAGATTCCAACTATCAGGCTACTTAAACAGAGGAAGCATGTTCACACACAAAGTGACTGGCGATGAGAACTTCGAATAATTGCCTGAATATTCTAAAGTGATAGATTCAGAAAAGGCCAATCTAGACAGGGCAGCTGTAAGCTTATTGATGGCAGTTAAACATCAGCTCTTTTTCTTCCTTCCTTTTTCTTTTTTAACCTTTTCTCAATTCCTGTGTGTCATACATTAATGCCCCAACTAAAAATATGTTTTTTATGATCTAACTGCTAAATGTGTTTTTAAATAGTGAAATGTTTTGCATTATGTACAACACCTGTCTTTCCTGTGTTTTATACAAACGTGGGGGGGGGGGGGTGTCTTGTGACTGTGGCAGCCTGGCCAGCAGTGCGTGAGTTCTTTTTTTGGCTTCTTTTTTTTTCTACCAAGGGAATGGAAGGAGTAAGAATGCCACACTGCCTATGGGAATGGGAGGGGGGGAATGCCACACTGCCTATGAGAATGGGATGGGGGGAATGCCACACTGCCTATGAGAATGGGATGGGGGGAATGCCACACTGCCTATGAGAATGGGATGAGGGGAATGACACACTGCACTGCCTATGGGAATGGGAGGGGGGGAATGCCACACTGCCTATGAGAATGGGATGGGGGGAATGCCACACTGCCTATGAGAATGGGATGGGGGGAATGCCACACTGCCTATGGGGATGGGATGGGGGAAATGACACACTGCACTGCATATGGGAATGGGAGGGGGGAATGCCACACTGCCTATGGGAATGGGAGGGGGGAATGCTACACTGCCTATGGGAATGGGATGGGGGGAATGCCACACTGCCTATGAGAATGGGATGGGGGGAATGCCACACTGCCTATGGGAATGGGAGGGGGGAATGCCACACTGCCTATGGGAATGGGAGGGGGGAATGCCACACTGCCTATGGGAATGGAATGGGGGGAATGCCACACTGCCTATAAGAATGGGATGGGGGGAATGCCACACTGCCTATGGGGATGGGATGGGGGAAATGACACACTGCCTATGGTAATGGGAGGGGGGAATGCCACACTGCCTATGAGAATGGGATGGGGGGAATGCCACACTGCCTATGGGAATGGGATGGGGGGAATGACACACTGCCTATGGGAATGGGAGGGGGGAATGCCACACTGCCTATGGGAATGGGATGGGGGGAATGCCACACTGCCTATGAGAATGGGAAGGGGGATGCCACACTGCCTATGGGAATGGGAGGGGGGAATGCCACACTGCCTATGGGAATGGGAGGGGGGAATGCCACACTGCCTATGGGAATGGGATGGGGGGAATGCCACACTGCCTATAGGGAATGGGAGGGGGGAATGCCACACTGCCTATGGGAATGGGATGGGGGGAATGCCACACTGCCTATGAGAATGGGATGGGGGGAATGCCACACTGCCTATGGGGATGGGATGGGGGAAATGACACACTGCACTGCATATGGGAATGGGAGGGGGGAATGCCACACTGCCTATGGGAATGGGAGGGGGGAATGCCACACTGCCTATGGGAATGGGATGGGGGGAATGCCACACTGCCTATGAGAATGGGATGGGGGGAATGCCACACTGCCTATGGGAATGGGAGGGGGGGATGCCACACTGCCTATGGGAATGGGAGGGGGGAATGCCACACTGCCTATGGGAATGGGATGGGGGGAATGCCACACTGCCTATGAGAATGGGATGGGGGGAATGCCACACTGCCTATGGGAATGGGATGGGGAGAATGCCACACTGCCTATGAGAATGGGATGGGGGGAATGCCACACTGCCTATGGGGATGGGATGGGGGAAATGACACACTGCACTGCATATGGGAATGGGAGGGGGGAATGCCACACTGCCTATGGGAATGGGAGGGGGGAATGCCACACTGCCTATGGGAATGGGATGGGGGGAATGCCACACTGCCTATGAGAATGGGATGGGGGGAATGCCACACTGCCTATGGGAATGGGATGGGGGGAATGCCACACTGCCTATGGGAATGGGAGGGGGGAATGCCACACTGCCTATGGGAATGGGAGGGGGGAATGCCACACTGCCTATGGGAATGGGATGGGGGGAATGCCACACTGCCTATGGGAATGGGATGGGGGAATGCCACACTGCCTATGGGAATGGGATGGGGGAATGCCACACTGCCTATGGGAATGGGATGGGGGGAATGCCACACTGCCTATGGTAATGGGATGGGGGGAATGCCACACTGCCTATGGGAATGGGATGAGGGGAATGACACACTGCACTGCATATGGGAATGGAAGGGGGGGAATGCCACACTGCCTATGGGGATGGGATGGGGGGAATGCCACACTGCCTATGAGAATGGGATGGGGGGAATGCCACACTGCCTATGGGAATGGGATGGGGGGAATGACACACTGCACTGCATATGGGAATGGGAGGGGGGGAATGCCACACTGCCTATGGGAATGGGATGGGGGAATGCCACATTGCCTATGGGAATGGGATGGGGGGAATGCCACACTGCCTATGGGAATGGGATGGGGGGTATGCCACACTGCCTATGGGAATGGGATGGGGGGAATGCCACACTGCCTATGGGGAAACTGAGTGGGGAGGATGCCATGCTGCTCATGGGGAATGGGAGGGGGGAATGCCACAATGCCTATATAGGGAATTGGAGAAGGAGAATGCCACACTGCCTGTAATTGGGGGATTCTGCACCTTGCCTATCATTTGGTTCTTGGTAGGATGGTGGTGGTTTTAGCACAACATTTACATATGTATATAAATATGATATATATATATATATATATATATATATATATATATATATTGCTGTTATATTTATCACTGAACATTAAACTCAATATAGAAACAGTATACTTTTATAACCATACTGCCTTTTTTTCATCAGGTCCCTAAAAGAGCATGAAGACAATATGAAGAATAACGTCGTTAACATAAACCGTCCCAAAATTCATAAAGAAAAAAACTGTTGCATGTAAAAATTAAATACATGAATGGAATATTTTTATGTGCATATACTTTGTATATACAAGAATGCTGCCGGAATCTTCAAAAAATCATTATTGTATCATTGTTTTTATTAAGCCTCTAATCCTTATCTGGCATTAAAAAAATCTTGTTACAAGCGATCGGCCTGTTCCTCCTACTAAGGGCCTTATTTATGAATTGTGCCATTTAGCATCTTTATGGTGGCTATTGGAGCTCCGGCATCTTTGTCTTCTTTGACACTGCTCTATTGACTACAATGGAGCTAGACATCATATCACCCAATGTTAACTAATTAGCTTTGATTGTTGCACTAGGTATTGGCCGGACTATGTCAGAGCCTGTGGGACCAGAATTGGTTGAATGTTAAAAAAATGGTAAAATGTTAATTCAAAGCCAGCTGGTGGCTGCTTCATCGCTGCTGTTTTTTGTTTCTTAAATAGTATTAACAGGCGCTCACCCTTTATAAATCAGGCTCTATGTTTGTCAGTCACACTTCTACAGTGCATGGGATTATAGAAGACATTTTTATAACTCAATCATGAAACCAAGTGGTCAAGGATACAAGCAGCTTCCAGTGGTGGAATGGGCTTACTCTATGTACCTGGCAAGTACTATTTCAAATGCCATAAGTAATATGTATTAGTTTAGCTACAGGCCAATGCAGAAAAAAACAGCATTAGAGATACGCAAACATTTTCTCAAGAAATTTGAGTTAGTCCCAACCGAACCTTTAATGACCTCACTCATAAAAATAACGAAAATAAACTTACCCCCGACCTCTTTCCAGGGCCGGGCGATGTCCCGTACAGGTCTCTACAGCATCCAAAGCCTCAGCATCTCTGCCCAGCCAAAGAGTTAGTGACATCAACGGCGGAGTGGCACAGGACACAACGTTGGATGTCTGCGGAGGCAAATAAAAAATCGAAATAAATGAAAACAAATTGAATAATAATAAAAATGTTTCTGTAAGTTTTATTTACATTTAAGTCTTTGTGAACTGGTAAGGGGTCCTTGAGACCCCTATACCAGTTCACAAGTCAGGAGGGGCCGGACAGTCTTCTGCCAGCAAGTGGGTGACTTTCCATACCGCCGTCCCATCACCTGCCTCCCCAAAGTACGGGGGGGAGGCAGAAGAGCCAGTAGGCTATGCGAGCTGATAGCCTTGGTCTACCAGACCCTATAGCTTTTGTCCAAGCTGGTTTTACTGGATAGAGGGGATCCCGCACATTTTTTTCAATTTTTTTCAAGGTTTAACCCTCACAAATTAAAAAGAACAGGGGGTCCCCTCCTACTGGAGAGGGGGACCCTATGTAATTTTTTATCTTTAATGGTTAAACAAATAGGGGCCAGCCCAGGTACCAGCTATGGGGTCTGGTAGACCAAAACTACCAGCCAGCATAGCCCATGGGCAGCGGATTCTTCTGCCCCCCTGTGCATTTAGGGGAGGCAGGTAATGGGGGGTTAATGACAAGTCACTCGCTTGCTGGCAGGTGACTTGCCAGCCCCTCCTGCCCTGTGAACTGGTATAGGGGACCCCTTACAAGTTCAAAAATAGTTAAATGTAAAAATGTATTATTTTTATTTTACCCTCCACAGTTACCTCCAATCCATTGCCAGACAGTGACTGCTTGGCTCCCTGCTGCAGGGAGGGGCTATTTATACTGCAATGTTATGTCACAGCTCACTCCCACTATAATTGCCCTTCCCTGCGGCAGAGATCAGAGATGCCGGGAGCCCAGCCAAGCTTTTTCTAGTGAACCAGTTTGCTCATCTCTACTAAGCATGAATGTGTCTTGAGCCTGAACTTGTCCAACTTAAGCTCATTATGAGATGCTGTTTGTACTGTTTCCTGAAACAAAGCACCACCTGATATGTGAAATATAGAAATCCATGGCAGTAACACATCTTAAAAACGTTGGGACAGATTTAACAGGTCTGGAAGATTAAGTTGTTCTAATAAAGAAAAAATGGAAACTGGATAGTCAGTTTCAACTTAAGTCATATAACTGTGTATGAAAAGAGCATGTTAGAGAGGCAGGGTCTCTCAGAAGCAAAGATGGACAAAGGTTTACCGTGAAAAACTGCTTTTAAAATTTGTGAAACAACTTCAATCATATTTCAAATTGCAAAGACTTTGGGGCTGATTCAGAGCCAGGTAAAAATGTACACCCTGTAGAGAATGAAAGTTAATGGCAATTTTCTCTCCTTAAAAAGGAGTTTTCTCATCACGCCCTGAATCGACCCCTTTGAGTATTCCACATTCTATGGCACATAATCTCCTCCAAAGATTCAAAGAATGTTTATAATTCAAGGTATACAAGGGGCAAGGCCAGCGGTCGGTACTGAAAGCCTGTCTGAGGCAGCACTTCATCAAAAAGCAAAGCAGAAGCCATATACTAACACAATCCAGATTCCCCATGGACCTCTCTGGGCCAAAGCTCAATCAAAATAGAGTGAGGCAAAATGAACAAACAACCAGGACAGCCATGCTGGACTGATCAGATTGTAACCTACTGACATTTGATAAAAATTCAATCTCTTTAATTTTAATAATAATAACAAAAGCTGAATTACACATAAGATATACAATAAAAAGAAGGCAGGGCTACTTGTGGAAATATCCAATATCTATATGACACTGTAGATGTGGCACTGAATAACAGTTTAATCACAAGCAAAACCAAAAGAAAACAAAAATTCCACAGATTGTAATCTATCTCCATACATATTAAAGTGCAAAAGCAAAGAAACAAACACTAAACTATCAATGCAATAAAATCCTATTGAAGTAAAGAATATATAAAGTGCATAATGCTAAATAATCACAATGTCATCTCACGCGCAGAAGTTCCTTACGATCAGCCTGTTCAGCTCTCTGATTAAATCCATTGCTTAGGCTTTAAATTCTTCATCGTTGGAACAATTTCTGCGAACCCGCAGAAATTGACTGATAGGGATCCAATTTTTAATCTTTGATCATGATGGCTGCTGAAATACAGTAAACTATTGACAGCAGTCTCCTTTTTAAAAAGGGAGGAGGAGATGCTACTATCCTGTTGAATCCGCAAGATTAAATCTAGGAACTTGACCTTTGTTTGGGAAATATTCCAAGTAAGAAAGATGTATTCACAATAAGATCTTCAAATAATTGTTTGCAGGACTCCTCTGAGCCCTGCCAGATGACCAACACATCATCAATGAAACGGTACCAGCCTAGGACCGGTACAGTTCAAAGCTATCACCAAACACCACCTCCCACTCCCACCAACCCAAAAAAAGGTTGGCTATAGAGGGTGCGCATTTTGTGCCTATGGCCACCCCTAAGATTTGTCTAGAAAAAGATGAAAGATGAAGAGATTATAGACAAAACAAAATCACATAACTTGATGACAAATTCATAGAGGGCTCTCTTATCACATGGTCCCATATTCAAAAAAATTTTGACCACTGATGTGGATGTGAAATGTTGGTGGCAATGATCACATCTGGGGGAAGATGGGCATCCTCAAGCTGTCTAAGAAACTCCATTGAGTCACAAACATAGGACTCAACACCCAGAACATCAATAAAACAACAAAATGGTTCCGATAGGCTCCCAATTCCAGAGACATCTGACGTTACATCCTTATGTACTTTGGGAAGTACATAGTAGGTATCACTGGGTGATCCACAGTTAGGTAGTCCTTTTATTAATGACCCCCCTCTTGCGTAGCTTCCAGCAGCAGCTGATCAAGCTCTGATTTGTAGAGGTGGACAGGGTTGGAAGGCAGTGTAGTATAATGTACAGAGCTGTTCAACTGTCTCATTACTTCCCGGTGGTAATAATCTACTGAGAGTATTACTATATTACCTCCCTTGTCTCCCTCTTTTATTATCAGATTTTCATTATTCTGAAGGCTAGTAATCTCACCTTTCTCAGTCTGCATAATATTATGACCTTTATAATGGTCCATAAGCCCCCGAATATCCCTGCTTATCAAATAAAAAAAAAAAATATCGCAGGGTATTGGCTAAATGGTGGGGTAAGAGAAAAAAAAACCAAGCCTGGCTGAATCTTTATTGATGCTGCATGTATAAGTTACCTCTCCTAGCACCATCCAGCATATTTATATAGATTTCTATCATCGGGGCATAAAGGGCATTGCTCCTTTAAGTCCTCAATGCCGATCATCAAGGAGCCACTGTATTCCTGTTGTTGAATCTCTGGAGCAAGCAAAATATTGACTGAGGCTAAATGGAAAACTGTTCTGTGGTCAGATGAAACAAGATTTCACATTCTTCATAGAAACCACAGACTTAGTATCCTGCAGACCCAAGAGGAGTCCATATATACAATAGCAGCAGATTGCCGATAGTGAAAACTGCTTCTATATGAGAGAAAAATTTCGAAAAATACTAGATAAGCTCAGCACCTTGAGTATATCTTTTCGGCACACAAAAATATACTTTCAAAAATGCCTTTGAAAATGGACATACCTTTTACTATAGTAAACCCCACAATTAATATAGAGACCCCTGTAACAGAATAATGTATTTGCACAGTGAAGCAAGAATTAACTCCATTAGGTAAAACTGGAGGGCCCATTACCATAATGTTATTTTAGAATGAAGGAACTATTTGGCAGAACTGCACCAGAACAGAATAGAGACAGATTTGTCTCATCACTCACTAATTATGAAGATAAACAAGTTGCTCAAGGCCTGAGGGGTTTGGGTTGCTGGAGAACTGAGTTGGCTACAGGTTAAATAGTAGCCATGACTACACCTGAATGGGGCAGCTAAGCATGAAGAGAAGGTGACTAAAAGGTTGGAGGAGTGTTTAGCCTAGGCACTGGAATTTGGGGGCTTATTTCAGAATGAGAAACACCGGCCACGGGAATAAACTATCTTCTCCTATGATTTCTGTGGCCAGTGTTTCACACTCGTCCTTACCAACAACTGCCTATATGCACGCTGCACCCAGTGGAGGAGAGGAGTGACTAGTGCCAGGTACAAACTAAGAGTAAATGGAGGACTCTCCAGTGCTGGTTGCAAATGTAGTGAATGGCAGGTTTTTAACGTGAATCTTTTACTGTTATCTGGCGAGTTTAATAAAGCACAGGGGATTTTACTTTGTCCCTGTATTTGGAATGTATTAAACCATGTGGCCCTTTCCCCATGGGCATGATATGAGTCTTATGACCAGCATAAAAGCGGCCAAAATTTCATATCCCTTCTCCATGCATCCTGACTTGTTCCCACGACACTCCCAAGTATCCAGATAGGGCTAGGCAAGGGATTCAGACCAGTGGCTGGTGATGGGTGTAAGGTGAATAGTTTGGGCAGTCGGCTAGGGAGGGGAATTGTGTGAGAGATTTGGGTCAGAGGCTGGGCTGGAGGAAGGTGCAGTGTGTGACAGCCTATGTCTGCTTGCTGGGCCGCTCCCCCTGCATCTCGCATCCGGTTACCCCCTGCAGTGGCCATAAGGATTTTTTCGTGAGTTCCTGAACGAGGTCATGAGTGGCCGGGTCCTCCACATGACCACCTGACCCTGGGCCCCGTCACATTCACGACCCCTGTGACTATGGTTATTACACCTCTAACTGTAACTAAAACACTTGGGAGATAGAGGAAACACTTCTTTCAGTAGCATGGGGAGAATTTTTTACTGTAAGTGCAGTTAGACTATGGAACTCTGCTAGAGGAGGTAGTCATGGAAAATACACAAAATTAGTTTATAATTGGCCTGGATGCCTTGCTTGAGTGTAATAACATTACCTACGGCTACTAGACCACTGTCAGTAGATGATGTTTTTTTCTGTTTGCCATATTTGGAGTCAGGATGGAACTTTTGGAGCATGGAACTCATTTTGTCACTAAGGCTTGCAGCTGTCTGTCAAATTCCTTAAACATTATTTCAAGAAGCAAAACTTTTATATAATCAATTAAGGTGCGCACACCATAATCATGTCAAGAAACAGATTTTTTTATTATTACATCCAAATACATATATACGTTAAGTGTATATACAATTTCTTATGCGCAATCTCTTATATATATCTCTTATATTATACAATTAAATCACAAGACTAACAATTCCCCTAGCTCTGGGTGATGTTATTTATGCCATGTGCAACCGCAATAAACCACAACTGACAACTGTTATTATTATTATTTTAACAGCACCCAATTTTGTAGTGTAGAAATGTAATATCTATTTCTAGATTTGCAATAGTTTGAAAGCAAAATCAACAGCCTTGGTGCTTGGTGCAATAAATAAGTCAGTAAAAACAATTAATCGCTTTTTAAAGTTCCGTGTATTGCATACAACCAGTAGCAGCTCAATAGAAGCATATTGCACAGTTCCTCAGTAATATATTGCACATAGCTAAAAGTAGCAGCTCAATAGTAACATATTGCACATGATTGTAGTCATTGCATCACCCCAGCTCATCCCACATTCAGTAGACAGCAAAACTTTGGAAAACACTGGAGTTACAGATGAGCATATACATATGATCTAAAGGAGTGATCTAAAACTATGCAGCAATGTGTTTAGTAAATTGCAATGAGCACTGGCACATCACCTTGCTACCATTGCAGATATGGAAATCTGATTATTGCTATTCCTTGGCTGAAAGAAGCAGATAATTGGGATTGGGATACCGTGGTAACACAGTGGTCCTTAGAGCCTCTACAATGTATAGGTCCAATTTTATTAAATATAATCAAAAATGATTTTCCCCCCATGCTTTCTCTCTGTCTCTAATTGTATTAATCCTAAAGCCGATGCTCCCCCTTGCATAACCCCCCCTTTCCCGGTCCTTGCTCCCTCAGAGAAACCTGGCCACGCAGTTGCCATCAGCAGTTACTTGACCAAAGCCCTTTCAGCCGCCAGAACCAAGAAAAGGAATTTTCTTTCCAACGCAAATCTGGACCCTTCCCCATTCCCTTGCTGTGATCAACTCCCATTTTGCAGGAGCTATAGTTTTACAGTTACAAAGCAGCCAGGCCCATAGATTGTACAAGAGATTATTTGGAAATATTACCTCGAAGATATAAGTGGGTACATTAATTGCAAGAAATAGATAGGGAGTACCCAGATTTACTAAAAACAAGAGCAGGTGAGATGTCCCAGAGCTGCTCATCATGACTAGAGGTTGGGCACCCTGAGCGACTGGGCCCCATACTTACCTAATGGAAGCCCTGTTCACACCTGGCAGTTCTAGTGCAAAGCCATCAAAGAAGTTGTTATAGAAGCAATAGTGGCATGGCACAGCATATTAATGTCTATTATGCGCAGTGGCGTGCTTAACCACCGCACAAATCAAGCAAATGCTTGGGGTCCTCATGTGCTAGGGGGCACCCAGAGCCAGGGTCAGATCAGTAGCAACTATTTGTTTAAAAAAAGTTAATAGGAAGGTATATACAAATGGGAGAAAATGAACACCCGACATAAAGGCTATGCATGCTCAAAAAGGTAATTTAATACAGAGGTGAAACCATATATGATTACAAACATTTATAAGAAGAGAGTGTTACATGTACACATTTATACAGATGACCGCTAGGTGGCGCAGATAAGCTGGTCCCAATCTCTGCCTTGGGCCTCTCAATCAGAAAGATATCATGAATACAATGAGATACAATCTAAGAATGTGGAAAAACAGTTATAAAGTATCTGATGAGAGTTTGAGAGGCGCAAAATCAATACCTGAATATACATGCAGAGCAAGTTCTTACACAAGTAAAGACTGAAAATAACAGGTTTGCAGGCATGGACACAGCAGATAACACAGAAAACCTACTCAACGTTTCGGCAAATGTGCCTTCCTCAGGATATTTTTTCTAGTTATAACAAATACTCATTTATCTTTATTCTGATTGGTTTTTTTGCGGTACCACAGCAGCTGAGGTGAACACAGAAGCGCATGCTTTATCAGACAGGTGTGAACGAGGGCTAAACATTTCTATAAATTATATTAAAAAGTAAAATAAAACATACAAAAATAAAAGTAAAGTAAAACACGACCCCCTCCTTATTTAATAATTTAAAGATAAAATAAATCTACTCGTGGCTCATAGGGACCCCTTCAACTTCAGGGTGTAGGTGTGATTGACTGACTCATGGAAATCGTTTTGTAAAGCAAGTAACACCCTGTGTTGCCCCACACCGCAAAGCACGATGCTTAAGAAACAGAAAGACTTAGCTTGCAACTTCCTCTTGGTACAAGAACACTTCTTTTTCTGATCAGTTTCATACTGACAACGGCAGAGACACAGAAACCTTCTAAAAGACGCACAGGGCTCCCACACTGAATCTACAAAAAGGTATTGTGACTTTAGACTTGTGTTAATGATCAGATAAATATTAGTGATCTGGTCCTCTTAAGTATTTTATATATTTATTTTTATTATTTACATTTTAATACTGTATATATATATATATATATATATATATATATATATATATGTTCCATTAAGCTTTACAAAGTATGTCACTCGCACACACACACACACTCCAATTAAAAGCCATGTACTGAAGAAATAACTCCTTGACAAAGATTTACATGCTGTGTTTCTGGACTGTAGAAGCAAGCCAAGACAGACTTTGAGACGATAAAGCCCAAGGTGGTATACAAACTTAGGACCCTGTTATATTGGGCCAAGTGTGCTTGCCAGTGTACAATGCCACCAATCTACTGGATTACAATAAGTGTCCAACTATTGATTATTGATTCTTTAAAGCCTCAAGGAATGCCTGTACCCAGCGCAGTTTCTAGGAAAACTAGCTCTCGGTGCAGGATGGAAAAATGTCTGCCCCCTCCTAACCCATCCTATAGTCCTGCTGTTGTCCCATACAGGTATGTGCCATTATGTGCCTCTACCTTAGCAGCAGGCAGTGCCCCTTCCCCACTACTGAGCCTAATATGGTGGGATAAGGGGCCTTTCCTATGGCCCTGTTTCATATTTAGAAAATAAGATGGCTGGGATAAAGGTTTCCCCAATGCCTTGGCACCCAGGGAGATTTCCCTGTTTACGCTAGAAACAGCCCTCTATGTGGCTAAGAAGCTTAACCTTTAATCACGCCCCCCACCCAGCCTCTCACTATCTTTAGTGTTAGTGCCTATAGCGTGCCAAGCACTGGCGCTATGTATGACATGCACTGTGGGCACCTGCAGAGGGCTTGGTGCACATTGGTGGCTCACATAAACTAAAACTACTCTAAAGGTGAGGCATTAGGAGGCCTTAGTGTGGTATTAGTAGGGCCAGATTTCCTTTCACCTACCTAAACATCAGGTGCATAACTAAATGTGACCAGCCCCTGGTGCCAACATTAAATAAAGGTCCTGTGCTGGGTCATACAATAACTTATTTTCTGTTGTTTTAACTAAATTGGATACAATTAAGCCACAAAGTTTGAAACAACCAATACACATGTTGCTTCTTTTCTGGACACAATGTCATGTAAGCACAAATCTGATAAATACTGTGGAGGAGCAGAAAAGATGGGCTCCTGACCTCATGGGCCCCAATGTGGTCACTAAATTTGTTCCCCCGATGATCATGCCCCTGCTAAACACCCCACAGTAAAGTTACTGCTTTATCTATATTCATTGTTGCTCATAATGTATTGTGGGATTGAGGTGGCCAAGCACTGATTTCCCAGCCCTAGGTGGTTGACCTAGCTCTGCATACAGATAGTAAGTGGGGCAGAGGTCATAAAAAAGGTTTTGTCATATACAGTTAAACCTTTAATGTTCAACAACAGGGAAGGAAAATCAAAAGAATTGAGGGATTATTTTGTGACAAAGCACATGTACCAGGTCATCCCTGGAAATATGCACAACGGGACATCCTAATACGGGAGACCCCATAAAGGAGACTACTGTACCTAGAGACTTATTGTCTCTAGGGAGGTGGCTGTTCCTCTTTAAAGGGTATTTCCATTGTAAAGTCGGCACTGGGTTCACATAACACTAATGACAATACATTTGTGGTTTTATAGCTTAGCACATAAGGCTCAAAAACAGCTAATGCTACAGTAGGACATTTACAGATAGGCATAAGGTTAGCTATATTAAGGTTGTAACAAATCTGAAAAGCCTTAAACACCCTGAAATGTTGTAAACTGCCATTCCAGTGAAGTGTGTTCATAGGTGCATCGATGCAACATTCATGATTTTATTTTAAATATCCATCATGTTTTCAGTGACTAAACCTGCCCAACTCAGGTTCAATATCAAAATCTAGAATGAAAATGTTGACTTGGGGGGGGGGGTGTAATAAGAGGTGTCCTGCTCTCATTTGCCAGACCCTTATTGTTTATCATTTTGGATAGTTTGGAGGGTTAAGCGGCAAGACTAGCCCAGTTAACAGCATTATTGGGTTTAAAGAATAACCCAATCTGGGCTAAGAATAAGCAAGAGACATTGAAGACCTGGCCACTGGCCTTGATATTCTGGTTCCCAAGGAGGTTGATTCCAGAGATCGACTGCCCAGCCTTGGCAGAATCTTTAAAGCTTTGGTTAAAAATCAACCAACATACAATCGATCTACAATCAAAGAAAACCCAATGAGGCTGCTTATGGGGAACCCAGAGTTTGACCCAGGGCTGGGGGGGGGGGGGTTGAATGGTGTGAAGCTCAAGGATTGGACACTTTTATCACAAAGGCCGCATTGTCACAACACAACACTTAGCGATATGAAATAACAATGCAGGAGACATTTAGAGCCCACCAGATTTTACATTTTCTCTGTGCAATTCTGATGACACTTCATACCAAACTCCCATACAGGGCCAATGGGTGAGAGATTTGAAGAGTGGCAGATAGAGCGGGGAGAGGTTTGGTCAACATGAATCTGGTTGAAGCAAAAATGAAGATTATAACATGATGGTATATGGTCCCAACTAGAATCTCTAAAATATAACCGGGGCACTGTCAAATTGTTTAGAGCAGTGGTTCTCATCCTTTTTTTTCCCCAAGTACCCCCTAGTTACTAAAAGTTTCAACCAAATACCCCTGATCACTTGGGAATAGTACCAAGATAAGTAGGACACAAGCCAAGCAGAGATAATACTTAACTGTTAAAATAATAAACCAGGCCAGTCAAACACCCCTTTGTTGCTGTGCCCCTGAACCCTGTTGTGTACTCCTCAGAGTATGCATACTGCAGGTTGAGAATTGATGGAATGATGATAAACAGAAATATTTTTATCCAACAGATAGGAAGCAGGGACATTCTATGGTTTGGGCACCCTGGTTGAATTATAGAAATCTCAACCATAAGATGAACTTAAGGAATTGTAGGCCCCCAGGACCTTGGAACCCCTCCTCTCCCTATCATCCTGCTCTACAAGATTTTCATCTTTCCCCTCCTTACTATATATATATATAATTTTTTTTTATTTTTATTTTTTTGTTTTTTTTAAGTATGCATTGATCGGTTTGGTTCTGCCTTCTTTTCTCTTTTTCTCTTCTCTCTTTTACCTTTAGAGCTAGTTAGTGCCCTAATGTAAACTTATGTGTTGTATACATTATTCGTCATTATGTATACATGAAATTGGTTAAAATAACATGTATGAAGTATGAGAATGTAATTGCATGTTCTTAAAATGATTGTATTGAGAACAGAGTTGTTCTTGTGGTTTATGTAAATAATAATAAAAACTAATAATAAAAAACAAAGTTGAAATAGATAGAGTGGAGTACGAAGGCTACTTTAAAGGGAATAAAAAGAAAAGTATACTCATCTTCTGTCCCCCACAGCTGATCAGTACTACTCCGGCAATCAGCAAATCACCTGGCAACTGGATCCCATTCTAAACTGGCCAGACTCCAGTCTCCGGCACCTTCGTGTCAGGAAGTTCTGGTGACTGATGGCGAAGGGGCGAAGCAGCTTCCTTTCTTTATTCACTACAATAGAGCATGCGTGTCAGGCCTCAGCACACCCCCTCCATTGCAATAAATGGAGAGAGCATGGCCGTACCATTATGACATAAGGGCATGATACCTACACGAAAGTGCTGGTGACTGAAATTCAGGTGCGGACTGCCAGAGTAGGATAATAAGGTATGGGAGACAAAAGGTTAACTAATAAAGTGAGTACCCTTTAGTTTTTTTTATCTGGATGGTAAATCCCTTAGATTCTTGACTGTGGCTCATTTGGAAATTTAGATATTGCAGTGACCAAACAGTATGTTTGTAATAGAAACCGAAACCCATTAAGCCCAATGGGTAATCTAAGATTGCACACATGTGATTATTCATTATGCTTAAACTAAGGAACATAAAAAGAGAAGTTCAATTTCATGGTGACTGCATATAAAGTTTATAGTAAGTGCATATAAAGCTCATAACAAGTTCATGGAAAGTGCACAGGACAAGTTTCAGGGTAAGTGCACAGGACAAGCTTCAGGGTAAGTGCACAGGACAAGCTTCAGGGTAAGTGCACAGGACAAGCTTCAAGGTAAGTGCATAGGACAAGCTTCAGGGTAAGCGCACAGGACAAGCTTCAGGGTAAGCGCACAGTACAAGCTTCAGGGTGAGTGCACAGTACAAGCTTCAGGGTAAGTGCACAGGACAAGCTTCAGGGTGAGTGCACAGTACAAGCTTCAGGGTGAGTGCACAGGACAAGCTCCAGGATAAGTGCACAGGACAAGCTTCAGGGTAAGTGCACAGGACAAGCTTCAGGGTAAGCGCACAGTACAAGCTTCAGGGTGAGTGCACAGTACAAGCTGATCCCCAGTACAAGCTTCAGGGTAAGCCCACAGTACATGCTTCAGGGTAAGTGCACAGTACAAGCTTCAGTGTGAGTGCACAGGACAAGCTTCAGGATAAGTGCACAGGACAAGCTTCAGGATAAGTGCACAGGACAAGCTTCAGGGTAAGTGCACAGGACAAGCTTCAGGGTAAGTGCACAGGACAAGCTTCAGGGTAAGTGCACAGGACAAGCTTCAGGGTAAGTGCACAGGACAAGCTTCAGGGTGAGTGCACAGTACAAGCTTCAGGGTAAGTGCACAGGACAAGCTTCAGGATAAGTGCACAGGACAAGCTTCAGGGTAAGTGCACAGGACAAGCTCCAGGGTAAGTGCACAGAACAAGCTTCAGGGTGAGTGCACAGTACAAGCTTCAGGGTGAGTGCACAGGACAAGCTCCAGGGTGAGTGCACAGTACAAGCTGATCCCCAGTACAAGCTTCAGGGTAAGCCCACAGTACATGCTTCAGGGTAAGTGCAAAGTACAAGCTTCAGTGTGAGTGCACAGGACAAGCTTCAGGATAAGTGCACAGGACAAGCTTCAGGATAAGTGCACAGGACAAGCTTCAGGATAAGTGCACAGGACAAGCTTCAGGGTAAGTGCACAGGACTAGCTTCAGGGTAAGCGCACAGTACAAGCTTCAGGGTAAGCCCACAGTACATGCTTCAGGGTAAGTGCACAGTACAAGCTTCAGTGTGAGTGCACAGGACAAGCTTCAGGATAAGTGCACAGGACAAGCTTCAGGATAAGTGCACAGGACAAGCTTCAGGATAAGTGCACAGGACAAGCTTCAGGATAAGTGCACAGGACAAGCTTCAGGATAAGTGCACAGGACAAGCTTCAGGGTAAGTGCACAGGACTAGCTTCAGGGTAAGCGCACAGTACAAGCTTCAGGGTAAGTGCACAGTACAAGCTTCAGTGTGAGTGCACAGGACAAGCTTCAGGATAAGTGCACAGGACAAGCTTCAGGATAAGTGCACAGGACAAGCTTCAGGATAAGTGCACAGGACAAGCTTCAGGATAAGTGCACAGGACAAGCTTCAGGATAAGTGCACAGGACAAGCTTCAGGATAAGTGCACAGGACAAGCTTCAGGGTAAGTGCACAGGACAAGCTTCAGGGTAAGTGCACAGGACAAGCTTCAGGGTAAGTTCACAGTACAAGCTTCAGGGTAAGTGCACAGTACAAGCTTCAGGGTAAGCGCACAGTACTAATTTCAGGGTAAGCGCACAGTACAAGCTTCAGGGTAAGCGCGCAGTACAAGCTTCAGGATGAGTGCACAGGACAAGCTTCAGGGTAAGTGCACAGGACAAGCTTCAGGGTAAGTGCACAGGACAAGCTTCAGGGTAAGTGCACAGGACAAGCTTCAGGGTAAGTTCACAGTACAAGCTTCAGGGTAAGTGCACAGGACAAGCTTCAGGGTGAGTGCACAGGACAAGCTCCAGGGTGAGTGCACAGTACAAACTTCAGGGTGAGTGCACAGGACAAGCTTCAGGGTAAGTGCACAGGACAAGCTTCAGGTTGAGTGCACAGGACAAGATTCAGGATAAGTGCACAGGACAAGCTTCAGGATAAGTGCACATGGCAAGCTTCAGGGTAAGTGCACATGGCAAGCTTCAGGGTAAGTGCACAGGACAAGCTGATCCCCAGTACAAGCTTCAGGGTGAGCGCACAGTACATGCTTCAGGGTAAGTGCACAGTACAAGCTTCAGGGTAAGTTCACAGGACAAACTTCAGTGTGAGTGCACAGGACAAGCTTCAGGGTAAGTGCACAGGACAAGCTTCAGGGTAAGTGCACAGGACAAGCTTCAGGGTAAGTGCACAGGACAAGCTTCAGGGTAAGTGCACAGGGAAAGCTTCAGGGTAAGTGCACAGGGAAAGCTTAGGGTAAGTGCACAGGACAAGCTTCAGGGTAAGTGCACAGGACAAGCTTCAGGGTAAGTGCACAGGGAAAGCTTAGGGTAAATGCAAAGGACAAGCTTCAGGGTAAGTGCACAGGACAAGCTTCAGGGTAAGTGCACAGTACAAGCTTCAGGGTAAGTGCACAGTACAAGCTTCAGGGTAAGTGCACAGGACAAGCTTCAGGGTAAGTGCACAGGACAAGCTTCAGGGTAAGTGCACAGTACAAACTTCAGGGTAAGTGCACAGGACAAGCTTCAGGGTAAGTGCACAGGACAAGCTTCAGGGTAAGTGCACAGGACAAGCTTCAGGGTAAGTGCACAGGACAAGCTTCAGGGTAAGTGCACAGTATAAGCTTAGTGTAAATGCAGTGGACAAGCTTCAGGGTAAGTGCACAGGACAAGCTTCAGGGTAAGTGCACAGGACAAGCTTCAGGGTAAGTGCACAGAACAAGCTTAGTGTAAATGCAATGGACAAGCTTCAGGGTAAGTGCACAGGACAAGCTTCAGGGTAATTGCACAGGACAAGCTTCAGGGTAAGTTCACAGAACAAGCTTCAGAGTAGGTGCACACAACAAGCTTAGTGTAAATGCAATGGACAAGCTTCAAGGTAAGTGCATTGGGCAAGTTTAGAGTAAATGCCTACTGATACCTGATACCTACTGATCCCATTCAATTATTATAGGGTCTGTCCAGGCAATAACAATAATAAGGGAGTAAGGAGGCCACCTGTAGCCTGCCCCTCGTGCCTCTCCCCTATTCTCTGCAGAACACTGTAGATGCTGTAGCAGGTCTCCAAAATGTACCCATCCTTTCAATGCCATTGCTTCACAACTACACTCCAAATGTGGTAACATAGGGGGCACTGTCCTGCTTTCCGGGTTCGCTCGTGCTGGTAGTGCTGAGGAACAGGGTTGCTTAGAGGTGGTAAGGTGGCACATCTACAGTGCACTGAGGGAAATGGAGGACAGGGACATGGAGCAGGCTTCAGGTGTTCTCCTTGCTGCTTTATTATTGCCATTACCTGGACTGTCCTTTTAAGCTAAAGGACATGTCTAAACCTAAAAATGTTTGAATTGCATGGGCAGTTAACTACAGCTGTCTTAGCAAACACTTGCCAGTCCTCCCCTGTATAGTGCCAGAAAGTGTATATTGTAATGTTTTTTTCTTTCATTTATTATTAATATTATATTATTTGCATTGTAAGGAACTGTGGTTTAAACTGAGACACATAAAGTGAAACTTGGAAGTCTCTCCACAGATTATTACACACGGTTTCGTTGTTTCCTGTTTTTCACTACCTTTGAGCTTTCCGTTTGACACGCAAAACATTACAGTTTACTGCACAAGAAATGTTGCAGTTCACTGCTTATGATCTTGGTGCCTAGACTAATGCACGCTATCCACAAAGCCATTTTAGACTTTCCCTCCAAGTTATAGGCCTGTGAATGGCGGTTACAAGATATCTGACAGCAGAAAAGGCCTCCCTGGTCTTTTATCAGCTGTCTTCAGCTGTGGGGTGAATATAATGCTGTGTTTTAGAGCACAGATATGCATGAAAGAATAAAATGTATTAATTCAAAGTTTGTATTAGTATGATCAGTGACATTTTTGCAAAGGGGTCATGCTACAGCGACAGGCATTCCCTCAGCTTTAACAAGGGTGTAGGTTTGCTTTTAGAACTTGGATGGTTTACTAATTACACAGGGGTCCAGTGACCTTGATGTCTGAGGCCCTGAATATATGATTTCCAAACACAACACCAGAACATAAGTCCAGAGACTATGCAGCTTACTGAGATGGGGGTTCCTCGTCAGGTGAGCATAATGGCTGCAGTGACAACACCAACAGTAAAATGTTTGGGGCTGCATAGGGTGATGTCAGGTGGAAATTGGGAGTTTGGTTGGCTAGCAAAGTATGTGAGTCTCTTTTTTTTTTTATTCTGTTGGACTCCGCTCTACTTGTTTGATTTTCGCTTTCAGTAAGGAAGTTGGTGTGACCCAGGGCAGCCATCAGGACAGGAGAGCCAAGACTCCAATATGAGGTATGTACTGACTGCATGAGGAGGTATCAGAAGAGGATGCAGAGTAGGAGGAGGCTACAGGAGGGCAACTGATTTCCAGCAATCCTGGGTGGTGGTAGGATATGCGCCAAAGTCTTCAGTCCCAATCACCACTACATTGAATCAGTGGGCTAGATGTATTGACCCTGCCCATGCTTACTTGTCCACATGTCAGTGGTGTTGTGGACACTGGATCTAATGGCATTGCCCAGTGCACATCTTTTTTTCAACAAACTGTCGGTGCTGGGCAGGGATAGCCTGGCAAAAAATGTGGTGGCGGCTGGGAACGGTGTATTGTGGAACAGCCACCACCATTAAATCTTTAAATCTGTCTGTCTCCACCAAGTGGAATGAGAGCATTTCAAAGGCCAGCAATTTGAAAATGCTCACATTCAGGCCCAGGGCTGCTAAGGGTGAGATGTGCCCAACTTCTGCTTTCTCTCCAAAGTTTGTGGAATAGAAAGCTGAACACTTCCCCAGGATGGTGTACACAGGCTTGGTGATTATGGTGGTGGTGGTGCTGCTGGTGGTGGAGATGCTGGCCTCACATCCTTCCTTTGGGGGGAGACAGGTGGCCTTGTTGTTGGGGGGATGGTGCTAGAGGCTGTAACAATTGAAGCAATAGGGGGAGACTCGGGTGTTTTCAGGTGTTTCTGCCCCTGCAGCTCTTATTTTGTTTGCAGTTGCCCGGTCATGCACGAGGTGCTGAGATATATAGCACTTTTCCCTTGCTTTAGAAACTGTTAGCACAGCGTGCACAGGAACACTGTCTTGTCCTCTGTGCATGGCTTGAGAAAATGCCATGCTGCTGGGATCCTTTGGGGAAGCTTTGGCATGATCAGTCCCTGGGCTTGGTGGTCTGCATACAGATAGTAAGTGGGGCAAAGGTCATAAAAAAGGTTTTGTCATATACAGTTAAACCTTTAATGTTCAACAACAGGGAAGGAAAATCAAAAGAATTGAGGGATTATTTTGTGACAAAGCACATGTACCAGGTCATCCCTGGAAATATGCACAACGGGACATCCTAATACGGGAGACCCCATAAAGGAGACTACTGTACCTAGAGACTTATTGTCTCTAGGGAGGTGGCTGTTCCTCTTTAAAGGGTATTTCCATTGTAAAGTCGGCACTGGGTTCACATAACACTAATGACAATACATTTGTGGTTTTATAGCTTAGCACATAAGGCTCAAAAACAGCTAATGCTACAGTAGGACATTTACAGATAGGCATAAGGTTAGCTATATTAAGGTTGTAACAAATCTGAAAAGCCTTAAACACCCTGAAATGTTGTAAACTGCCATTCCAGTGAAGTGTGTTCATAGGTGCATCGATGCAACATTCATGATTTTATTTTAAATATCCATCATGTTTTCAGTGACTAAACCTGCCCAACTCAGGTTCAATATCAAAATCTAGAATGAAAATGTTGACTTGGGGGGGGGTGTAATAAGAGGTGTCCTGCTCTCATTTGCCAGACCCTTATTGTTTATCATTTTGGATAGTTTGGAGGGTTAAGCGGCAAGACTAGCCCAGTTAACAGCATTATTGGGTTTAACCCTTTTGTTGCCAAGCACGTAACACCTACGTGCTGGCTTGGCTGGGCCTTAAGTGCCAAGCCCGTAGGTGTTACGTGCTTGACTTTGATCGCTTCTAGTTTAAAAAATAAAAATAAAAAATACTCACCTGACCCCTTGTTGGATCCGGCCGGGTCTCCTCTTTAATTTGGTGCCATCCGATCCCCCGTGGGGGGTCGGATGGCTCCAGGAGAGCCCCCGGAATAGGCCGCCCCCCCCCCCGCTTCTGCAGCAGCAGCTGCTAACTGTAAAAAAAAAAAAAAAATAAAAATGACATTCACTTACCTCCATGTGCGCTGGCTCCCGCTGTCCCTCCTCTTCACCTGGGGGGCCTCCGATCCCCCCCCAGGACTTACCGATCTTCAGGAGGGAGCCTGGGAGGCTCTCTCCTCTCTTCTTCAAGATGGCGACCGCCATCTTGCCTCTAAGCCCCGCCCCCTTGGGGGCGGGGCTTATGACGTCATCCCGGTCCCGATCACCGGCTTCAGCTTTCTCAGCTTCTCAGATGCCGGTGATCGGTGCCCTGGAAGGAGGTGACAGGAGATCCTCTGATCTCCTGCCTTCTCCTTCTCTGGATGCCGATCACAGGCATCTGTCAGCTGAGCGGCGAGGGACAAGAGCTTGCAATCGAAGGTAAGTACAGTAAAAAAAAATTATTTTTTTTTAATAAAATACTTTTTTTTATTGTGTGGTGTTTTTTTTTTTACAGTTAACCCTTTGTGAGCTGGTAAGGGGTCCATGAGACCCCTTATACCAGTTCACATGGCTGGGGGGGTGGCATTGCCATTAACCCCCGCACCCCCATTACCTGCCTCCCCAAAGGCCAGGGGGGGGCAGAAGAGCCCGGGCCCACATAGGCTATGTGGGCTCGTAGGCTGCAGGGTGGGGGGGCCACCAAAGCTGGCCCCCCCACTCTGTGCCTACAAGCCCCCATAGCTGGTCCCGGGCTGGTTACTTTGGGTAAGGGGGACCCCACGTCATTTTTTTTTTTGGATTTTTAAGGGTTTTTAACCCTTAAAAATCCAAAAAAAAATGGGGTCCCCCTCCCCGGGAAGGGGGACCCTATGTCATTTTTTTTTTTAATTAACCATTTGTCATCCAGCAGCTATAAAAGACTTCTGGGCAGGAAAGGGTGTCTACCTATACATATGTGGTATCGCTGTAAGCGGGAGAAATTGGGGTTTCTCACGCAATAAGATTTTATTGACAAACTTACATTTTTTATTACAAAAAAACTCTACAAATTGTAAAAAAATATATTTTTTTTATTTTTTTTCACACATTTCACCCAAAAATGTTGAGAATACACCTAAAAAACACAAACAAGACATTTCATGTTAAAGCCCAGACTCTGTTGAAAAAAACAATATATAATTTTCCTGGGAAATCCCTGGAAATCCCTTCGAAAATGACAGTTGAACATGTGTAGCGCAAAACAGTCAAACTCAGTCTGGCAACAGGGAGTGGCAAATGCTGCAGGTAGGCTGGCAGCGAAAGGGTTAAAGAATAACCCAATCTGGGCTAAGAATAAGCAAGAGACATTGAAGACCTGGCCACTGGCCTTGATATTCTGGTTCCCAAGGAGGTTGATTCCAGAGATCGACTGCCCAGCCTTGGCAGAATCTTTAAAGCTTTGGTTAAAAATCAACCAACATACAATCGATCTACAATCAAAGAAAACCCAATGAGGCTGCTTATGGGGAACCCAGAGTTTGACCCAGGGCTGGGGGGGGGGGGGTTGAATGGTGTGAAGCTCAAGGATTGGACACTTTTATCACAAAGACCGCATTGTCACAACACAACACTTAGCGATATGAAATAACAATGCAGGAGACATTTAGAGCCCACCAGATTTTACATTTTCTCTGTGCAATTCTGATGACACTTCATACCAAACTCCCATACAGGGCCAATGGGTGAGAGATTTGAAGAGTGGCAGATAGAGCGGGGAGAGGTTTGGTCAACATGAATCTGGTTGAAGCAAAAATGAAGATTATAACATGATGGTATATGGTCCCAACTAGAATCTCTAAAATATAACCGGGGCACTGTCAAATTGTTTAGAGCAGTGGTTCTCATCCTTTTTTTTCCCCAAGTACCCCCTAGTTACTAAAAGTTTCAACCAAATACCCCTGATCACTTGGGAATAGTACCAAGATAAGTAGGACACAAGCCAAGCAGAGATAATACTTAACTGTTAAAATAATAAACCAGGCCAGTCAAACACCCCTTTGTTGCTGTGCCCCTGAACCCTGTTGTGTACTCCTCAGAGTATGCATACTGCAGGTTGAGAATTGATGGAATGATGATAAACAGAAATATTTTTATCCAACAGATAGGAAGCAGGGACATTCTATGGTTTGGGCACCCTGGTTGAATTATAGAAATCTCAACCATAAGATGAACTTAAGGAATTGTAGGCCCCCAGGACCTTGGAACCCCTCCTCTCCCTATCATCCTGCTCTACAAGATTTTCATCTTTCCCCTCCTTACTATATATATATATAATTTTTTTTTATTTTTATTTTTTTGTTTTTTTTAAGTATGCATTGATCGGTTTGGTTCTGCCTTCTTTTCTCTTTTTCTCTTCTCTCTTTTACCTTTAGAGCTAGTTAGTGCCCTAATGTAAACTTATGTGTTGTATACATTATTCGTCATTATGTATACATGAAATTGGTTAAAATAACATGTATGAAGTATGAGAATGTAATTGCATGTTCTTAAAATGATTGTATTGAGAACAGAGTTGTTCTTGTGGTTTATGTAAATAATAATAAAAACTAATAATAAAAAACAAAGTTGAAATAGATAGAGTGGAGTACGAAGGCTACTTTAAAGGGAATAAAAAGAAAAGTATACTCATCTTCTGTCCCCCACAGCTGATCAGTACTACTCCGGCAATCAGCAAATCACCTGGCAACTGGATCCCATTCTAAACTGGCCAGACTCCAGTCTCCGGCACCTTCGTGTCAGGAAGTTCTGGTGACTGATGGCGAAGGGGCGAAGCAGCTTCCTTTCTTTATTCACTACAATAGAGCATGCGTGTCAGGCCTCAGCACACCCCCTCCATTGCAATAAATGGAGAGAGCATGGCCGTACCATTATGACATAAGGGCATGATACCTACACGAAAGTGCTGGTGACTGAAATTCAGGTGCGGACTGCCAGAGTAGGATAATAAGGTATGGGAGACAAAAGGTTAACTAATAAAGTGAGTACCCTTTAGTTTTTTTTATCTGGATGGTAAATCCCTTAGATTCTTGACTGTGGCTCATTTGGAAATTTAGATATTGCAGTGACCAAACAGTATGTTTGTAATAGAAACCGAAACCCATTAAGCCCAATGGGTAATCTAAGATTGCACACATGTGATTATTCATTATGCTTAAACTAAGGAACATAAAAAGAGAAGTTCAATTTCATGGTGACTGCATATAAAGTTTATAGTAAGTGCATATAAAGCTCATAACAAGTTCATGGAAAGTGCACAGGACAAGTTTCAGGGTAAGTGCACAGGACAAGCTTCAGGGTAAGTGCACAGGACAAGCTTCAGGGTAAGTGCACAGGACAAGCTTCAAGGTAAGTGCATAGGACAAGCTTCAGGGTAAGCGCACAGGACAAGCTTCAGGGTAAGCGCACAGTACAAGCTTCAGGGTGAGTGCACAGTACAAGCTTCAGGGTAAGTGCACAGGACAAGCTTCAGGGTGAGTGCACAGTACAAGCTTCAGGGTGAGTGCACAGGACAAGCTCCAGGATAAGTGCACAGGACAAGCTTCAGGGTAAGTGCACAGGACAAGCTTCAGGGTAAGCGCACAGTACAAGCTTCAGGGTGAGTGCACAGTACAAGCTGATCCCCAGTACAAGCTTCAGGGTAAGCCCACAGTACATGCTTCAGGGTAAGTGCACAGTACAAGCTTCAGTGTGAGTGCACAGGACAAGCTTCAGGATAAGTGCACAGGACAAGCTTCAGGATAAGTGCACAGGACAAGCTTCAGGGTAAGTGCACAGGACAAGCTTCAGGGTAAGTGCACAGTACAAGCTTCAGGGTGAGTGCACAGTACAAGCTTCAGGGTAAGTGCACAGGACAAGCTTCAGGATAAGTGCACAGGACAAGCTTCAGGGTAAGTGCACAGGACAAGCTCCAGGGTAAGTGCACAGAACAAGCTTCAGGGTGAGTGCACAGTACAAGCTTCAGGGTGAGTGCACAGGACAAGCTCCAGGGTGAGTGCACAGTACAAGCTGATCCCCAGTACAAGCTTCAGGGTAAGCCCACAGTACATGCTTCAGGGTAAGTGCAAAGTACAAGCTTCAGTGTGAGTGCACAGGACAAGCTTCAGGATAAGTGCACAGGACAAGCTTCAGGATAAGTGCACAGGACAAGCTTCAGGATAAGTGCACAGGACAAGCTTCAGGGTAAGTGCACAGGACTAGCTTCAGGGTAAGCGCACAGTACAAGCTTCAGGGTAAGCCCACAGTACATGCTTCAGGGTAAGTGCACAGTACAAGCTTCAGTGTGAGTGCACAGGACAAGCTTCAGGATAAGTGCACAGGACAAGCTTCAGGATAAGTGCACAGGACAAGCTTCAGGATAAGTGCACAGGACAAGCTTCAGGATAAGTGCACAGGACAAGCTTCAGGATAAGTGCACAGGACAAGCTTCAGGGTAAGTGCACAGGACTAGCTTCAGGGTAAGCGCACAGTACAAGCTTCAGGGTAAGTGCACAGTACAAGCTTCAGTGTGAGTGCACAGGACAAGCTTCAGGATAAGTGCACAGGACAAGCTTCAGGATAAGTGCACAGGACAAGCTTCAGGATAAGTGCACAGGACAAGCTTCAGGATAAGTGCACAGGACAAGCTTCAGGATAAGTGCACAGGACAAGCTTCAGGATAAGTGCACAGGACAAGCTTCAGGGTAAGTGCACAGGACAAGCTTCAGGGTAAGTGCACAGGACAAGCTTCAGGGTAAGTTCACAGTACAAGCTTCAGGGTAAGTGCACAGTACAAGCTTCAGGGTAAGCGCACAGTACTAATTTCAGGGTAAGCGCACAGTACAAGCTTCAGGGTAAGCGCGCAGTACAAGCTTCAGGATGAGTGCACAGGACAAGCTTCAGGGTAAGTGCACAGGACAAGCTTCAGGGTAAGTGCACAGGACAAGCTTCAGGGTAAGTGCACAGGACAAGCTTCAGGGTAAGTTCACAGTACAAGCTTCAGGGTAAGTGCACAGGACAAGCTTCAGGGTGAGTGCACAGGACAAGCTCCAGGGTGAGTGCACAGTACAAACTTCAGGGTGAGTGCACAGGACAAGCTTCAGGGTAAGTGCACAGGACAAGCTTCAGGTTGAGTGCACAGGACAAGATTCAGGATAAGTGCACAGGACAAGCTTCAGGATAAGTGCACATGGCAAGCTTCAGGGTAAGTGCACATGGCAAGCTTCAGGGTAAGTGCACAGGACAAGCTGATCCCCAGTACAAGCTTCAGGGTGAGCGCACAGTACATGCTTCAGGGTAAGTGCACAGTACAAGCTTCAGGGTAAGTTCACAGGACAAACTTCAGTGTGAGTGCACAGGACAAGCTTCAGGGTAAGTGCACAGGACAAGCTTCAGGGTAAGTGCACAGGACAAGCTTCAGGGTAAGTGCACAGGACAAGCTTCAGGGTAAGTGCACAGGGAAAGCTTCAGGGTAAGTGCACAGGGAAAGCTTAGGGTAAGTGCACAGGACAAGCTTCAGGGTAAGTGCACAGGACAAGCTTCAGGGTAAGTGCACAGGGAAAGCTTAGGGTAAATGCAAAGGACAAGCTTCAGGGTAAGTGCACAGGACAAGCTTCAGGGTAAGTGCACAGTACAAGCTTCAGGGTAAGTGCACAGTACAAGCTTCAGGGTAAGTGCACAGGACAAGCTTCAGGGTAAGTGCACAGGACAAGCTTCAGGGTAAGTGCACAGTACAAACTTCAGGGTAAGTGCACAGGACAAGCTTCAGGGTAAGTGCACAGGACAAGCTTCAGGGTAAGTGCACAGGACAAGCTTCAGGGTAAGTGCACAGGACAAGCTTCAGGGTAAGTGCACAGTATAAGCTTAGTGTAAATGCAGTGGACAAGCTTCAGGGTAAGTGCACAGGACAAGCTTCAGGGTAAGTGCACAGGACAAGCTTCAGGGTAAGTGCACAGAACAAGCTTAGTGTAAATGCAATGGACAAGCTTCAGGGTAAGTGCACAGGACAAGCTTCAGGGTAATTGCACAGGACAAGCTTCAGGGTAAGTTCACAGAACAAGCTTCAGAGTAGGTGCACACAACAAGCTTAGTGTAAATGCAATGGACAAGCTTCAAGGTAAGTGCATTGGGCAAGTTTAGAGTAAATGCCTACTGATACCTGATACCTACTGATCCCATTCAATTATTATAGGGTCTGTCCAGGCAATAACAATAATAAGGGAGTAAGGAGGCCACCTGTAGCCTGCCCCTCGTGCCTCTCCCCTATTCTCTGCAGAACACTGTAGATGCTGTAGCAGGTCTCCAAAATGTACCCATCCTTTCAATGCCATTGCTTCACAACTACACTCCAAATGTGGTAACATAGGGGGCACTGTCCTGCTTTCCGGGTTTGCTCGTGCTGGTAGTGCTGAGGAACAGGGTTGCTTAGAGGTGGTAAGGTGGCACATCTACAGTGCACTGAGGGAAATGGAGGACAGGGACATGGAGCAGGCTTCAGGTGTTCTCCTTGCTGCTTTATTATTGCCATTACCTGGACTGTCCTTTTAAGCTAAAGGACATGTCTAAACCTAAAAATGTTTGAATTGCATGGGCAGTTAACTACAGCTGTCTTAGCAAACACTTGCCAGTCCTCCCCTGTATAGTGCCAGAAAGTGTATATTGTAATGTTTTTTTCTTTCATTTATTATTAATATTATATTATTTGCATTGTAAGGAACTGTGGTTTAAACTGAGACACATAAAGTGAAACTTGGAAGTCTCTCCACAGATTATTACACACGGTTTCGTTGTTTCCTGTTTTTCACTACCTTTGAGCTTTCCGTTTGACACGCAAAACATTACAGTTTACTGCACAAGAAATGTTGCAGTTCACTGCTTATGATCTTGGTGCCTAGACTAATGCACGCTATCCACAAAGCCATTTTAGACTTTCCCTCCAAGTTATAGGCCTGTGAATGGCGGTTACAAGATATCTGACAGCAGAAAAGGCCTCCCTGGTCTTTTATCAGCTGTCTTCAGCTGTGGGGTGAATATAATGCTGTGTTTTAGAGCACAGATATGCATGAAAGAATAAAATGTATTAATTCAAAGTTTGTATTAGTATGATCAGTGACATTTTTGCAAAGGGGTCATGCTACAGCGACAGGCATTCCCTCAGCTTTAACAAGGGTGTAGGTTTGCTTTTAGAACTTGGATGGTTTACTAATTACACAGGGGTCCAGTGACCTTGATGTCTGAGGCCCTGAATATATGATTTCCAAACACAACACCAGAACATAAGTCCAGAGACTATGCAGCTTACTGAGATGGGGGTTCCTCGTCAGGTGAGCATAATGGCTGCAGTGACAACACCAACAGTAAAATGTTTGGGGCTGCATAGGGTGATGTCAGGTGGAAATTGGGAGTTTGGTTGGCTAGCAAAGTATGTGAGTCTCTTTTTTTTTTTATTCTGTTGGACTCCGCTCTACTTGTTTGATTTTCGCTTTCAGTAAGGAAGTTGGTGTGACCCAGGGCAGCCATCAGGACAGGAGAGCCAAGACTCCAATATGAGGTATGTACTGACTGCATGAGGAGGTATCAGAAGAGGATGCAGAGTAGGAGGAGGCTACAGGAGGGCAACTGATTTCCAGCAATCCTGGGTGGTGGTAGGATATGCGCCAAAGTCTTCAGTCCCAATCACCACTACATTGAATCAGTGGGCTAGATGTATTGACCCTGCCCATGCTTACTTGTCCACGTGTCAGTGGTGTTGTGGACACTGGATCTAATGGCATTGCCCAGTGCACATCTTTTTTTCAACAAACTGTCGGTGCTGGGCAGGGATAGCCTGGCAAAAAATGTGGTGGCGGCTGGGAACGGTGTATTGTGGAACAGCCACCACCATTAAATCTTTAAATCTGTCTGTCTCCACCAAGTGGAATGAGAGCATTTCAAAGGCCAGCAATTTGAAAATGCTCACATTCAGGCCCAGGGCTGCTAAGGGTGAGATGTGCCCAACTTCTGCTTTCTCTCCAAAGTTTGTGGAATAGAAAGCTGAACACTTCCCCAGGATGGTGTACACAGGCTTGGTGATTATGGTGGTGGTGGTGCTGCTGGTGGTGGAGATGCTGGCCTCACATCCTTCCTTTGGGGGGAGACAGGTGGCCTTGTTGTTGGGGGGATGGTGCTAGAGGCTGTAACAATTGAAGCAATAGGGGGAGACTCGGGTGTTTTCAGGTGTTTCTGCCCCTGCAGCTCTTATTTTGTTTGCAGTTGCCCGGTCATGCACGAGGTGCTGAGATATATAGCACTTTTCCCTTGCTTTAGAAACTGTTAGCACAGCATGCACAGGAACACTGTCTTGTCCTCTGTGCATGGCTTGAGAAAATACCATGCTGCTGGGATCCTTTGGGGAAGCTTTGGCATGATCAGTCCCTGGGCTTGGTGGTCTGCATACAGATAGTAAGTGGGGCAAAGGTCATAAAAAAGGTTTTGTCATATACAGTTAAACCTTTAATGTTCAACAACAGGGAAGGAAAATCAAAAGAATTGAGGGATTATTTTGTGACAAAGCACATGTACCAGGTCATCCCTGGAAATATGCACAACGGGACATCCTAATACGGGAGACCCCATAAAGGAGACTACTGTACCTAGAGACTTATTGTCTCTAGGGAGGTGGCTGTTCCTCTTTAAAGGGTATTTCCATTGTAAAGTCGGCACTGGGTTCACATAACACTAATGACAATACATTTGTGGTTTTATAGCTTAGCACATAAGGCTCAAAAACAGCTAATGCTACAGTAGGACATTTACAGATAGGCATAAGGTTAGCTATATTAAGGTTGTAACAAATCTGAAAAGCCTTAAACACCCTGAAATGTTGTAAACTGCCATTCCAGTGAAGTGTGTTCATAGGTGCATCGATGCAACATTCATGATTTTATTTTAAATATCCATCATGTTTTCAGTGACTAAACCTGCCCAACTCAGGTTCAATATCAAAATCTAGAATGAAAATGTTGACTTGGGGGGGGGGTGTAATAAGAGGTGTCCTGCTCTCATTTGCCAGACCCTTATTGTTTATCATTTTGGATAGTTTGGAGGGTTAAGCGGCAAGACTAGCCCAGTTAACAGCATTATTGGGTTTAAAGAATAACCCAATCTGGGCTAAGAATAAGCAAGAGACATTGAAGACCTGGCCACTGGCCTTGATATTCTGGTTCCCAAGGAGGTTGATTCCAGAGATCGACTGCCCAGCCTTGGCAGAATCTTTAAAGCTTTGGTTAAAAATCAACCAACATACAATCGATCTACAATCAAAGAAAACCCAATGAGGCTGCTTATGGGGAACCCAGAGTTTGACCCAGGGCTGGGGGGGGGGGGGGGTTGAATGGTGTGAAGCTCAAGGATTGGACACTTTTATCACAAAGACCGCATTGTCACAACACAACACTTAGCGATATGAAATAACAATGCAGGAGACATTTAGAGCCCACCAGATTTTACATTTTCTCTGTGCAATTCTGATGACACTTCATACCAAACTCCCATACAGGGCCAATGGGTGAGAGATTTGAAGAGTGGCAGATAGAGCGGGGAGAGGTTTGGTCAACATGAATCTGGTTGAAGCAAAAATGAAGATTATAACATGATGGTATATGGTCCCAACTAGAATCTCTAAAATATAACCGGGGCACTGTCAAATTGTTTAGAGCAGTGGTTCTCATCCTTTTTTTTCCCCAAGTACCCCCTAGTTACTAAAAGTTTCAACCAAATACCCCTGATCACTTGGGAATAGTACCAAGATAAGTAGGACACAAGCCAAGCAGAGATAATACTTAACTGTTAAAATAATAAACCAGGCCAGTCAAACACCCCTTTGTTGCTGTGCCCCTGAACCCTGTTGTGTACTCCTCAGAGTATGCATACTGCAGGTTGAGAATTGATGGAATGATGATAAACAGAAATATTTTTATCCAACAGATAGGAAGCAGGGACATTCTATGGTTTGGGCACCCTGGTTGAATTATAGAAATCTCAACCATAAGATGAACTTAAGGAATTGTAGGCCCCCAGGACCTTGGAACCCCTCCTCTCCCTATCATCCTGCTCTACAAGATTTTCATCTTTCCCCTCCTTACTATATATATATATAATTTTTTTTTATTTTTATTTTTTTGTTTTTTTTAAGTATGCATTGATCGGTTTGGTTCTGCCTTCTTTTCTCTTTTTCTCTTCTCTCTTTTACCTTTAGAGCTAGTTAGTGCCCTAATGTAAACTTATGTGTTGTATACATTATTCGTCATTATGTATACATGAAATTGGTTAAAATAACATGTATGAAGTATGAGAATGTAATTGCATGTTCTTAAAATGATTGTATTGAGAACAGAGTTGTTCTTGTGGTTTATGTAAATAATAATAAAAACTAATAATAAAAAACAAAGTTGAAATAGATAGAGTGGAGTACGAAGGCTACTTTAAAGGGAATAAAAAGAAAAGTATACTCATCTTCTGTCCCCCACAGCTGATCAGTACTACTCCGGCAATCAGCAAATCACCTGGCAACTGGATCCCATTCTAAACTGGCCAGACTCCAGTCTCCGGCACCTTCGTGTCAGGAAGTTCTGGTGACTGATGGCGAAGGGGCGAAGCAGCTTCCTTTCTTTATTCACTACAATAGAGCATGCGTGTCAGGCCTCAGCACACCCCCTCCATTGCAATAAATGGAGAGAGCATGGCCGTACCATTATGACATAAGGGCATGATACCTACACGAAAGTGCTGGTGACTGAAATTCAGGTGCGGACTGCCAGAGTAGGATAATAAGGTATGGGAGACAAAAGGTTAACTAATAAAGTGAGTACCCTTTAGTTTTTTTTATCTGGATGGTAAATCCCTTAGATTCTTGACTGTGGCTCATTTGGAAATTTAGATATTGCAGTGACCAAACAGTATGTTTGTAATAGAAACCGAAACCCATTAAGCCCAATGGGTAATCTAAGATTGCACACATGTGATTATTCATTATGCTTAAACTAAGGAACATAAAAAGAGAAGTTCAATTTCATGGTGACTGCATATAAAGTTTATAGTAAGTGCATATAAAGCTCATAACAAGTTCATGGAAAGTGCACAGGACAAGTTTCAGGGTAAGTGCACAGGACAAGCTTCAGGGTAAGTGCACAGGACAAGCTTCAGGGTAAGTGCACAGGACAAGCTTCAAGGTAAGTGCATAGGACAAGCTTCAGGGTAAGCGCACAGGACAAGCTTCAGGGTAAGCGCACAGTACAAGCTTCAGGGTGAGTGCACAGTACAAGCTTCAGGGTAAGTGCACAGGACAAGCTTCAGGGTGAGTGCACAGTACAAGCTTCAGGGTGAGTGCACAGGACAAGCTCCAGGATAAGTGCACAGGACAAGCTTCAGGGTAAGTGCACAGGACAAGCTTCAGGGTAAGCGCACAGTACAAGCTTCAGGGTGAGTGCACAGTACAAGCTGATCCCCAGTACAAGCTTCAGGGTAAGCCCACAGTACATGCTTCAGGGTAAGTGCACAGTACAAGCTTCAGTGTGAGTGCACAGGACAAGCTTCAGGATAAGTGCACAGGACAAGCTTCAGGATAAGTGCACAGGACAAGCTTCAGGGTAAGTGCACAGGACAAGCTTCAGGGTAAGTGCACAGTACAAGCTTCAGGGTGAGTGCACAGTACAAGCTTCAGGGTAAGTGCACAGGACAAGCTTCAGGATAAGTGCACAGGACAAGCTTCAGGGTAAGTGCACAGGACAAGCTCCAGGGTAAGTGCACAGAACAAGCTTCAGGGTGAGTGCACAGTACAAGCTTCAGGGTGAGTGCACAGGACAAGCTCCAGGGTGAGTGCACAGTACAAGCTGATCCCCAGTACAAGCTTCAGGGTAAGCCCACAGTACATGCTTCAGGGTAAGTGCAAAGTACAAGCTTCAGTGTGAGTGCACAGGACAAGCTTCAGGATAAGTGCACAGGACAAGCTTCAGGATAAGTGCACAGGACAAGCTTCAGGATAAGTGCACAGGACAAGCTTCAGGGTAAGTGCACAGGACTAGCTTCAGGGTAAGCGCACAGTACAAGCTTCAGGGTAAGCCCACAGTACATGCTTCAGGGTAAGTGCACAGTACAAGCTTCAGTGTGAGTGCACAGGACAAGCTTCAGGATAAGTGCACAGGACAAGCTTCAGGATAAGTGCACAGGACAAGCTTCAGGATAAGTGCACAGGACAAGCTTCAGGATAAGTGCACAGGACAAGCTTCAGGATAAGTGCACAGGACAAGCTTCAGGGTAAGTGCACAGGACTAGCTTCAGGGTAAGCGCACAGTACAAGCTTCAGGGTAAGTGCACAGTACAAGCTTCAGTGTGAGTGCACAGGACAAGCTTCAGGATAAGTGCACAGGACAAGCTTCAGGATAAGTGCACAGGACAAGCTTCAGGATAAGTGCACAGGACAAGCTTCAGGATAAGTGCACAGGACAAGCTTCAGGATAAGTGCACAGGACAAGCTTCAGGATAAGTGCACAGGACAAGCTTCAGGGTAAGTGCACAGGACAAGCTTCAGGGTAAGTGCACAGGACAAGCTTCAGGGTAAGTTCACAGTACAAGCTTCAGGGTAAGTGCACAGTACAAGCTTCAGGGTAAGCGCACAGTACTAATTTCAGGGTAAGCGCACAGTACAAGCTTCAGGGTAAGCGCGCAGTACAAGCTTCAGGATGAGTGCACAGGACAAGCTTCAGGGTAAGTGCACAGGACAAGCTTCAGGGTAAGTGCACAGGACAAGCTTCAGGGTAAGTGCACAGGACAAGCTTCAGGGTAAGTTCACAGTACAAGCTTCAGGGTAAGTGCACAGGACAAGCTTCAGGGTGAGTGCACAGGACAAGCTCCAGGGTGAGTGCACAGTACAAACTTCAGGGTGAGTGCACAGGACAAGCTTCAGGGTAAGTGCACAGGACAAGCTTCAGGTTGAGTGCACAGGACAAGATTCAGGATAAGTGCACAGGACAAGCTTCAGGATAAGTGCACATGGCAAGCTTCAGGGTAAGTGCACATGGCAAGCTTCAGGGTAAGTGCACATGGCAAGCTTCAGGGTAAGTGCACAGGACAAGCTGATCCCCAGTACAAGCTTCAGGGTGAGCGCACAGTACATGCTTCAGGGTAAGTGCACAGTACAAGCTTCAGGGTAAGTTCACAGGACAAACTTCAGTGTGAGTGCACAGGACAAGCTTCAGGGTAAGTGCACAGGACAAGCTTCAGGGTAAGTGCACAGGACAAGCTTCAGGGTAAGTGCACAGGACAAGCTTCAGGGTAAGTGCACAGGGAAAGCTTCAGGGTAAGTGCACAGGGAAAGCTTAGGGTAAGTGCACAGGACAAGCTTCAGGGTAAGTGCACAGGACAAGCTTCAGGGTAAGTGCACAGGGAAAGCTTAGGGTAAATGCAAAGGACAAGCTTCAGGGTAAGTGCACAGGACAAGCTTCAGGGTAAGTGCACAGTACAAGCTTCAGGGTAAATGCACAGTACAAGCTTCAGGGTAAGTGCACAGGACAAGCTTCAGGGTAAGTGCACAGGACAAGCTTCAGGGTAAGTGCACAGTACAAACTTCAGGGTAAGTGCACAGGACAAGCTTCAGGGTAAGTGCACAGGACAAGCTTCAGGGTAAGTGCACAGGACAAGCTTCAGGGTAAGTGCACAGGACAAGCTTCAGGGTAAGTGCACAGTATAAGCTTAGTGTAAATGCAGTGGACAAGCTTCAGGGTAAGTGCACAGGACAAGCTTCAGGGTAAGTGCACAGGACAAGCTTCAGGGTAAGTGCACAGAACAAGCTTAGTGTAAATGCAATGGACAAGCTTCAGGGTAAGTGCACAGGACAAGCTTCAGGGTAATTGCACAGGACAAGCTTCAGGGTAAGTTCACAGAACAAGCTTCAGAGTAGGTGCACACAACAAGCTTAGTGTAAATGCAATGGACAAGCTTCAAGGTAAGTGCATTGGGCAAGTTTAGAGTAAATGCCTACTGATACCTGATACCTACTGATCCCATTCAATTATTATAGGGTCTGTCCAGGCAATAACAATAATAAGGGAGTAAGGAGGCCACCTGTAGCCTGCCCCTCGTGCCTCTCCCCTATTCTCTGCAGAACACTGTAGATGCTGTAGCAGGTCTCCAAAATGTACCCATCCTTTCAATGCCATTGCTTCACAACTACACTCCAAATGTGGTAACATAGGGGGCACTGTCCTGCTTTCCGGGTTCGCTCGTGCTGGTAGTGCTGAGGAACAGGGTTGCTTAGAGGTGGTAAGGTGGCACATCTACAGTGCACTGAGGGAAATGGAGGACAGGGACATGGAGCAGGCTTCAGGTGTTCTCCTTGCTGCTTTATTATTGCCATTACCTGGACTGTCCTTTTAAGCTAAAGGACATGTCTAAACCTAAAAATGTTTGAATTGCATGGGCAGTTAACTACAGCTGTCTTAGCAAACACTTGCCAGTCCTCCCCTGTATAGTGCCAGAAAGTGTATATTGTAATGTTTTTTTCTTTCATTTATTATTAATATTATATTATTTGCATTGTAAGGAACTGTGGTTTAAACTGAGACACATAAAGTGAAACTTGGAAGTCTCTCCACAGATTATTACACACGGTTTCGTTGTTTCCTGTTTTTCACTACCTTTGAGCTTTCCGTTTGACACGCAAAACATTACAGTTTACTGCACAAGAAATGTTGCAGTTCACTGCTTATGATCTTGGTGCCTAGACTAATGCACGCTATCCACAAAGCCATTTTAGACTTTCCCTCCAAGTTATAGGCCTGTGAATGGCGGTTACAAGATATCTGACAGCAGAAAAGGCCTCCCTGGTCTTTTATCAGCTGTCTTCAGCTGTGGGGTGAATATAATGCTGTGTTTTAGAGCACAGATATGCATGAAAGAATAAAATGTATTAATTCAAAGTTTGTATTAGTATGATCAGTGACATTTTTGCAAAGGGGTCATGCTACAGCGACAGGCATTCCCTCAGCTTTAACAAGGGTGTAGGTTTGCTTTTAGAACTTGGATGGTTTACTAATTACACAGGGGTCCAGTGACCTTGATGTCTGAGGCCCTGAATATATGATTTCCAAACACAACACCAGAACATAAGTCCAGAGACTATGCAGCTTACTGAGATGGGGGTTCCTCGTCAGGTGAGCATAATGGCTGCAGTGACAACACCAACAGTAAAATGTTTGGGGCTGCATAGGGTGATGTCAGGTGGAAATTGGGAGTTTGGTTGGCTAGCAAAGTATGTGAGTCTCTTTTTTTTTTTATTCTGTTGGACTCCGCTCTACTTGTTTGATTTTCGCTTTCAGTAAGGAAGTTGGTGTGACCCAGGGCAGCCATCAGGACAGGAGAGCCAAGACTCCAATATGAGGTATGTACTGACTGCATGAGGAGGTATCAGAAGAGGATGCAGAGTAGGAGGAGGCTACAGGAGGGCAACTGATTTCCAGCAATCCTGGGTGGTGGTAGGATATGCGCCAAAGTCTTCAGTCCCAATCACCACTACATTGAATCAGTGGGCTAGATGTATTGACCCTGCCCATGCTTACTTGTCCACGTGTCAGTGGTGTTGTGGACACTGGATCTAATGGCATTGCCCAGTGCACATCTTTTTTTCAACAAACTGTCGGTGCTGGGCAGGGATAGCCTGGCAAAAAATGTGGTGGCGGCTGGGAACGGTGTATTGTGGAACAGCCACCACCATTAAATCTTTAAATCTGTCTGTCTCCACCAAGTGGAATGAGAGCATTTCAAAGGCCAGCAATTTGAAAATGCTCACATTCAGGCCCAGGGCTGCTAAGGGTGAGATGTGCCCAACTTCTGCTTTCTCTCCAAAGTTTGTGGAATAGAAAGCTGAACACTTCCCCAGGATGGTGTACACAGGCTTGGTGATTATGGTGGTGGTGGTGCTGCTGGTGGTGGAGATGCTGGCCTCACATCCTTCCTTTGGGGGGAGACAGGTGGCCTTGTTGTTGGGGGGATGGTGCTAGAGGCTGTAACAATTGAAGCAATAGGGGGAGACTCGGGTGTTTTCAGGTGTTTCTGCCCCTGCAGCTCTTATTTTGTTTGCAGTTGCCCGGTCATGCACGAGGTGCTGAGATATATAGCACTTTTCCCTTGCTTTAGAAACTGTTAGCACAGCGTGCACAGGAACACTGTCTTGTCCTCTGTGCATGGCTTGAGAAAATGCCATGCTGCTGGGATCCTTTGGGGAAGCTTTGGCATGATCAGTCCCTGGGCTTGGTGGTCAGTAGTCGCAACAGGCTGACCGCTGATGGTTTGCACCCTTCTCCTTCTGCTGGCTGCCTGGGGCTGTGTGACCATCACCTCTTCCTCTGAACTCTCATGGCCTCCAGTCCACATTGGGTCTAGGACATCATTATCACCCCTGGCATCCCCTTCCACCCACTCCTCCCTGCTAGCCTCCCCTGGTGCCAAGTGGACACTGCACTAACAATTGGTACTAAATAGTAGTGACACCCAAGTCATTTGAGTAAGTAGATACTCCATTAACAATTGCTATTAAACATTATTGACCCTTAAGTGGCCTGAACATGTGGACACTCCACTAAAACTTGCTATTAACCAGCAGTGACCCTTAGGTGGCCTGATCTAGTGGACACTCAATTACTATTTGTTATTAAACAAAAAAGAGCCTCATGTGGCCTGAACCAGCAGATACTCTACAAACATTTTTTATTATACAGCATTGACCCTTAAGTTCCATGTACAAGTGGATATTCCCCTAACAACTGGTTTTAAACAGTAGCAACACCCAAATGGTCTGTGCTAGTAGATACTCCACTTACAAATGATATTAAACAGTAGTGACACCCAAGTGATCTGAGCAAGGGTATACCCCACTAAAACTTGATATTAAAGTGCAATGATGGCACAGTTGTTTGAGCAAGGATATACTCCACTATTACTTGAAATTAAACTGTAATGACAGCAGTGGTCTGAGCAAGGGTATACCCCACTATCACTTAATATTAAACTGCAATGACAGCAAAGTGTTCTGAACAAGGGTATACCTCACTAACTGGGTCAGGTCCATTAAACCATACCCTGCAGCCAAAGACTGGGGGGGGGGGGGGGGTAAAAAATTATAATGCTGGGTGATTAAGTTAAAAAGCATTAGCACATTAATTTTTCAGGTCAATAATTACTAGAGATGAGCGAGTAGTGAAATATTCGAAATTTCGAATTTCGATTCGAATAGACCGCGTTACTCGACTACTCGACCGATTATCGAATCCCATTATAGTCTATGGGAAAAAAATGCTCGCCACTTGGAAATCTCAATTCGACCACTTGGAGGTCACCAAGTCCACCCTGAAACATCAGAAAATGATGCCAACACTGCTGGAATGCAACTGGGACAGCAGGGGAAGCATGTCTGGGTGCATATAACGCGCCCAAGTCGCACTATTACGCCACTATCACAGCCTCTCAACAATACACTCCAAACACAATATAACTTCTACGTAAAGTGAGACAAGACAAGGAAACCTTCTTTCCTCTACATTGCCATGGACCCCAAGCCAAACTGTACAAAAAAGAAGAACAAAATTCTGCACCCCTTAAAATCACGTTGCCTATGACAACCACAGATGGCATAGGCAAGGGGGAAAACAAATAGACCCCACCCCTAATTGTCATTGTGTGTGTGTGTGTGTGTGTGTGTGTGTGTGTGTGTGTGTGAGATGTGGTCAGACATGTCTTCTTGTGTCATTGTGTCACCCCAGCAGTAAGGGAAGCTTAAAGGATGAGGTTTGTTACAGTGTGTCACCCCAGCAGTAAGGGAAGCTTACAGGAGGAGGTTTGTTACAGTGTGTCACCCCAGCAGTCAGGGAAGCTTACAGGAGGAGGTTTGTTACAGTGTGTCACCCCAGCAGTCAGGGAAGCTTACAGGAGGAGGTTTGTTACAGTGTGTTACCCCAGCAGTAAGGGAAGCTTACAGGAGGAGGTTTGTTACATTGTGTCACCCCAGCAGTAAGGGAAGCTTACAGGAGGAGGTTTGTTACAGTGTGTCACCCCAGCAGTAAGGGAAGCTTACAGAAGGAGGTTTGTTACAGTGTGTCACCCCAGCAGTAAGGGAAGCTTAGAGCTGAGACCTCTTAAAAATTGTATTAAGGCCCAAGAGCTGAGACCTCTTAGAAATTGTGTGGAGTCCCAAGAGCTGAGACCTCTTAGAAATTGTGTGGAGGCCCAAGAGCTGAGACCTCTTAAAAATTGTGTGGAGGCCCAAGAGCTGAGACCTCTTAAAAATTGTGTGGAGGCCCAAGAGCTGAGACCTCTTAAAAATTGTGTGGCGGCCCAAGAGCTGAGACCTCTTAAAAATTGTGTGCAGTCCCAAGAGCTGAGACCTCTTAAAAATTGTATTAAGGCCCAAGAGCTGAGACCTCTTAGAAACTGTGTGGAGTCCCAAGAGCTGAGACCTCTTAAAAATTGATTGTATTAAGCCCAAGAGGTGAGCCATAATTTTTTTTATTAATACAGCAATACGGCGGTTAAGGAGGAGGAGGAGGAGGAGGAGGAAATGGCACTTCATACAGATGGCACTTCACTCTTGGCTGCTTTCCACTGTTGTACAAGCAAAGTCCGGGTCAATCCACTTGCTGTTCATTTTGATTAGCGTCAGCCTGTCGGCACTGTCGGTTGACAGGCGGCTGCGCTTATCGGTTATAAATGCCCCCGGCTGCGCTGAACACCCTTTCTGATAGCACGCTGGCGGCAGGGCAGGCAAGCACCTCCAAGGCGTACAGGGACAGTTCCAGCCACGTGTCCAACTTGGAGACCCAGTAAGTGTAGGGCGCCGAGGGATCGGGGAGGACAGGGGTGTGGTCTGCCAGGTAGTCCCGCAACATCCGCCAATACTTGTCCCTCCTGCTGATAGCGGGCCCCGCAGTGATGGAAGTTGCACGAGGGGGTGACATGAACGTGTCCCACACCTTGGAGAGTGTTCCCCTGGTGGCTGTGGGCCTGATCGATGTTGTCAGACTCTGGGAGACACTCTCCTCTCTGCCGCCAGCGATGGTGGGTGGGAAAATCTGCATCATGTTCTGCACGAGTTCCCTCTGGTATTCCAGAAATCGATTCGTCCTCTCCTCTACCGGAATAAAAGAGGAGAAGTTATCTTTATACCGGGGGTCCAGGAGTGACAAGACCCAGTATAGTTTGTTCTCCAATATCCGGACAACACGTATGTCCCGGGAAAAGCAGCCCAGCATGAAGTCAGCCATGTGTGCCAGACTCTGAGTAGGCATGACGTCACTGCCCCCACCAGAAGGATCATTTTCCATTTCCTCCTCTTCCTCCTCCTCTCCGCCCCATCCGCGCTGAACCAATGGGACGCACACAGCCTGACTGCTACCCTCGCCGCCAGCATCCTCTTCCACAAGCACTTCCACGTTGTCCTCCTCCTCCTCATCCTCCTCCTCCTGCAACTGCCACCGAGCAGCAGACAAAAGTGTGGTCTGACTGTCTACCTGCGTTGCGTCTCCTCCTACCCCCGTCTCCTCTGTGTGCAATGCGTTCTCCCTTATTGCGATGAGCGATTCTTTAAGGACGCATAGGAGCGGGATGGTTACGCTCACTATAGCGTCCTCGCTGCTGACCTTCTTAGTGGACTCCTCAAAGATACGCAATACATCGCATATGTCTGCCATCCATGGCCACTCGTGGTTGGCAAACTGAGGGAGCTGAGTTGGATGCACGTGTGGATGCATCATCTGGTACTCCATCAATGCTCTCTGCTGCTCACACACCCTGGCCAACATGCAATAGGTGGAATTCCAGCGAGTGGGCAGGTCGCACAACAGCCGATGTTGAGGCAAATGGAGGCGTTGCTGGATTTTTTTTAAGCTAGCAGCAGCTACAGTTGACTTCCGAAAGTGAGCGCACAAGCGCCGCACTTTCACCAGTAGCTCTGCCAGGTTGGGGTAAGTCTTTAGAAACTTTTGTACTACCAAATTAAAAACGTGGGCCAGGCATGGTACGTGATTGAGTTCTGCAAGCTCCAGAGCCGCCACCAGGTTACGGCCGTTATCGCACACGACCATGCCTGGTCCTAGCTGCAGCGGCGACAGCCACATCTCTGTCTGCTGCAATATGGCGTACCTCACCTCTGCGGCGCTGTGCTTCCTGTCGCCCAAGCTGATGAGCTTAAGCACCGCCTGCTGACGTCTCCCCGCGCTAGTGCTGCAACGCTTCCAGCTAGGGGCTGAGGGCGATGTTAAGGCAGAGGAGGAGGAGGAGGAGGAGGAGGTAGAGGAGGGGGGTCTATCAGAACCCGTGCTGGCAATCTTGGGCGGGGGTGGTATGTAGGCCGTCCCTGTTTGCGACCCCGTCCCCGCTTCCACAACATTCACCCAGTGTGCCGTCAAAGAGATGTAGCGTCCTTGGCCGCAAGCGCTTGTCCACAAGTCGGTGGTCAAGTGGACCTTTGCGCTGACTGCGTACCTCAGGGCCCGGCTGATGTTACGCGACACGTGCTGGTGCAGGGCGGGGACGCCACACCGGAAAAAATAGTGGCGGCTAGCGACGGAATAGCGAGGTGCGGCAGCCGCCATCAGGTCGCGGAAGGCCTGCGTCTCCACAAGCCTAAACGGCAACATCTCCAGGGCCAGCAGTTTGGAGATGAGGCAGGTTAAGGCTTGGGCTTGGGGGTGACTGGAGGCGTACTTCCGCCTGCGGTTGAACGCCTGCGAGATGGACAGTTGATGGGACGAGGAGATGGAAGGTGCAGACGAAGATGCAGGGGAAGGGGGCGCTGAAGGAGAAGGCCCCAAAGTAGCCGAGGCAGAGGCAGATGTGGAGGTGTCCTGGCTGGAGGTCTGGACCGCAGTGGCAGCACACAACAAAGGGGAAGAGGCAGTGGCAGCAAGACCGGGCGCAGGTTGTATTGCATTTGCTCTCTCCCACTCAGCCCAGTGCTTGACTTCCAAGTGACGGCGCATGCCTGAGGTGGTCAGATTGCTCTTCTCAGAGCCCCTACTCAGTTTTGAGTGGCAGATTGCGCAAACCGCGCTCAGTTTGTCGTCCGCGCAAACATTAAAAAATCTCCACACCACAGAAGTACGAGGCCTCGATGGGGGAGCTTCGCGCAACTGCCTGCTGCCGGGAAGAGCTTCGGCCCTGCTGGCTGTGGCCTGCCTTCTCTGTCTGGACTGTCCTCTGCCTCTGGACTGTCCTCTGCCTCTTGCTGCCTTATTCGGTGATGCGCAGACCGCATCTCCACTGCTTTCCCCGCTGGACATCACCCCTGTCCAAGTGGGGTCGGTCATTTCGTCGTCCACCACCTCCTCTTCCACTTCCTCTCTCTGCTCCTCCTCCTGCCCACTGGACATTCCAACAGCCTCCCTTGATGGCAACTGCGTCTCATCATCATCGCTCATGATAGCAGATGCTGGTTCCGGGTCCACATCACTAGGAGATGGCGGATACTCAAGTGTTTGGGCATCACTACAAACAAATTCCTCTGCTAGCTCCTGGGATTCTTGCAGCACATCTGGAAAAGGACCCGAAAAGAGGTCCTGGGAGGGGTCAAGGGTGGGCTGACTCTGTTGGCCAGGTTGGGAGGAAGGAGGGTCAGAGTGAGACTGTGTGGATGACTGGGTGGTGGACAAGTGACTGGAAGCGTTATCGGCCATCCATTGCACCACCTGTTCACGCTGCTCAGGCCTCAACAGAGGTGTACCCCGCCCCCCGCTTAACTGTCCCATAAAGGCAGGGAAGCTGGATGAGCGTAATGCTGGCTGCCCCTCACCAGCACGCATTGTATCCCCACTGGCTTCAACGCGGTTTGTGCCCCCACCAGCATTTCCGCGCCCCCGTCCTCGTCCACGTCCCTTTGCGCTAGCCCTCCGCATTTCAGACGTTTTACTTTTTTGGCCACGCGTTATGCCAAATATAAATATATTTTTTAGGAGAACACCTGGCTATACAGCCGTATACTGCCAGAAGGTGAAATGGTGCCTATACGCACCGGGTATATAACAGGGTTTTGTTGGCACAGAGGACACAAAATAGTAGTGCCAAATATAAATATATTTTTTAGGAGAACACCTGGCTATACAGCCGTATACTGCCAGAAGGTGAAATGGTGCCTATACGCACCGGTGATCGCTGCCCTGATGAAACGGCCTGCGGCCGTGAAACGTCGGTAATTCTATATGTTTGAGCGATCATTTCTTTCATTCATGTTATCACTATGTTGTTAATTTGTTCTGCGAGTGTGTAATCACGTATCTGCTTTAGTATTGTTGGGGTCCTTTTGTAGCCCACTACTGCATTCTGTTGTCTCGCCAAGAGGTTACACAGTGAGACTATTCATTTGACTACATGTTCACATGAAAATTGATCATGACTGTTTATACATTTGTCAATAAGTAAACGTTTTCTCTCACTGTTAAACTTTATTGAGCATATCATCAATCCTATAGGCGATAGATCCTGGGATATGAATGTTGACACCAGAGTACTGAACTCTTATTATTCAGCCATTTTTGCTATTCTGACAAATCATCTTTATATTTCTGGTGCTACATTCACTCCCACGATTAACACATTTAGATTCATTACTGGATTGCATGCTTTTTGCTTTGTGGATACCAATGACATCCCACATACTTGATTTTTGTGTGTGTATATATATGTAGATACATGTATTGCTTGTTCATTCTTAGTGGAATCTCTTCCTAAAATACAAATCTTTTTGCAAATCAACAAATCTGGTGTGCGCCCATCTATATAATTTTTATAATTTTTATTGGCACAGAGGACACAAAACAGTAGTGCCAAATATAAATATATTTTTTAGGAGAACACCTGGCTATACAGCCGTATACTGCCAGAAGGTGAAATGGTGCCTATACGCACCGGGTATATAACAGGGTTTTGTTGGCACAGAGGACACAAAACAGTAGTGCCAAATATAAATATATTTTTTAGGAGAACACCTGGCTATACAGCTGTATACTGCCAGAAGGTGAAATGGTGCCTATACGCACCGGGTATATAACAGGGTTTTGTTGGCACAGAGGACACAAAACAGTAGTGCCAAATATAAATATATTTTTAGGAGAACACCTGGCTATACAGCCGTATACTGCCAGAAGGTGAAATGGTGCCTATACGCACCGGGTATATAACAGGGTTTTGTTGGCACAGAGGACACAAAACAGTAGTGCCAAATATAGTTTTGTATATAGGTGCTAATATACCACTGAAGTCTTTCTGTCCCTATTCCAGCAGCAGCAGCTACCCCTCACTAAAGCAGCCGTTTTGTGCAGAGTGTATATAGTTTTGTATATAGGTGCTAATACAGCACTGAAGTCTTTCTGTCCCTATTCCAGCAGCAGCAGCTACCCCTCACTAAAGCAGCCGTTTTGTGCAGAGTGTATATAGTTTTGTATATAGGTGCTAATACACCACTGAAGTCTTTCTGTCCCTATTACAGCAGCAGCAGCTACCCCTCACTAAAGCAGCCGTTTTGAGCAGAGTGTATATAGTTTTGTATATAGGTGCTAATACAGCACTGAAGTCTTTCTGTCCCTATTCCAGCAGCAGCAGCTACCCCTCACTAAAGCAGCCGTTTTGAGCAGAGTGTATATAGTTTTGTATATAGGTGCTAATACACCACTGAAGTCTTTCTGTCCCTATTCCAAAAGCAGCTACCCCTCACTAAAGCAGCCGTTGTGTGCAGTGTGTATATAGCTAGAATGAGCTATATACCGTTCAGCATAGTAGCCCTAATAAGGGCTCTCAATGACTCTCTTGTCTTCTGGTAGCTGGTATATATGGTGGTAAATGCGATATTCTGAGCTTCTGGGGCCCTGCCTGCCTACATATGGGCTATATACCGTTCAGCATAGTAGCCCTAATAAGGGCTCTCAATGGCTCTCTTGTCTTCTGGTAGCTGGTATATATGGTGGTAAATGCGATATTCTGAGCTTCTGGGGCCCTGCCTGCCTACATATGGGCTATATACCGTTCAGCATAGTAGCCCTAATAATAATGACTCTCAATGACTTTCTTGTCTTCTGGTAGCTGGTATATATGGTGGTAAATGCGATATTCTGAGCTTCTGGGGCCCTGCCTGCCTACATATGGGCTATATACCATTCAGCATAGTAGCCCTAATAATAAGGACTCTCAATGACTCTCTTGTCTTCTGGTAGCTGGTATATATGGTGGTAAATGCGATATTCTGAGCTTCTGGGGCCCTGCCTGCCTACATATGGGCTATATACCGTTCAGCATAGTAGCCCTAATAATAAGGGCTCTCAATGACTCTCTTGTCTTCTGGTAGCTGGTATATATGGTGGTAAATGCGATATTCTGAGCTTCTGGGGCCCTGCCTGCCTACATATGAGCTTCAGTATATACCGTTCAGCATAATAGCCCTAATAATAAGAGCTCTCAATGACTCTCTTGTCTTCTGGTAGCTGGTATATATGGTGGTAAATGCGATATTGTGAGCTTCTGGGGCCCTGCCTGCCTACATATGGGCTATATACCGTTCAGCATAGTAGCCCTAATAATAAGGACTCTCAATGACTCTCTTGTCTTCTGGTAGCTGGTATATATGGTGGTAAATGCGATATTCTGAGCATCTGGGGCCCTGCCTGCCTACACATGGGCTATATACCGTTCAGCATAGTAGCCCTAATAATAAGGACTCTCAATGACTCTCTTGTCTTCTGGTAGCTGGTATATATGGTGGTAAATGCGATATTCTGAGCTTCTGGGGCCCTGCCTGCCTACATATGGGCTATATACCGTTCAGCATAGTAGCCCTAATAATAAGGACTCTCAATGACTCTCTTGTCTTCTGGTAGCTGGTATATATGGTGGTAAATGCGATATTCTGAGCTTCTGGGGCCCTGCCTGCCTACATATGGGCTATATACCGTTCAGCATAGTAGCCCTAATAATAAGGACTCTCAATGACTCTCTTGTCTTCTGGTAGCTGGTATATATGGTGGTAAATGCGATATTCTGAGCTTCTGGGGTCCTGCCTGCCTACATATGGGCTATATACCGTTCAGCATAGTAGCCCTAATAATAAGGGCTCTCAATGACTCTCTTGTCTTCTGGTAGCTGGTATATATGGTGGTAAATGCGATATTCTGAGCTTCTGGGGCCCTGCCTGCCTACATATGAGCTACAGTATATACCGTTCAGCATAGTAGCCCTAATAAGGGCTCTCAATGACTCTCTTGTCTTCTGGAAGCTGGTATATATGGTGGTAAATGCGATATTCTGAGCTTCTGGGGCCCTGCCTGCCTACATGTGGGCTATTTACCGTTCAGCATAGTAGCCCTAATAAGGGCTCTCAATGACTCTCTTGTCTTCTGGTAGCTGGTATATATGGTGGTAAATGCGATATTCTGAGCTTCTGGGGCCCTGCCTGCCTACATATGAGCTATATACCGTTCAGCATAGTAGCCCTAATAAGGGGTCTCAATGACTCTCCTGTCTTCTGGTAGCTGGTATATATGGTGGTAAATGCGATATTCTGAGCTTCTGGGGCCCTGCCTGCCTACATATGGGCTATATACCGTTCAGCATAGTAGCCCTAATAAGGGCTCTCAATGACTCTCTTGTCTTCTGGTAGCTGGTATATATGGTGGTAAATGCGATATTCTGAGCTTCTGGGGCCCTGCCTGCCTACATATGGGCTATATACCGTTCAGCATAGTAGCCCTAATAATAAGGGCTCTCAATGACTCTCTTGTCTTCTGGTAGCTGGTATATATGGTGGTAAATGCGATATTCTGAGCTTCTGGGGCCCTGCCTGCCTACATGTGGGCTATTTACCGTTCAGCATAGTAGCCCTAATAAGGGCTCTCAATGACTCTCTTGTCTTCTGGTAGCTGGTATATATGGTGGTAAATGCGATATTCTGAGCTTCTGGGGCCCTGCCTGCCTACATATGAGCTATATACCGTTCAGCATAGTAGCCCTAATAAGGGCTCTCAATGACTCTATTGCCTTCTGGTAGCTGGTATATATGGTGATAAATGCGATATTCTGAGCTTCTGGGGCCCTGCCTGCCTACATATGAGCTATATACCGTTCAGCATAGTAGCCCTAATAAGGACTCTCAATGACTCTCTTGTCTTCTGGTAGCTGGTATATATGGTGGTAAATGCGATATTCTGAGATTCTGGGGCCCTGCCTGCCTACATATGAGCTATATACCGTTCAGCATAGTAGCCCTAATAAGGACTCTCAATGACTCTCTTGTCTTCTGGTAGCTGGTATATATGGTGGTAAATGCGATATTCTGAGCTTCTGGGGCCCTGCATGCCTACATATGAGCTATATACCGTTCAGCATAGTAGCCCTAATAAGGGCTCTCAATGACTCTCTTGTCTTCTGGTAGCTGGTATATATGGTGGTAAATGCGATATTCTGAGCTTCTGGGGCCCTGCCTGCCTACATACAGCTACAGCCTGTCTTTCCCTGCTGTGAGCGTCTATCCCTCACTAAGTTAAAGCTGCTAATGCTGACGAAGAGGAAGTGCTGAGTTTTGTAGATTCGAGGTCACATGGTTTTTCCAGCCAATGCGTCTAGACGCCGTTCTCGCGATGCCAGCTTCCTCCCAGGACCTGTCCCACCCCCCCTGCATGGTCATGGTGATTGGTGTAAAAAACGCGTCAGGGAAGGTGGGAGGGGAAACGAACTGTAAGTGCGCCATCGCCGCTGTACTCGAACGAAATCGAGTATGACGAATAGCGTAGTATTCGATCGAATACCGACTCGGTCGAATACTACTCGCTCATCTCTAATAATTACCTGTCCTCCAGGTCTAGTTAAATTGACTTAGGGTCCTCTTTGAAGAGAGGCTCCAGTCTTTACTTGTGAAACATATGCGTATAAATCTTATTTTTATTCTCTTAGAGACAAAATATGCTTGTGCAGGGGCATACATACCATAGAGCCAGGGGAGGCAGCTGCTACCGGGCCCTCGGGAGCACGGGCCCCATGCAATTTGTTTTTCTCCAACCTGCAGCATCTGTGGCAGAAAGTGCCAGACTGGTACGATCCCAGTATGCAGTGTTGATGCACTGTCTGGGAGCTCCAGGGGCCAGAGCAGTAGGTTCCACAGGGTGGAACTGGGACTCCAGCCAATTGTTTACCCCTTCACGTGCTGACATCTTAGTTCCGTCCTGTGGAAGGTAAAGCTCTGACCCCTGGGGTTCCCTGCAGCACCCCTGGACGATCCGGACCTCACTGGGGCCCACTGTCGAGGGACCACACTGCACCAACACTGCCTAGAACTCCAATCAGACCACAGAGATGATTGGGATACCCGTGTGTGTGAGCCCCCAAGATCATCAAAAATCTGCTATGCCAAATTCACAGGGTCTCTTCCAATCAGCATCGATTGCTGTGCATATTAAAGTGATACAGATGCCGGGCTACGTTTGGCCTAAACCGTTTTCTGTTTTTTAATTGAAGCAGAAATGGCTGATATATCAGGGTTTACAGGTTCAGCCAGTGACATTCTTTTTTTCATCCCGTCCCCCAATTAGCTCAGCAGAGTGGGACAGGATTGCTGGTCCCTCCATCCTCCTGCCCCTCCCTCAGCCTCCTCTTCCAGATTCATCACATTGCTGTCAGCACAGAGCCTGACCCAGTATGCTAATTATTATGCAGCATTACAGATCCAAGGGCCATGCCTACTTTTTTCAGAAGCGGGATCATGAAGGGGGAACTGTAACTTTGATATCTCAGCCATTTCTTCTTTAATTAAAAAAAGGAAAACAGTTTAGGACAGTGACAATGTAACCCAACACAATGGTGTAACAATTTCCTTTGCCTGCACTAGCACTTCAATACTGAATTAATTGAATATCGGGCACCTCGAATTGGTCACTGGCTCAGTCTGTGCACATGGTGCCCAGAGAGGCTGCACACATCGAATGGAGTGGTGCAGGGTAGCCCCACACATGCACTAGGAGATCTAAGAATGGGGGAAGTGGGCATTCCAGGCAGCTATCACCCATTGGGATGCCCCTGAGGAGTGCTGTCACCTGTCACTAGAGTCTTTTCACTCTAGGGCTGGGGGGTGTGGGTTTTGGTCCACTTTAATGCTGGGGGTTGTCTTTATCTGGAGGGACCACCATGAGTTATGCTATGGGGCCCTGTAAAACCTATGTGCGCCCCTGGGCTAGTAAAAGGGATTTAAGGTGAATTTCATAGCCCTAATAGTTGCAGTGTCTTTATTTTCTGTGAAACCACTAAAATGTGATTGAGGATCTCTCAGCTTCCTTTACTGTAAAGTCACAATGGCCTATTTTTCTGGAAGAAAAAAGTACAACATTTTAACTGATTTGACCATACTGGCATTGTAATTTGAAGTTTAAAGTCTGACTCACATGAAACAGTACAAAGCTTGATATTTTTGCTGTTAATGTAAACTGAGGCTCTGTCAACCATTAAATGTGCAGATGTTTTATATTGTTATTCATAGGGGCATCCGCGTTGTTGCATGCACAGAAGTCTGCGACCCTAAGCCTACGTGGCAAATGTATAGTAGCTAGTATATACTGAACAGATTTGTGCATAGTTAAATTAAAGTTCAGTCTCTTAATATTGCTGGATGCCCTTCACTTTGTACAGGCAAGAGGAAGACCGTTCCCCAGCTCTGATATACACCTCTCATGCTATGCCATATGGGCATTTCCACTGTAAGCCAGCGGTCACATAGGGACAGTTGATTCAGAGCCCCTTTCTTGTAATTTTTTTTTTTTTTGCATGAAAATTTCGGTTCTCATCCACTTTCCCGCTCGTCTGATTCAGCAGAACCTTTTTTCTGCAAGAATTGTTGTTAAATGTTTTCATTTTTGCGTGATTTTTCATTTGGTAGCAAGACTTCCAAAGAAACCCTAACAGTAGAAAGGAATGAGAATTGGGGCTGTGCCGGCGGTATGTGGTGCCCGTCTGAATGCAACGCTGCTTACGATTACATTGAGGTAACACTTGTAAAAAATAAAGGAAAATAAAACGTCCAGGTAAAAAATGAAGTGAATACATTTATACTTCTTCTCTTTCACTTAAGTGGTAATTGGGCCCATCATAGATGCTAATTTGGTATCAACTAAGTATCAGACACCTCAGCTGCTGTAGGGCCTGACATAATTGCTTATATAATGTAAATTAAGGAATTCTATGGCAGGAGTTGATTAAGGGAATTTTTTGGGGGGGGGTATTGGTGGCCATTGTATGCTTGGGCACACCCTAATGCCCTAATTAGGGTGCCCAGGGAGCATTTGGGGGGTTAGGTGCTTTGCTCAAGAACACTTCAGTCTTGTCCCATGACTGGTAATTGAACCATCCACCCTCCGGTCAGAAGGGTGCTTCCTTACCTCTAAGGCAGGGCTAGTCCTTCCTAACAGGAAGTGAAGTCTCTTGGAGAGCCTTTGGCAAATGAGAGGGGTAGATTGGGGAAGGAGAAAGGATGTGTTTGTGCAAGGGCCCTGTATTTGTAACTAGAGCTGTAATTTTAGGAATATTTGAGAAAATATAGTTTCTATGTCTATATTTTATTAACATAAACTATTTAATAATTATTTTATGTTTAGTACAGAGGTCAGGTAAAACTTTGAGCGTTGTTCTGGTTTAAATTCTGTCAACCAAGTTATATATTGTGGTTAAAACCATTCTTGGTATCTAGTTAAAGACCTGACATTAAATAAATAAAACTAAATGAAGGGTAGCTGGGGTGTGGGTCTAGGTTCTTGAGGGGTGACTTGGAATGTAAAGTGGACAAACCACCATCTAAAACACTCCAGGGCCGGCCTATCCAGTGACATTGGACCAAAATATATGTTGCCCTGCAGTGTGAGCTCCCCACATCTGCCATCATTCGCTCCCATTTCCAGGGCTCACCAAGCAGTGCTAACAAAGCACAGACACATCCTCGGGCATCCTGTTGCTGAGGGGTACTCCCGTGCTCAGCCATTCAAATAGGGGGGGGCATCGCACACCGCAGGGAGGCCAGGGATGCAGCCACTCCTGCTCCCTTATGCCAAGCTCTGTGTCTAAACAGGGCCATATGCCATACTTTAAATGCATGGCATACGGCCCTGATTGGACACAAGGTCATACATGAGTTGTGTGACCAAGGAAAGGTGAGTTTCTAGGGGGAACTGGGGCATTTCGCACAGTGGGGACTGCCCCAGGGCAAAAACCAAAATCCAGGATGGTGCAAATCCAGAGTGTAAGGTCCCCAATACTTGATCCATTGCAGAGCTGGACTGAATTGCTGTATTGTTCCATCTTCAACCATGCTGCACTGTAGCTTTCTCCTGTTATTGTGTGACCAAAAAAATGCCCATGTGTAAAGTCGACAGTTTTAAACTGATACTGCAGGAAAAGATAATCATTACACCATTGTGTCGGGCTACATTTGGCAGTCCTAAACTGTTTTCTGTTTTTAAATTGAAGAAGAAATAGCTGAGATATCAGGGTTTACAGGTTAAGCCCCTGACATTCTTTTTTACATCCTGTTCCTCCAATAAGCTCAGCAGATTGGGACAGGATTGCTCGTCCCTCCCCCCTCCCGCCCTTCGCTCTGCCACCTCCTGCCCCTCCCTCTGCCTCCTCCAGCCTCCAGGATCCCCGCCAGACCGCAGCAGGGAGAACCCACACTGCTCGGCGGGGATGTCAGTGTTTCCTCCCGCTGTGTATGCTGGGGGGTGAAAGTGTGTGCTGGAGGTGACAGTGGAAGCTGCTGTGCATTCTGTCAGTTCATTTAGGGTGGGCCCCAAAACTTATTTTCTCTGGTGGGCCCAAGACATTCCAGTCCAACCCTACCTGCCAATGTTGAGAGAGCGGCATGGTGCCTGCCACCCTACCTCTTCCTTTCTCCCCCTCCACTTTGGGAGTGCTCGCATGTACTTTGGGAGTGCTCGCATGTGCTTTGGGAGTGCGCGCATGCACTTTGGGGGTGCACGTATGCACTTTGGGAGCGTGTCTGGGGGTGCTGGTCTAGGCTCCAATGTCGCCTAGAAACAGAGGGAGAGGGGAGAAGCACAGCCAGGGTGTCTTATGCAAGTTCTGGGAATTTTACAGACCCCTCCCAATATGCTGATTCATATGCAGCACCATAGATCCAAGGGCCACGCCCACTTTTTTCAGGATAGAAATTCACGAGGTCCTTTACAGCTAGAAGTAGTTGCTCCTACAAAAAAAGAGTCTTATTTTCTTCCAGCCCTATGTTACAATTTCTGGAATTGCAGCTGGTAAAGTCCTGAAAGGTAGCTTCTGACAGGTTCTTTCGGTGTTTCCCTGATCTGCTAATGCTGAATGAATCAGACCTTGAAGCGCTGCCAACCCGTAAACTGACATTCTATCAGAAGGACCTGTAACACCCACCACTTCTGACTAATGGGGCACCACATGGGTTTTCTGTGCAGTAAAATGCCCATTTTCTTTCTGTAAAAGAAAAGAAAAGAAAAAAAGGAACAGCTTAAACCGGACCATGATTTAATGAAAAGCCCAAACCCTTAAAAAATGATTCCCCAGCATCTAAAATTAATATATTTTAAGTTTTTAGTCAGAGCTGGGGTCAGGAAACGGTCAGCAGTCCAAGAATGCAGAGCAGCACAGTCAGAAGACATTTCCTGTTTGCAGTCTGCCTGATGTTCCATGAGCCACCATCTTGGATGTTTAAAGGCTCATAACATGCAGTAGATGCAGGTAGGATGATTTTTAATGTGGACAATCTGTATGTACAGGGTGTGGGAAACATATAAGATAGGTTCTTATTCAGAGTGAAGGACTTCTTTAAAGAAAATTCCCTACACAATCTATAAACTCCCATCACAAGTAATCTTTGAAGAAATGCCATAATAAGAAGAATAAGAAGTCAAATGGAAGCCTCATAATTCTATGGCTCCAACCACTGGAGTCAAAAATCAGTCCATGATTTTACTGGTCCACGGCCAGCCCAAAGCATACCCACTGAGCCCCATCCCCAAAGTGCTTTTCTGATGGTCTATAGCTGGGAACATCAACATGCAGAGACAGCTCATAAGTAGGGTTGAATATTCATAAACTGTTACTGTAGGATCCATAAATATGTTAGGGAGTGGTATAGCCCCACGTTGTGAGAATAAAGTATACCAGGAACCACTCAACCTACTCAAACCATGGGTCATCCTTGGCTATTATGGTCACATGCCATCTCTGACACTGAACACACACATCGAGAGACACTACGAAAATTAACCTAGTGGTGCAAAGCAGAAGAATATTTTCTGCAGGTTTCAAGAATTCTAATGTTTTGCAGTTCACCTATTCCTTGCATAGTCTTCTCACTTTGCTTTCTATTTTAGGCAGCTTAGTGGGGCAGCGGCTGGAACCCTTTCCTGGTAGCACTAATGTCCTCACCACGATTTAAATAGCCAGTCAGTAACCTGCAGAGTTTGAATGCTTTCCCTTTCTCCTAAAACAGAAAAAGCAATATAGATTACTTAACTTATTTCTATTATTAAATATAAAAGACAGGTAAGTGGTGAAAAACACAAGAATAACACTTTTTGAGGCTACAGGGGCATAGTGTTATATCAAACATCAGAAGCGAAGCTAGTGGGGGGAGGGGGCACATCCCCTGGGTGCAGCAGGTCAGGGGAGCGCCAAAGAGACTAAAGAGACTAAACAGTATATATTATATACTAGATATGAGTTGTGATACAATTACACAATGTAACACAGCAGGGATCGGACTGACTTTTGCCATGTAGCAGCAGGATTTTTGCTACAGCATCAGCACAAGTGTTATTACCATTAATGCTGCTGCACCTGCTTTTGAAATATAAGTAAATCTCGAATAGGGCTGTTCTGCAACTTTACAAAAAGCCCCTTAAAATTGTTTACCTTAAATGTGGGTGTGTGCTCACACTCATGTCAGTTCTATCTTGTGGAAAAGTATCAAAATATACATACAATACAATAAACAGAAGACAATTATTGATTAGAAACACAGCCTCTGACACAAACATTAGTTAACAAGTAAAGACCCTTAGTTAACCCCTTGCCTGGACAGTACCTTTACAGGGACTGTCCATGATAGGGTCATTAAAATATAAACACTTATATAAACAGCCGCTTATCTTGTCCAGTATCGCTACAGTGCTGTCCACCAGCTCTGCTTAGCACATGGAAGAAGAAAATACCCTTCCTCCTCTGCTGCTCCAGCGCCTCCCCGTGATCCAGAACACTAGCTCAAGGGGTTTGTCATATTGACACAGCCTTACCAGTTTAGAAGGCTTGAATGACGCTCTCAGAGCTGCCATTTTAATCCTGCTAACCACATCCTTTGATGTCAATGCGCATCACTCAGCTGTACTGCGAAGTACAGAGAGTGGCTGCGTGTTCACAACCTCTCATTTGCTTTCGATAAGCATAGGGGTGATTTAGGACATGAATAATCCTGTCAATAAGCAAGAAGGTTTTTAAGCAGTCTATGTGGGCTAAGGAAAAGAGTGGTTTTCCTAGAACGGAAAGTATTTGCACAGTACCCAGCCCAAGGATAGATAGCATTACCCATCTACCCTTGCAGTAGGCAGAGCTATGCAAATCATCTCTTTACGTCTCTGTGCCATCCTAGGCCCTTAGAACCGCAAAGGGTGCAATGCCAAGGATTAGCTTTAAATTTTATACAGCCAGACACATCCAACTAGTGGACACGTATTTCAAGCTTTAGGCTCTCATCAGCACTAGAGCAGATGCCTCTTGCTGTATGGGGAGACTTAGTGAGTACCAAAACATAGTCGCAAGCCAGTATGTGGAAAGACCCATGTTAGGCTTAATATAGGGGGGCTAAAGAGACCAAAAAACCCTCTACTTAGGTAAAGGAAAAAAGTGGCTTTCCTAGAACGGAAAGTATTTGCACAGTACCCAGTCCAAGGACAGATAGCATTACCCATCTACCCTTGCAGTAGGCGGAGCTATGCAAATCATCTCTTTACGCCTCTGTGCCATGATTTGCATAGCTCTGCCTACTGCAAGGGTAGATGGGTTATGCTATCTATCCTTGGACTGGGTACTGTGCAAATACTTTCCGTTCTAGGAAAGCCACTCTTTTCCTTTACCTAAGTAGATGGTTTTTTGGTCTCTTTAGCCCCCCTATATTAAGCCTAACATGGGTCTCTCCACATACTGGCTTGCGACTATATGTGGGCTAAGAAACCCAAATTTATTCACACTGAGCAGCCTAAATGAGTCAGACTGACAGTGTCATCCCCCACTAGTCTCATGAATATTTTGCTAGATGAAATTCCTGTTGTTAAACCCTGACTTCCTGTCTAGTGACCCAAGAGGACATTCATCTAAACTTGGTTGTGACACCACATGATCCTAGTGAAACCTATTGACATGTCTACTGCTGATGTTTATTTGTAAACTAGGCATGAGGGCTATTCTCCCTAATCAAGTCAGAGACAATATTTTAAGGTTTATAGCATGATCAATTATGTCATGAATTAAATATTGAAAAAAAAACTCTTGGGCATATATACACACATAAACATAGTTTTAATGAAAGAAAGTTGATCACCTTTATTTTTACTGCCATGAAACAGACTATTTCCAAAGCATGGCTTAAAGTGAAACAAAACCTTTTGCCTGGTTTTAAAGCAAAATACGTGTTTTTCCACAGCCAAAGCCATAACCTCTTGCACTTTTGAGATCACCGATTGGCTGATCTAAGGAGTGGCGGATGACGTTCGCCAGCTAGCTGGCGCATCCCTGACTTTCTTGCTGAGTGCTTGCGCTCCTGTGGCCATTCTATCTGAATGGCTGGATGCAGGAGCACACACAGCAACAGGGATACTGGAGATGTGGCTGCCGGAGGAACACATCATTGTGGGGGCCACCGATAAAGGTGAATTTACTGGTGACCCCAAAGGTGAATTTACTGGTGACCCCAGGGTTTTCACACAGCAGCTTGGGGCAGGCGGAGTATTTTAGATTCCTAAACCGGCTGGCCAGGATTTTAAGCCACTTTATGTCAGAATTAGATGTTAATGATGTACTGTGGTTAACGAAAAAGTAATTCCATCATATTGAACCACCAAAATAATTTCCATAAGACCTGGAAGCCTTGGGATGATTATATTGCTATTTTGGGGAGAATTTTGACAGTCTGAAACAGCTATTCTATTTAGATGCGTAATCTTGTTATCTCTTTTTCTATACTTACCTTGTACATTTATCATCCTTTACTTCATCCCTTTAAGTGTTACATTTCAACATTTTTTTTTGTTTTATGACTATGTGATGACATGAAATATTTAAGAAAGTGTATTCCTTCACCCTTTTTACAGAGTCACTCAAGGCTTGACATATTGTATTTAAGATCTATAGGAGAGTCCAGAACGCATCAGTCTCCTTCTTTCATAGGATCTAAAAGTCTTTAAAGTTAGAAATAGTAAAGTCATTGAAGGAGTTCTGTATGTATGAAAGCTTGTTACATTTAGTTTTTTTTTTTTATATATTCTTTATTTATTCATTTTCAAGATACGACAACAAATATGCAATAGATGTACATATAAGTAGTAACAGAAATAGCAAACAGATCAGTGTCTCTCAATAAAGAAGAGTCAACTCATAAGCTTCTCGTTGTCTTGTTATTTAGCTTGTTCCGTCGCCTCATCTCCTTACAATTCACCTTTGCGGGGGCCGCCACCCCCGTGCACCCCCCGCCCGGACAGGGCGCCACAGAGCCGCGACCACCGGGTCCAGGAGGAGCGGGGGCCGCCCGCGGACGCCCACCCCCCTCTACTAGCGACTCCGAACCATGAGAGTCCTGGACTCTCTCTTGCTTCTCCTTGGCCCCTAATGCAAGACCCGAGGCATCTTGTGAAGCAGAAAGAAAGTGAAAAAAGAAAAAGAAGGAAAGAATACAACAAAGGCAAAACACAGCAACCTGCGTCAGAGACGCCTCTACTGATTTTCCGCCACTAACTCCTTATATTCTGGCGAGAAGGCAAATGCATCCCAACTCCCCCACCTGAGGCGGTGCGCCTCCGAGGCCTCGTTACGTTCAGCGATAATTCCCTAGAACCTCTCAATTTCTGAGACCTTCCTGAGACAGAGGGCAACACTGGGTTGGTCTGATCTCTTCCACTGTGCCGGGATTGTTACATTTAGTTTTAACCCTACTCAACATTGTCTCTACGTTCATTAATTACAAAAGCAAATGCATGCATATTGTCATTATTTTTTTGTATTATGCATTCTTCTAATAAAAATGATTGAAACAAGTCACAGACAATAAAACCCCAACCAAGCATCTAATGGTTTCTGACATCAATCACAAATACACTTATTCCATAGCTGGTTGCCGTATGACCTATATCACCTATATCCTGCTATAATAATGTAACTATATTCTGTATTTGATGTCAATGCTAACAATGTACCTTTATGTTCTGAATGTTTTTCAGACCAGGATGAGTAAATGTATCAAACTGCTCAAGTATATGCTGTTTGGCTTCAATCTATTGTTTTGGGTAAGTAATTGCGGTCTTGAATGTATCCAAGTTTGTTCTTAGTTGGCTAAGCTTGAAATTGATTTCTAAGGTGGTTCTTTCGCTAGCGTAAATTAGCACACAATAATGTATTCAAAACATATATATATATATATATATATATATATATATATATATACTATAGTCCTAAATAAGGAGGAATTATAAAATATAGTACATACATATACAAACAATGGTGCCACAGATGAAGCTATACATTAAAGAGGAGTGCCATAAAACAGATCTTTCTGGTGCATATTCATATATGGGCCACAGGGGCATTCATCCTATCTGAATGGCTAGGAATGTACAGGTGGGGTAAAGTGGCCGCGGGAATTCTTGACAAGCACGAGTGAAAATCCTAAGTTTTTTTCTCTTTAAACCCTATAGTATTTGCCTTTCAGCCATCTTTCTTAGTTTTTGTAAAAGCCTGAGCAGAACACCACAGGAGACATATTTTAAACAGAAATGTTTTGTTTTGTTCAAGACCAAAAAATAGTGGACAATGAAAATATGGCTTTACTGTCAATTGACACCCTTCAAATGCCTGTGACACTCATTCCTTTCTTCTCAGAAGGACCATTTTGTCCTTCAGATCATTACCGTATTTTCACTCCATAAGACGCAGGGTTGAGAGGAGGAAAATAAGAAGAAAAATATTCAGAATTAAAGCGTGTGCTAATATACCCCCCAATCACTCCAGTACAGACAGTGTGCAGAATCCCCCCCCCCCAAACACCCCATTACAGACAGTGTGCAGCTTCCCTCATTACAGACAATAAGCGGCATCCCTTATTACAAGCAGCGTACAGCATCCCTGTTACTGGCCGTAAGCGGCATCCCCTATTACAGACAGTGTGCGGCGACACAAAATGCCTGTGGAGCTGATCAAGGTCTTAAGGTCTTAGCTTCGGCGGTCTTAGCTTAGGTCAGGCCTGGCCTATGTGTAGGGCGGCGTGGTCAATTTACAGCTAGCATCTGTGAAAGGACACCAGATATCCAAAGGCCACGCCCACTACAGCATAGGCCACGCTCAGGAGCCGAACCTAGGACCCCGATCAGCGCTGCAGGAGCCTGTAAATTAGGGTGTTTTGAGTGTCTGTGTGTGGGCATTGTTGGGGATCTCTGGGCATTGGGGGACAAGCAGACAGCAAGTGTATAGTTTAACTGCATCCTGCCTGCCAGTCCTCCATTGCCCCTCACATTCTCACCATAAGATGTACCAATATTTCCCACCACTACTGGGGGTAAGGGTGTGTCTTATGGAGCAAAACATGACGTGCAAAATGGTTCCAAACCTTTCTTAGTTTATCCAAAATACTAACGTTGTGTCTAAGTTTGGGATTTACACAGCATCTATGCCTTAAATTTTAAGTAAAAAAAAAATCTCCCTTACCGACTACATTTATATGATTGCTGCAGGACCTCCTTTTCCACAGCAGCTGCATCTTCCAATAAGTAGAAAATCCTCCAGACATAGAATGCTAGGTCCCAACAGCTTCAATATTGAAACACAAAGAATGGAGGACTTCTGGGACATTCAAGTGTTTATTGGTGGCTCTGCTAGTATGTAGTGGAAAACAGGAATTGTTGGCTGGGGAAAGTAAAAAATAATTATATTACAGATCCTGAAATGTTTAGGTACCGATTTGGTTGTTGCATCATCCTATGTCATTTATATTTTGTACAGGCCGTAGGATGCTCCATAATAGCGATTGGAATTTATTTTGTTATGTACAATCTCTATGGGACGCTGTTCCCTGACATTCCCTCTCTCACGACTGGCAACGTCCTGATTTTATTTGGCTGCTTCATAATGGTATTTGGATTTCTTGGATGTATGGGCGCAATTAAGGAGAATAAGTGCTTACTCCTTACAGTGAGTATTGACTGAATGTAATCGTAAAAGACTAAATTGGTAAGGGGGTGGGGCCAGATATTATGTAAATGTAATTTTTATTCCTGTGGTTGTAGGCGTACAGTGGTTTTTCGATGGAACCCATTGGTTACACCATAATTATGACACAGAGACGGGTGCTAAGATTGAGAAAGAAGGAAGTGGAAGTGTAGCATCCTTCCTTTATTCTCTTTTCTTCTTTTATAGAATCCAAATCACAACATTTTCAATGAGAAAAATGCATATAAAGATGCTAAACAGCGAGAGAAGGAGTTACTTATATACCCCAGCATAAAGAATTAATCTGCTATCACTTTGGCATAGCTCACTTGTCTTATTGGAAATAGGGGGGAGGCAATGGATTTTCTTTAATAATTGTAAAAAGTGCTATATTAACAGTATAAATGTTTTCAGCGCTTAAACAATATGCATAAAAGCATGGAGAATGGACACCACAGACTGTCTGCAGTATAAAAGTCCTTAATGATCAGTCTTTAAAACCAAATAGGTTCAAGGGACTTCAACCTTCTATCCCAACAACTTTATCAGTAAAGTTATAGATACCTGCTTACCAGATCACTGTAAGGCCTGGGGAGACACCCGCCTTCTGGTCAGTCTCCACTGCTTCTTCAGCATATAGCCAAGCCCCCTCTTCCGGGACACAAGCAGGCCTTACTGGAAACGGTTCCCCCGAGGTCTTATTTAGCGCAAAGGATGGCGACTAACAGGGCAAAGGCGGATGACTTGAGGGCACACAGAGAGGAGTCAAGACTAACCGTGGTCACTTACAGGGAATCAGTCCTTCAAAAGTCTAGCAGTTGAAAAAAAGAATGGTCAATGGTTACGCCAAAGAATCGAAGCCAGGGAGTCCCCCCCAAACCTATACAGAATACAGGACATGAACAGGCTTAATTTCAATGGGACAGGTTTCTTCATCATCTCCAGAGGAAACAGAACCTGTCGCCGCTGACATAATTGTAAAGAAAAAAAATGTAATTTACACACCAGCGCTCGCGATTCTTCTTCTACCTTTTTGGTGGTGAAGTGGATGACATGATCCTGCCTTTTTGGGGGCGGTGCCATCCCGCTTCTGGGCCGGCGATACTCAGATGCTGGTAATTAGTGGAGAGAGGGCCTTCACCGATCACCAGCATTCTGTTCGGTGGACTTTGCTTTTTCAGATTTAACTTGTTTTACTTGTTTGCATATTGTTTTTTTTAGGACAATGTGGCTTTGATTCAGCATTTTTATTCTTTTTTAAGGAAACCCTTTGCAACCAAAGAATTCATCAAGCGAATACTTGACGCAGATGAAACCAAGAGAGAGGTAGCTGTGCTTAAATCAGGCCTACCCGGTCCTTGGGACAGGCATTTTCATACAGAAAACACACAAATAATTCTACTATCTGGAACTCTGAATGTGGCTACTGGTATAGGGAAAAATGTTGACTTACGGTTATTTGCAACAGTAAATTAAAAGGTTATGTTGTACATTTAATGCTATAAGAACAATCCAAAATGTTTATCTATGGCTAACTTCAAAAAGATGACAACTGAAGAGTAATGATTGTTTGTTTTTCCTTTTAGTTCTTTATTCTACTCTTGCTGATTCTATTGGCTGAAGTTGTTTTAGCCATCGTTCTCTATGTTTTTGAAAAAGAAGTAAGTATATGAGCAGTTGCACACACACTCTCTATACTCAGCCACTTAGTAGGTTATTCACTATTTTATATTTGATAGGATATTCCAAATGTTTTGGTGTCCAAGGTTGGATTAACACATCAAACCTGTTAACCATAAACGTATATAAAAGCTGCTGCAACCTTGTTCTCTTGCATCTAGTAAAGCGTTCCCATAGGTCTTGTGTCAGTTCACCTTACTCTACATTCCCTAGACTAACCCTTATTAAAGTACAGCTATCAATAAGAATGCCAGTTTGGCAAGTATGCAAACTCTGCAAAGCAGTTTAGGATATACTAATCAGTTCTATAAATATGGACATTATTAGTTATGTAAATTTGATACTAAAAGACACCTTAGCTATTGACAATGTTCTGAATTCTGGATCATTTGAGTCAACTTCTGTCCCCCATCGGGTATCTTTTCTGATGCCCCATGTGGCGACTATAGCAGCCACGCTGGCTTCTGTAGTAAAGAGGGACACAGTTCCTCCCACCTTTGACCGTGGTATCCCATCAAGGATAATGCCAGGAGCTGGGGGGAGATAACCTTTTATACTGTAGAGGTGAAGCCTCTGTGGAATCTCCCCCATGTGGCTCTTACATCACTGGAGGAAAGGAGAATGGAGGGGGATAGCTGAGAAAATCCCCTCCAAGGCCCTTCCCACCATCAATCACATGGGGCTGATTCCACAGAGGCTCTGCAACTGTAGAATACAAGGTTCCCTTCCCGATGGATGTCAAAGAGGATGCCACCCGGCGGGGGGACAGGAGGAAAAAGTGGAAGGGTGAGTAATAAAATGTTATTTAATTTATACTTATCTTTTTAACTCTTTTGATCTGGTAAGAGGTCCAAGGCTCCGGCTTATCACTATTAATAAAGCTTTGCCATAACAAGCCCTTTGCAGCTCAGTTATAAGATTTTGAGATGCTTTGAAATGGTCTAATTTACACTGTTCCCAAGGGGATAGGGTGGGCTGATGTTTAAGGGTAAAGTTATGCACCAAATATACTGTTATGGGTTAATTAACACTGTAAATGTTACCGATCTACACTAAACTGCACTGTAAAGTCAAAGCTGTATAATCAGTATAAATATCACTTATTTATATTTTATCTTTTCAGATTGAACCATATGTCAAAAAACAGCTGACAACTAGTTTTGAAAAGCACAAACATGACAATAGCAATTCAACCATATGGGACAACATACAGAGTGGTGTGAGTTTTGCACTGCAGTGATAGAACTAGCTATGTTTGGCACCATCTTAAACTATTTTCCGTTTCTAAATTGAAGAAGAAATGAGCAATATATTGAGGTTTACAGTTTAATCTAACAATTTCTGTTCTGAATCAAATGGGCGCGGCCTTGGAGCTATTATACAGCATAATAATCAGCATAATATGCTGGGTGGCTCAGTGGGCAGGTACGTGGGTCATTAGGTAGGTGGGTAGCTGGGTCAGTGGGCAGGTAAGTGGGTCAATAGGTAGGTGGGCAAGTAGGCATCTAGGTCAGTAGGCATGCAGGTGGGCAAGTAGGTAGATAGGTGGGAAGGTCAGTAGGCAACCCTACCTACCACCTTCATTAGACGCACCTGACTATAAGATGCACCCGGGGTTTAGGGGACAAAATAAAAAAAACATTCTAAACCAAATGGTGTGCTAAAATCCCCCTCCCAGTCACCTATTACAGAATTACCCATTACATGCAGTGAGCGGCATCCTCATTACAGCCAGTGAGTGGCATCCCCCATTACAGCCAGTGAGTGGTATCCCTCATTACAACCAGTGTGCAGCATCCCTTATTACAGGGAGTGAGGGGCCTCATTGCTGCCAGTGAGTAGCATCCCACATTACAGACAGTGTGCGGAATCACCTATTACAGGCAATGTGTGGCATCCCTCATTACAGCCAGTGAGTGGTATCCCTCATTACAACCAGTGTGCAGCATCCCTTATTACAGGGAGTGAGGGGCCTCATTGCTGCCAGTAAGTAGAATTCCTCATTACAGCCAGTGAGCGGAATCCCCCATTACAGCCAGTAAGCGGCATCCCTCAATACAGGACATGTACGGTATCCCTCATTACACACAGTAAGGGGCATCCCACATTACAGGCAGTGTGTGGTTTCTCCTAATACAAGTAATGAGCGGCATCTCTTATTACAGGCAGTGAGAGGCAACCCTCACTACAGCCAGTTAGTGGCATCCCTCATTACAGGCAGCAAGTGGCACCCCTCCATTACAGGCAGTGAGTGGCATCCCTGATTACAGACAGAAAGTGGCATCCCTCCATTACAGGCAGTGAGGGGCATCCCTTATTACAGGCAGTGAGCTGCATCCCTCCAGTGAGGGGCATCCCTTATTACAGTCAGTGAGCTGCATCCCTCCATTACAGGCAGTGAGGGGCATCCCCTCCTCCCCAGAAAGATGGACAAAAATTCATGCCTACCTGCCCGCGGCTGCTGTTGGTGCCACTTCTCACGCTCAGACATTCAAACTTACTGCTGCTTCCTGGTTCCTGGCGTCCGGTGGGCGTGGCTCATATAGCCGGCGTCCAGTAAAAACAATGGATGCACCCACTGGCCATCCATAATTAGTGGCGGAGCAACCGGGGAGCACTGGTAAGCATCAAAATGTGAGTGTGTGTGTGTGTGTAATTGTTGGCAACAGCAGTGGCAGGCAGGTAGACAGGCATGAATTGTCTATAAGCATGGCACAACCAATCAGACTCAATAAATGATGTAAATCATTTTTGTCCATAGATGAAAAAGTATTTATGTTAATGAAAAAAGGATAAAAGCTATTTTAGGCTAATATTACTTTTAAAACATGTTTCTTATAGATGCAATGCTGCGGAATCAATGGCTCTAATGACTGGGACGGTTTAATCCCTGAATCTTGCTGCCCGGAGACTAAAAAGTGCACGCAGGAAAACGCATTTAAGAGGGTAAAAAAGACTTTGCTTCTGGTATTTTGTTCTACATTACTAAAGGTTTTCACAAGTCTGTAAGGTATCCAACACTTCTGGTACATATCTAGAGTTGCCACTTGGCCGATATTTTTTTTTAATTTGCTGGACACTGGCATGGAGGTGCTGGTATTTCATTGTAATTGTCGGTTTACTTTTCCTATCCTCAATTACCAGTAGAAAAACACATACCAGCACCTCTTGGCCAGTGGGCATTCAATAAAAAAAAAATACCAACCCTATAACACAACTCATGCACAATTTGTGAAGACAACTGAAAAAACAATAACTACGTTTGTGTGCTGCCTGCAAGGACACAGGAAGTGTCTTCTGACTGTGCCTCTCTGCATTCTGGGATGTTGTTCTTTTCCTGACCCCAGCACTGCTCTGCCTGTGCAGAGCACAGCTATAACCCCACCCCCATGTGCTTTACATCCCTCTCCTTTTCTCAATATGTGATGCTTCTGAGGCAAGATGGCAGCATCCTTATAGAGTCCTGAACAGAGATGCAGCCCAGCGGGGGAAATATTACAAAATAAGCAACTAAAAGCATAAAATACATTCATTTTTGAAGCTGGGGAATAGTTTTTTTAAGGGTTTGGGCTTTTCCTGAAATGATGCTGAAGGTCTGGTTTAAAGAAGTCTAAGCATTCTGTAACACTTCACCCACCCCCCTGTGCTAAGCCCAATTTGGGTAATAACTTAAATGACAGGTAAGTCACCCAAATTATGTGCAGCAGTGTGGCCGTACTGATATGTCACTCAAGTCTACAGCTGCCATGTAGGGCAACATCCCCCCCCCCAGCATCAGGGGATGGGTTTGGCAATAAGGTGAAATGTTTTATTATTTGAATGCCTAAATCATGCTCTGCACAGTGGTAGAGAGGGATTGCTGGGGGGTTGAACTATCTCTTTTAAGCTGGCCACCTGCATAGTAAAAACAAAAGTCAGCAATAGCCCCAGATCTACTGTGAGAGGGTTCACCGACCCTGGAATGACAGTGCATATGTCCGCCACAGTCAGCACACAGGAGGTGTGGGACTGGCAACAGAAGAACAGCTGGGGGCAGTTGTAGCTTTGTCATGTAAGGTGAGTAATATGCATTTTTGGCTTTTGTTTTGCTGCATTGTATACACTATATTAAAGGGTAATTCCACTTTCAACAGGATTTTTAAATGTTTCATTATTGTGTGTCAAAATGATGTCTTCAATGTGCTAAGCTTATCTGTTATTTTTATTTTCTATTTGTTTGCAACTCTGTTTTATAAAAAAAAACAGTTTTCCTTAGTAACAATGAAATCACCTTAGCAATGTACATCAACTGGTGCATTAGATGTACAGACTTCCTCACTCTAGCTTGCTAATCATCTGATTGGCTGAGATGGAGGCAAGAGGTTTAACCCATTCTGCCGTTATTCAGAAAGGAGGATCACACTCTTGTATTCCAGTAGTTTAAGGGTTAGTAGCAGCCTTCCATTACTGCTGTGTGACTTAGCCAAAGCTGCTAACGTGCTCACCTGTTATAGTGGAAGGAATTCTGGAATATGTACTTTTTAACCAACAAAAAAACACTCCCATCTTAGGATTACAGACATCCAGGAATATAGGAAACCTGGAAGCAGAGGAAAACAATAAAGCAGAACAAAAACCTGACAAATAGGGGTTTTCCTTTAAAGACTGTAACAGGCTGTTGTTCAAGTGGCAAACTTTAAGAAGCTGCCCCAGAAATAATAGGCTAACATAGCCATGGAAGAAAGTCGCAAATTACATTAAAAACCTATTTCCATAATCTTAAGCATTTGTTAAGGAAATAGCACAATACAATTGTTATGACACAGCCGAAGCAAGTGCATATCCCCCAACCCCTAGCAAGAAGTGTCCCAAAGGCCTCCATTCAATAAAGGTAGAAAAAAATTCTCATGGTAGTAAAAAATTCAATTCATGAGAAAAAAGCCTGAGAATGTCACTGTTACTGAATCACTAGATAAAGACAATGAAAGTCAATGGCACTTTTTACTACAGTGTAGAAAGGAGTAAACAGCTCTCTACTTTTCTTAGGAGTAAAAAAGTGCCATTGACTTTCATTGTTTTCTTAGCTGGTGATTCAGTAACAGTGACATTCTCAGGCTTTTTTTTCTCATGAATTAAATCTTTTACTACTATGAGAATTTTTTTCTACCTTTACTGAATCGAGGCCAAACTGTGAATTTGCTGCGCCCCCTGCTGGTTGTTTCATATCTTACTCTGAAGTTCACATTCCTTAGGATAGCGTGATGCCCCCCAAGCTAGCTATAAAGCAAGAAATCAGAACATTACCATGTTATAACTGCAATGCCAATGTCCGTTAGCCTGCAGAATCAGTGCTCAGTTAGGGAAAATATTTCATATAAAGCTGGCGTAATAACTACAAGAAAACATGCTGTAGATGCATTTACTAAGGGGCGGGGGGATAAACACTGCAAACGTATCTACTAACACAAGGAATCTGGTGCAGACCTGAAGATTTTCCCTAGAAAGGCCAATCATAAATGTGATTGTATTGGTTACTCAGGACATCTGCTTAAAATGGACCAAAACCCACCCTGGAGTCAATGAGACTCCTGGGCAAACATATTCGCTCCCCCCAGCATTCAGGATGCCCCGCTGTGTAAAACCCCCGAGGTCACCCAGAAACTCACCTTCTTTCCCGGTTCAACTGCGCATGCGCGAACAGCAGCATTCCCACTATCCCTTTAGCAGGGTGCGTGCCTGCCCCAGGTATTTCTATATGGCCGGCGCGGGCATGCTCCCTGTTAAAGGGCAGCTGGGGGTGTGGCTGCCAGCGCGCTCAGATCTGCTCACCTTAGACAAGCTTTGGACGAAGGGGCGGGAGTGGATCCGAGCATGCTGACTAAACTAGAGGATGTGCATGTGCCGTAGGACCGGGGAAGGGTGAGTGAGATCAGGCGACCTGGGGGGTTTCACACAGCGGGGTATCCCCAGAGGCAGGGACCAAAACCCAGGATAGTCAAAATCTGCCATGCCTTCCTTTATTCCAGTATTACCTCTATTTGCTATGATTTGTGATGGAAACCATATAAACAAATATTATTCCTATGACGCTATACAGAAAAGGAACACATACTGTTCACTGTGAGAAAAGTACTCATGTTTGGGAGTGGGTGCATCTTATTATGAATATTTATAGAGCAGCAGCATCTTGCGCTGTACAAGGCAGACATAAGGGTAGAACAGATATAATACACAGGGGTTATTATGGGTCAGATGTGTCAGAGAAGCAACAATACAAGTTGATAATGGGCTACAATAGGAGTAAGGGCCCGTCCAAGCTCACAATCCAAATCCAACTTAAACCGGACCAACACCCTTCCAGGAAACAGTGCTCATATGGGCAATTCAGATTGCTGCCCATAAAAATGATTTTACCTTATTGTAAAAACAAAATGGCATCTCATGGAGCAGCACAACTGCAAAAGGAAGCTTCAAGATGGCCGCTACCAGGAGAAAATCAGCGAGGTGACATTTCAGCTTTGAGTGGTTGCAGGAGCAAATGTAAATGCTGACAATCATTCAGTATCATGCATGTAGATGGGGCAAGCGAGTTTTGGGGAGCCTTTTTTCCCAAATGTACCAGGCTGTAGGTTTCAACCTACATTGAAATCTATTTTAACTAGAGAAAAATGCTCTTCATGGCAAAACCTGAACCTAAACCTAAATTGGTTGTGATAGGTAAATAATAATGTTACTCCTCCTCTGTCCTCGCTCACTGAACTTGTTTTCAAATGAATCACTGGGGTCAAAATGATCATCAAAGAAAGTGGAGTCAGGGTAGTTTAAATGAGCTCAGATTTCAGGCTCTGTTCACACCTCTGTGCTTTCTCTGCGTTTGTGCGCTGTCATAAAGAAGCGGCGCCCCCGCGAACGCGCAGGAAGGAAGACCTTGATCATTGCTCTTTAATGTCAGTAACATTTCTCTTATTATTATGTGCGCTAGTGTGTTTAATGTGTATATACATTTAGGATGACTGTGGCAATTGCAGAATCCACGTCTTATGTTTTGTTTATTTATTGATTCACAATTGTTGGCACTGTGGTTATGCACTTTATAATGGTTAGGGGGTACAAAGGATTTATTATTAATATATATATAGAACTGTGATGGCACTTTATTGTTGAATTGCACTTTACTCGCAGTTGTATTGTGATAGTTATAAGTAATATATGCCCTAGCACTATTATCATAGATTGTTGCTATATTTATATTGTCCCTTTGTGGTAATTTTGTGTGCATTTCAGTCTTTTAAATAGTTTTAATGTGTTTGTTCTAATCGTGATTTCTCAATAAAATAGATTGGATATATATATATATATATATATATATATATATATATATATAGTGGTTTGTTGTGCATTTGCAGCAATTTAAAAAACACAACTCAAACACATTGCTAACACATTAAAAGTGCAGCGTTTGTTTTGATATATGCCCCTATGGCATACTTACAAAACGCCTGCTCTTACCGCAATGTAAAAGTGTGAACAGAGCCTAAAGACAAAAAAATGAGGGGGGTTGGCAGGGGTGAACCTAGCCTCTCTGTGAACTATAGAGACACCCCTCAAATTATCAACAATGCAACGCCGGGGTAGGGAGCGGAGGTGGGCTGGGCAGCTGAGCCACAAACAGTTGACTTAAAAACGTGACAGCAGTAAAAAAAAAAAATGAAATAAAATATATTTAGAATAGAAAATAAATGAAAAAAGCAGGTCAGTAGCCACCCCCTCTGCAGTGCTGACAGGTGCACCCCTAGAGGTTGGATCAGTTCACAGATCACATGGGTACAGTAAACGGGGAGATAAGGCAAATTATAGTTACATAATTACATAGTTAATACGGTTGAAAAAAGACTTATGTCCATCAAGTTTAACCAAGGGTTTGGGGTAGGGGAAGTTTTTTATTTTTTTTTTTTTTTATTTTGTTTTACTGATAAAAGCTAATAGTAACTGGTTATTTTCTTCTAAATAAGCATCTAATCCTTTTTTGAAGCTGTGAGGCATTGATGCTGTAACAAGCTTCTGTGGGAGGCTATTCCACTGATTTATAGTTCTTATGGTAAAAAATGATTGTCGCCTCCAGACAGGGCTGGCCCAAGACATTGTGCTGCCTGGGTCCAAGAGTGAAATGCTGCCCCCCCCCCCCAATAAAAAAAAAACGAGGAGAGGTGATTATTACTAGGCAACTGGGGGGTTTTCACATAGCGCAGAATCTCAATTTTTGTTTCACTTTAAGTGAACCAAAACCCAGGATTTTCACTATCCTGGGCTTTGATACTTACTTAGGAACAACCAGATTTGTGATGCCCCACTCTATAAAGACCCCCTAATCTCCCCACTGTCATGGCTGGGGGGGGGGGTCATGAGGGGCATTAAGGTGCCAGCACCTTTATTTCACCTTTTTTCTTTACTATAGTACAGTAACCACATACTATGGCACCTCCCCTTGCAAGTGGCTGCCCTAGGCACATGCCTAGGTTTGTCTAATGGTAAATACAGTCATGCAGGTGATGAACTGGTAGCTTTCATCCCATAAATTGAACAGATTAGTGAACCTTAGTTAGTATTAGTTGAACCTACAGCTGTTACAAGCAGGTACATTAGACCCAAACTTCTTGGCCTCTGCCACTTGGCTGGATATCCAGCATTCCACAGCATTGGGAACAGTCTCCCAGCTTGATAAATAGAAGAACATGGGACAAGCAAGCCCTATTCTGAAACACTGCACCTCTCCATTAAAGAAGGCCACCAACCAGTACTGTCTTTCTCCCAGGTGTTATTCCTCTGTGACAGGGCATCTTAATTTGCCCAGTGTGTGGACCCCCCACCACTTTCAGCAATCCCACAGAGCATGCAGACAGGCAATGAGCACGCTCAGCACAACATTCAGCACAAAGCTAGCTAAGGGGGGGGGGGGGGGGCACTGGCCACATCCCCTCACCACCTGGTGCACGCCTCAGATGAAGTTAAAGCAGGGATGTGGCCATAGCCCACACATTCACTGTTGGATTGCCAGCTATGCAAGTACTGCAGGGGCTACACACAGCAGCACATCACAAATCAGAATCAGCCCTGGAGTCTTTTAGCCATTGGTGTTAAATGGCCAATAAGGAGTAGCCCTGTAACTGGACAAGCTCAACCCCAACTGTTCCAATTACACTCTATACAGGTGACCAGCAAACATGGCCGCCCAGGATGCACAGTCACCGAAACCAAGCAGCCACCCACGGGCAGGTGTACAGCTCTGCCACCGATATCTTTTAATCTGGCACCTGGACAGTACAGACTATAACAAGCAACCCGTGCCCACGGCCCTTGGCAGGCTGGAAGCCACCAGGCACCGGGCTGTAATGTGACGACCGCCCACCTAGCTCTATGAACACCAGATAAGTTGGAACCTCCTCTCTTCCATGGAAGCTTCCAGAAGCAACCGAACTGAAGGTATAGTGAACGTGCGGCACAGTGTGAAGCAGCCGCCGGTGTGTCGGTCTTGCGGCTTCTGTCCTTAGTAAAACCGTGCTGGTAGCCCCCTAATAGCCTCTAAAGCAATTTCCCCACAACGGATGTTAAGCTTACAGGTCTGTAATTGCCCGGAGAAGACCTAGAGCCCTTTTTAAAAATGGGCACCGCATTTGCCTTGCACCAATCGCTAGTGAGTCCTTAAAGATCAAGAACAGGGGTGATGAGATAACTGAACTGAGTTCTTTGAGAACTCTTGGGTGAAGCACATCTGGTCCTGCAGTCTTATTCACATTTAAATTATTTAGTCTTTCTTGGATGGCATCCACGTTTATTTTGTTTAATTATTATACTTGGGCTATTGCTATCAGTGGCATTGGTTTAGGGCTTATTTTGCTTTCTTTGGCCAGATCTCTTTCATTCTGTGCTTTTGCCAACAGTATTTCTTTCTTACATGCTTTATTTATACATGTCAAGGGTTACAGCTCAGCCTTGTAATTTTTTTAATGCCCTTTCCTTGTTCTTTATTGCCATTTTAACCGCAGTTGTCAGCCATGAGGGGTTTAATTTTAGCTGCTTATATGGCTGCATTCTCTGCGAGGCTCAAGGATAAGGTAAGAATGTCAGACGTTTTAGAGGGTGATGCCAGAGAATGCCAGCATTCTGGATGCCCACCAGGCTGTCTTAATGCAGCAATGTCAACACCTGCACCCAAATACAGGAAAACGGGTGTTGGTGCACTTTCATACACGCCTGATGCAGCCCAGTCCAATAAAAATTTACCGCAGACGAACCATAGACTCAACTGAATTTCACACTTGCTTGGGCAATTCAGCAAGTACCCATATTTTTATAGATGTTCAATTTGTTGGGTGATTTTTATTGGCATTTTGTTATTGCACAGATGACTGCATGCTTCTGACTGTACATGGAAACGAGTACATTGCCCACATAAATGCATGTACCTTCTATTCACAAATTACTAAGCTACCTGACAGCATTGTACATATTCGCTGTTAATATCTGTTAATTATTGGCAATGTTTTTTAATGCAGACAACTTTCTCTACAGGGCTGCTCGGAGGCCTTTAAAATTTGGTTTGAAAACAATTTCCTTTATGTTGGGATAGTGACCATCTGTACTTCTGTTGTTGAGGTAAGAAATTCTAAAATAGTTTTCTTCTTTATTTTGGGGATCTTGGTGGGGATTTAATAAAGTATCTAGTGCATGCATCTATGAAAAATAATAAAGGTGCGCCATAGCGTTTCTATGGAGACCCAGCTAAGCATGGAGGGTAGGGCTAACTAAAAATGGTTTTAAAGCAAAGGTTAGTGTTGGATGAACCCCTGTAAGTTTGGGTTCTGCAAGTTCGGCCGAAAATGTTCGCTTATTGAACTTTACCCGAACGTGGCCCCCATTTCAATCAATGGGACCCAAAAACGGCCCCATACAAAGTGTGCAGCAGCAGGAATCGGCTGTACAACTTACCTGAGTCCCACTATCCGGCCGGCATTCTTTCCTCTGTCAAAATGGCCACAGCCAGGGCTTTCAAAAAAGATGGTCGCCCCCCCCCATGAGTGAGACTACTGGCAGTTGGCACTAGAAGTGCTGCTAGCTGCTGCCAGTGTCCTCACTCATGGGGTGAGGCAATCTTTTTGAAGCCCCAACCGTGGACATTTTAACAGGAAAGAGCATCAACCATTGACTGGATCACAGGGTTCATGTAAGTTGTACAGCCTCTTCCTGCTGCCGCACACTCTGCCTTAGGTTAAGCCCATCAACCAGCTTTCTGGGCAAACTCGAACACAGACTTTTGGATGAAGCCCGTGCTTGAGTTTGAGGAACCCGAACTAGCAAAGTTAGGTACGAACTTCAATACAGCAAAGGTGCCTTAAAGGACAGTGACCAGGCAGCAGTGGACAAGAAACAAGTCTAGGAGAATACCAAGTAGCTTGCATGGGAACAATAATAATAATGGGAGGCAACGGTGCTGAAAATAGGGAAATAGGAGCCCACATTTGTCTTGTTTTTTTACTGCATGGACAAGAAGTCTAGACCAAAGTCTAGAGGTCTTGCTGTTTTGGCTCTCCCAATTCGCCACGAACCAGAACACAGTTTGGTTAAAGTTAAATTTGAGCATCTGAATTTTGCAGATTTGTCCTGTACTAAAATTTTAGGAACATTTGGGTAAATGTATCTATCTCTATTTTTTTAAACCTTCAAGACCAGTAACTCCTAGATAACAGCAGATAAAAAATGCAGACCAAGAACAAGGTCAGGCTCATTTAATCATCCACAATAGGTGGATTGTCCATCTAAACTTACTATAGTTTATATTCCTGTCTAAATCATGCTTCTCTAGTCCTTTATAAAAGCAGATGCCTAAAGCATAACAAAACCCCCGACCAATGACCTTTCCACTAGTCACTCGCTTTTCCCTGGTCCAAGAGAGGACACATTCACTGCATCCTCTTGTTACCCATTGAAATCAATGAGTCCCCGGTGCCAAAGGATGTAAACACAGCAAAGGGCTCTGATTAGACATGAGCCTGCGCATGTGCTGTTGGACCGAGGAGAGGTGAGCTGTTCTGGGGGGAGTTTCACACAGCCTTTGGCACACGCCCTCCATTGAAATGAAAGGAGTGGGTGTGGCCAATGGTCGTGAATGATGACAGGCAACCATGAGCGGGGTCTGGATCTCCAGTGGAGGTAAGTTTAAACTACTGGAATAGGGCCCATCAGCTGCACAGGACTAAAGACAAGTATCTTTTGTCTTTGCCTGGACAGCCCCTTCAATGCTGTGATAACTTTTAGTTATGAATTGAATCAAAGTTATATTAAAATTAAATTAAATTTATTTAATTTTTCTGATTCCATTTGCTTTAACCCGAACAGAATATACAAAAACTGTAGTAAAACTGCACCAGAACAGAAGAAGCACATTTGAGTAATTGGATGTTAATGTATTTAATTGTGTTTTACAGGTTCTTGGAATGTCCTTCGCACTGACATTGTATTGTCACATTTCTAGAAGCAGTGGCTCATTGAATACAAAGTGAAACAAGGCCTGGCTGTACCAGATCATCACAGTGATTTTTGTATCCTATATAGATATTTAATAAAAAAAAATATGTTTATTTTATTATCTTACCCTTAGTGTCAAACTACATGAGCAGTTATGGTCATGTCCTACCAAATGTTAAAAGCACCTGTCCAGGCTTAGGTGTACAATTACAGCAAACATGTCTTAACTCCCAGGCAGCGTCTTTGTTGCTGAATTATTATCTCTTTTTTCTCAGTAGCTGTGTGAGTCACAGTCTATATTTTAGTATTGGTAGTCTTTTATACTGTTTCTGCTTTTTTTCAGTTTCAACATTTAGCTCATCATACAGTAGCTAAAGTAAAAAGTATGCAAAAAGATTTGCTGTTAGCAGTTTACAGTCTGCAGTCTGATGCAAGAAAGACGGTTCGAACCATCACATAGAAACATAGAAGGTTGACGGCAGAAGGAGACCATACGGTCCATCTAGTCTGCCCTTATGTGTATACTGTATGTACTCTTTATCTTAGGATAGATGTGTGCTTATCCCAGGCATGTTTAAATTCAGTGACTGTTGATAATAATATTTTCTAACATAGCTCCTGATCTTCCCCCCGACTAGCTTCAGGTTGTGCCCCCTTGTTCTATCATTAAGTTTCTTCTTAAAAACAATTCCCTCCTGAACCTTATTCAATCCCTTCACATATTTAAAGGTCTCAATCATGTCCCCCCTCTCCCTTCTTTCCTCCAGACTGTACAAATTAAGTTCTTTAAGTCTTTCCTGATAAGTTTTAAGTTTAAGTCCTTCCACCATTTTCGTAGCCCGCCTTTGGACACGTTCTATTTGAATAATGTCCAGAACTGCACACAGTATTCTAGCTGTGGCCTTACCAGGGCTCTATACAGCGGCATCACAACCTCCCTCTTCCTACTGGTGATGCCTCGAGCTATGCAGCCGAGCATCCTGCTTGCTTTTCCCACTGCCTGGCTACACTGTCCACTCATCTTGCAGCTATCAGTAATCAGTACCCCTAAATCTCTCTCCTCCGAGGTCCTGGCTAACACAGTGCTGCCCATACGGTACTCGGAGCAGGGATTCCTTCTACCCAAGTGCATGATTTTACATTTAGAGACATTAAACTCTAGTTTCCACAGTTTTGTGTAGGGGGGAGGGGTACCTTAGGTTTCGGGTACCTCTAATAGGAGAGCTTTATCAGGGGGGGTATATTGGTCCCTAGTTAGTATAACTAAAGACTTAGACCATACTATGTATAAAAGGTTTAACCTTGTTTATTTTATACACCTGGTTTTTTTCACATATTATACATATAGTTCACACATATTTTACACTTGTCTCAAAATTTTTCACATAGTTTACATATTATTTACACTTTTTTTCACATATATTTACACCAAAATCCTCTATCTGTATAGGATGTCTTATTCACTATATCAACATCTATCTCTGTGATATAGTGTTAAAAGTTCCTGCTATAGTTGTTGTAAGAAACGGCCGGGTCCTACCATGTATTGTGGCTGGGAACCGCCTTTACAGTTTGTAGCAAGCATTAAAATTCTGTGACTCTCAGTTGTAGCAAGTTCAAGTAGAAATGCGTGCAGACGTTTCGCTTCTGATCGGCTTCTTCAGTGCACAAATGTATATGTCTAGTTTGGGTAGTTGAGAGTACTTAATAATATGCTTCTTACATGTTGTGTCAGATAAGAAAAAAATTATATATCACACATACCTTTTTCTATGAGAGTGATAAGGGGGCGCTTGCTTCAGGGAATCCTTGCTTCAGGTCATCCTTATAGGTCCGGTGCAGTACACTCTGGACCTGTGTAATTGTTAGGTTTAGCTTCTCTTTAATATAAGTGGGGGGGGGGGGGGCATCTGTTATGCCTAGGTTTAGGTACCTTGTAATAGTAGTTGTTCCGGGCGGGGACCAGCTGTTTGTAGAAAATGGATTATGAGTATTGAGTATCCTCTATTAGTATGCTGGGTTTAAGTAGTAAGTAGCGTAGCTCACCTGTTCCGTGCTGCGGAGACTGTCAGTATGACAGTCGATTTGTCAAGGCCGTCCCCGTGTATCCACGTGCGCGTCTGCTGGCATTTGGTCTGGGCGCGCTTTTGTGGAGGAGGTGCGGGGCGGTCTCGTTTTACCGAGAGCCGTCTTTGGACGCTTGCGGGGGAGGAGTCCCTCGTCGCGTCCTCACTGCCTGTGATAGGCAGAGGGTAGTGTGACGCTTTTGGCGTCATCGCTACCTGGGCGGCTCCCGGCCGCAGACAGGAAGCAGAGGCGCCGCCATTTTTGCGGAGCCTATACTTAGAGACAATCTGTATAGTTTTTATAAACAAGCATGTTTATTTTGGCGATTTATGCACGTTTTGTGCCGTAATAATTAATAATAATTTGAGATGGTCCTTACTAGGGAATAAAGCTGATTATCTTATATTTATAAGGTGGTCTGGTTCAGGATGCCTGATATGCAAGCGCTGCCTTTTACATGTTTAGTTTATACAGTATTGTACTTTTGCTTATTGCAACCTGTTATTATTCAGATGAACACTAGGATAATACCATTTTGTGAGTACTCACCTGAAAAATGGATATTGTTGGTGTGCCACACACCCCGCTTCACTTCTTAAATATTCATTACTTCATGGGTTAATCCACCGCAGGTGACGTAGTGCAGAGAGGAAGTCTTGTAACGAGCCCCCTTCCGGCCTATATATACCTGGTACCTCCCTTCAATCACCAGTATAATCAAAAAGCAGTAATACAAGGTACCAGTATTCCACCAGTAACCTCAAAATCAAATTTGATATAAAAAGGCTTCACCATATAAAGGCTTCGGTAATACCGAAAAGGGCGGGTGTGAAGCGGGGTGTGTGGCACACCAACAATATCCATTTTTCAGGTGAGTACTCACAAAATGGTATTATTCTTGGTGTGCCACACACCCCGCTTCACTTCTTAAATATTCATTACTTCATGGGACATCCAAAAGCAGTGTCCACAAGGGCTGGGCAACTCAAGGCCAGGTGAAGCATAACTTAAACGACTGCAGTCTGCAGAACCTTGCGGCCGAAAACAGCATCCGCTGAGGCCCGCACATCAACTTTGTAAAACTTAGAAAAAGTGTGAACAGAAGACCAAGTGGCGGCCTTACAAACCTGTTCAACAGAAGCTTGGTGCTGAAAAGCCCAAGACGCCCCAACAGCGCGAGTGGAATGAGCAGTAATACGAAAAGGGGGAACTCTTCCCTTAGCAGAATAGGCCGCAGTAACGGCCTGACGTATCCACTTGCTAATGGCAGATTTGGCTGGTGCCAAACCCTTCTTAGGCCCATGGGGCACAACAAAAAAGGAATCCGTCCTACGGAAAGGAGACGTGATAACCAAGTAGCACTTAACACAGCGTACTACATCCAAACAATGCAAAACCCTCTCTTTGTCATTCTTAGGATTAGGACACAAGGAGGGAAGAACAATATCTTGGTTCAAATGAAAAGCAGAAACAACCTTAGGAAGAAAGTCTGGCTTGAACCGAAAGACCACCTTATCCCGATGCCTCTCGAAGTAGGGCGCCTGAATAGACAAGGCCGCCAATTCCGAGACACGCCGGATCGAAGTGATCGCTACCAAGAAGACCATCTTCTGAGTCAGGGTAGATAAAGCAATCCCTTGCAAAGGCTCAAAAGGAGGAGCCTGAAGAGCAGAAAGAACCAAATTCAAATCCCAAACCGGGAGTAATGGTTTCCTGGGAGGCCGCACATGCGTAACCCCCTGGAAAAAAGTTTTAACTAAAGGCTTAAGCGCAACACGCTTCTGAAAAAAGATAGATAAGGCAGAAACTTGCCCTTTCAACGTACTTAGCTGAAGACCAGAGTCCAGCCCAGATTGTAAAAACTCCAGAACCCTGGAGACCGAAAATACCCTACAAGGAAAAGATCTCATCTCGCACCAAGCGATATAGGCTTTCCAGGTCCTATAGTAGATGATAGAAGAAGACCTCTTCCGGGCACTGATCAAAGTCTTAACGACAGAATCAGAAAGACCCTCCTCCTTTAGGATGGAGGTCTCAGCAGCCAGGCCGTCAAAGCTAGCGCTGGTAAATTGGGGTAACACAATTGACCCTGAGTGAGCAGATCGGGCCGAAGAGGCAGAACGACCTGGTCCACTGCCAGCCGAACGATGTCTGCGAACCACACTCGCCTCGGCCACCTTGGGGCCACGAGGACGGCGGACACCCCTTCCAGAGCCAACTTCCGAAGCACTCTGCCTAGCATGGGTGTCGGAGGAAACAGGTACAGAAACCCCAGATCCCCCCAGCTCAGGGACATGGCGTCCACTGCCAGAGCCAGAGGATCCTGGGAGAGCGACACGAAGTTCGGGAGCCTGTGATTGTGACGAGAGGCAAACAGGTCCACCTCTGGAGTCCCCCATTGGCGACACAGTGAGCGAAATACCCGAGGATGGAGGGCCCATTCTCCCCGACGGGGAGAGCCCCTGCTCAAGCGGTCCGCTTCCAGGTTCTCCACTCCTGGGATGTATACCGCCGAGAGACAAGGAACATGGGCTTCTGCCCAGGTCAGGATCAGGGACACCTCTCTGAGAGCACTCAGGCTGCGAGTCCCTCCCTGATGATTGATGTAAGCAACCGCTGTTCGATTGTCTGAACGCACCTGGACCGGAAGGCCCAGAACGTGCTGAGTCAGGAGAGTAAGCACCCGACGGATAGCTCTCAGTTCCAGAATATTGATGGGCAAGTGGGCCTCCTGAGGTCCCCACTGCCCCTGGAACTGCAGCTCCTTCCAGAATCCGCCCCATCCCGACAGACTGGCGTCCGTGGTGACAATTTCCCAAAGGGGGGCCAGGAAAGACCTGCCCTTCACAAGATTGGTCGAGACCAACCACCACTGGAGGGACTGCCGGACCCGGGAGGACAACTGGAAGGGCTGATCCAGCGACCGAGGCTGCCGGTCCCAAGACGCCAACAGATAAAGCTGAAGCGTCCTCGTGTGGAATTGAGCAAAAGGAACTGCCTCGAAGGAGGCAACCATCAACCCTACCAGCCTCATCCCCAGACGGATGGACGGCCGAGGATTGGAGAGTAGGACCCGAGCCAACTCCTGAATCAGAAGAATTTTGGACTGAGGGAGAAACACTCTGTGTTGATGAGAGTCTAACTGCATCCCCAGAAAGGACACCACCCTGGCCGGAGCGAGGGAGGACTTGGAGAGGTTGATCACCCAACCGAAACTTTCCAGCGTGGAGAGCACCACCCTGGTGTCTTTCTCCGATTGATCGAGTGACGGAGCCATGATAAGAAGGTCGTCCAAATAAGGTACGACACGAATGCCCCGAGCTCTGAAAATGGCCATGACCCCTGCCAGCACCTTGGTGAACACTCTTGGAGCTGAGGTAAGGCCAAACGGAAGTGCCACGAATTGATAATGCCGATCCTTCATCATGAATCGAAGAAAACGTTGATGAGGGAGGCAGATGGGAACATGCAGATAAGCATCCTTGATGTCTATAGACGTCATGAAGTCCCCTTGCCGAAGAGAGCCGACGGCAGTGCGCAAGGTTTCCATGTGAAACTTCCGAAAACGGATGAACCTGTTGAGCAACTTCAGGTCCAGGACGGGACGAACTGACCCATCCCTCTTGGGGACTGCGAACAGATTGGAGTAGAAACCGAGGCCCATCTCTAAACGCGGTACCGGCCGGATGACCGCCATCTCTAACAAATTCTCTACCGACGCCAGGAGCCCCTGTGCGGCAAAAGGATCGATGGGCACCCGAGACCGAAAGAACCGTGAAGGAGGGCGAGACTCGAATTCCAGCTTGTAACCGGACGACACTATCTCCTGAATCCATCTGTCCGGAACCTCCCGGTTCCAAACCTGGGAGAAGTGTCGCAATCGTCCCCCCACCCGCACGGGTGAGGGCAGCCCCTCATTGCTGAGCGGGCTTACCAGCAGGTTTGGGCTTAGAGCCCCAGGACTGGGCGGGACGGCCACGGCCCCTCCCCCGCGTCCAACCTGTACGACTGGTAGAGGGAAGGGAAGTCCCCCTACCCGCTCTGTATCCTCGAAAGGACGGCCTACCAGAAGCTGCCCCTCTAAAGGGGCGTCGAGGCCTCTTGCGTTGTGGCATCTTGCCACCCTTTGCGACTGAATCAATTTTCTCCCCGAACAGACGCAACCCCAAAAAGGGGAGAGCTGTGAGCACCTTTTTAGAAGCTGAGTCCGCCGACCACTGTCGCAGCCATACTGACCGACGAATAGCGACCAGCATTGCCGCTGTCTTGCTACTCATAGCCAGCGCATCGTCCTGAGCGGATAGAACGTAAGACACAAAAGAATCGCACTGCTTAAGCGCAGCGAACTCATCACAAGCGGGATTGAGATCCTCGCATAGCCCCTGGATAACAGATCTTACTGCTAAAAGAAGAAGGGCCGAAGCGCACAGGGGGCGCATCGTTGACCCAGCATAAACAAAGCCATAGCGAGCATACTGGTCAATCCTACGATCCTCCCCATCTTTAGGGACAGAGGTCTCAGCAGACTGTACCATAGCGGAGCTAGATAGCCCTAGCACAGGGGTATCGACTTCAGGAGGGACGGACCAAAGCTTCAGCAATTCTGGCGGAAAAGGATAACGCTTTTCCCAACTGGAAGGGATTCCAGATAACCGCGTGGGATGTTCCCATTCTTTAAGGACCACCCTCTCAAAGTGGTGCTGTCTGGGAAAAAACAAACGCGGCTGAGGCTCTTCAAACAACTGACCCTTTGGCAGGGTGACAGCCTCAGGCGGATCTAAATTCAGAATTTCAAACATTTGAGCCAGAATGGAGGGGGTGTCAAGGGCAACCCCCGCCGACCAATCGCCAATCGCATCAGCCTTAAGCTGATCTGCCGGCTCATCTGACTCCAAGAGGAATTCACCCTCATCCGGGGAGCCATCGGACCATTCCACAGGCTCACACAATTCGTCCTGAGGAGCCGAAGATACCGGAGTCAGGCGCTTCCGTTTTGCAGAGGCCTTTAGCCCCGCTTTAACGGGCAATACTTCCCGAAGAATGGCTGATTTTACCACCACCTCGGATTGCGAATCCCCACCCTTGACAGTGTCATGCGGGGTCCGGAACAGGGAGGGAGAGGCAGGAGATGATAGAGGTTGCGACGGGTCAGCAGCCGGATCAACAGACTGACGCGCAACAATCTGCCTTGCACAAGAAATGCAAATAAAGATATCATCAGCAGGGAGCGCAGCCCCACATTTTACACACCCCCTGGACGGCTCTGATGAGTCGTTTCCGGTAGTAACAGAAGCCTCCATATTGGTGATTTATGGTATCGCAAATACTGGGACTTTTAAGGCATAAGCCAACCCGGGATGCCCCTTTATAAAGAATGTCCCGGAAGGGAGGGTTTTTTTTTTTTTTTTTGTAAATACACTTTTTTTTTTTTTTTTTAAGAGAAAAAGGTCCCCCTTAACAGTCTCAAAATAAATATATATATATATGTATATATATATCTAAAATGTGTAATTTCATATCAAGAATGACTAGCCAGGCAATATAGAGCCGGAGGGCCGCAATAAAAGAGGGATCCCAGGATCTGAAAGGAAAGAAAAACAAACCATCAGATCCCTTGTGAGTGTAACAACGCAGCATGTTCACAATAGTATAAAAAGAGTGCCTCCTTAAAAGTTTGCCCCATAAGAAAACTCATTCTGGCCCCACAAAAGCGGGGCCGCTTACCTGCTACCGACGCCAGGAGCCAGACCGGAGGGACATGTAGCAGCCGCAGCAGTAGAACACAAACCCATGTGTTGCTGCAGCGCGCGCCCCCCCCACAGAAAACAGGAAGGAAGTGAGGCTGAGGCCGCCGAGCGCCGCTTCTGCCGGCGCCACGCCCCCCCGCGTCACAGGGAGCCGCCCTGCTCAATTCAACGAGGGATTGCCACCAGCTGCGCTGGCTGACACCCAGCCAGGCGGCGGGGGAGGAGGAGGGGGAAAGGAGACATAAGCGCAGCCACACAGGCTGCCGCACGGAGCAGCGGGGAAGGGAGGGAGGCGGGAGGGGACCATCTGAAGCCAGCTGAGCGCGGTCCGCTGTCCCACCCCCATAAAGCAGACCAAATACACTGGCCATCCCTAAAGTATCTGCCCGGAGCTCCAGCCAAAAACAGACAAAGCGCACCTGTTGCGCAGCCTGCTACTATGTAAAAGTGAACACACAGAAAATAGCAATACAGTGAAAACATCATACAAGATACACAACCCTCTATACCCCCCCCCCCCCCAAGTGAAGGGAGAAGGGACCGGAACAGGGGAGTAAGGGGCTACGGGGACCCTCGGGACAGGGGCATCCCATTTCCGGATCACCATGCCGGATTGCCGCATTGCCCCCAAAGGAGGGGGACGAGCGGAGGAGATAAGCTCCTAGGCACCAATAGTGCCGTCTACCAATTACCCGGTGAGCAGCCTAGGCTGGGAGGCTTCCTATCCACCATAAAGGTATACAACTCAAACCGGGCAGAAATAGACCAAAAGGGGGGTGGCGGGGTAAGCCCCGACCTACCTGTAAGCAGGAAACTTCCAACCTCTGTTTGTCAAGCAGAGAGAAAAATACTGGTGATTGAAGGGAGGTACCAGGTATATATAGGCCGGAAGGGGGCTCGTTACAAGACTTCCTCTCTGCACTACGTCACCTGCGGTGGATTAACCCATGAAGTAATGAATATTTAAGAAGTGAAGCGGGGTGTGTGGCACACCAATAATAAGTTCATTTCATTTTAATGAATCTGTTACAAGGGAGGGTTTGGGGTGCTAATGTGCCTTTTTCAGAAAAAGTCAGGACATCTCTGCTAATTTACGGGAAGTTGAAGCTTCATTTTCAAAAATAATAGCAGAAATATTAAAAGGTAAACTGTAAACCTAACAGCAATAATAAGGCAGCAAGCAGCTCACCTAAAGTCAGTCCCATGGGGCTCTTTCCTTTGGAGCCTTCATTCTGAGTGAGCATGGCAAGTCACAGTGGTCTTGTAGCTGTCTCTGACCACACCCGAGCAAGCGCAAGAGTCATAAAGCTGTGCCATAACATGCCCTTCCCAGCTCAACTACAACACAAATTTAAGTGGAAAAAGCGACTTTCCTTAGACCATATAATATATTTACATCAAAGAGATGCTTTGAAAAGGCTAATTTTACACTCTTCACACTGGGGAATAAGGTGGGAGAAAGTTAGTGTGTACCTGGACAGGGACTTAAACTGTGTATTAGGTAATATGTACATGTAATTTATTCAGAAGGCTATTTTAAGTACAGTTAGTGTGATATATGTGTGATATATGATTTACTGATGGTCAGTCTAACAGAGCATGTCTAATAATTATGTAAATAGTGTATGTGATTTAAAGCAGAGGCAAACACAGGTGTAAAAAGTTCACTAGCTTCTCAGTGGCTTACAAAAGGAAATGGGTGGAGGATTGTGTGAATTCTGGCACAGGGCCTGGGTGAGGTGCCAGCCCAGTTGCCCCCTGGGGATTCTCCCTGTGCAGGCCAGTCTACTTCTGTAAACAATCTATGAGTAGTGATGGGCGAACCAGAACCCGAACAGCTGTGTTCGACTTCGGCCCAACATGGAAAAGCTGTTTGATGGGCTGCTTCACCTAAAGGATGCAGCAGCTGAAGCTCCTGTGCCCTGCGATTCGCTTCCTGTCAGTGGCGGCATTTGAAATGATCCACGACCGTGTCTGCTCCCCATGAGTGAAGACTTGCCTAGAAGTGTCCTCAAGCGGCCATTTTTCTCGGCTCTGGATCATTTCAAATGTCGCAGCTGCTGCGGACAGGTACGTTTTTACAGCAGCGCTCTTCCTGCTGCACACACTGACCCCTATATATGAGTTTGATTTTGCAATCAAAATACCTAATTAGGTGAAGCAGTTGTCATCCATACATGGGTTTAAATTAGTTTCAGTTTCTCCAGGTTGGTGTGTTGTGCCTCGCTGCACATCAAAGTCTAGAGCAGTTGTGATTGTAGTCTCCTCAAAATAGTTGGTCTCAACCAACTACCAACAAATGTGGAATCTAAGTCAACTGGTCTAGAGCAGGGCCCCCCAACCCTTCTCCAAGGCCTACCATCAGGTCAGGTTTTGTGGATCTCCACACAGATATACAGGTGAAATAATGAGTGCAACAGCAGAGCTATAAAGCTGTGGAGGTCCACAGAACATGAGTTGTTGGAGAGCCTTGAGGAAGGGGGTTGGGGAACACCAGCCTATGGTGGCAAATGAGAAAGGCTGCCAGAGGCTGGAGAAAAGAGCACATGGACGGGATATCTAGAAAAACTGGTCTAAAGAAAATATAGGAAATAGTAATAATAGAAATAGTGTGCTGAATATTCTTACCCCGAAACAATTTAGGATGCTTCACTTCGCAGCCTGCCATGAAAAATGCAAAAATGGACTTGGATGTTCTTTGTTGGCAACCACAGCTTTCTCCTCGAGCAGCCGATCTGGCTCGCTGAGTATGCAAACCTGTGGAGGACAGGAGCCTGGAGCTAGTGAGTAAATAGGCCTCTTTACTGGCTAACTAGGGGCCAAAAGTATCATTTGCAGCTGGGCTGGTGACCAGCTGAATATATTTAGATGTCAGACACTTGTCTGTCTCTGCTGATAAATCCGTTACATTCTCCTACTGCAGGGGAAACATGATACATTTTGTGAATATAATCGATACACTGAATCACAAACTAATAGTCAGATGTATTTACTATGAAGTAGGAGAATGTAACAGATTTATCAGCTGAGAGGAGGGTCTGTAATGAAAATATATTAAACCCAACACCAGAAAACCTGGCAAATAATAGTTAAGAAACAGAAAATACAATTCTGTGATTACTCACCTTTTACTGATTGTTTTTGTTCGGGACCTGTTCAGGTCGCTCCACTTCTTACATGTGGGTAATCTGCCACAAGGTGGCGCAGTGACTGCAAGATCAAAAATTGTAGCTCCTCCAGGCCCTACATAAGGCAGATGTCTCCCAAAAACCCCCAGTGGTTCAAAAGCAGTAAAAAAAGAGACAGGCCGGGAGGCCAAGAAACCATGTTACTTCACATAGCTTCAACATGTACTCTCTCAAACAACAAAAACCCAAGGACAAAGTCCAAATGAAAACTGAATCACCATAATAGGCAAACAGGAGATAACAAGAACAAGGGTGGAGTGGAGCGACCTGAACAGGACACGGACAAAAACAATTCTACAGGTGAGTAATCACAGAATTGTATTTTTCCCCGTGTCCTGTTCAGGTCGCTCCACTTCTTACATGTGGGACATCCAAAAGCAGTCTCCAAAAAAAGGGTGGGATCCCCATAGAGCAACAGCATGTAGTTAATGACACTACCACCTGAAGCACCTTACGGCCAAAGACAGCATCAGCTGAGGCCCTAACGTCAACCTTGTAAAAACTTCGTAAAGGTACTAACAGAAGACCAAGTATTGGCCTTACAAACTTGTTCAACAGAGGAAGGTGCTGAAAAGCCCAGGAAGCACCAATAGCTCTAGTAGAGTGAGCGGTAACACGAAAGTGGGGCTCCTTCCCCTTGGCAGAGTACGCTTGCACCACCGCCTGTCTAATCCACTTGCTGAGAGTGGATTTGGCTGGAGGCAGACCCTTCCTAGGGCCGTCAGTGAGAACAAATAGGGAATCCGATTTCCTGAAGGACTCCGTTGCAACCAGGTAGTACTTGATGGCCCTGACCACATTCAAGGCATGGAGGGTCCTTTCCTTAGAATTAGAAGGTGCAGGACACAAGGAAGGCAACACAATGTCCTCATTAAGGTGAAACGAAGAAACAACCTTAGGTAAAAAAAAAAATCGGGTTTAAAGCGAAATACCACCTTATCCTGATGCCGCTGAAAGTAAGGAGGCTTAATACAAAGTGCAGCCAGCTCTGAAACGCGACGCACCGAAGTGATAGCTACCAAAAAGATGACTTTCAGAGTCAAAATGGATAGTGCAGCATCGCACATGGGCTCAAGGGGGGGAACCTGGAGAGCAGAAAGCACCAAGTTCAAATCCCACACAGGTAAAACAGGCTTACGCGGTGGACGTACATGAGTAACTCCTTGGAAAAAAGTCTTGATAAGCCTATGATTGGCGAAAGATCTTTAAAAAAACCTGGCCCTTGAGGGTACTCAGCTGGAGACCCGAGTCCAAGCCATGTTGTAGGAAATCCAAAATCCTTGAAATAGAGAATGTGCGACAAGGGAGACTCTTGGACTCACACCAGGCAATGTAGGCAGGCTATATATATATATATATATATACCATATATCATGGAAGAGGATGTCTTCCGAGCCTGAATCATGGTACGCACGACCGTGGCAGACACCCCTTCTCCATCAAGATGGAGGTTTCAGCAGCCAAGCCATCAAAGCCAGCATTTGTAAATTGGGGTGGCGCAGCAACCCCTGTGTGAGACGCCCTGAATCGTCGGGCATGATGTAGCGATCCACTGACAACTGAACTATGTCCGCAAACTAACTCCTTCTTGGCCAGCGAGGAGCCACCAAGATGGTTGGAACCCCCTCCTGGGCTATCTTGCGCAGCACTCGGCCCAGGAGTGGAAATGGAGGAAATGCATAAAGGAGCCTGAACTCCGTCCAAGAAATTGCCAGAGCGCCCGTGGCGAAGGCCAGTGGATCCCTTGACAGGGAGATGAACCTCGGAAGCTTGTGATTGTGCCTGGATGCGAAAAGGTCCACTTCGCCTAAGTCAGGATCTGGATCACCTTCTTGAAGGCTCGCTTGCTCCGAGTCCCGCCCTGGTGATTGATGTAGGGGACAGCCGTCTGATTGTCTGAGCAGACCTGGACCGCACGACCCTGTAGATGAGGAGTCAAATGAAACAGGACCAACCGGATCGCTCTCAGCTCCAGGAGATTGATGGGAAAATGGGCCTCCTGCGGACCCCACTGGCCCTGGAACTTCAGCAATTGCCAAAAACCTCCCCAGCCGGTCAGACTGGCGTCCGTGGTGACAATCTCCCAACGAGGAGTCAGAAAGGACCTGCCCACTAAAAGATTTCTGGAGTCCAACCACCACGAGAGAGACTGCCTGGCCAGAGGAGACAGTGAGAATTCCTGCTCCAGGGACTCCTGTGTCCGGTCCCAACCGGTCAAAAGATTCAATTGAAGAGGCCTCATGTGAAACTGAGTGAAGGGCACTGCCTCGAAGCATGACACCATGAGGCCCACCAGCTTCATCCCCAGACGGACAGGCTTAAAATGCCCCACTCGCCTGCAATATCCAGAGAGAGTAGAAAAACGATCCTCGCAGTAAGACTGCAAGATGAATTCTGGGGATTTTTGGGAGACATCTGCCTTATATGGGGCCGGGAGGAGCTACAATTTTTGATCTTGCAGTCACTGCGCCACCTTGTGGCGGTTTAACCCACATGTAAGAAGTGGAGCGACCTGAACAGGACACGAGGAAAATTTAGTTTTATATGTTTCTTTTTTCATCCATGTTTAGTCATTTAAAACCATAAACCCCAAAAACTTATTTAAGCCCAACCCCACATTCACAAAATATGTGCAAAATGACCCTATTGTATTTCAGACTAAGGCTCCTTTCAAACCCCTTAGCTGCATTGCGTTTTACTTATGTTTATGTTCTTCTATGTAGCTGCTTTTGCGTTGCATTGGAAACGCAGCCTGCAGGACTTTTCCACTGCAAAGGCTAGGTGTGAAAGAGGCCTAAAACAGAGTTGTGAATATACTTCTGTTCATACTTACCAGTTCTGATGATTCCTCCATGCAACATGCTCATGCATTATTCTAGGGGATGTCCAGCTTTTGCAAACCCTTTCCAGCTGTTCCAGTGAAAGACGCATGACACCCAATTTAATATATCAGTTTTATAGAAAAAGTAAATATAGAGCTTTTCTTAAATCAAAAGCCCAAACCCTTAAAAAAAGTATTCCCCAGCATCTAAAATTAATATAGTTTCAATTATTAGTCACATATTACTTTTCCCCCCCAATGGGCTGCAACTCAGTTCAGGACTTAAGAATACAGGCGCCGCCATCTTGCCTCAGAAGCATCATATACTGAGGAGAGGGGAAAAAGTGCAGGGGGCAGAGTTATAGCTGTGCTCTGCAAAGACAGAGCAGAGCTGGGGTCAGGAAAATGACAACAATCCCAGAATGCAGAGTGGAAGAGTCAGGAGACTCCATGGGCAGCCAGCTTGGATGTTTAAAGGCTCAGAAAATTCAGTAGATGCAGGTAGGGTGATTTTTAATGTGGACGCAACATAAAAGATATACCAGAGGCCCTTATTCAGGGTGAAGATCCAGTTTAACATCTACTGTAAAAGTGAACAAGTGGAAATGTATTTTTTTCCCATCTATTACTGTGGTAATGTATACGTCTTTTTAACTGTAATTATTTACACATATAGATACCTGTAGCAAAATCTTGTTCTTTTATGGGTAAAATATTTATTAAACTGCAATTATGTGTGTGCTTGTAATTTAATTTGTATTACCATGGTTTATGTTTAAGATACACTGTTGTAGTTCAATACATTCCTTAGTAAGAACCTGAACTACAAACAGATGCCCCTGATATTTTAATGCACGTCCTTTAATAAATGGTGTCTTAAGAGACTGTCCAGGCAAAAAATAAAATTCTGCGATTACTCACCTGTAGAATTGTTTTTACAGTGTACGGCATGGCTTGCTTCATTTCAATTCTTTACATTTGGGTAATCCGCCACAAGGTGGCGCAGTTGACTGCAGAGACTTGTGGCTCCTCCCGGCCCCTAAAAAGGCCAGGAGTTACCCAGAGACCTCCAGTGTTTGAAAAGCAGTAATGCAAGAAGCCGGGAGGCAAGACCATGTTAACAAAAAAAACACAGCCCCACTAAAAATAACTCTCTCACAAAAATCAACATAACAAGGCAAAAGAGGATAACAATAACAAGGGAGGGATGAAGCAAGTTGTGCTGTACACCGTAAAAACAATTCTACAGGTGAATAATCACAGAATTGTATTTTTCCTGGTGTACAGCACGGCTTGCTTCATTTCAATTCTTTACATTTGGGACATCCAACAGCAGAGATCATGAAGAAGGGTGGGATCCCCAGTGAGGCAGTTAAGACACTACCGCCTGAAGCACCTTGCGACCAAAAACAGCGTCAGCTGAGGCCCTAACATCAACCTTGTAAAACTTAGAAAAAGTACGAACGGAAGACCAAGTAGCGGCCTTACAAACTTGTTCAACAGAAGCCTGGTGCTGAAAAGCCCAAGAAGCACCATTAGCCCTAGTGGAATGAGCCATAACACGAAAAGGGGGCTCCTTCCCCTTAGCAGAGTATGCCGATAGTGGATTTGGCTGGAGGCAAACCCTTCCTAGGCCCAGCAGGAAGGACAAACAAAGAATCCGACTTCCGAAAGGACGCAGAGGCGGTCAAATAGAATTTGAGCGCCCTGACCACATCCAGAGAATGAAGGCTTCGTTCCTTAGAATTAGAAGGGGCAGGAAACAAGGAAGGCAAGACAATGTCCCCATTCAGATGAAAGGCAGGCACAACCTTAGGCAAAAATTCAGGCTTAAGACGGAATACCACCTTATCCTGATGCCGTTCAAAATAAGGAGGCTTAATAGAAAGCGCCGCCAGCTCAGAGACACGAAGCACCGAAGTGATAGCCACCAAAAAGGCCACCTTAAGAGTCATTATAGACAGGGCAGCATTGCACAAGGGCTCAAAGGGAGGACCCCGGAGAGCAGAAAGCACCAAGTTCAAATCCCACATCGCTAACAGGGGCTTATGCGGTGGACATACATAAGTCACTCCTTGGAAAAAAGTCTTGACAAGCCTATGATTGGCGAAAGATCGTTGGAAAAAGATTGCCAAGGCCGAAACCTGGCCTTTGAGGGTACTCAGTTGTAGACCTAGAAATGGAGAAGGAGCGACAAGGAAAAGACTCGCACCAGGCAATGTAGGCATGCCAGACCCTATAATAAATCAAAGAGAAAGATTTCTTCCGAGCCTGAATCATAGTACTGACTACCGAGGCCGGCAATCCCTTATCCATCAGGATGGAGGCTTCAGCAGCCAAGCCATTAAAACAAGCATTTGTAAATTGGGATGGCGCAACTGTCCCTAAATGAGAAGCCCTGGATCGTCGGGCATGACGAAGTGATCCACCACCATCTGGACGACGTCCGTGAACCATACTCTCCTTGGCCAGCGGGGGGCCACCAGAATGGTCGGTACCCCCTCCTGGGCCATCTTGCGCAGCACCCGCCCCAGGAGAGGAAATGGAAGAAACACAGAGGAGCGGGAAATCCGTCCAGGGAATGGCTAGAGCGTCCGTGGCGAAGGCCAGCGGATCTCTTGACAGAGAGAGGAATCTTGGAAGCTTGCGATTGTGACGGGACGCAAACAGGTCCACATCCGGCTGAACAGGTCCCCCCCAGGATGTAAACCGCTGAGATGCAGGGAACATTCTCCTCTGCCCAAGACAATATCAGGGACACCTCCTTGAGGGCTCATTTGCTCCGAGTCCCGCCCTGATGATTGATGTAAGCGACAGCCATCTGATTGTCCGAACGGACCTGGACCACACGACCCCGAAGGTGGGAAGTCAACTGGAAGAGAACCAACCTGATCGCCCTCAGCTTCAGGAGATTGATTGGCGCGTGGGCCTCCTGAGGGCCCCACTGGCCCTGGAACTTCAGGGAGTGCCAAAATCCTCCCCAACCGGTCAGACTGGCATCCGTGGTGACAATCTCTCAGCACGGAGGTAGAAGAGACCTGCTCGTTAGAAGATTCCTCGAGTCCAACCACCACGAGAGGGACTGTCTGGCCAAAGGAGACAAACTCCTGATCCATGGACTCCTGAGTCCGATCCCAAACCGACAAGAGATGTAACTGAAGAGGTCTCATGTGGAAATGAGCAAAGGGAACAGCCTTGAAGCAGGACACCATTGGCCCCACCAACTGCATCCCCAGACGGATGGAGGGGTGAGGACACGACAACAGGGCCCTCCACCTTCTGCTGAGGGAGAAAAACCTTGACCTGAGAAGTATCCAGCGTCATGCCCAGGAAGGACCTCAGCAAAGACGGAGATAGTGAAGACTTGGTATAGTTGATCACCCAGCCGAAGGACTCGAGAATGGACGTCATCACCTGAGTATCCATCTGGGTCTGATGAAGAGACTGAGCAGCAATCAGAATGTCGTCCAGGTAAGGGAGGATGCGGATGCCCTGGTTCCTCAGGATAGCTATAACACCGGCCAACACCTTGGTGAAAACCCAGGTGATACCGAACGGCAAGGCCACAAACTGGTAGTGTTGATCCCCCAGAAGCGAACCTCAGGAACCTCTGGGGAACCTGGGAAGATCGGAACGTGAAGGTAGGCATCTTTGATGTCCACTGTGGTTATAAAATCCCCCCGCCGAAGGGTACTTATGGCTGAGCGTGAGGTCTCCATGCGAAAGTGTTTGAACCTGACGAATTTGTTGAGGCCCTTTAAGTCCAGGATGGGCGTAGGAAGCCGTCCTTCTTGGGCACCGTGAACAGGTTGGAGTAGTACCCCCGACCCTGTTCCTGAAGAGATACCTGACAAATGACTCCGGACGCCAGAAGACGTTGTATGGCCAAACGCAGTCCCTGAGCCGACAAGGGGTTTAGATATATCCGGGACCGGAGGAATCTTGGGGGCGGCCAGGCTGCAAACTCTATCTTGTATCCGGAGGAAACCACCTCCTGAATCCACCGGTCTGAGACACGCAATCTCCAGACGTGAGCAAAAAGCCGAAGCCGTCTCCCCACCCAGTCGGGTGAGGGCGCCTCCACATGCCTGAGGGGCTTTGGCAGGGGTTTGGGCTTGGTTCCCCAGGAGAGACCGGGGCGACCGCGGGATCTGCCTCGAACCCAAGAGTCTCTGCGACTACCTGAAAAGGAGGATCCACAACCTCCCCTTGAAGGGCGAAAGGAAGAGGATCCCCGAATGGCCCGAGCCTGCTTTCTACGCTGGGGAAGCCTACCATCCTTGGTCAGAGCGTCAAGACTCTCACCGAAGAGACGAAGACCAGTGAAAGGGAGCCCAGTGAGAGACTTATAAGCGGCGGTGTCAGCCGCCCACTTACGCAACCAGACAGACCTACGCATAGCAACCAGCAGGGCCGAGGCTCTACCGCCAAGCCGGACGGCGTCATTCATAACAGACAGCACAAAGGCAACAAAGTCAGAGCAAACCAAAAGGTCCTTATAATCCTCCATTTTCTTGCAAGACCGGGCGGCCTCGGCAAGACACCTGACCTTTTTCATAGCAATGGCCACAATAGCCGCGGCGCAGACCGGACGCAGCCCGGCCCTACAAAGGTGAAGCATGGCAAGCAAGCTGATCCATACGCCGGTCCGCGCCATCACGCAAGGTGGTAGTGTCGGGGACGGCATGACCGAAGTGTTAGCCCCAGGACCAGAGCGTCCACCTCAGGCGGGCACGACCAGTGCCTAACCAAATCCGCCGAGAAGGGATACCTACTGTCCAACCCCTTGGGCACAGAAGGTAACCTGTTAGGGTGCTCCCACTCCTTGAGGAACATATTAGAAAAATCGCCCTGTTCCGGGAACTCCAGGCGTTGTTTGCCGGGGCGGAAGAGCAAGCCCTGCTTCTTCTTCGCCATCTTAGGGGGGGCGATGTGTAAGGTATCAAAAAACAGCCGCCAGGAGCCTGTCGGTATCATCCGGGAGCCAGGTATCCTCATCCGAGGAAGACCCTGAATCACTGTCAAATTCGCCCTGACGACCCCCAGAGGAATCCGAGTCACGGAACTCCTCCCCCTCCTCCGGGGAATCACGGCCACCATACATGTCAAGGCCCTCATCCTCATCGGCAAAGAGGGACAAATCTGCGTCGAGGTGCCTCTTTTTGCTAGAGGCCTTGCCCGCAGCGGTCGGGCCAGTTGTCGCTCAATGCTGGCCACGCGCAGCACCAGGTCCGATTGCGACCCCCTGCAAGCTTCCCCCTCGCTGGGGGCTAAATGCAGGCGCGGGGGAGTAGGAGACGCTGTAGGGAGGACAGGGCTGGAAAGAGATGCGCTCAGCCCAGCGTGTTCCGCAATAATGCTTTGGGCGCACAGAACACAGACCGCGCCGCCACCACTCAAAGGGGATGCCCCGCACATGACACACAGTCGAGCCTGCCCCGAGGGGCCGCCAAGCTCGCCATCCCCAGAAGCTGCCATATGGTGATTAGCAACAAGGCACAATAAGCCAACACAGAATAAGGCTAAGAAGGCCCACCCGGGATGCCCCAAAGGGATGCCCTGCAGAAGGGGGACCAAGGGAGGGGGGTATGGAACCAGGAGAAACCACAATCTATGCTATCCCGTCTGCAAGATATAAGCATGGAAAATCATGAGCATCCCACAGCACATGCACCAATCAGACCCGCAGTATCAACTCACGGACCAGCTGCAATGGAATCCGCAGCATGCGCAGGAGGAAGGCAGGGCAGGATGCCCCACAGCGAAGTAGGTCAGCCAGCGATGGACACCAAGCAGCAGCGCGGAGCCAGGAAGATGGCGCCGCTGGAAGAACCTCGAGGGGCGGGCCGCGGGGAGATGATGCAAAACGCGTCATTCACGCGGCGACGCCCCCCCACAAAAAGGCGCGAGACGCAGGCGCCTACTGCAACAAATGGCGCCCGGCGTCAGGGAGGCAGACAGGCCCCCGCAGCTACGCTGGTGGCGGCGGGGAGGCCGCATACTAGAGGCGGCGGGGGGGGGGGGGGGGGGGGACGACGCAGAGCGCGGAAGGCAGACCAGTGAAGGGGGGGGGGACAATGAAGCCCCCAGGGAAGAATAGTCCCACACAGACAACCCCACAATAAACTCACCCCCGTAAAACGACACAGCACACAAGCAGCAGTGGCGGATTACCCAAATGTAAAGAATTGAAATGAAGCAAGCCATGCTGTACACAAAGAAAATAAAAAACGATACATACAAGCCACGCAGCTGATCGGCCCTATTCTGGGTGTCTGTAACTTGCCTTCACCAGAGAGCATGACTAAGCCATTCCCGATAACGGCCCATGGTCACTCTGCTGCTTTCGTGCAGCTGAGAGCTGGCTCGCCCGTTCCAGAGCAGTGAATAGAGCGGATGCAGGCAGTTACTGTGGCTGATGTGAGGGGACAGCGCCTCTTGGGCACCAGGGTGGCTGGAATGACATTGTCAATATGTGTTCGGCTGTGTGTGTCCAGCGTACAGGTGGGCACTTCATATGGAGGGATGCCCACACATGCCTCGTGGTTTTACTGGAAAGGTACATTTTACATTGCCCACACATGCCTCGTGGTTTTACTGGAAAGGTACATTTTACATTACGATTTTACAAAGCGGAGAATGTCAAAATCAGGCCAGCCAAGGATTAAGACCAGGCACAAGCATGAAAAAAAAAAATAAAATTATACTCACCTTACACCCCAATTACATGATTCAATGCAGTCCCGCTGATGTTCTTCTGTCCTCACTTGGGCTGCATGAACATTTCCTGCTAGCTCCAGTGCTCTCAGTCCAACCATACCAAGCTAGGAGCACTCAATGTGGTCAGGCTACACACCATTTAATCAATCAGCAAGGAAAGGTGTTCTTAGCTTGGCAGGGTTTGTCTCGGTGGCACTAGAGCTATTTTTTATTTACTCAAAACAATACACAGGGTTACATAAGTTAAAAGTGGGTCAATGTCCCAAATCAGGATACCCTGCTATGTGAAACCCCCTAGATCGCCCACGCAACTCAGCCCTTACCATGGCACATGCAAAGGCTCTCGACCAATCAGCTCTTTATGCTGTGCATACTAATGCGTGGCATAAAGCAGTGTTTTGAACAGAGCACTGGCACAGGGTGGACCCATCCCGAGTTGCCATGTGGTGTGCGGAGCTGAAAGAAATTTGGGGATGCAGCCAAGGCACTTGGTCGCGCTGCGGGACTGCGGAAAGGTAAGGGATTTTGGATCTGGGGGGGAGGGGTTTACACAATGGGCATCCCAAATCGGAATGCCTCAGGGGTTCTTGGTCAGCCCTGGAGCCTAGTCACCCTGACCGATGCAAGGAGGCGGCCACTCAGCTCTGGGCCAACAGGATAGTGGGGATAAGATCAATGATGCCATAAAGTTCAAACTTTGATCAGCTGCACAGGAGTAAATATATGTGGTTTATTGTTTTTGCCCAAACAGGGAATGTGGACCAAAGCCCATGAATTCTGCATATCCTGGTTTTGGTCCTTGTCCCCAGTGTGGAGCCCACCTTTGACAGGTCTGCACACCTTTTCACTACTCCCATGACGCATGCAAAGGGCTCTCCTCCTAACAGCATTCTATGTCATGCATGTCAATGAACGCTGGTAATAACCAGAGCCTGGCACCTTGTTGGATGCAGAAAAAAGGATCCTAGAAGACCAGGGGAATTTCATATTTGGATGAGAACTGCTCCCCTACAAGACTTCAGGAAAAGAGGTTTACTGTCCTAAAATGTTTCATTCATCACCTTTTAGATGTCCCAAAGCTGTGCAAAAAGCAGGGGCAAGGCAGAATCAACGCACTGAATTTAACAGCCAGGAGTCCTAAAAAAATGTAAGAACAGTCCCCTACAAATGATACATTCAATTTGGTAACAGGGCGCCAGAAAAATACAATTCTGTGAAATACTCACCTGTAGAATTGGTATTATTTGTATACAGTACGTCCTGCTCCAGATATAGTACTTACACTTGGGTTATCCTCCGCCAGATGGCGCTGCACTGCAGAGACATGTAAAACAGGCTCCTCCCGGCCCCTCAAATACCTGGGGACCTCCCACAAATCCCCAGCATTGAAAAGCAGTGAACAAGAAGCCCGGAGAAAAAACCAGGGTGGGGTGGAGCAGGACGTACTGTATACAAATACCAATTCTACAGGTGAGTATTTCACAGAATTGTATTATTCTTAGTATACAGTACGTCCTGCTCCAGATATAGTACTTACACTTGGGACATCCAATAGCAGTGTCCATAAAGTAGGGTGGGATCCCCAACAAAAAAGGTAACAGCAGACAGTTTAACCACTGCCGCCTGCAAAACCTTTCGGCCAAAAACAGCATCAGCTGAGGCCCTAACATCAACCTTGTAAAACTTTGAAAAGGTATAAACAGAAGACCAAGTAGCGGCCTTGCAAACTTGCTCAACAGAAGCCTGGTGCTGGAAGGCCAAAGAGGCACCAATAGCACGCATAGAATGAGTAGTAAGGCGAAAAGGAGGACCCTTCCCCTTAGCAAAAATGCCCGAATCACGGCCTGACAGATCCATTTGCTAATAATAGACTTGGCAGTAGCCAAACCCTGCCTGGGCCCAGAAGGGACCACAAAAAAAGCATCAATTTTCCTGAAGGACGCAGTGACCACCAGGTAATACTTCCTGACCACACCTGACCACATCCAAGGAATGCAAAACCCTCTCCTTAGTGTAGCTAGGATTAGGGCACAAAGAAAGAAGAATATCTTGATTCAATGAAAGGCAGACACTACTTCAGGTAGAAAACCTGGCTTAAAGCAGAACACCACCTTGTCCTGGTGTCTTCCCAAGGTATGGGGGCTGAAAAGAAAGAGCCGCCAACTCAGACGCACGCCTAACCGAAGTAAAGGCTACCAGAAAGACAACCTTGAGGGTCAGAACAGCCAGAGCAGCATCCTGCATAGGTTCAAAGGGAGCACCCTGCAAGGCAGACAAAACCAAGTTCAATCCTAAACAAGGACCACAGGTTTACGTGGGGAACGCACATGAGCGACCCCCTGGAAAAAAAGATCTTAAATCAAAGAATGCTGAGCAAAAGACTTCTGAAAGAAAACAGACAGGGCAGTAACCTGACCCTTCAGAGCACTGAGTTGGAGTCCCGACTCCAACCCATGCTGTAAGAACTCCAGAACCCTGGGGACTGAAAACACCCGACAGGGAAGAGACCTAGACTCACACCAGTCAAAGTAGGTACGCCATACCCTGTAATAGATGGAAGAAGTTTTCTTCATAGCCTTCACCATGGTATCAACCACCGAGGCGGACAAGCCTTTTTCCATCAAGATGGAGGTTTCAGCAGCCAGGCCGTTAAGGCCAGAGTTTGTAAATTGGGATGGCGTAAGGGGCCCTGAGTGAGCAGATCTGGCACCTTTGGCAGAACGTACTGGTCTACTGCCATCTGCACCACGTCTGCGAACCACACTCATCTTGGCCACCATAATTGCTGGCACCCCTTCCAGAGCAATCTTGCGCAGAACCCTGCCCAGCAGGGGGAACATACAGGAGCTGAAGTCCTGCCATGAAATTGCTAGGGCATCCGTGGCCAAGGCCAGAGGATCCTGGGACAGGGAGACAAAGGCCGGGAGCTTGTGATTGTGATGGGACGCAAACAGATTCACATCTGGTTGGCCCCAACGGTGGTACAGAGATTGGAACCCCCTGTTGCAGAGGGACCAAGCTCCCCAGCGAGAGGTCCCCCTACTCAGAGGATCTGCCAGCAGATTTTTCACCCCCGGAATGTACACCGCTGATATGCAAGGAACATTGGCCTCCACCCAGGTCAGGGTCGGAGACACTTCCTGGAGGGCCCTCTTGCTCCGGGTCCCTCCCTGATGATTGATGTAGGCAACTGCCGTCTGGTTGTCCGAGTGCCAACTGAACAGGCAGGCCCTAAAGACGAGTAGTCAAGCGAGCCAGAACTAACCTGATCGCTCACAGCTCCAAGATATTGATAGGTGTGTGGGCCCACCTCCCCTGAAACCGCAGGGACTTCCAGAAACCCCCCCCAACCTGATAGACTGGCATCCGTGGTGACCGTCTCACAGGAAAGGGCAAGAAAGGATCTGCCCCCCAACAGGTTCCTTGACTCCATCCACCACAAGAGGAACCTTCTGACCAGGGGGGAGAGCACACAGACCCTGTCCAGGGACGCTGGGTCCTTGTCCCATACTGACAATAGATGAAGCTGCAGAGGCCTCAATCGGAACTGAGCATAAGGGACCGTTTCGAAGGACGCCGCCATCAGGCTCACCAGCTGCATCCCCTGCCTGATGGAGGGATGGGGACAAGCAAGGAGGGACTGAGCCTGTGCAATCAGATTGTCCACCTCCTGCTGAGGAAGGAAGATCCTCACCTGGACTGTATCCAGATTCATTCCTAGGAATGGAGTTACCAAGGAAGGGGACAGTGAGGACTTGGGGTGGTTGATCACCCATCCAAATGACTCCAGAATGGGCACCACCAGCTGAGTATCCAACTCAGACTGTGGAAGTGAAGAGGATGTCGTCCAGATAGGGAAGCACGCTGACACCCTAACATCTGAGTAGAGACATCACGCCAGCCAGCACCTTGGTGAACACCCTGGGAGCTGAAGTGAGGCCGAATGGCAAGGCCACAATTGGTGATGTTGATCCATCAGAGTGAACCTGAGGGACTTTTGATGACCTGGGAACACAGGAATATGAAGGTAAGCATCTTTGATGTCCACAGAAGCCATGAAATCCCCTTGGCGCAGGGAACAGGTGGCAGAGTGCAGAGTCTTCATGCGAAAGCACCTGCCCTTGACAAAAACTTGTTAAGAATCTTTAAGTCCAGGATGAACCTGACAGAACCATCCTTTTTGGGTACTGTGAATAGGTTGGAATAAAAGCCCTTGCCTTTACTTCCTAAAGGCACCTGGCAGATGACCCCCAGCTCCAGGAGGCCTTGCACCGCTTGCACTAACTCCTGAGCTGACACAGGTTCCTGAGGAATCACTACCTCCTGAATTCACAGGTCTGAGACATGAATCCTGCAGACCTGAACGAAGTGCTGCCGCTGTCGTCCCCCCCCCCCCCACGCGGATGGGCAAGGAAGCCCCAACATGCCTGAGGGGGCTTGGGAGAGGATTTAGCTTTTGGGGTCCCAGGAGGAGCCAGGACGTCCACATCCTCTGCCTCTACCCCAGAAGTCTCCCCGGGCCCCAGGGAAGAATACCTCCCTTTCCTGTCTTGCATCACGGTAAGGGGAGGAGAAGGAACCCTGACCCCTAAAGGGCCGAGGTTGCCGCCTGCGCTGGTGTAACCTGCCTCCCTTAGCAAGAAAGGTCCAGGCGGTCTCCAAACAGACGCAGTCCTTTAAAGGGAAAAACAGTGAGGGCCTTCTTGGCAGCGGCCCACTAGCGCAGCCACACCCGAGCGGCGCACAGCCACCACGAGGGCAGAAGTTCTGGCACACATTCCGATGGTGTCATCCAATGCTGACAGGACAAAATTTACACAAAACATCAACTAGAGAGTGCAATAAACACCTCACAAAGCAAATCATCAGGGGCACTATCAAGCATATTTCTGATAAGGGTTCTAGTGGCCACAGCAGTAATAGCAGAGGCACAGACCGGGCGCAGCGCCGTCCCCGCACATGTAAAGGCGTGGGAGGCCAGCTGGTCAATGCGCCGGTCCTCAGCATCCCACAGGGTAGTAGAATCAGGGGAATGCATGACAGAGGTGTTAGACAGCCCTAGGATCGGGGCATCCACCTCGAGGGGGGGGGGGGATGACCAACCTTTACCCACCTCAGCAGGAAAGGGATACTTCCTATCCCAAATATTTGGAGCCCTGGGAAGTTTACTGGGGCGCTCCCATTCCTTTGAGCACAAGGTTATGGAAATGTGCCTGCCCTGGAACCTCCGAACGTGATTCTGCTGTATGGAAAAGCTCCCCTCTTTGCCTGGGAGCCTCAACAGGGAAAGAGATAGACAGAACCTCAAGGTCTGGGTAAATAATCTGTCAGTGTCATCCGGGGCCCAGGGGTCAGAGCCAGAATAGTCATGACCCCTTGGTCTCTCATCAGATGAGCCTGAATCAGAAAGGAGCTCCCCTTCATCAGACGGGGTATAGCCACACAGATTCATAAACTCCTCAGTTCCCATGAGGAAAAATACAATTCTGTGAAATACTCACCTGTAGTATACAGGTATACAGTACATCCTGCTCCAGATATAATACTTACACTTGGGTAATCCTCCGCCAGATGGCGCTGCACTGCAGAGACATGCAAAACAGGCTCCTTCCAGACCCTCAAATACCCAGGGACCTCCCACAAATCCCCAGCATTGAAAAGCAGTGAATAAGAAGCAAGGAGAAATTAACCACCAAAACTGGTAAAAACAACAATGATAACAATCACCATACAGGGGATCCAGAACAATGCAAAAACCAGGGTGGGGTGGAGCAGGACGTACTGTATACTTATAATACCAATTCTACAGGTGAGTATTTCACAGAATTGTATTATTCTAAGTATACAGTACGTCCTGCTCCAGATATAATACTTACACTTGAGACATCCAATAGCAGTGTCCATAAAGTAGGGTGGGATCCCCAACAAAAAAGGCAACAGCAGACAGTTTAAAGCACTGTCACCTGCAAACCTTGCTACCAAGAGCAACATGAGCTAAGGCTCTAATGTTAACCTCATAAAAACCTTTGAAAAGGTATGAACAGAGAACAAATAGCAATCTAGCAAAACTTGTCCAACGGAAAAACCCCAGTGCTGAAAGCCCAAGGGCACCAAAGCATGAGCAGAATAAGTAGTAAGGCAAGAAGAAGATTCTTCCCCTTAGAGGAACAGGCCTGAGTAACAGCCTAACAAGTCCAAATGCTAACAGTAGCCCTGGCAGAAGCCGAAACCTTTCCTAGGACCAGAAGGGACAAACCCATCCAATTAAAGGCCAGGCCCAAAGCCGCTTAACCCCTGGAGATCAGACAAGATCAGGCACATACAGGAAGGAGATGGCCATAGACCCAAAGGGGCCTCAGTTCCCCTAAGGGGCAGGTGACAATCCAGGAAACACTTTCAACACCTGTTGAAGGAATGTAGACCCCTTTCCACAGCGATGTTAGGAATAAGGCACAGAAGGAAGAAGAAATATCTTGAATCAAGAGCATAAGACACCACCTTAGGCAGAAGGTCCGGCGTAAAGCGGAGCAACACCTTACCTGGTGTGTCTCAAGGAACGAGGGCTAGCTAAACAGAGCCACGTCTGACTGAAGTAACAGCCACCAGAAGGACACCTTTGAGGAGACAGCATCTAGAATAGGTCCAAGGGAACACCCCGCAAGACAGACAGAATAAAATCCAAATCCCAGCAGGGACCATAGAATTACATGGGGGACGCACATGAGCGACCCTCGAAAGAATTCTCAACCAAGTAAAACTGAGCAAGAGACTCCTACAGGAAGTCAGACAGGGCAGAAACTGACCCTTCAGAGTACTGAGTTGGAGAGCCAACTCCAACCCATGCTGTAATAACTCTAGAACCCTGGGAACAGAGAATGCTCGACAGGGAAGAGACCTAGACTCACACCAATCAATATGGGTACGCCAAACCCTATAATAGATGGAAGAAGAAGCTTGCTCCTAGACTTCCAATAGGCACAGTCACTGAATAACCAACTCAGCCTGAAGTAGAAGATTGGGAAGTGAAAAAGAGCGTCCGGGTAGGTCCTCACGCGGACGCCCCTTGGTCTCATCAGAGACATCACCCCCGTCAGTACCTTGGTGAGCACTCTGGGAGCAGAAGAGAGGCCAGATAACAAGGCCACAAATCAGCAGTGTTGGGCCTCCAACACGAAACTGAAGAGCCTCAGTGCCCAGAAGACACAGGGATGTGAACATAAGCATCTTTGATCTCCACAGACGGCAAGAAGCCCACTGGGCGCAGGGCGCTGGCGGCACAACTCAGAGTTTCCATGCAGAAACTGCCTTTAATTGTAGAATTGCCGAAACCTGTGAAACCCAGAATGGGCCAGACTGACTCATCCTTTTGGGGGAAGGTGGAAAGGCTGGTGTAGTGGCCCCTGCCTCTGCCTGTTAAGGGCAACCTGCGAGTGACCCCCAGACCCCGCAGGCCGTGCATGGCCTGTACCAGCACCTGAACAGAGGCAGGGACCAGGAGTACCCTGACAAATTTGGGGGAGGCAGCGCAGCAAACTCTATCCTGTATCCGGAGGACACTACCTCCTGAATCCACCAGAATGAGGCAAGATGCCTTCTGATAGGAGCAAGGTGCTGCAGCCATCCCCTCACCCAGACGGGCGAGGGCGCCCCATCATGCTTGAGGGGGTTGGGTGGAAGATTTAGGCTTAGGCCCGCCGGAGGGGCCAGGATGTTGTCTGCCGCTCCTGGGGCAGGAATCTTCACAAGCCCTCAGGAAAGACACCCCTGGTTCTTGTTTAACACTATGGTATGGAGGGGGAGGGGTGTCCCTGCCCCGAGGGGGCCGAGACGGCCGCCTGCGATGGGGTGATTTGCCCTTTTTACCAAACAGGTCCAGACGGCCCCAAACAGGCGTTGCCCTCTAAAGGGAAGCCCAGTCAGAGTCCTTTTAGCAGCATCGTCAGCAGCCCACTGTCGCAGCCAGACCAAGCGACGTATAGCCACCACAAGGGAAGAAGTCCTCGCACACATTCTGATGGTGTCATCCAGCACTAAAAGGATACATTTTACAAATACATCACAACTGGAGAGTGCATTAAACACCTCCCAGGGGAGATCCTCAGGGTGATGCTCAAGCATCTTTCCTATGAGGGTTCTAGCGGCCACTGCAGTGATGGCCGAGGCACAGACCGAGCGCAGCGCCGTTCCTGCACAAGAAAAGGCGTGGGAAGCCAGCCTATCAATGCGCCGGTCCTCGGCATCCCGAAGGATACTATAAGCAGGGGCTGTAATAAAGGGGGGGTTAGGAAGCCCAATGATTGGTGCGTCCACCACGAGGGGCGATGACCAACAATTAACCACCTCAGGGGGAAAAGGGTATTTCCAATCCCAGTTCCCTGGGACCCCGGGAAGTTTACTGGGGCATTCCCATTCATCGAGTACAAGAGCATGGAAGTGAGCCTGCTCTAGAAATTCCAAGCGCGCTGTCGCTGTATGGAAACGCTCCCCTCTCGGCTTGGGAGCCGCGCCAGGGAGAGAGATAGACAGGGCCTTAAAGATCCTAATCAACAAACCATCGGAGTCAAACAGGCTCCAGTCTTCATGGCCAGAATAGTCATGACTCCTCGGCCTCTCATCAGATGAACCTGAGCCAGAGAACAGCTCTCCATCAGAAGGAGTACAGGCACGCGGAGTAGAGAACCCCTCAGTTCCAATAGCAAAGGCAGAAACCGGGGGCGTCAAGGGACACTTCTTACCAGGGCCCAAGCGCTCTGTCAACCCCGCAATAATCTGGTCAGCCGTAGGCAGTCTGGAAGACGCAGCAGGCTGTAACTCCCCACTTGTATGCGACTCAGCAGGAGTGAGATTTAAGCATGGGGAAATAGGAGTATCGAAGCGAGGTGCAGCCACTGGCAAGCCCGATTGCAGGGTCAGTGCTTGCTTGGCACATGGTGCGCAGACCCGTGCTCTGTCAGCATCAGCATCGGGCTTGTCCCAGAGGGACCCCAGTCACATAATTCTGAGATGCCTCTATATGGTGATTATCTAGGCACAATATGCCAGCAGGGATTTATGCAATAGGCAACCCTGGATGCCCCAAAGACCCGCTAGGAATGTGGGAGAAATTTTTTACAAGCTCGCTATAATTTATGTCAGGCCGGGAGAAGCCACCGGAGTCTTTGACGTCTGAAAGACATAAAAGAGAATAAGAGGTGTCAGAGCCATGCGCAGCAGAAATTTTTTTTATAATGAAATCACCCGCGAGGGCACATCAAAATGGCGCCAAGCGAACCTCGAAGGCTGGGCCCAATCTTTGGCCGTGACGCGGAGCGTGCCAAGCCAGGTCCCCTCCCCCCCGAAGAGCGAGAAGCTCTGAGGCAGCAGTAAATCCTGACAAGCAAAGGATAAGATAAACTTAGTATAAGCCTTTGCTAATGGAGACCCTGTAGCGTCTGAACAACGCCACCGCCCAGCGCAGCACACTTTAGTAAAAGAAAAGACACACGCACGGCGGCAGCCATAAAATACCATTAAGTGAAATACTCACCTGTAGAATTGGTATTATACGCATACAGTACGTCCTGCGCCATATATAATACTTACACGTGGGGTAATCCTCCGCCAGAGGGCGCTGTTCACTGCAGACATGCAAAAACAGGCTCCTCCCGGCCCTTCATATACCTAGGGACCTCCCACAAATCCCCAGCATTGAAAAGCAGTGAGAAAAGAAGCCGGGAGAAACCAACCACCAAACTGGTAACAATAGCAATGATAACAATCACCATACAGGGGATCCAGAAGAGCAGGACGTACTGTATGCGTATAATACCAATTCTACAGGTGAGTATTTCACAGAATTGTATTATTCTAAGCATACAGTACGTCCTGCTCCATATATAATACTTACACGTGGGACATCCAATAGCAGTGTCCATAAAACAGGGTGGGATCCCCATCAAAAAAGGCACAGCAGACAGTAAAGGCGCTGTCACCTGCAAAACCTTGCTACCAAGAGCGTCATGAGCAAAGGCTCTAACGTCAACCTCGTAAAAAAACCTTTGAAAGGTATGAACAAAGAAAAGGCAGTGGTCTAGCAAAAACCTGATTAACAGAAAACTGGTGCTGAAAGGCCCAAGGTACCCAAGCACAAGTAGAAACAGAATAAAAGGAGAAGATTCTTCCCCTTAACCCTTCTAGTGCCAGCTACGCGAGTCTCACGTAGCTGACTTTAAACCCCCAAAAGAAAACAGTCTAAACGTTAAAAACTCACCTGACCTTGTTGGATTGGGCTGGGTCTTCTCTTCACCCCGGGAATCTTCTCTCTTCAGGAGAGTGCCCGAAATAGCGTTTTATTTAAAATAAAGGAGACAATTGTCTAATAAATATTTATTTATTTTTTTGTTTTTTTACGCAAAAATATTTAAAAAAACAAAATTACAAACAAGACATTTCATGTTAAAGCCTAAACTCTGCTGCAAAAAATATATATATAATTTTCCTGGAAATTCCGGCAAAAATCACGGTCAAACATGGTGCATAATGGGGGAAAATGACCTGTCAACAGAGGGTGACAAAACTTCAAGTAGGCTGCCAATTAAAAGGGTTAATAGTACCCATGCATGTTGGGTATTTCTCTGCTCGGGGGGGGGGGGGGCTTGCGCTTTCAAGTTTAGCTTGTTTTTTCTTGTTTGTATATTGATATTTTAGGAAAATATGTTTTTTATTCAGCTTTTTAATACATTTTTTAAGGGAAACCCTGTGCAAATTCTTCGAAGGATTACTTCCAGAAAGATGAGCCCACTACAACATGCTGGGTACGCTTAGAAAGCTTAACGTGTACTTTCAGGGAATATAATATAAACAAGCCTGGTGCGCCTAGAAAGCTTCAGGCGTGTACTTTCAGAGAATAAATATTTTGTGGATATTTCAAATGTAAAGGGTTGTTTTTCTGGAAAAACTGCAAGGTGCCATAGCGCATATCACAGTTGTATTTTATCTGAAAATCTATACATATGTGGTACCGCTGTAACCGGGAGAAATTGGGGTTTCACACGCAATAAGATGTTATTGACAAGCTTAAATTTTTTTATTACAAAAGAAAACTACAAATTGCAAAAAATAGATTTTTCTAAATTTTTTGCACATATTTCACCCAAAAGTATTGAGAATACACTAAAAAGGCCATACGAGACATTTCATGTGGAAGCCCAGACTCTGCTGAAAAAAAACAATATATAATTTTCCTGGGAAATCCCTGGAAATCCCTTCAAAAATCAAAGTTGAACATGTGTAGCGCAAAATAGTGAAACGTGGTCTGGCACTTAAAGGGTTTAAGGAATAGGCCAGAGTAACATCCTGACCAGTCCAAATGCAACAGTAGCCTCGGTAAAAATCAGAGCTCCCCCATCGGGGAAAATGAAACCTGGTCTCCCGCATGACAGGCGGGGATACTGACCACTACACTAATAAGGATAAGCAAGAAGCCAACGCCCTTACCTGGGACCAGAAAGGACAATCCATCCAAGGAAGACCAGTCCAAAGGGCGCATAACCCCTGGAAACAGATGAGATCAGGTGCATACGTATGGAGGCGCCCGCAAACCCCAAGGGGCATCAGTCCCCCTAAGTGACAAGAAACAATCCAGGAGAACTTAACACCTGTTGAGGGAATGTAGACCCCGTTACTTCAGCATTACTAAGAATAAGGCCCAGAGGCAGACAAAGGACTTGGATAAATGAGCATAAGACACCACCTTGGGCATAAGGTCCGGAGTAAGGCAGAATACCACCACATTATGGTGTATAAATAATGAAAGACTGAACAAGACCTCTACGGGAAGGCGGACAGGGCAGAACCTGAACCTTCAGAGTACCAAGATGGGAAGCCAACCCCAACCCATGCTGTAATAACTCTAGAACCCTGGGAACAGAGAACGTCCAACAGGGGAGAGACCAAGACTCACGCCAATATGGGTACGCCATACCCTATAATAGACGGAGAAAGGAGAAGAAGCTTGCTCCTAGCCCCCCATAGACAAGTCACCCAGAAGATAACCCGTCTCCAAAAGGGTGAATGAATCAACTGTCAAGCCATCAGACTAGAGCCTGTAGATTGGGGCGACAGAAGGAGCCTAAAAAGGGCAGAACCGCACTCATGAGAGAGTGTACAGGTCCGCTGTCCTCAGCAGAAACATCTGCGAACCTCAGTCCACTAGGCCACCCAGGGGCCATCAGTATCACGGGTCCCCTTATCAGCGCAATCTTGCACAGAACCCCGCCTAGCAGGATGAACGAAGAAAAAACATATAAAATAGAATGTCCAGACATAAAATTACTAAGCCCCCATGACCAGAGTCAGAATATTCTGGGGCAGTAAAAACAAGGGCAGAGCCCCTGCGATATTAACAGGACCCAACGGAGCCACCCTAGCTGGCTCTCAGAGGGACACCAGGATAGCACAACCTGCCACTGAAGGACATCCATTGGAGCGAATACCACTGAAATGCAGGGAAAGTTGACCGCCACCTAGATCAGGATCCGACACCCACCAGGAGAATCATCCTGCTCCAGGTTCCAGACTGATAATAAATACAGGCCACTGTCCTCCGACAGGCCAAGAGTCCCCAAATAGTCAGGTCCTGAAGAGGATTAGTCCAGCAAGATAAAACTGTAAGCCTTCAGTTGGCTCTAACAAAATCAGTAGGAAAATGGACCCTCTAAGGGCCCCTACCTAGGAACTGCGGGGGACTTTAGAAGAAAATCCCCCCCGCCAACCTGCAAGACTTGGTACCCAAGGTGACCATCCACAGGAAGATGCAAGCAAAGAAGGGGGTGCCCCCTGACAGGGTCCTTGAATTTAACCAGCTCAAGAGGAACCACCGTACCAAGGGGGAATGAGCACAGACCTAGCTCCAGGGGTGCTGGAACCCCATCCAGGATTAATAACCTACTGTGCCGAAGAGCCCAAGGGCTCTGAATATAAGGGAAATCATCTGATCCGCCACCAACGGGCCCACCAGCTGCAATCCTGCCTGGTGAAAGTAAGGTGTCAGCAAAGAGGGACAGAGCCCATGTAACCAGGAGTCCACTTATTGCCAAGGAAGAAGGTTCAAGCCTGAACCGAATCCAAGGAATGGAGATAGCGAATAAGGGACAAAGAGGGATTGAGGTGACTGAGCACCCATCCAAATAACTCCCAGAGGACACCGCCGGCCGACTAACCCACTCGGCCTGACGTAGAGATTGGGAAGTAAGGAAGGACAATCCGGTAGGTCCTAGTGCGGACGCCCCACAGGCATGTCAGAGACATCACCCCCATCCGCACCCTTGGTGAGTAGTCTGGAAGCAGAAGAGAGGCCAAAAAACAAGGCCCCAATCTGCAGGGTTGGTCCTTCAACACTGACCTGTAAAGGTCTCGGTGTCCAGAAGACACAGGGATCTTAGATCTCCACAAGAGGCCAGAAGCCCCCCTTGCACAGGACGCCTGTGTCCCAACACAGAGATATCATGCAGGGACTACCTATGAGTGTATAATTGCCAAGCCTACCATAGGCCAACATGGCCCAGACTGCCTCATCATTTTGAGGGAAAGAGGAAGGTTAACATAGAGGCCATCGCCCCAGCCTGTTAAGGGCAACCTGCAAGTGAGCCCAGACTCTGCAGTACGGCCTGCACCAACTCCTGAAGGGAAAACAGGGACTAGAAGCTCCCTGACAACCTCTGAAAGGGACCGCCCAGCAAACTCAAACAATACGCTCCCAGATAGGAGCCAGGGGCTGCGGCAGTCCCCTCGCCCAGAAGGGCCTTCTGCGTAGGGGTGCCTTACCCTTTTTTCCAAAAAGGTCCAAACGGGCCCCAAATAGACGCCGTCCTCTGAAGGGAAGGCCAGTGAGAGCCTTTTTCGTATCATCGTCAGCACCCCACTGTCGCAGCCAAACCAGGCGGCGAATAGCTACCACAAGGGCAGAGGTTCTAGCACACACCTTAACCCTTTCGCTGCCAGCCTACCTGCAGCATTTGCCACTTCCTGTTGCCAGACGATGTTTCACCATTTTGCGCTACACATGTTCAACTGTCATTTTTGAAAGGATTTCCAGGGATTTCCCAGGAAAATTATATATTGTTTTTTTCAACAGAGTCTGGGCTTTAACATGAAATGTCTTGTTTGTATTTTTTAGGTGTATTCTCAATATTTTTTGGGTGAAATGTGTGAAAAAAAATAAAAAAAAATTATTTTTTTACAATTTGTAGAGTTTTTTTGGAATAAAAAATGTAAGTTTTTCAATAAAATCTTATTGCGTGAGAAACCCCAATTTCTCCCGGTTACAGCGATACCACATATGTATAGGTAGACACCCTTTCCTGCCCAGAAGCCTTTTATAGCTGCTGGATGACAAATGGTTAATTAAAAAAAAATTGACATAGGGTCCCCCTTACCCAAAGTAACCAGCCCGGGACCAGCTATGGGGGCTTGTAGGCACAGAGTGGGGGGGCCAGCTTTGGTGGCCCCCCCACCCTGCAGCCTACGAGCCCACATAGCCTATGTGGGCCCGGGCTCTTCTGCCCCCCCCTGGCCTTTGGGGAGGCAGGTAATGGGGGTGCCAGGGGTTAATGGCAAGCCACCCGCTAGGGCAGGTGACTTGCCACCCCCCCAGCCTTGTGAACTGGTATAAGGGGTCTCATGGACCCCTTACCAGCTCACAAAGGGTTAACGGTAAAAAAAAAACACCACACAATAATAAAAAGTATTTTATTAGAAAAAAAAAAATTTTTTTTTTACTGTACTTACCTTCGATTGCAAGCTCTTGTCCCTCGCCGCTCAGCTGACAGATGCCGGTGATCGGCATCCAGAGAAGGAGAAGGCAGGAGATCAGAGGATCGCCTGTCACCTCCTTCCCCAGCGCCGATCACCGGCATCTGAGAAGCTGAGAAAGCTGAAGCCCGTTCGGGGCCGGGATGACTTCATAAGCCCCGCCCCCAAGGGGGCGGGGCTTAGAGGCAAGATGGCGGCCGCCATCGAGAAGAAGAGAGGAGAGAGCCTCCCAGGCTCTCTCCTGAAGATCGGTAAGTCCTGGGGGGGGATCGGAGGCCCCCCAGGTGAAGAGGAGGGACAGCGGGAGCCAGCGCACACACAGGTAAGTGAATGTCATTTTTATTTTTTATTTTTTTTACAGTTAGCAGCTGCTGCTGCAGAAGCGGGGGGGGGGCGGCCTATTCCGGGGGCTCTCCTGGAGCCATCCGACCCCCCACGGGGGATCGGATGGCACCAAATTAAAGAGGAGACCCGGCCGGATCCAACAAGGGGTCAGGTGAGTATTTTTTATTTTTATTTTTTAAACTAGAAGCGAGGAAAGTCAAGCACGTAACACCTACGGGCTTGGCACTTAAGGCCCAGCCAAGCCAGCACGTAGGTGTTACGTGCTTGGCAACAAAAGGGTTAATGGTGTCAACCAGCGCTGAGAGGATAAACCTCACAAACACATCACAATCTGAGAGTGCATTAAAGACCTCCCAGGGGAGATCCTCAGGTTGGTGATCAAGTAGCTTTCTAATGAGGGTCTAATGACCGGGCACAGAGCCGTCCCTGCACACGAAAAGGCGTGGGAAGCCAGTCTGTCAATGCGCCGGTCCTCAGCATCCCGAAGGGTACGGTAATGAGGAGCAGTTATGAAGGGGGGGTTAGTAACCCCTATAATCGGTGCATCCACCATGGGAGGTGCTGACCAAAAGTTAACCACATCAGGGGGAAAAGGGTACTTCCAATCCCAGACCCCTGGAACCCCTTTAAGTTTACAAGGAGATTCCCATTCTTTGGATATAAGAGCCTGGAAATGCTCCTGTTCCAGAAATTCCAAGCGCGGCGTTGCTGTGTGGAAACTCTCCCTCTTAGGCTTGGGAGCCTCTCCAGGAGGGGAGATCGACAAAACCTCAAAGATCTTTATAAGTAGATCATCAGTGTCACACAGGCCCCAAGAACCGGGTCCAGAATCATCACGGCTCCAGGGCATCTCGTCCGAGGAGCCCAAATCGGAGAATAGCTCACCTTCATCAGAAGGAGCAAGGTCCTGCATAGCAGCAGACTCTTCAGTTTCAGTAGGAACCAGAGAACCAGGAGGCGTCAGGGACCTCTTCTTTCCAGGGCACAAGCACTCCGCCAAGCTAGATAGCACCTGCTCAGCCGTAGGCAGCCTGCGCGGCACGACTTGCTGGTCATCCCTGGTCGAGTGCGACTCATCAGGAGTGAGATTTAAGCACGGGGAGACAGGTGTATTGAAGCGAGGTGCAGCCACTGGCAAACCTGATTGCAGGGCCAGTGCCTGTTCAGCACACGGTCCGCAGACCCATGCTCTGTCAGCTTCAGCATGGGGCTGTCCACATGCTGTACACAGCCGGTCTTGTCCCCGAGGGACCCCGGGTACATAATTCTGAGATGCCTCCATATGGTGATTATCTGAGCAATATGCCCGCAGGGATTTATGCAATAGGCAACCCTGGATGCCCCAAGACCCGCTAGGAATGTGGGAGAATTTTTAATGTGAACCCGCTATAATATATGTCAGGCCGGGAGAAGCCACAGAAATCTTGGCGTCGGAAAGACATAAAGAGAATAAGGGGGGGGTGTCAGAGCCATGCGCAGCTGAACGAAAGATCATAGGAACAAAACCGCCCAGGAGGGCACTTACATGACCAAGGGAGGAGGAGGATCGCAACCACGCGCGCGAAGACCATCAAAATGACGCCAAGCGAACCTTGAGGGGCGGGCCCGCTCTGGCCGTGACGCGGGGCACGTCATGCCAAGTCCCCGCCTCCCCCAAAGAGCGCGAAGCTCCAACCAGCGGTAACGCAAATGACAAGCAGTGGATAAGACACACAGTCAGAGTTTAGCTAAGGGAAACGTCAAAAACTAGTGAATGATGCTGCCGCCCAGGCCGCACACTACAGTAAAGGAAAGACGCGTGCAACCTGACAAGGGTTATGTGGATCAAGGAGCACGGCTCTGACCCCCATAATTGTAAGGACTGGGATATGAACTCACAATACCTTGCTTCATAAACCAGCACACTAACCATTGAACCAAACCACTTGTTCAAATACAAAACAACGGCCATAGACATGTACAACATCAAGCTGAGACCGCCACACGCATACCCCCCCCTTTCTTTTCCCCCGAGCTACGAGGGGAAACGAGGGAGAAGGCGACCCTTCACCCAGGGTTCATCGCTACGAGGGGCACGGGGCAATAATGCGGGAGAGGCATCTATTGGAGGCTCACCATCGGCCTAAACCGCCTACCCTATGGTGGGGGACTGCGTAGCTCCGTCAAGCACACATGGTGCTGCCTACCTTCACCCGACCAGCGCAGCCCAGGCTGGGAGGCATATCTTTATCGAAGAGGACGGGTGGTAATAGTCTTGCAGGGCCGCAGGCTGTAAAAGCCTCGCTCACCTGCGAGAGAGTGATACTTCATGTCTTCGCAGTCAGCACTGCAGAGAAATCTGGGGATTTGTGGGAGGTCCCTGGGTATATGAAGGGCCGGGAGGAGCCTGTTTTTGCATGTCTGCAGTGAACAGCGCCCTCTGGCGGAGGATTACCCCACGTGTAAGTACTATATATGGAGCAGGACATACTGTATGCTTAGAATAACTATGAAGAGCAAGCAGCGTGGCTCTGGCACCCAGTTGCAAGTCAAGGGCAATACTACCGCCATAAGCGTGACAATACAGTACACCGAGACCGCCACACACATACCCCCCCCCTTTCTTTTCCCCCGAACTACGGGGGAAATGAGGGAGGATGGCGACCCTTTACACAGGGTCCACCGCTACACGGGGCATGGGCAATAATGCGGGAGGGGCATCCACTAGAGGCTCACCATCAGCCTAAACCGCCTACCCTTTGGTGGGGGACTGCGGTGGAGCATGGCTCCATAAGCACGCATGGTGCTGCCTACCTTCACCCGACCAGCACAGCCCAGGCTGGGAGGCACATCACAGGGAGGACGGGTGGGAATAATCCAACAGGGCCGCAGGCTGTAATAGCCCCGCTCACCTGCGAGAGAGTGATACTTCATGTCTTCGCAGTCGGCACTGCAGAGAAATCTGGGGATTTGTGGGAGGTCCCCGGGAATTTGAGGGGCCGGGAGGAGCCTGTTTTGCATGTCTCTGCAGTGCAGCGCCATCTGGCGGAGGATTACCCAAGTGTAAGTATTATATCTGGAGCAGGACGTACTGTATACTTAGAATACAGTAACATTAGGCGTCAAGTGCCACTTCTTACCAGGGCCCTTACGCTTTAAAGACCTCGCAATAATCTGTTCAACAGTAGCCAGTCTAGAAGACACATCAGGCCAATAATCCCCAGTAGTATGCAACTCAACGGGAGTGAGATTTAAGCTTGGGGGAGTAGGTGAAGTGAAACGAGGTGCAGCCACTGGCAGGCCAGATTGCAATGCAAGCACCTGCTCAGAACAGGGTACACAGACCCGTGCCTTGTCAGCGTCAGCACGATGCTGCCCACACGCTACACACAATCGGGCTTGTCTCAAAGGGACCCCGGTTCTTGGGATGCCTCCATATGGTGATTATTAGGCATGATATGCCAGTAGGGATTTACGCTATAAGCAACCCTGGATGCCCCAATGACCCGCTGTGGAAGTGGGAGTAATTATACAAGGCCCAATTATCAATTACACCGGGCCGGGAGAAGTCAATGGCTTCACCCGTCTGAAAGACACAGAGGGAAGAAGGGGTGTCAGAATCAAACACCACAATGAGTATAAAAAACGCCCGCAAGGGCACTTAAGGACCGCGGTAAGTATAACCGCCACACGCGCGCGTGCTGTCAAAATGGCGCAGAGAGTACCTCGAAAGGCGGGCCAGAGCGGCCCGTGGCGCAGGGCGCGCCAAGCCAGGCACCCCCCCCCCCCCCCCTGAAGAGCGCGAAGCCCACAGGCAAGCAGCCAATGATAACGCAGAAGCGTCTGAGGTAAAGCCCCGCCCGGCGTGGAACATCCAAATGAAGGAAAAGAGGCGCGCGGCGGCATTTGCAATAGTAAAAAAGACAAGTCAGCGCGGCGGCAGACACCACATATACTAGTCAAAAGACATGACAAACGCCGTATGCATGAATCACGCTACAGGCTCACCCACACACCCCCCCTTTCTTTCCTCCCGAAGGCTACAGGGAGAATGAGGGAGGATGGCTACCCTTTGAACAGGACCCACCGCTACACGGGGCATGGGGCAATAATGCGGGAGGGGCATCCATAAAGGCTCACCATCAGCCTATACCGCCTACCCTTTGGTGGGGGACTGCAGTGGAACAGCGCTCCATAAGCACGCATGGTGCTGCCTACCTTCACCCGACCCGCGCAGCCCAGGCTGGGAGGCACATCACACGAGGAACGGGTGGGAATAATCCAACAGGGCCGCAGGCTTAAAGGCTCCGCTCACCTGCGAGAGAGTGATAATTTCATGTCTTCGCAGTAAGCACTGCAGAGAAATCTGGGGATTTGTGGGAGGTCCCGGGTATTTGAGGGGCCGGGAGGAGCCTGTTTTACATGTCTCTGCAGTGCAGCGCCATCTGGCGGAGGATAACCCAAGTGTAAGTACTATATCTGGAGCAGGACGTACTGTATACTAAGTATACAGGGGCATCCAGTTCCGGGGGAGTTGACCAACATTTAATCACATCCGAGGGAAAAGGGTACCTTTTATTCCATCCCTTAGGGATACCAGGAAGCCGGCTAGGCCGCTCCCATTCTTTGAGAACCAGATTATTGAAATGTGCCTGTTCTGGAAATTCCAAACGTGGCTTTGCAGTATCAAACAATTCCCCCTGCTGCTTGGGTGCGGCAGCAGGGAGGGAAATGGAAAGCACTTCAAAGATTTGAGTCAAAAGTCTATGGGTGTCATCAGCATCCCAATGCTCTGAGCTGGCATCAGCGCCAAGGTAATGCTGATCATCAGAAAATTCTGAATCTGAGAATAATTCCTCCTCCTCAAGTGGGGTATAGTCAGATAAATCAAGTAAATCTTCAGTCTCCAAAGGAAAGGCTGATGCAGCAGGCGCCACGTGCCGTCTTTTAGCTGGGGCATTACGGGCCGCAGAGTTGCAATCAATCTCTCAATATTGGCCAGTCTGGAAGACACATCAGGCTGAGACTCCCCACTAGTATTGATCTCACTGGGAGTCATAATTAAGCGAGGAGATGTGGGAGAGGACATGGTGGGCGCAGACCTGAACACAGGCAGCCCAGAGTGCCGTGCAAGCGCCTGCTGGGCGCAGGGTGCACAGACCCGCACATCATCGCTAACAGGGGATGCCCCACACGCCAGCACAGCCGGGCTTGTCACATACGGACCCCGATCACAATATTTTGCAAGGCCTCAATATGGTGATTTCAGTAGCACAACAAGCCAATGGGAATTTCGCTATACAGCTACCCGGGATGCCCCAAATTTTTGCTGGGATAGTGGGAGGATTTAACCACTTAGGCCTCTAATAAAGTTACAGGGATCTAATAGAGGGGACAGGACCGGGAGAAACCTCTAAAGCAGTTTTCCCGCCTGTAAGACATAAAAAATACACCCATGAAAATGCAATAAAGTGATAATTAAAAAATACAATTCTGTGAAATACTCACCTGTAAAATGGGTATTATAAGTATGTCTCACACCCTGCTTCGAAAGTATTCATTACACTTGGGTTATGTCCAGTAGAGGGCAAACTTCTGCAGAGATGAATAGAAAAAAAGGAGCCCCTCCCGGCCCATAAATACCTGGGACCTCCCACACATTCCCCAGTATAAGAAAGCAGTAAGGGGACCAGGAAGAGCAAATAAAATCTATGAGAAAAACAGTATCACCAAACAGAGGATCCACGATACAACTCAGGGTGGGGCGAAGCAGGGTGTGAGACATACTTATAATACCCATTTTACAGGTGAGTAATCACAAAATGGTATTATTCTAAGTACGTCTCACACCCTGCTTCGAAAGTATTCATTACACTTGGGACATCCAATAGCAGTGTCCCAAAAGGGTGTGGATCCCAACAGGCAAAAATGCACAAATGAAAACCCCTGCCGCTTTGTAGAACTTTGCGGCCAAAAACAGCATCCGCTAAGGCCCGCACATCAACCTTACAAAAACTTGTAAAAGGTATGAACAGAAGACCAAATAGCAGCTGTACAACTTGTTCAACAGAAGCCTTGCACTAAAAAGCCCAGGAAGCTCCAACAGTACGAGTAGAAAGAGCGGTAAACTGAAAAGGGGAACCCTCCCCTTGGCAATATAGGCCCAAACAATGACCAGACATATCCATTAAAGAATGGTAGACTTGACGGCGCCAAACCCGTCCTAGGCCCGGAGGGCACCACAAACAAGGCGTCCGTCCAACAGAAAAGGGAAGTAGCCAAGAAATAGTACTGCACACAACAAACAATCATCCAAAAAGTGCAGGGCCCTCTCCTTGTCAATTGCTAGACCAAGGACACAAGGAAGAGAGAACCACATCCTGAATGAGGTGGAAAGCAAAACACCTTAGGTAGAAAATCCGGCTTAACGCAAAAGACCATCTTGTCCTGGTGGCTCCCAAAGTAAGAGGCCTGAATATACAGAGCCGCCAACCCAGAAACCCATCGAACCGAGGTAATAGCCACCAAAAGGGCAATCTTTGTTGTAAGCATAGAAAATGCGAATTCAAATCCCAAACAGGCACAAAGCTCTCAAGGGGGCCGCACAGGAGTGACCCCCTGGAAAAAAGCTTTAACCAAAGGACGAAGAACAAGAACAAAGGACCGTAAAAGAAAACAACCAGGGCAGACCTGCCCTTTCAAGGTACTAAACTGGAGCCCCAGGCCCAGACCGTGTTGAAGAAAGTCCAAAATCCTAGGGATCGAAAACACCCTGCAAGGCAAGGCCCTAGCCTCACACCAACCAAATAAGACCTCCCCATCCTGTAGAAGATGTTAGAGAAAGATCACATCCAAGCCCTAACAAGTGTCTGAATCACAGCATCAGACAAACCTTCTTTTAAGATGAAGGTACCAGCAGCCACGCCGTCAAAGCCAGCGTTTGTAAATTGTGGTACAAAACCAAAACAGGTCTTGGCCACCCCGGGGCCACCAGAACTGCTGGCGCACCCTCTTGAGCCAGCTTGCGCACCACCTTGCCCACCATGGAGAAGGGAGGAAAATGGGTACAGAAACCCCCAATCCCTCCAGGCAAGAGACATGGCATGCACTGCCAGGGCCAGAGGATCCTGAGACAGAGACACAAACGTTGGGAGCTTGTAATTGCAACATGAGGCAAAGAGATCCACCTCCGGAGTCCCCCACTTGCGACAGAGGGACTCAGAGAAATTTCCCTGAGGGCACTCCTGCTGCGAGTCCCTCCTTGGCGATTGATGTAGGCAACCACAGTTCGATTGTCTGATCGAACCTGAACCAGTAATCCCAGTAAGTGATGCGTCAAGCATGACAGAACCAACCAACAGCTCTGAGCTCCAAGACATTGATGGGGGCGTGAACCTCCTGAGGGCCCCACAGCCCCTGGAACTGAAAATCCGTCCAGAGACCTCCCCAGCCCGACAGGCTGGCATCCGTGGTAACCATCTCCCAACAAGGGCCAGAAAGGATCTGCCCCTCATCAGATTGCTTGGTTCCAGCCCCCACTGAAGGGACTGCCGAACCCTGGGAGCCAACAGAAAAGACTGAACCAAGGACCGGGGACAGCTGTCCCAGTGCAGCAAAAGATGGAGTTGGACAACCTCATGTGGAACTGAGCAAAGAAGGAAGCCACCAACAATCCTACCAGTTTCATCCCTAGCCGGATAGAGGAGCGAGGATTGGCCAGGAGAACACGTATCAGATCTTGAACCCTCTGCACGTTTGGGAGAGGTAGGAACACTCTGGCCTGACTGGTATCCAGATTCATGCCCAGGAAAGAGATCTCGCCTGATGGGGAGAGAGAAGACTTGGGGTGGTAAATCACCCATCCGAACCTAACCAGCGTCGTCACCACCCTGGAGTCCCGCTCCGCCTGACACAGTGAAGAAGCTGCAATAAGCAGGTCGTCCAGATACGGCACAAAGCAAATGCCCCGGGCTCTGAGAAGGGCCATTAAGCCCGCCAGCCCCTTGGTGAACACCCTTGGTACCGAAGTCAACCTGAAAGGAAAGGCCAAAACTGAAAACACTGATCTCCCACCACAACCCCGATAACTCTCTGGTGTGCTGGGTAGAATGATACATGAGGGTAAACATCCTTGAAGTCTATAGATGTCACGAAATCACCCCGACGAAGGGGATTGATGACTGAACGCAGAATCTCCATGCGTAACCTCTTGGTTCTGAAGAACCGGTTGAGCAGCTTCAAATCCAGAATGGTTCTGATGGATCAATCCTTTTTGGGAACCGAGAAGAGTTTGGAATAATAGCCCCGGCCTCTCCCCGAGAAAAGCACCGGGCATATGACCTCCATGTCCAGAAGATTTTGCACTGCCAACAGAAGCCCCTGCGCAGCCCGGGGGTCCAAGGGGACCCGAAAACTGAGGAATCTGGGAGGAGGCCGGCACTCGAACTCCAGCTTGTACCCGGAAGAGACCACTTCCAAGATCCACTTGTCTGTGACCTCCCAGGCCTGGAAAAAAATGCCGCAGCCGTCCCCCCACCCGCAAAGGTGAGGGTGCCCCCTCATCGCTGAGCTGGCTCTGCAGCAGGCTTGGAACCCCAGACAGGCCCAGGACGGGCCCGTCCTCCTCCTCTGCTGCAGGAATCATCCCTGAAGACAGAGAAGGCAACACCTCTGCCTGCTCTGGCACCGCGAAAGAAAGGATTAAAGGAACCTGCCCCCCCGAAAGGAGCGACGCTGCTTCTTGCGTAGCGGTAGCTTTCCTCCTTCCGCTACTGAAACCAATTTATCTCCAAACAGCCGCCTACCCAAAAATGGAAGCCCTGTAAGCCCGGCTATTTAGCCGCAATGGTAGCCGCCCCCTGGCACAACCAGACAGAGCGTTGTATACCACAAGCAACGCCGAGGTTCTGCTATACATACATATTGTGTCATCCAAGACAGACAAGACAAAAGGTAATGAACGATTCACCCGCATAAGTGCTGCAACTTCATCACCGGCTGGGTCCAGCTGAGAACCCCTCAACAGGCCCCTAACCACAGACCTGATAGCCACAACCGTAAATACAGAAGCACAAACAGGCCGCAAGGCTGAACCCATGCTAGCAAAGTCATGGCAAGCCATCTGAGCAATACGTCGGTCCTCCCCATCCCTAATTGTGGTGGCGTCTGGAGAGTGCACCACAGATGTGTTGGAAAAATCCCAGTAAGGGCGCAACGACCTGGGGAGCGGACGACCAGCGCTTCACCGCGTCCATCGGAAAGGGATAATTCCTATCCCACCCCTGAGGAAAACCGGGAAGCCAGCTAGGTCCTTCCCATTCCTTAAGAATCAATACTCGAAATGTATCTGATTTGGGAACTCCAGACGAAGCCTAGAGATCCCAATAAATTCCCCCTTCTGCGGAGGGGACTCTGCCGGAAGAGAAATAGCCAACACCTCAATAAATGGGCCAGGATCTTGGGGTTATCCACAGCATCCCCAAGCCCCTGCCCAGCATCAGCATCCAAAACTGCTGATCGCTGAGCCATCAGATTCCGTAAACAGTTCCCCTTCCGCAAGCAGGGAATAAAAAGACCAAGGGAATCATGATCCTCAAGAACCAGCGCGGCCGGTGACAGATGCCTTCTCTTAGCCGGGGCCTCCCTGGCCGCAGAGCTAGAATTTATATCACGATGTTGGCCAATCTATCACATACATCAGATTGCGACTCTCCGCTAATGACAGAGTCACTTGGGGTACGGATCAAGGTAGGTAGATAAGGCCGGCGGCACTGATCCATACTGCCGTGTTATGGCCTGCTGAACACAAGGTATGCACCAGCACATTATCCCCCACAAGGGATACCCCCCAACCCACACACTGCCGGGATTGCCCCGAAGGGAGCCGGAGCCCGGTATCCTGGAGAGCCTCCATATGGTGATTTGTATGGCAGTCGCAATGACCAGCGGGAATTACGCTAGAAGCTACCCGGGATGCCCCTTAAGTCCGTTAGTTGGAGGATTTGCCAGCCCTTATTTTTTTGGCCAGGGGACCCGGGACACAATAACAAAGTGGGGGCCCTAGTAAGTAAGGTACACCATAGACAAGCACTCATACATGCAGCATGCACAAAGAGCGATGGCAAAACATATATTAGATATATATATAACATTGTATAGAACATTGACTATAACATAGTATATAACATAGTATATATTACGAATAGTAATGCATATAATGATATAATAATGTATATACGTATGCGCAAATAATAAAACTTATAATAATAACTAATAACTAATGATAACTAATGCCCGCCACCGCGCTGATAAGGCGCAAAACAAAACAACAAGCAAACCCCCGCAGGGCACTCACAGCGCGATAAGCACAATCCCCAGCCCGAGCAAAAGGCAGGAAGGAAGAAGAAAGGCGGGCCAGCGTGGATCGCGCGCCGCGCCTGGCCCCGCCCCCTCCCCATCCTCGCCCAGCAACGCGGGCTCCCATCCATTGACCAGGCACCGCCGAGGGTGCCAGAGAGTGCAGAGCGCCCGGCCCCGCCCCCTCTCCTCAAAGAAAGGAGGGAGAGAAGCTCATTAACAAACACAGAGCAGCCACACGTGCAGAGCCAACAGGGCGGCCGGCTCTCAATACGGCAGCCACAAGTAACAAGCTGCACAGTAAAATCACACACACACACGCATACACAAAGGAGGATCAATGAAGTTAAAAACAATTCATCGAGGGATTACTTCCAGATGCGCCACATCAACAAATATACTGACAGTCTATTATAAATCACTGGGTACGGAACCTCACCCCGCCCGGTCACAAGGCAGATTACCTACCTCTGGGCCATGACTGAGAGTAGTTTGAATAAAGTAAAGGGAGGGAGGGATCCCCAACTACAGTAGTAGAACATGGGGAAACGGACAGGGCATCCCAAACCAGGGTCACCAACCTGGTAGCCGCCTACCCCTTGTAATGAGGTCTCACGGAGGAGCGTGGCTCCTATCAGTAGGAGCCACGCTCAGGTGAATCCTACCTTTACCCGGACCTACAGCCAAGGCTGGGAGACATTAGGGGACTTAAGCATAACTAGGTCCAGGCAGAAATAGGGATAAAAATGGCCGGGTGTGAACCCGGATTACCTGCAAGGAGGAGACTTCATCTTCTGACTTGCTCGCCGTCTGCAGAGACGATTACTGGGGAATGCGTGGGAGGTCCCAGGTATTTATGGGCCGGGAGGGGCTCCTTTTTTTCTATTCATCTCTGCAGAAGTTCGCCCTCTACTGGACATAACCCAAGGGTAATGAATACTTTCGAAGCAGGGTGTGAGACATACTTAGAATAACACACAGCCCGCAGGGGCACTCACGGACCGCAGAGGGAGCAGCGATGAGCCAGTCGGGAATCCAAAATGGCGCAGGAAGGATCCTGGAGGGGCGGGCAGCAAGAAGGAAAACGCGCCGACGGTTAAGCCACGCCCCCTCCAGGAAGCGCGGGGACAGGCTGAGAGACAGCCTCCCCGCAACCAATCAGCGCCAAACAGGCCCCCAGATAACGTCACCGCGGACGCCGCAGGGCGCGCGTGTCAGCGGCGGCAATTTTTTAAAAAAGAGTAGGCAGCATAATGGCGCCGCATCAGAGAGGACTCCTGGACTGGCCCTGATAGCCAGTGCGGTAGCTCCATGCAACAGTGCACACATAAAAACACACACACACACACACACACACACACAGGTACAGTGCACGCACCCCCCCCCCCCCCCGACGAACTGGGATATTGGGAGAAGAAGGAGATGGATGCCCATAATGACACCCAAGTTCTGCTGGGGAGGGCACATAGCGGATGGGGCATCCCAATTCAGGTTCACCAAACCTGGACCGCCTACCCTTTGATGGGGGATTTGCGGTAGAAAGCTCCTGACAAAGCACCAATAATAGGTGCTGCCTACCATCACCCGACCACGCAGCCAAAGCTGGGAGGCAGAATAAAAGGTGGAACGGGTGGGAATAGTCCTACAGGGTCATGGGCTGTAAGCCCAGCTCACCTGCGAGAAGAGAAGCCATCATCTTGACCTTCGCAGCCCACTGCAGAGAAGAATCTGGGGAATTAGTGGGAGGTCCCGGGTATATATATGGGCCGGGAGGGGTCTCTTTTTGTCATCTCTGCAGTAAAGCGCCCTCTTGTGGAGGTAAACCCAGCTGTTATGAATACTATCTGGAGCAGGACGTGCTGCATACTTAGAATATCTGCTTTGAAACAGACTGTCAAGTGTCAAAATAGGAGGAAGACAGAAGAAACTGGTGTAGCCTGGAATAGGCTACGGAGAACAAACACAGGCACACAGGGCTGTGCAGGTAAGACTATAGCAAGGGGGCCCCATTCTCTAATTGCAGTCCTGTGACTTCATTCTTGAGCCCAGATTAATGGGAATCTTGGCATCTCGCCACCTACTGCTGTTTGCCCTGGGGGAGTGTAAAACTTTCTAATGCCCATAACAATGGTCCTGCTGAAGCCATTTTGGAAGACATCTTAGTTATTGGCATAAGGGCAGTGCCAGACACAAGCTGTCCCACAGCAACTCCTCATTGTCATGTCTGTGGAGATGTCAGCGTAAGAAGGGCCCAGCATTTCCTGATGGTGGCACTGCAAGCACAATTGTAAACAGTGGTTGGTTATATAAGCTTACTTCATGCTTTCCTTGAGCAACCTGGTAAATCCCCATATATTGTATATTGAGACCTACATTGGCCCCAGCAGTATTTAGACTCTGCTTCCCTATCAGCAGAAAAAATCTTGACTATTTAGTTCCAGAACACCAAATCAGATACTTGTGGGTTAAGTCCCTGCCAGAGGTGTGACTACAAGACATCTAAAACTAAAGCTCCCCCTGGCTATATATACACACACATACGCTGCCCATGGCCACTCAGTAACTGAAAAGTAGTACAGGAGGACCCTGACCCTTGCTCCTAAGGTGCAACAGCAAGCCATAAGAAGGACAGGACCAACTAGTGACACATTTGCCAATCAAGAGAATACAGGGTGGAGTGGTGTCCCACTCCCAACCCTCTATTGGGTGGGAACAATCCCAGTAGTCAGCCATAAACAACATAGCTGAATCATAGTGAAGAGCTGAGATTCTAGACTCACATTAGCTGGTCCACCGTCTTCTGCAATATTCTACAACCACCTGCAACATCAAAACCGTCACATCTGACGGTTCTGATCTGTAAGAAATAAACATGTTGTAGTCTAGCACATCTGCCTCTTTGAAGCCACCTCATACCGGATATGTGCTTTAACAGTCTCAAGGTCCTGGTGTTCAGCTGAAACATGGAGGTCCACAAACTGCATCTCCAACAAATCTTTGTTGAGGTATCATCTGCAAAGGAATACTGGGAAGTGGCAAGAGACAGCCTGTGTATATGTAGCTGGGAGTCACAATCCAGACAGGGACTTAACCCACAAGTATCTGATTTGGTGTAAGAGAATAGAAGAGAAATAGGTGGGGTTTTCAAAGCCATGGTAATTATTGCCTTTAAACCATGCCTACCCCCTCCCCCCCCCCCCCGCGTTCTATGGAGCATATAAAGGTTGATGGGGGTCACTGCAGGACTGGCAGCATACATACATGCTTATTTAAAGCAACTCCATGCCTAAACAAAGGATGGCAAGAGGACAGCTACATAAAATAAACATTCAGGCGTCTATACATTTATTCCCCTTTAACGTGTAGAACTTTGTTTGACTCTCAAAGACAATTACCTACAGTTCTCTCCCTATCTGAGGGCCCCTTTTCCCAGTCCTGTAGGCTGCAGCAGTCTTGTTTTAGCGATCAGCTTATAAGCTTAGAAAGTGCTCCCATCAGGCCCTGGGCATCCATGTCTTTAGCATATGAGCAGCGGACGCTTATGTAATATGCCTGCACCCTCATAACTTGCAGCAGGAACATGCTCTATTATACCAGCAGCCTGTAGGACGTGGTATAAAGCAAGCAAACCAGCCTATAAAAAAGGCCCCAGAACTGCAATATCTTAAAGTGGACCGTCACCCTCCCGTGATCGGCCCGGGAATCTATAAGATTCCCGGGCCGATCACCTCCCTCCCTGCGGGACATCCGAGATCGGGATGTCCCGCGGGGTGAAACCCCCCCCCCAAACACCCCAAATCCCCTTACCTTGTCTTCGGGGGCGGCCGGCTGCCGCCGCCTCCCTCGCGCCCCTCTAGACGTGTGCGCGCCCGCGTCAAGAGTGACACGCGGGAGGCGGCGGCGGCGCCGCTTGTCCGCGGCTATCAAAAGGCTTGTCCGTCGGCGCGGGGAGAGGAGTTTTTCAGGGGGTTCGGGGGGGTTTCACACAGCGGGGCACCCTGATCGGGGTGCCCCACCGAAGTGGACCAAGACCCAGGATAGTCAAAATCCTGGGTGTTGGTCCACTTTAACATACTCTTCCTATCTTGTCAAGGAAGAAGGCTGCTCCTTTTTTAACAGATAGCAGAACACGCTCAATGCAGCCTGGGCAGCACTGTTGCTGGAGCAATACAAATCTTGGAGAGAGAGGGATTCTGCAGTCAGCACCAGCACTTGATGAGCTGCCAGGAGGCAAGGCAAATATACAATTTTATTAATGTGCTGCAGGTCCAGCTCACCAAGTGTGATAAAACATAACATTTAATGTAACATTTTAAAATATAGCATGACCTGTGTGGAGTGAATATCCTGGGCTCCCCATTCAAAGGTAACGCGTTTCGGGGTTACCTCACCCCTTAAATATACAATTTTATGCCAATTCTTAATAATCCCTGATGTATAGGCTGCTATACATTTGTAGTAATAAATCAAGACAACTGAACTGGTCTTAAAGACATTGTCCTATTGCTTTAACAGATTACTTACAGATATTCAACATCCTGGGTAAATGACAACATTCACAGAGAGTGTCATACTAAACATTTCAGTTAGGAGAAATGTACGAAGTCCTTATAGTGGCACTTTAAAAATCCATTGCAAGAACACAAGCCCCAGGGCAGGGGGGCTAACATCCCTGAGAGCAATTAGCAACTATGGATTACTGCAGAATAGTTTTCATATATTGCAGCTATTTAACCAATTAATTATTGCATCTAGGTTTCCTAGTTGATAGTTGGTGGAGCCCCATCTTTTTCCCCAGACATAATAAATTAGCAGACTTTCAGCACACAGGGTTCAGGTGACGGCACCAAATCATTTTGCTTTTCCACTTGCTTAGCTGTCAAATCCTCAAGGCATCTGAGCTTTTTAGTGGCGTTTTCACCGTCATGCTTAAAATCTCTGATGTTCATTTCCATAGGATCATCTTCCACATCTGGGACATAGATTACAAGATGGGTTAGAAATATACACTTTCCAAAGCAAAACCCATGCACACAAAACATATGCAGATTCCATAATAAAGGTCTTAAAGGGAAAGCCTACTCTTGATGTAAAGTGTATTTGGTGCAAAAGAATGCCCTGGAGCTCAGCAAAATACCATTTTGTGAGTCCTCACCTTTAAAATGGGTATTATGAGTGTGTCATACACCCAGCTTCCACTATTCATGACATCTGGGTAGTCTCCAGTAGAGGATGAACTTCTGCAGAGATGAATGCAAAAAAGAAGCTCCTCCCGGTCCATAAATACCTGGGACCTCCCACTAATCCCCCAGTGTATGATAGCAGTAAGAGGACCAGGAAGAACCAATATAACAACAAAAATAAAAAAGGTTCACCATATAAAGGATCCGGAATACCACAAAGGTGGGGTGAAGCAGGGTGTATGACACACTTATAATACCCATTTTAAAGGCGAGCACTCACAAAATGGTATTATTCCAAGTGTGTCATACACCCCGCTTCCACTATTCATGACATCTGGGACATCCAATAGCAGTGTCCGTCATGGGTGGGAACGACAAAAAACAGGAAAAAAATGCACCAACTTAAACCACTGCAGCTTGCAGAACCTTGCGGCCAAAAACAGTATCCGCTGAGGCCCGCACATCAACCTTATAAAACTTGGAAAAAGTATGAACGGAAGACCAAGTAGCAGCCTTACAAACTTGTTCAACAGAAGCCTGGTGCTGAAAAGCCCAGGACGCACCAACAGCATGAGAAGAATGCGCAGTGATCTTAAAAGGGGGAGTCCTCCCCTTAGCAGAATAGGCCCCAACAATGGCCTGACGAATCCATTTACTAATGGTAGACTTGAACTAAAAGTTGGGGGGTACCCCACTAACACAATCCCCCCAGAAGGTAATTAACAGAGTCTTATAACTGCACAACACCAAAAAGTACAATTAATATGTAATTTTATTATTCTCAAATGTTAAAAAGATCCATTTTTTTACAAGAAGGACAGACTATTTAAAAAACAAACACTATGTTAAAATACATACTGCCAGGAGGGGGCGCTAATCAATCTGGCTGCCTAAAAACCCAACAAAAATTATTATATATACAGTGTTACAACCTCTCTGTACGTAAATTCATGAAAGTGCTAATTCTTAATAAAGTGCTAAGTGCTTAACCCCACAGGTACATCAATTAGTAATAGAGCTGCAAGTATATGAAAAGAAAATGACACTAATCAATAAGCAAAAACAGTGCAAAGTAGAGTAAAACCATTACTTATCCCTCCAAAAAGTGCAGAGTGGCAGCGAGCGTCCCCCCCGTGTTGCGCAAGCCCACGCGTTTCGAGACGTGGGTCTCTTTCTCAAGGCAGAGTGCGTGGACTAATGGTAGACTTGGTGGGAGCCAAACCCTTTCTGGGCCCGCAAGGCACCACGAAAAAAGCATCCGTGTTGCGGAAGGGAGAAGTAGCCACCAAATAGTACTTCACACAACGAACCACATCCAAAGAATGCAAAACCCTCTCCTTGTCATTGCTAGGTTTAGGACACAAGGAAGGGAGAACAACATCCTGAGTGAGGTGAAAAGAAGAAACCACCTTTGGAAGAAAATCTGGTTTAAAACGGAAAACCACCTTGTCCTGGCGTCTCTAAAAGTAAGGCGCCTGAATAGACAAGGCCGCCAACTTCGAAACACGCCGTACAGAGGTAATGGCCACCAAAAAGGCAACCTTTTGAGTGAAAACAGAAAGAGCAATATCCTGAAGCGGCTCAAAAGGAGGCCCCTGGAGAGCCGAAAGAACCAGATTCAAATCCCAAGCAGGAACCAGAGCCTTCCTAGGAGGCCGAACATGAGTAACCCCCTGGAAAAAAGTCTTAACCAGAGGGTGCAAAGCCAAAGACCTTTGGAAGAAAACAGCCAGGGCAGAGACCTGCCCTTTCAAGGTACTAAGCTGAAATCCCAGATGCAGACCGTGTTGAAGAAACTCCAAAATCCTAGGGATAGAAAACACCCTACAAGGTAAGGCCCTAGCCTCACACCAGTCAATATAGGACTGCCAAGTCCTATAGTAAATACCAGAGGAAGACCTCTTCCTAGCTCTAATCAAAGTCTGAACGACAGCCTCAGACAAACCTTCCTCCTTCAGAATGAAGGTTTCAGCAGCCAAGCCGTCAAAGCCAGTGTTTGTAAATTGGGGTAAAGTAGTTGACCCTGAGATATCAGGTCCGGAACCAGGGGCAGCCTGTTCTGCTCTACCGCCAGTCTTACAACGTCTGCGTATCAAACCTGTCTTGACCACATTGGGGCCACCAGAATTGTTGGCGCCCCTTCCAGAACCAGCTTGCGAACTACCTTGCCCACCATGGAGAAGGGGGGAAACGAATACAGGAACCCCAGATCCCTCCAGGCAAGAGACAAGGCATCCACCGCCAGAGCCAGAGGATCCTAAGATAGAGACACAAAGGATGGAAGCTTGCGATTGTGCCGTGAGGCAAAGAGATCCACCTCCGGAGTCCCCCACTTGTGACACAGGGACCGAAAAAGAGAGGATTTGGGGTGGTTGATCACCCATCCGAACCTCTCCAGAGTCGACACCACAGTCCTGGTGTCCAGCTCTGCCTGACGGAAGGAAGAAGCTGAAATCAGCAGGTCGTCCAGATATGGCACAATGCGAATGCCCTAGGCCCTTAACAGGGCCATTATGCCCGCCAGAACCTTGGTGAAAACCCTTGAAGCTGAGGTCAGCCTGAATGGGAGGGCCACAAACTGAAACTGAAGATCCTACACCGCAAACCTGAGAAATCTCTGGTGCGGTGGGAAGATTGGAACATGCAGGTAATCATCCTTGATGTCTATGGACATCATAAAATTCCCTTGACGAAGGGAATGGATGGCAGAGCGCAGAGTCTCCATGCGAAACTTCTTGGGTCTGATGAACCTGTTGAGAATTTTTAGATCCAGAATGGGTCTTATGGATCCATCCTTTTTGGGGACCGTGAAAAGATTGGAGTAGTAGCCCCTGCCTCTCTCCGAGGGAGGCACAGGACATATGACTCCCATGTCCCGAAGATTTTGGACTGCCAACAGGAGCCCCTGTGCAGCCTGAGAGTCCGTGGGCACCCGAGACCTTAAGGATCTTGGAGGGGGCCAGTACTCGAACTCCAGTTTAGACCCGGACGAGACCACTTCCAGAATCCATCTGTCTGTGACCTCCTGGGCCCAGACCTGGAAGAAGAGCCGCAGCCGCCCCCCCCCCCACCCGTACGGGTGAGGGCGCCCCCTCATTGCTGAGTTGGTTTGGCAGGGGGCTTAGGTTTGGAGCCCCAGGCAGATGCTGGACGGGCCCGTCCTCTGCCTCTGCCCCAGGAGGAACCTCTGACGCCTGAGTAGGCGAAACCTCTGACGGCTCTGGCACCTCGAAAGGAAGGGTTGAAGGAGCTCGCCCCCGAAAGGAGCAATGCTGCTTCTTACGCTGGGGTAGCTTACCACCCTTAGCCACCGCATCCAACTTATCTCCAAACAGCCGCGTACCCAGGAAGGGAAGAGCGGTGAGCTATTGCTTGGCTGCAAAGTCCGCCGCCCATTGGCGAAGCCAGACCGATCGGCGCATGGCCACCAATAAGGCCGAAGTTTTACTACACATAATAGTGTCTTCCATAGCAGCCAAGACAAAATCCATAAACAATTCACATCTTTTAAGGGCAGCGAACTCAGCGCTGGCCGGATCAAAATGGGCACCATTTAAAGTGGACCAACACCCAGGGGGGATCGGCCCGGAAATCTATAAGATTCCCGGACCGATCAGATCCCTCCCCGCGGGACATCCTGATTTCGAAGGCCCACAATACTTACCTCAGCCCCGTTCCATCGGCGCATGCGCGAGCCGCGGCCGCGTCTCGCGCTTCCCTCTAGCAGGGCGCGCACCTGCGCCGGCCGTTTGTGAATGGCCGGTGCAGGCGCGCTCCCTGTTAGAGGGAAGCGCGAGACGCGGCCTCCAGCGCTCAGAGCCAGCTGAGCTGGTATGCGCGTCCAGGCGGCCTTGGACGCGCATACCACAGCGGCTCTGAGCGCTGTGATTGGCTGGCGCGGTCACGTGGGAGCGGGGAGAGGTGAGTTTTTTGGGGCTTTCAGACAGTGGGGCACCCCCGATCGGGGTGCGCCACCGAAGTGGACCAAAACCCAGGATAGTCAAAATCCTGGGTGTTGGTCCACTTTAAAAACTCCCTGACAAGCTGCTAGCGCAGATGCACACACAGACCGTAAGGCTGAACCCACACTGGCAAAGGCATGGCAAGCCAACTGATCAATGCGCTTATCCTCACCATCTTTGAAGGTAGTGGCATCAGGGGTGTGGACCACAGAGGTGTTGGACAACCCCAAAACAGGCGCGTCGACCTTGGGAGGGGAAGACCAGCGCTTTACCGTATCAACCGGGAAGGGATACTTCCTATCCCATCCCTGAGGAACGCCGGGAAGCCGACTCTGTTTCTCCCATTCCCTAAGGATCAATGCATCAAAATGACTTTGCGTAGGAAACTCCAAGCGGGGCTTAGAGGACCCAAAAAAATTCCCCTTTTTTGAGAGGGGCCGCCTCCGGTGGGGCAATGTCCAAAACCTCCAGGAGATGGGCCAGAACTTTAGAAGTGTCAACGGCATCCCCCAGCGCCTGCCCAACACCATTATCACACAACTGCACATCGTCAGATTCTGGTTCCTCAAACAACTCCCCCTCCTCTAACGGGGAATAATCTGACCACTCATCCTCATCAAAATCCAAAGCCGGCCATACCGGCGATAAATGTCTCTTCTTGGCATGGGCCTTTTTGCCCACTGCGCCAGAAAGAAATCTCTCAATGCTCAGGATCAGGCGAGCACAAACATCAGAGTGCGACTCCCCACTAGTGACGATGTCACTTGGGGTACGGATAAGACGGGGAGGGGTAGGCGATGAAGCGGGCGGTGCTGACCCAGAAGCCTGGGAAGCAGACTGCCGCGATATGGCCTTTTCTGCACATGGAATACAAATTAGCACATTCTCCCCCATAAGGGATACCCCACAACCCACACACGGCCGGGATTGTCCCGAAGGAAGCCCAAGCCCAGTATATTGCGGAGCCTCCATATGGTGATATTTTGGGGTAGTCGCAATGACCCTAGGGAATTAAGCTGGTAAGCAACCCCTTTGAAGTCCCAGTGGGAGGATTTGGCAAAGGTGTAATTTAAAGCTAGGGAACCTAGGACCGGGAGAATCCCCTAATATGCAAAACACAGGGAGTCCTCCTGAAAGACACGAATGAAAGGGGACCCCTCAGCCAACACTCATACATTACCTAATACTATAATATATATATATCAATATAGATACCTCTATATACATAATATGTACAATAAGGACAGTGCAGCCCCCTGCGGAGAGGGGTGCTGCTATAACAGGAAGAGAGGGGGCCCACAGGGCACTCACAAAAAACAGCGGAGTCCGCAGCAGCAACAGGAACAAGATGGCCACCGGAGCCCAGCACAGCCTTGCCTGGAGCGAGTGAAGAGAAGAGGAGGGCCTGGTCAGCGCAGAACGCGCGTTCGTTAGGCCATGCCCCCTCCCGCAAGTCCAGCAACGCGGATCCAGGCCGTGGGCTGAGCCTCAGTAAGGCGCCAAAACGAGGGGGAGGGGCAGGCCGTGGCCACGCCGAGGGCCCGGCCCCCCCAACACGCAGCCTCAGGGGGAGAAGCTCCCTCTGCTAAACGCTGCACAGCATAGTACAGACCCACAGCAAAGCGACAGTACACCGCAACATGCGCACACACACACCCTGTAAGCATCCACACAATAAAGAAATGTGAGGGACAAGCCTGCCCCCCCCCCCCCCCAGTTGGAGGGTTAAGGAAGGGACCTGGAAGGTGGGGGATCCGGAACCAAAGTCTGGTGGACGGATACGGCAGAAGGGACAGGGCATCCCAAACCGGGGTCACCAACCCGGACACCGCCTACCCCTTGCAATGGGGTCTCACGGAGTAACAATGCTCCTTAAACACCTACAGAGATGTTGCCTATCCTCACCAGGACCCTCAGCCAAGGCTGGCAGGCTCATACCGATATAAGGTCCAGGCAGAAATAGGGACAAGAATGGCCGGGCGTGAGCCCGGCTTACCTGCAAAGAATAGAAGCCTTCATCTTCTGACTTGCTCGTCGCTCTTGCAGAGAAGGAACTGGGGGATTAGTGGGAGGTCCCAGGTATTTATGGACCGGGAGGAGCTTCTTTTTTGCATTCATCTCTGCAGAAGTTCACCCTCTACTGGAGAGTACCCAGATGTCATGAATAGTGGAATCGGGGTGTATGACACACTTGGAATATGTGTTTTATGGAAACAAACTTCACTACTTCCATTTTAGTTAGCAACTGTACACCAAGACCTAAAAGAATAGAGAAGAAAGCCCTGCATACCTAACACTGCTGCTGATGTGAGGGGGCTTACACATGCCCAGAAGCCGTGTTCTGTGTGTGCAGGACTCACATCTCTTTTCTTGCATTTCTTGGTGTGCAGACTTGCTGTACAATTGTCAATAGTAACAGACTGCAGGAGCACATCATTTTGGAAGACAACATATCTACAAAAATTCCTTCAAAGTGGACTTGCCCTTAAAACATAAGGCAATGGACAGTTCACCTTGTTTGCCAATACATTTAGCATATTTATTGTACAGCCGACAAAATCCCTTACCTTACGGGAGGTAAGCTATTGAAGCATGGTTTATGGTACATACTGTAAATGCGCCACAGCAGGACATACAAGCACTTTTATTAGTAATAACCAGACGCATAAGAAAATTAATGACCTCTGGTAAGCTGTGTAATCTTCTGCTGTTGTTCCCGGACATGTTTCATCAACTGTAAATTATGTTCACTGACAACTTTGTGATCCACCATAGGAAGAGGATAATCTTTGCCTGCAAGAAAAATACATAGTATTAAAGTGGAACTACAGTTAAAATGACACTCACCTTTAAAGCGGTCCTTCACTCTGAATAAGAGTCTATCTTATATGTTTCCCACACCCCGTACATACAGATTATCCTACCTGTATCTACAGCATGTTATGAACCTTTAAGTATCCAAGATGGCGGCTCATGAGACATCAGGCAGCCTGCAAACAGGAAGTGCCTTCTGACTGTGCTGCTCTGCATTTTGGGATTGCTGACCTTTTCCTGACCCCAGATATACTCTGTCTGAGCAAAGCACAGCTATAACCCACCCCCCTGTACTTTATCCTGCTCTCCTCTCCTCAGTAAGTGTGATGCTTCTGAGTCAAGATGGCGGCGCCCATATCCTAAAGTCCTGAACAGCGTTGCAGCCCAGTGGGGGAAAGAATAAGTAAGTAAGTGACTAAAATATATTCATTTTTTATGCTGGTTTTTTTTAAGGGTTTGGGCTTTTCATTAAATTATGGTGAATGTCCGGTTTAATCCCAGCAGGTGATAGTTGATAGTCGGGCGCTCAGACACTTACCGGGTCACCTGATCCCAGTCTCACCCCCGCCGCTGCCATTTTCAAGCCATTCTAGCCCATTCAACACCTGATGGACCGCCCCACGCCATTGTCACAGGAAATTTGGCATTCCTCTTTTTAATGCAATACAGCGGGGCGTCCCACAGTTCCTGTAGGAATTGGCGTAGGGCAGGCCATCGGCCCTTGCTCGTACAAAAGCGTCAGGACGAGCACAGCTCAGGACTGGGATCAGACGACCTGGAAATGGCCGAGCCCCCGACTCTCAGTGATCACCTGCGGGGGATTAAAGTGGGCCAACACCCAGGGGTGATCACCTCACACACCGCGGGACATCCGAGATCGGGATGTCCCGCGGGGTGTAAGTCCCCCAAAACCCCCGAAAAACCTTACCTCTCCAGCCGCTGCTTCCGCCGCCTCACTCGCGCTCCTCTAGGCGGGCGCGCACACGTCAAAAGTGACGCGCGGGAGGCGGCCGCGATCCCTTATCCGTCGACGGACGTCACTTGTCCGTTGGCGGGCATTGGACAGCGCAGTAACGTGGGAGCGTGGAGAGGTGAGTTTTCGGGGTGTTTGGGGGGGTTTCAGGCAGCGGGGGTGCCCCGGGGAAGTGATCGGGGGTGCCCCGGGGAAGTGGACCAATACCCAGGATAGTCAAAATCCTGGGTGTTGGTCCACTTTAAAGGGGGAGTATAGTCTATCGATCAAGGTGATCGCCCATCGACAGACTCCTTTCTATTCAGTATGTATGCCTCTGTTCCTCCCCCTTCTGGCCGCTAACCAATCACTAACTCCCTCTCCCCTGCACTCCAAAGGAAAGCCTTATGCTAATACAGGCAGTACTTCCAGGGAAAGGACACTCCCACTGCCTGGGAGCTGTAGAGATCATTACAAAACATAAATGTATGTTTTTTCTACAGTGCAAAAACACAACACAACTGGGAAAACAATGACATGTAGGGCTACTTAGTTATTAGGCTTCCAGCAGTACCTAGATAATGACTTGTAGTGCCATTTCCAACTACAGTACAGAAAGTGTTTTGAAAGAGAGGACAATCTCTAACCTGTTTCACTCTATCACCTAGCCTCCAATCACTAAAAAACAGACACATGGGAAGGAGCGCGTACATAGCGGAAGGATGCTGCTTTGCGCTCTTTAGGTGCCACAGCTATGCATGTAACACAAGTATTCTTTACGCTTGGGATATCCGCCACAAGGTGGCGCAGTGGACTGCAGAAGACACTTGTAGAGTCTCCCGGACCTATAAATGGAAAGGAACCTCCCACAAATTCCCAGTGTTATAAAGCAGTTAGACAAGAAGCAGGGAGAATAAAAATGAAAGAACCCCAACCAAACCTTTAAACAAATCACCATACAGAGGTAACCAAGAACAATGATAACAAGGGAGGGGTGAAACAGGACGTGCTGTATACTACAAAATCAATTCTACAGGTGAATACTCACAGAATTGTATTTTTCCCAAGTATACAGCACGTCCTGTTTCACAAGTATTCTTTACACTTGGGACGTCCAAAAGCAGTGTCCGTAAAGTAGGGTGGGATCCCCAAGAACAACAGTGGGCATTTTAAACCACTGCCGCCTGAAGAACTTTGCGGCCAAAAGCAGCATCAGCTGAGGCCCTAACATCAACCTTGTAAAACTTGGAAAAAGTATTAACAGAAGACCAAGTTGCGACCTTAGAAACTTGTTCAACAGAAGTCTGGTGCTGAAAGGCCCAAGGGGCACCAATAGCATGAGTGGAATGAGCAGTAAGGTGGAAGGGAGGCTCCTTCCCCTTAGCAGAATAGGCTTGCACCACTGCCTGACAAATCCAATTGCTGATAGTGGACTTAGCTGGAGGTAAACCCTTCCTAGGACCAGAAGGAAGAACAAAAAGAGCATCAGTCTTCCTGAAAGATTCAGTAGCTACCAAGTAAAATTTCAGAAACCTGACCACATCCAAAGAATGCAGAGTCCTCTCCTTGGAATTAGCAGGATTAGGACACAAGGAAGGCAAGACAATGTCCTGATTGAGATGAAAAGCAGACACAACCTTAGGCAAGAAATCTGGTTTAAAACTAAACACCACTTTGTCCTGGTGTCGCTCAAAATAAGGAGGTTTGATGGAAAGCGCCACCAACTTAGAAACACGCCTGACAGAAGTAATAGCCACCAAAAAGGCTACCTTGAGAGTCAAAATGGGCCAAGCAGACTCACAGAGAGGCTCAAAAGGAAGACCCTGCAGAGCAGATAACACCAGATTCAAATCCCAAACTGGTAACATAGGTTTACGTGGCGGACGCACATGAGAAACCCCCTGGAAAAAAGTCTTAACCAAACTGTGACTGGCAAAAGATCTTTGGAAGAAAATTGCCAGAGCTGAAACATGACCCTTGAGGGTACTAAGTTGAAGGCCCAAACCATGTTGCAAGAATTCCAGAATTCTGGAACACCCGACAGGGAAGAGATCTGGACTCACACCAGGCAATGTAAGCATGCCAGACCCTGTAGTAGATAAAGGATGAGGACTTCTTCCTAGCCCTAATTATGGTATCAACAGAGGCAGGCAAACCCTTTTCCTTCAAGATGGAGGTTTCAGCAGCCAAGCCGTCAAAGCCAGCGTTTGTAAATTGGGATGGCACAGCTGCCCCTGAGTGAGCAGATCTGGATCCTTGGGCAGGACGTACTAATCTACTGCCAACTGCACGATGTCTGCGAACCACACTGTTCTTGGCCAACAGGGGGCCACCAGAATGGTTGGCACCTCTTCCTGGGCTACCTCTCGCAGCACCCTGCCCAACAGAGGAAACGGAGGGAACACATAGAGGAGCCGAAACCCCTTCCAAGGCATTGCCAGCGCATCCGTGGCAAAGGCCAGAGGATCCTGAGACAGAGAGACAAAGAATGCAAGTTTGTGATTGTGACGTGAAGCAAACAGGTACATATCCGGCAGACCCCAACGGTGGCACAGAGAGTGAAACACCCTTATGCTGAGGGACCACTCCCCCAGCCGAGACATCCCCCCTGCTCAGGGAGTCTGCCTCCAGGTTCTCCACTCCCGGGATGTAAACTGGCGATATGCAGGGAACATTCTCCTCCGCCCAGGACAGTATCAGGGACACTTCCTCGAGGGCTCGCTTGCTCCGAGTCCCTCCCTGATGATTGATGTAGGCAACCGCCGTCCGGTTGTCCGAGCGGATCTGAACAGCCCGACCCCGAAGGTGCGGAGTCAACTGGAAAAGAACCAACCTTATTGCCCGCAGTTCCAGAATGTTGATGGAAACATGGGCCTCCTGAGGGCCCCACTGACCCTGGAACTTTAGAGGCTTCCAAAAGCCCTCGCAACCTGTCAGACTGGCATCTGTGGTGACAGTCTCCAGCAAGGAGGCAGAAAGGTCCTGCCCACTAGGAGATTCCATGAGTCCAGCCACCACGGGAGGGACTGACTGACCAGAGGGGACAGAACAAAGGTCTGATCCAGGGACACAGGGTCCCGATCCCAAACTGACAAGAGGTGCAACTGAAGAGGTCTCATGTGAAACTGAGCATAAGGAACAGCTTCGAAGCATGACACCATCAGGCCCACCAGCTGCATCCCCTGCCGAATGGAGGGATGAGGGCAAGAAATCAGAGACCGTGCCTGCGTCTGCAGGCCCTCCACCTTCTGCTGAGGCAGAAAAACCTTGACCTGAGATGTATCCAGAGTCATGCCCAGAAAGGACATCACCAAGGACGGAGACAGAGAAGACTTGGGGTAGTTGATCACCCAACCGAAGGACTGGAGCGTGGAGACCACCATCTGGGTATCCAGCTCGGCTTGATGGAAGGACTGAGACGCAATCAGAATGTTGTCCAGATAAGGAAGGATGCGAATGCCCTGAGATCTCAACAGAGCCATCACCCCCGCCAGCACCTTGGTGAAGACCCGGTGCTGAGGTAAGACTGAAATTTAAGGCCACAAATTGGCAGTGCTGATCCTCCAGAGCGAACCTGAGAAATCTCTGATGACCTGGAAGGATAGGAACATGAAGATAAGCATCTTTGATGTCCACAGAAGTCATCAAGTCGCCTGGGCGCAAGGTACTGACCGCCGAGTCTCCATGCGAAAATGCTTGAACTTGACAAATTTGTTAAGGCTCTTCAAATCCAGGATGGGCCTCATGGACCCATCCTTTTTGGGAACAGTGAACAGATTGGAATAGAAACCTCTGCCCCTTTCCTGGAAGGGCACCAGGCAAATGACCCCCAGATCCAAAAGGCTTTGGACCGCAAGTCGCAAGCCCTGAGCTGACAAGGGATTTTTACCCATCCTGATGAATCTGTGGGGGCGGCCATGCTGCAAACCATCTTGTACCCGGAGGACACCACCTCCTGAATCCACCGGTCTGAGACACGCAGTTTCCAAACGTGAGCAAAGAGCTGCAACCATCCTCCCACCCGGATGGGTGATGGCGCCTCCTCATGCCTGAGGGGGCTTGGGGGAAGATTTGGACTTGGCACCCCATGAGAGACTGGGGCGACCACGGCCTCTACCCCAGCCCCAAGGGTCTCTACGTGCCCCCGCAAATTGTGCACCCCGACCGGACCTGGGAGCAGGAAAGGAGGGGAGGGAAGAACCAGCCCCCCGAAAGGGCTCCTGCGTTGAGGCAGCCTACCATCCTTGGCAAACAGATCCAGACGCTCCCGAAAGAGCCGTAGCCCAGTAAAGGGGAAGCCAGTGAGAGCCTTTCTAGCAGCATTATCAGCCGCCCACTGACGCAGCCAAACAGAGCGGCGTATAGCAACCAAAAGGGCAGAAGTCCTACCACACATCCTGACCGCATCATCCATAGCAGAAAGAATAAATGCCACAAATTCATAGCAAAGCAGGAGGGATCTATACCCCTCCCCCCTATTGGCATCCGAGGCACTATCCAGAAGGCCCTTGAGTAACCCTTTAAGAGCAAGAGTACCACCATAAACCTCCTGCTGCTCTTCAGAGGACTCAGAATCAGAGAAAAGTTCCCCCTCTTCTAGGGGGTACAGGCCAGGGAAAGAAAACTGTCCCTCATCCTCCTCAGGAAAAAGGGAAGCAGCAGGCGTTAAATGCCGCTTCTTGCCAGAAGCCTTACGGGGGACCGGCCCAGCCATATGCCTTTCCAGGCTGGCCACCCACAAGGCCAAGTCATAGTTTGATTCCCCACTAGCATGCCCCTCACTAGGGGTCAAATGCAGGTGCGGGGGGGGGGCTAGGTGATATAGAAAAGGGGCGCAGAGCTGGGCAGCGTAGCAGGCAACCCAGACTGCAGCGCAAGTACCTTCTGAGCGCAGGGCACACATACCCTGACACCGTCACTCACAGGAGATACCCCACACGCGGCACAAAGCTGGGATTGTCCCGAAGGAACCCCAAGCACATTATCCCCGGAAGCCTCCATATGGTGATTAGAGTGGGCACACTGGCCAGTATAGGGTTACGGCTAACAAGAGCCACCCGGGATGCCCCAAAACCCACTAGGGAAGGTGGGAGATGCAAAGGGGAAGAGGGCCGGGAGAAACCCCAGTCACGTTAATCCCGCCTGAAAGACACAAGAAAGCCACACATAAAATCCCCATAAAGTGGTGACAAGAGCACAACACAACCCCGAAGGGGACTCACAGACCAAGAAGCCGATCACACAACCAGGCAGCCAGCAGCGCGCCGCAGTACCGCAGGTCAGGAGAAGTCAAACTTCAAACAAAATGGCGCCCGCAAGGACCTTGAGGGGCGGGCCGCGGAGGTATGACGCAAAAAGCATCTTCCGCTGGAAACCGCCCCCCTCCGAAGAGCGCTCCACGTGACCTCCCAGTGCCAATTACATTGCAGCAACACATGAAGCGAATGTCGTACAAAACAGCGCGGCGGCGAGCGCAGACAATACAAGTAAAAAATAGACAAAATACAATGTGCAACCACACCGCCTACCCCCCCAACCCCCCCCCCCCCCCCCCCGAGAGCTCCCCAGGGAGAGATTGAGGCGGGGAAGAGCAGCGGTATGCACACCAAAGGCATGCATAGCTAGGGAGGAGGGGGGCAGGGAAAAGGCCCACAATAAGGCAGGAAGGGGCATCCCACAAGGCACAGGGATTGCGGTTGGAGCAGCGCTCCTCCAGCACCTGACCCTGGCGCTGTCCTACCTTCACCCGAACCAGGCAGCCGAGGCTGGGAGGCAGTGGGTCCAGAACGGGTGGGAATAGTCCTGCAGGGCCGCAGGCTGCTAAGCCCCGCTCGCCTGCGTAATATAGAGAGCCATCTTCTATCTTCGCAGTCCAGACTGCAGAAGGAAACTGGGAATTTGTGGGAGGTTCCTGTCCTTTTATAGGGCCGGGAGACGCCACAAGTCTCTTCTGCAGTCCACTGCGCCACCTTGTGGTGGATATCCCAAGCGTAAAGAATACTTGTGAAACAGGACATGCTGTATACTTGGAAAAAAGGACCATTAGTATAAACCTCTAGAAAGTGGTGTTCTTTTGAAGTGTTAACGTATTATCCATGTCACCCGGGTAGAGATGCATAGATTAAAGTGGTGTATCCTGATTGATGACACCTGCTCTTTGGGCTACTAATAGACTTACCAATGATACATCCTGCTTGCTTCTGAATATCTTCAGGTGCAGTCCACGGTTCGTAGATGTATTTTGCTGGAAAGTCCTTTAGGGCAGGAAGGTATTTTCTATAGCCAAGAGACCAGGACAAGTTAGGGACATACAGAGGATGGGCAATTACCAACATTTTGTACAGATTTTTAAACAACCTATTATAGCGCCTGGGTGAATAGCACTTTAGGTGTAGGTTTGTGTAAGAATTTTAAACAGGATTCTTTGCGAGACTGACAGCCAGTGGAGAGACAGAGGATCAAAGCTGGAAGAGGGAGACAAAGGTAGATAAGGTAAGCAGTGGAGTTTAGAACAGATTCTGTTTGTTGGTAAACCACAAAAGGAGAGAGCTGCAGTATTACCAGTGCTGTATGACCACAGCATGCACTAACAATTTACTGGTGGGCTGCAAGAGGAATGGACAGGTGTGAGAAATATTGGAGCTGACAGAAGGAGGCTAGGAAATATGATGGTTGAATTAAAGTGCTGTGTCTAGATTGGGGCTGAAGTGACTATAACTTTAACAGAAGGTCTCGTTAGAAAGGGGAGGAACATTGGTGTGAAAATGAGCAGCTCTGCTTTGTCCATGCTCAGTTTGTAGGAGCAAGATAAGAAAGGAGAAGATAACAGACAGTTAAGAAGGCAAGATAGGAGTGATAAAAGATTTGGGCCAGAGAGGTATATTTCAGTGTCATCTACATAAAAAAAAAAGCCTAGTGAAAAAAGTAGGGGGCCTACAACGAAGCCTTACGGCACACCAATAGACATAGGCGAGAGAGAGAGAGAGAGAGAGAGAGAGAGAGAGAGAGAGAGAGAGAGAGAGAGAGAGAGAGAGAGAGAGAGAGAGAGAGAGAGAGAGAGAGAGAGAGAGAGAGAGAGAGAGAGAGAGAGAGAGAGAGAGAGAGAGAGAGAGATATATGAGCCAAGAGAATGCAAGACTTTGCACTCTAAGAGAAGGGAGGGCATTGAGAAGCAACGAGTAGTTGACAGTGTTGAAAGTTAACATGTCCAAAAAAGAAAATGAGAAGAGTGAGTGGTATTAAAATTTAAAGGAGGTGTATCAGTGTAATATTAAAAAGCCATAAAACACATTGGCTAATGAGGAGGGGTCACTTATACACCGAACTGAATAAAACTCCCCCAATCTTGTGGTTTACTTGTAGGAATAAAAATACAACTCTGTGAAGTACTCACCTGTAGAGTTGATATTATATGCATACAGCACGTCCTGCTCCAGAATAATAATAACATGTGGGTAATCCTCCACCTCAGGCACCGTGCACTGCAGACATGCAGAAAACAAGCCCCTCCCGGCCCTACATATACCGAAGGACCTCCCACAAATCCCCAGCATTGAAAAGCAGTGAGAAGAGAAGCCGGGAGGAACAAGCCACCCAGAAGAACTGGTAATATCTATTGATAACAATCACCATACAGGGGATCCAGAACAAGTGAACCAGGGTGGGGTGGAGCAGGACGTGCTGTATGCATATAATATCAACTCTACAGGTGAGTACTTCACAGAGTTGTATTATTCTAAGCATACAGCACGTCCTGCTCCAGAATAGTAATAACATGTGGGACATCCAATAGCAGTGTCCATAAGCAGGGTGGGATCCCCAGGAAAAAAACAAGGCCAGCGGACAGTAAAGGCGCTGTCACCTGCAACTTGCAACAGGCATGACATGAGCAAAGGCTCTAACGTCAGTCTCATAACAAGACCATGAAGGTATGAACAGAGACAAGCCATAAGTCTAGCAACTGAATCAACAGAAAAAACCCTGGTGCTGAAGGGCAAGTGGTACCTAAGCACCAATATAACGGAGTAAACAGAAAAAGGGGAGATTCTTTCCCCTGAAGAGGAACATAGTGTACTGACCCAACCAGCTCACAGGCAAGGAAGCCTCGTGGCAAAACTTGTAACACCCCCTAAGGGAAACATAACAGGTCACCCGACCAAGGCGGGAATACTGACCCCTAATTATCACGAAGCCAAGGCTTCACACAGGATCAGGGAACATCCAGAAGGATTAATCCAAAGGGCGCAATGGCGCTGGAAGGAGATATCAGGCGCATACATAAAGAGGCGCCCGTAGACACCAAGAGCATCAGTCCCCCTAAGGGCCATGAAAACCCTCATGGGGAAAAGTGCAACACCTGTAGAGGGTATGTAGCCCCTCATATTAGTATTATTAAGAATAAAGTCCATAGTTAGACTAAAGGACTAAAACAATGATCCTACAGACCACTTGGACCGGAGGCCCGGCGTAAAAAGGAACACCCCCAAGGCATGGGGTGCCTGTAGCTATATATATATATATATATATATATATATATATATATATATATACACACACAGACACACACATCGAGCCAAGGTTAAGTAACCAGATCCACTGTCTCAGGCACACGTCTGACGGAGTCAGGAGGCCCCAGAGAAGCGACCTGGACTACCAGGCAGCTCAGACAGCATCCAGCAAAAGTCCCCAGGAAAATCCGCAGGGTAAAAAATGAAAATTGATCCCCACAGGGACCATGGAACTACTTGGGAGATGCAGCTAAGCAATCCCCAAAGGAATTTCCCACGAGGGCGACAGAACCAGACTCCTGCAGGAAAGGTCAGGACAGAACCTGCACCTTCAGAGTCCCCAGATGGGGAGCCAATCCCAACTTACGCTGTAATGACTTTAAAGGCCCTGGGAACCGAGAACGTTTAACAGGGAAGAGACCAAGGCTCATGCCAATCAATATGGTTTACCACAAAAACCCCCATAGCCGGAGGAAGTGGAAGCCCCCCCTCATACTAAGTCATCCAGAAGATAAGGCCCGTCTCCAAGGGGTGAATGAATCAGCTGTCAATCCCCAGACAGGAGACCTTATATTGGGACAAGGGAAGGGGCCTGACAAGGGTAGAACCGCACTCCTGAGAGAGCGAACAGGTCAGCAGACTTCGGCAGAGGCATCTGCAAACCACAGCTCACAAGGCCACCCATCTCACGGGACTCTATCAGGCCAACCGTGCGCAGAACCCCACAAGTAGGGTGATGAAGAGAGGGCATATAAATAACAAGTCTATGCCTAAAATACTGAGCCCCCCAGACCAGAGTCAGAATATTCTGGGAAGTAAAAACAAGGGCAGAGCCCCTGTGTTAGGAGGGAGACCCAACAGAGCCACGCTAGGCTCCCCGGGCGACACCAGGATAGCATAACCTGCCGCTAAGAGCATCCATTGAAGCGAATACCGCTGAGAAGCAGGGGACGTAGACCCCCGCCCAAGGCAGGATCAGGGACCCTCCAGAGGGAGCATCCTGCCTCAATCTTTAGACCAGTAGTAAAACAGGCCATTGTCATCCAACAGACCAGGAGTCCCCCAATAGACCGAACGATCCTAAAAGAGGAGAAGTCCAGCCATATAGAGTCAACGGAGGGCACACCGTTTCAACAAAACCAGCAGGTAAGATGGACCCTCTAGGGGACCCTACCTAGGAACCACGGGGATTGTGGAAGAAATTCCCCTCCCCCGCCAACCTGCGAGACTTTGTACCCAGGGTGACCATTCACTGGAAGATGCAAGTAAGGAAGGGGGTGCCCCCTGACAGGGCCCTTAAATATGAGCAGCTCAAGAGGAACCACCTTACCAAGGGGGCATGAGCACAGACCAAGCACCAGGGTGCTGGAACCCCATGTAAGCTCAATAACCTACTGTGCCGAAGAGCCCAAGGGCTCAGTATATAAGGTGACATCATCTTGATGTGCCACCAACGGGCCCACCAGCTGCCATCCCGCCTGGTGAAGGTAAGGCACCAGTAAAGGGGGGCAGAGCCCCCGTAACCAGGAGTCCCCTTATTGCCAGGGAAGAAGGCTCAAGCCTGAACCGAATCCCAGGAATGGGGGATAGCGGATAAGGGACCATGAGGGATTGAGGTGACTGAGCAACCATCCAGTAACTCCCAGGGGACACCGCTGGCCGACCAATCCACTTGGTCTGACGCAGAGACTGGGGAGTAAGGAAGACGGCCCGGTAGGTCCCAACGCAGACGCCCCCCTAGGCATGTCAGAGACATCACCCCCATTCGTGCCATGGCGAGTAGCCTCGGAACGAAAGAGAGGCCCCAAATAATGCCTCAATCCGCAGGGTTGGTCCTGCAACACCGTCTAGAAATGGTCTTGGTGTCCAGCAGACACAAGGGGAACTAAGAAGATCTAGTACTTCACAAGAGGCCGGAAGCCCCCCTTGCACAGTGGGCCCGTGACCCAAAACAGAGGTGTCATATAGGGACTACCTGTGAAAGTAGAATTGCCAAGCCTGCCATAGGCCAGCGTGGCTCAGACTGCCTCATACTGTTGAGGGAGGGAGGAAGGATAATATAGAGGCCATAGCCCCATACTGTTAAGGGCAACCTGTCAGTAAGCCCAAACTCTGTAGGCCCAGTCCGGCCTGCGCCAATTCCTGGAGGAAAAGCAGGGGCTAGAAGCACCCTGACAATCACTGAGAGGGACCGCCCAGCAAAAGCCATCCTGTGTCCAGGGGAATTACATCCTGGAACCACCAGAAGGAGAAGGTACATTCCTAGATGGGAGACAGCTGCTGCAGCGAGGGCGCCCCTTCATGCTTGGGAGGTCTTGGCAGATTTGGACTTAGTCCTGCCAGAAGGCCCAGGGCGCTGCCTGCCCACCCCATGGTGGAAATCCACGCCTAACAGTTGGAAGCACACCTCAGGTTCGCGTTTGACACTAACGTAGGGAGGTGGAGGGGTGACCCTGCATCGTGGAGGCCGGAGCGGCCTTCTGCGCAAGGGTGCTTTACCCTTTTTACCAAAAAGGTCCAAACGGGCCCCAAATAACCGCCGTCCTCTGAAGGGAAGGCAAGTGAGAGCCTTTTTTGTAGCCTCGTCAGCACCCCACTGTCGCAGCAAGACCAGGCGGCGAATAGCTACCACAAGGGCAGAGGTTCTAGCACACATCTTAATGGTGTCGTCCAGTGCTGATAGAATAAACTTCATAAACTTCACAAACGCATCACAGTCTGATAGCGCATTAAAGTGATGGCCGCGGCACAAACCGGGCGCAGAGCCGCCCCCAGCACACGAGAAGGCGTGGGAAGCCAGTCTGTCAATGCGCCGGTCCTCAGCATCTCGAAGGGTACGGTAAAAGGGAGCCGTCATGAAAGGGGGGTTTGTGACCCCTATAACCGGTGCGTCCACCACCAGGGGTGCTGACCATAAATTAACCACATCAGGAGGGAAAGGGTACTTCCATTCCCAGACCCCTGGGATCCCTTTAGGCTTACAAGGCGATTCCCATTCTTGGGATATAAGATTCTGGAAATGTTCCTGTTCTAGGAACTCCAAGCGCGGTGGCGCTGTATGGAAAGTCTCCTCCTTAGGCTTGGGGATCTCCCGCAGGGATTTATGCAATAGGCAACCCTGGATGCCCCAAAACCCGCTAGTAATGTGGGAGAATTTGTAAAGTGGACCCGCTGTAATATATGTTAGGCCGGGGGAAGACACCGAAGTCCTGCCGTCTGAAAGACATAATGGGACAAGAGGGGTGGAGTCAGTGCCATGCGCAGCCTGAAAGACATAGAACCATGCCGCCCCGGAGGGCACTTACATGACCAAGGGAGGAGGCGAACAGCACCACGCGCGAAGATAGTCAAAATGGCGCCAAGCGAACCTCGAGGGGTGGGCCAGGCCAGACTGTGACGCGGAGCGCGTCATGCCGAGTTTCCGCCTCCCCCAAAGAGCGCGAATGTCTAACCAACGGAAAAACGTAGAACAGTTGGATATAAGGCGTATGCCTAAAATGCTGACACGCTGGAATGATGCTGCCGACTAGGCAGTTCGTTAATGAAGACAAACGGCTCGCACTGTATAGCAAAGCGCGACACTGACCCCGATAAAATAAAAACCAGTTCTAAACGTGAAAGTTAACACTAGGGCTGCCACACATACCCCCCCCCCCTTCTTTTCCCCCGAGTTACGAGAGGAAGCGAGGGAGAAGCGGACGGCGTACATGGACTAAGTATGTGAGGGGCACGGGCAAGATTGCGGGAGGGGCATCAACCAGAGGCTCACCATTGGCCTAACCGCCTACCCTATGGAGGGGGATTGCGGTGGAGCATGGCTCCGTTCAGCACACCAGGTGCTGCCTACCTTCACCCGACCCGCACAGCCCAGGCTGGGAGGCATATTCTTCTGAAGAGGACGGGTGGAAATAGTCCCACAGGACCTTGGGCTGTAAGGCCCGCTCGCCTGCGAGAGCGTGAAACTTCATGTCTTCGCAGTTCAGCACTGCAGAGAAATCTGGGGATTTGTGGGAGGTCCTTCGGTATATGTAGGGCCGGGAGGGGCTTGTTTTCTGCATGTCTGCAGTGCACGGCGCCTGAGGTGGAGGATTACCCACATGTTATTACTATTCTGGAGCAGGACGTGCTGCATGCTTAGAATATCCAGGGCTGGCAGGTTTTTGAGTGTATCGTGGGTGACAACGTACCACCTGCAATTCCTCTTCCTTCCATTAAAAGAAAGAAACAAGCCTGGCTGGATATTTCTTGATGCCGTGTAAATAAGTGACCTCTCCTCCCGCCATCCAGTAGATCTATATGGATTTTTATCAATTGGCCATTCTTTTGTGATAGTGCTACTTTAACAGGTCATTACTGACTTTGTTGAGGGCAGTTTCAGTAGAGTGGTTACAGTGGAACCCACATTGCAGCAAATCTTGCGGGCACTAGTAGATTAATTGTGTGCTAATTCTGAGTGAACATGATGTCCAAGAACTTTGGATATGCAAGAGCAGTGAGATAGTGTGGGGTTTGGTGGAGCTAGAGCTGCATAGGTGAAAGTCACTTTTGATGGAATTTTTGAAAGTGTATTTTTTGTGCCAAAAGGATGTGCTCAACTGCTGAGCTGATCTAGTGTTTTTTTTTTTAAATCTTTTCCTATGTTAGCAAATGTGTGTTTTATGAAAGAAGTTTTCACTACCTGTAATCTGCTGCTATTGGCAACTTCCAAAGTACACCTGAAGGAGTGAAGTGAGTCCTGTACACACAGAACAATGCTGCTATGGCCGCTGCTGAGGTGAGGGAGCTCACTCCACCTTACACATGCCCAGCAGCAGTGTTGTGTGCAACTATCTGTAATCTGATGCTATTGGCAACTCACAAGTCTGCACTTGGTGTACACTGCTAATAGCATCAGATTGCAGATAGTGAAAACGTCTTCCATAAAACACACATTGTTTAACATTAGAAAAATAATTTAAAAATCAGCTCAGCAGCTTTAAGACATCATTTTGGCACCCAAAATATACACTTTCAAAAATTCAAATCAGAAGCTGACTTCCCCTTTAAACGAAGGCTAGAATGAAAGGACTAGGGTAGGAGCTATATGTATATATAACAAGTATCAGTCTATGTTTCAATCCTATGGCATAAACTAGTCACTTGTTTTGGGTTAACCTAAACCCGAACCCGGACTTCAGCTGCCTGCGCCACACAATCCCGGTCCCATCCGCGGCAGTGTTCCTTTCAAGTGGTTCAGCTGGGGCCCACAGAAACATGGCTGCTCCTCCCTCCACTGCCAGCTGACACTAGGAGTGTTCTCACTCATGGAGCAGCAGCATCCATATTTCTGTGGCCCCTGCCGCGGAAAATGTGAACAGAGCGCTGGCGGGACCACAGGGCTCGGGTAAGTAGTACAGCAGCGCACAGTGCACTCAGGACCGCCCCCCCACATCCGCCATCACAGGGTTTTTTTAGTCTTCGATTTTGCCTCTGACAGACGCCCCCTACCCTCTGCGGGATTGGTTGAGGAGTGGAGGGAGTACGGAGGGGCCCCAAGAGGCAAAATCACCCCCCAAAGCTTGGGCCCCAATTGATTTCAATAGGGACCGGGTTCGGGTCCCCAAACTTCTTCAAAGTTTGGCCAAACTTGCAGAACCCGAACTTTGGGGGCTTCACTCATCCTTACTAGTCACACTAAATATAGGCTTTTTAGTATGGAAATTGCCTATGTTTATACAACTGTGGCAAATACCTAATATAAAGTCCTTCAGGGTCAGTTCTTCTTCCAAAGCGAACAGGACAAAATATACGAGTATAATGGTGGAAAAAGGCACTTGCGGACAGCCACATCCAGTTTCCTGCATTAATGCTGTAGTCTGCATCCAGGAGCAGCTCCTCAAACACCTGCAGCAATACCAGTCATATCTGAAGGTTAAATATGGCAGAAGTATTCCAATTCACATCATGCATTTGAGGCAGACCAAAGTCCCTCAGACTCAGACCCTAGATACCCAAGATCCCCACGATTTGGAATGCCCACTATGTGAAATCACCAGGATTACCCATAAAAGCTTTACTATGCACAGCAATGAATGAATTGGCATTAGAGGAGAGCTTGTGCATGCAGCATGGGAGCAGGCATAGAGGAGAGTTGCTGGTCAAACCGGGGGTGGGGGGTGAATGTGGTCCTGGCTACATGTATTCAGAATGCTCCCTACCCCTGCTGTGTGCATCACCATTGGTGGGCAATCCGATTTAAATACTTCCTTAAAGTGGACCAACACCCAGGATTTTGACTATCCTGGGTTTTGGTCCACTTCGGCGGGGCACCCCAATCGGGGGTGCCCCGCTGTGTGAAACCCCTCAGAAAGCCCCAAAATCTTACCTGTCCCCGCTCCCACGTGACTGGACGGTCCAATCCCCGCCAACGTCCAGGCGGGGATCAGGAACGTCCAAGCGGCTGCCGCCGCCGCCGCCTCCCTCGCGTCACTTTCGGCGCGCGCGCCCCCCGCCGGCCATTTGCAGACGGCCGGCGCGGGCGCGAGCACGCCTACAGGGGCGCGAGGGAGGCGGCCGGCCGCCGCCGAAGATCAGGTAAGGTGTTTGGGGTTTTTTTGGGGTGTTTCACCCCGCGGGACATCCCGATCTCGGATGTCCCGCAGGGTGGGAGGTGATCGGCCCGGGAATCTTATAGATTTCCGGGCCGATCACCTCTCGGTGTTGGTCCACTTTAAGAGATGCCCCCTAGGGTATCCCAATTTTGGGGAACCCCCTCAATTCCAAAGTGCATGCACACAATGTGGCTAACCTTAGCTGCAGTCATGGAAAAAAGGAATGAGACGAGTATATTGGGAAACTAGGGGATGGGGTTTCACACTGTGAGACATCCCAAATACGTGATTAGGGAAATAATTTAAAGAGGCCAGCTTATTTATGTATTTTGGTCCACTTGAAGAAAGTGCCAGATGTAGATTTACTAGTAGCTGTCATTTTATTTGGAGCACTATCGCAAAATTGTGTAATATTAAAAATCCATGTAAACACATAGGCTAATGAGAAGAGAGGTCACTTATACACCTGAACTGAATAAAAAGTCCTGCCAAGCTTGTGGTTTATTCTCACATGGTAGGAACAAGATCCAGGGGTGACAGGTTTAGTCTATGAGGGGTAACAGAGCCTGTCAACCTGGATTTCCTTTTCCTTCCATTAAAATAAAAGAAACAAGCCTGGCTGCATATTTCTTGATGCCGGGTGTATAAGTGACCCCTCCTCCTGCCATCCAGCAAATTTATATGGATTTTTATTACTGGGTCATTTTTTCGCGCTAGTGCTCCTTTAAGAACAGCAAATCAAATAAGACCATTTTGTGAATACTCACCTGTAAAATGGGTATTATAAGTATGTCACACACCCCGCTTCAAACATTAATAATTACACTTGGGTTAACCCACCTCTAGGTGGCGACGTTGCAGAGAAGTCTTGAAAAAACGAGCCCCCCCCCCCCCCCCCGGTCCATACATACCCGGGACCTCCCACTCATCCCCCAGTTTTCAAACAGCAGTAAAGACAAGGTACCAGAATAAACCATTGGTAACCCTCAAACTGTAAACAAAGCTTCACCATATAAAAGATCCAGGATACCAAAAAGGGAGGGTGAAGCGGGGTGTGTGACATACTTATAATACCCATTTTACAGGTGAGTATTCACAAAATGGTATTATTCTAAGTATGTCACACACTCCGCTTCAAACATTAATAATTACACTTGGGACATCCAAAAGCAGTGTCCAGAAAGGGCCGGTATCCAACAAGGCAATAATGCAAAACTCAAACCACTGCAGCCTGCAGAACCTTGCGGCCAAACACAGCATCCGCTGAAGCCCGCACGTCAACCTTATAAAACTTGGAAAAAGTGTGAACAGAAGACCAAGTAGCGGCCTTACAAACTTGCTCAACAGATGCCTGGTGCTGAAAAGCCCAAGAAGCCCCAACAGCACGAGTAGAATGAGCAGTGATACGAAAAGGGGGAGCCTTCCCCTTGGCAGAATAGGCCCCAACAACAGCCTGACGAATCCACTTGCTAATGGAAGACTAAGCCGGAGCAAAACCCTTCCTAGGCCCGCAGGGCACCACGAAAAAGGCATCAGTGTTACGAAAAGGAGATGTAGTAAGCAAATAGTACTTAACACAGCGTACCACATCCAAACAATGCAAAACCCTCTCCTTGTCATTCCTAGGCTTAGGACACAAGGACGGAAGAACAATGTCCTGGTTAAGATGAAAAGCAGAGACCGCCTTAGGAAGAAAGTCCGGTTTGAAGCGGAAAACCACTTTGTCCTGATGTCTCTCAAAGTAAGGAGCCTGAATCGACAAGGCCGCCAACTCTGAAACACGCCGAACCGAAGTGATGGCCACCAAAAAGGCAACCTTCTGAGTCAGAGTAGAAAGAGCAATATCCTGCAAAGGCTCAAAAGGAGGAGCCTGAAGAGCAGAGAGAACCAAATTCAAATCCCAAACAGGGAGCAAAGGCTTCCTAGGAGGCCGCAAATGCGAGACCCCTGGAAGAAAGTCTTGACCAAAGGATGAAGCGCAAAGGACTTTTGAAAAAAGACAGACAAGGCAGAAACCTGCCCCTTCAAAGTACTCAGCTGAAGACCCGAGTCCAGCCCCGATTGAAGAAATTCCAAAATCCTGGAAACAGAAAAGACCCGACAGGGCAAAGATCTAGCCTCACACCAATCAATATAAGATCTCCAAGTCCTATAATAGATGGTAGAAGAGGACCTCTTCCTGGCGCTAATAAGAGTCCGAATAACAGAATCCGAAAGACCCTCCTCCCTTAAGATGGAGGTTTCAGCAGCCAGGCCGTCAAAGCCAGCGTTGGTAAATTGGGGTAACGCAGTTGACCCTGTGTGAGAAGATCCAGCCGAAGAGGCAGATCGAACTGATCCACCGCCAGACGAACGATGTCTGCGAACCACACCCTCCTTGGCCACCTTGGAGCCACGAGAATGGCGGGAACCCCTTTCAGGGCCAGCTTTTGCAACACCTTGCCTAGCATGGGGATCGGAGGAAACAGATAAAGGAACCCCAGGTCCCCCCAGCTCAGGGACATGGCATCCACCGCCAGAGCATCCTGAGAGAGCAACACGAATGTTGGAAGCTTGTAATTGTGACGAGAGGCAAACAGATCCACCTCCGGCATCCCCCACCAGAGACAAAGCGACCGAAACACCTGGGGGTGGAGAGACCATTCCCCCCGGCGGGAAGAACACCCGCTCAGGAAGTCCGCCTCCGTGTTTTCCACTCCTGGAATGTACACTGCCGAGATGCAAGGGACATGAGTCTCCGCCCAGGCTAGAATCAGAGACACCGCTCTGAGGGCACTCAGACTGCGAGTCCCTCCCTGGTGATTGATGTAAGCAACCGCCGTCCGATTGTCCGATTGAACCTGAACCGGCAAGCCATGTAAATGCTGTGTCAAGTGAGAAAGAACCAACCTGATGGCTCTCAACTCCAGAACGTTGATGGGCAAGTGGGCCTCCAGAGGACCCCACCGCCCCCGGAACTGAAGGTCCTTCCAGAAACCTCCCCATCCCGACAAACTGGCGTCCATGGTGACAGTTTCCCCAAAGAGGCGTCAGAAAGGACCTGCCCCTCAAGAGATTGTCCGAGACCATCCACCACTGGAGATACTGCCGAACCCGGGAGGACATCCGGAAGCACCGATCCAACAACCACAGTCGCCGGTCCCAAGACGCCAACAGATGAAGATGAAGCATCCTCGTGTGAAACTGAGCAAAGGGAACTGCCTCGAAGGAAGCTACCATCAACCCCACCAGTCTCATCCCTAGCCGGATGGACGGGCAAGGATTGGAAAGAAGAAGCTGCGCCAATTCCTGAATCAAGAGAACTTTGGCCTGAGGCAGAAACACTCTGTGTTGGCAAGAATCCAAGGACATCCCCAGGAAGGAAACCACCCTGGCCGGAACGAGAGAGGACTTGGGATAGTTGATCACCCAGCCGAACCTCTCCAGAGTGGATACCACCGCTTGACTGAAGGAAGGAGCCATGATGAGAAGATCGTCCAGATAAGGCACAATGCGAATCCCCTGAGCTCTGAGAAGGGCCATCACGCCCGCCAACACCTTAGTGAACACTCTTGGAGCCGAGGTAAGGCCGAACGGAAGAGCCACAAATTGAAAATGCAGATCTTCCACCACGAAGCGAAGAAACCTTTGGTGAGCCGGAAAATACCATTTTGTGAGTACTCACCTGAAAAATGGATATTGTTGGTGTGCCACACACCCCGCTTCACTTCTTAAATATTCATCCATTATTGGGTTAATCCACCGCCAGGTGACGTAGTGCAGAGAGGAAGTCTTGTAACGAGCCCCTTCCGGCCTATATATACCTGGTACCTCCCTTCAATCACCAGTATATTTAAAAAGCAGAAAGACAAGGTACCAGTATTCCACCGGTAACCTCAAAAATCAATTTGATATAAATAAAAAAGGGCTTAACCATATAAATGCTTCGGTAATACCGAAAAGGGTGGGGGTGAAGCGGGGTGTGTGGCACACCAACAATATCCATTTTTCAGGTGAGTACTCACAAAATGGTATTATTCTTGGTGTGCCACACACCCCGCTTCACTTCTTAAATATTCATCCATTATTGGGACATCCAAAAGCAGTGTCCACAAGGGAAGGGCATCTCAAGGCCAGGTGAAGCATAACTTAAATGACTGCAGTCTGCAGAACTTTGCGGCCAAAAACAGCATCCGCTGAGGCCCGCACATCAACTTTGTAAAACTTAGAAAAAGTGTGAACAGAAGACCAAGTGGCGGCCTTACAAACCTGTTCAACAGAAGCTTGGTGCTGAAATGCCCAAGACGCCCCAACAGCGCGAGTGGAATGAGCAGTGATACGAAAAGGGGGAACTCTTCCCTTAGCAGAATAGGCCGCAGTAACGGCCTGACGTATCCACTTGCTAATGGCAGATTTGGCTGGTGCCAAACCCTTCTTAGGCCCATGGGGCACAACAAAAAAGGAATCCGTCCTACGAAAAGGAGACGTGATAATCAAGTAGTACTTAACACAGCGTACTACATCCAAACAATGCAAAACCCTCTCTTTGTCATTCTTAGGATTAGGACACAAGGAGGGAAGAACAATATCTTGGTTCAAATGAAAAGCAGAAACAACCTTAGGAAGAAAGTCTGGCTTGAACCGAAAAACCACTTTATCCTGATGCCTCTCAAAGTAAGGCGCCTGGATAGTTAAGGCCGCCAACTCTGAGACACGCCGGACAGAAGTGATAGCTACCAAGAAGACAATCTTCTGAGTCAGGGTAGACAAAGCAATATCTTGCAAAGGCTCAAAAGGAGGAGCCTGAAGAGCAGAAAGAACCAAATTCAAATCCCAAACAGGGAGTAATGGTTTCCTGGGAGGCCGCACATGCGTAACCCCCTGGAAAAAAGTCTAAAACTAAAGGTTTAAGCGCAACACGCTTCTGAAAAAAGATAGATAAGGCAGAGACCTGCCCTTTTAACGTACTTAGCTGGAGACCAGAGTCCAGCCCTGATTGTAAAAACTCCAGAATCCTGGAGACCGAAAAGACCCTACAAGGAAAAGATCTTATCTCACACCAAGCGATATATAGGCTTTCCAAGTCCTATAGTAGGTGATGGAAGAAGACCTCTTCCGGGCACTGATCAGAGTCTTAATGACTGAACCAGAAAGACCCTCCTCCTTCCGGATGAAGGTTTCAGCAGCCAGGCCATCAAACCCAGCGCTGGTAAATTGGGGTAACACAATTGACCCTGAGTGAGCGGATCGGGCCGAAGAGGCAGAACGAACTGGTCCACTGCCAGCCGAACGATGTCTGCGAACCTCACTCGTCTTGGCCACCTTGGGGCCATGAGAACGGCGTACACCTTTTCCAGAGCAAACTTCTGAAGAACCCTGCCCAGCATGGGCATCGGAGGAAACAGGTATAGAAATCCTAGAACTCCCCAGATGGCGTCCACTGCCAGAGCCAGAGGATCCTGGGAGAGCGACACGAAGTTCGGGAACCTGTGATAGTGATGAGGGGCCAACAGGTCCACCTCCGGGGTCTCCCATTGGAGACACAGTAAGCGAACCACCCGAGGATGGAGAGCCTATTCTTCCAGACGGGGAGAGCCCTTGCTCAACCGGCCCACTACCTGTTTCATCACCTCTGGAATGTAAACCGCCGAGAGACAGGGGACATGGAACACTGCCCATGTCCGGATCAGGGACACTTCTCTGAGAGTACTCAGACTGCGCATCCTTCCCTGAAGACCAACGTAAGCAACCGCTGATCGATTGTCTGAACACATCTGGACCAGAAGGCCCAGAACGTACCGAGTCAGGAGAGCAAGCACCTGACGGATGGTTCTCAGATTCAGAATATTGATGGGTAAGTGGGGCCTTTAAGCTCTCCACTGCCCCTGAAACCGCAGCTCCTTCCAGAATCTGCCCCATCCCGACAGACTGGCGTCCGTGGTGCCAATTTTCCAAAGGGGGGTCAGGAAAACCCTGCCCTACACAAGATTGGTCGAGACCAAGCACCACAGGAGGGACTGCCGTACACGGGAGGACAACTGGAAGGACTGATCCAGCGACTGAGGTTGCTGGTCCTAACACGCTAACAGAAATAGCTGAAGCGTTCTCGTGTGAATTTGGGCAAAAGAAAGACACACTCCGTCTTGATGAGAGTTCAGGCCGGGATGAACCGACCCATGAACGGACCGTGAAGGAGGGTGAGACTCGAATTCCAGGTCGTAACCGGGCGACACTACCTCCTGGATCCATCTGCCTGGAACCACTTGGTTCCAATGGTAGAAGTGTCGCAATAGTCCCCCCACCCGCACGGGTGAGGGCAGCCCCTCATTGCTGAGTGAGCTTATCAGCAGGTTTGGGCTTGGTGCCCCAGGACTGAGTGGGCCGGCCACGGCCCCTCCCCCGAGTCCAATCTGCGCCACTGGTAGCGGGAAAGGACGTACCCCTGCCCGCTCTGAATCCTCGAAAGGAAGGCCTACCGGAACTTGCCCCCCTAAAGGGGCCACGGGGCCTCTTGCGTTGTGGCATCTTACCACCCTTTGCGACAGAATCAATTTTCTCCCCGAACAGACGCAACCCCAAAAAGGGGAGAGCTGTGAGCACCTTTTTGGAAGCCGTGTCCGCTGACCACTGACGCAGCCATACTGACCTGCGAATAGCCACCAGCATAGCTGCTGCCTTGCTACTCATAGTCAGCGCATCGTCCTGAGCAGCCAGGACATAAGCCACAAAAGATTCACACTGCTTAAGCGCAGTGAACTGTTTGCAAGCGGGATTAAGATCCTCATATAGCCCCTGAATTAAGGACTTAATTGCCAATAGCAGAAGGGCTGAAGCACATACCGGGCGCAACGCTGACCCGGAATAGATAAAACCATGTCGAGCGTACTGGTCAATCTGACGATCTTCCCCATCTTTAGGGACAGTGGTCTCAGCAGATTGTACCATAGCCGAGCTGGAGAGCCCTAGTACAGGGGTATCAACGTCAGGAGGGACAGACCAAAGCTTCACCAATTCTGGTGGAAAAGGATAACGCTTTTCTCAACTGGAAGGAATTCCAGATAACCGCGTGGGATGTTCCCATTCCTTAAGAACCACCCTCTCAAAGTGGTGTTGTCTGGGAAAAACCAAACGCGGCTGAGGCTCTTTAAACAACTGACCCTTTGGCGGGGCGGCCGCCTCAGGCGTATCTAAACTCAAAATTTTAAACATTTGAGCCAGAATGGAGGGGGTGTCAAAAACAACCCCCTCTGACCAATCGCCAATCTCATCAGCCACAAGCTGACCTGTCGGCTCATCTGACTCCGACGGGAATTCATCCTCGTCCAGGGATCCATCGGACCATTCCACAGGTTCACAAAACTGGTCCTGTGGAGCCGAAGGTACCAGAGTCAGGTGCCTTCGTTTTGCAGCGGCCTTTAACGCTGCTTTAACGGGCATTACTTTCCGGGGGCTGGGCTGTGCTGCCGCCTCGGAATGCGAATCCCCACTTTTGACAGTGTCATGCGGGGTCCGGAATAGGGAGGGAGAGGTAGGAGATGATGAAGGATGCGATGGCCCCGCAGCCGAAGCAACGGACTGGCACGCAATAGTCTGTTTTGCACAAGGGATGCAAATAAAGACATCATCAGCTGGGAGTGGAACCCCACAACCTACGCACCCCCCGAACGGCTCAGCAGAACCGTTTCCGGAAATTATGGAAGCCTCCATATGGTGATTTATGGTATTCGCAATACTGGGACTTTTAAGGCATAAGCCAACCCGGGATGCCCCTTTATTAGTTTTTTTTAAGTTAAGGTCCCCTTTAATAAACTATATATATATATATATTTATATATAGTCTATGTATATATACATTAAATAGCTATCCCAATAATTAGCCAGGCACATAGAGCCGGAGGGCCACCATAAGCAGGGATCCCCGGATCTGCAAGGAAAAGAAAAACCATCAGATCCTCACATGTGTATAAAAAAACATATAAGCATGGCACCAAAGTGCCCTTAAATAAGAGCCAAATAACGCCCCCTTAATACAAAGTGACTCCCCACTATATTACTGCAAGGAAATGCATTCCCCATTTAACGGCCCCAACGGGTGGGGCCGCTTACCTCGTCAGCGAAGGCAGCAGCCGGAACAAGACTGCAGCCAGCACGGAAGACAAAGTGCGGCCGTGCGCCCACGCGACTTCCTGCATTTGAAGGAAGCAAACGCTGGGCCCGCCGCAAGACGCCGCATGACGTCAGCGCCGCGCCCCCAACGCTGCGTCAGCGGAACCCGCCGCCCCCTACGCCGATCAGCTGGAAATCACTCTCAGCTGGGCCACTACACGTGCGCCCAGGCGGCGGAGGGGGGGAGGGTAAAGACCGCATGGCGCTGTCTAATGAATACATAAAATGCCAGGCGGGGAGAGGAGAGGGGGTAGGGGGCCACAAAGCAACAGTCTGCAAAGAAAAGTGGCCAGCCCCTACCCAGCGCAGCCTGCCCTTCAAGCAGACCAAAAGTATACACATGCTGAATACAGTGAATGCATAATCATGAACACACACACATGTTGAAATGAAGTGATACAAGTGAAACACACATACTTAAAGCACACCCTCACACCCCCCCCCCCATAGTGAAGGGAGAAGGGACCGTAACGGTATAGTGCCATCTACCATTTGCCCGGTGAGCAGCCTAGGCTGGGAGGCTTCCATTTCACCATAAAGGTATACAAACTCAAACCGGGCAGAAATAGACCAAAAGGGGGGTGGCGGGGTAAGAATACCCCGGCCTACCTGTAAGCAGGAGACTTCCATCTTCTGACTTGTCAGCAAGCAGAGAGAAAAAATACTGGTGATTGAAGGGAGATACCAGGTATAAATAGGCCGGAAGGGGGCTCGTTACAAGACTTCCTCTCTGCACTACGTCACCTGGCGGTGGATTAACCCAATAATGGATGAATATTTAAGAAGTGAAGCGGGGTGTGTGGCACACCAAGAATATATAGGAATATGAAGGTAGGCATCCTTGATGTCTATGGACGTCATGAAATCCCCCTGCCGAAGAGAATTGATGGCAGAGCGCAGAGTTTCCATGTGAAACTTCCGGGGACGAATAAACACGTTGAGGAACTTCAGATCCAGGATGGGACGAACCGACCCGTCCTTCTTGGGCACTGTGAAGAGATTGGAATAATACCCGCGGCCCACCTCCGAAGGAGGGACCGGGCAGATGACTGCCATTTCCAGAAGATTCCTCACCGCCGCCAGGAGCCCCTGCGCGGCCAAAGGATCTGAGGGAACACGAGACTTGAAAAATCTTAGAGGAGGTCGGGACTCGAACTCCAGCTTGTAACCGGCCGACACCACCTCCCGGATCCACCTGTCCGAGACCGCCTGGTCCCACACCCAGGAGAAGTGTCGCAACAGTCCCCCCACCCGCAAGGGTGAGGGCGCCCCCTCATTGCTGAGCGGCCTTGGCAGCGGGCTTGGGTTTGGCACCTCAGGAGTGACCGGGACGGCCACGGCCTCTACCCCTGTTCCAGCTTGCACCTCTGGAGGCCGAAAAGCCCGCACCTCTGCCAGCTCTGGCTCCCCGAAAGGAGGGATTAAAAGAGGCCGCCCCCCGAAAGGAACAACGAAGTTTCTTGCGCTGAGGTAACTTACCTCCCTTGGCAACCGAATCCAATTTCTCACCAAACAGGCGCAAACCCAAAAAGGGAAGAGCCGTAAGCGACTTCTTAGAATTAAAGTCAGCAGTCCATTGCCGCAACCACACCGACCGTCGGATAGCCACCAACAAAGCCGTGGTCCTGCCACACATCACCATGGCGTCATCCTGAGCGGCTAGGACAAACGAAACAAAGGACTCACAACGTTTGAGAGCAACAAACTCATCACAAGTAGGATCAAAGTCCGCAAATAAATCCCTGACAATGGACCTCCGCCAACCGCCAACAACACAAGTGCCGAAGCACAAACAGGCCTCAAAGCCGAACCCACACAGGTAAAACCGTGGCGAGCCAGCTGGTCAATCCGGTGATCTTCGCCATCCTTAAGGGTAGTAGTGTCAGGAGAATGAAACACAGCCATGTTAGATAGCCCCAAAACCGGGGCATCAACCTCGGGAGGAAAAGACCAACGCTTCACCAAGTCCGCCGGAAAAGGATACTTCTTATCCCAACTAGGCGGAACACCAACGAGACGCGTAGGCTGCTCCCATTCTTTAAGGATGACATTCTCAAAATGTTGTTGACTGGGAAACTCCAAACGCGGCTTGGCCACATCAAACAACTCACCCTTAGGCGGAGGAACCGCCTCAGGAGGGTCTAAATCCAAAACTTCAAACATTTGAGCCAATATGGAAGGGGTGTCAACTACCATCCCCGCCGCCTGGTCACCCTCAGCACCAAACAACTGCTGGACCTCAGGGTCATCCAGTTCCTCTAGAATCTCCCCCTCTTCAGCCGGGGGGCACTCTGACCAATCCAATGCCTCAATAACATCCACGTCTGGGTCCGGCGGAGTCGGGGACATGTGTTTCCGCTTAGCTGGAGCCTTCTGAGCAACCACAGCAGAAAACATTTTCTCAAGGCTGGCCAACGGGTGCCTACCTCGGATTGCGAATCCCCACCCATGACAACGTCACACGGGGTCCGGAACAGGCGGGGAGGAGTAGGAGATGACACGGGCGGCGAGGGGCCAGAAACCGGGGTGCCGGACTGGCGCTCAATGTTCCGCTGCGCACATGGAATGCATATAATGACATCATCCCCCGGGAGCATAGCCCCACAACCCCCACACAGCCTAGATTGCCCCGAAGGGCCGTTTCCGGTATCCTTGGAAGCCTCCATATGGTGAAATTGTGGTATTCGCAATTACCCAGGGATTTACGTCGTATGCGACCCGGGATGCCCCTTTAATGTCCCAGTAGTGGGAGGATTTGCAATTTAAAATATATATATAAATATAATTGTAAAGGACAACCCCACTAGCCAGGTATCTAAGACCGGGAGACCCCTTCAGCATGGGATCCCAGGATCTGCAACAGAAAAGACAACAGTCACTCCAAGCAAATAACAAACAAGCATGCGCCAGTACGTGAATAAAATGCAAAAACAAGCATAAACCAGTACACAGAAAAAAAAAAAAAATAATATATATATATATATATATATATATATATATATATATATATATATATATATATATATATATATATATATATATATACATACATAAATCTATGGATGCACACAAGAGCAAGGGACCCAGCTGCAATACAGCTGATAACTAAAGATCACGCTGACGGCACCCAGACAAACCTCAAACCTTGAAGGGTTACTGGCAGCCGAGCCCTGACATAAGAAGCCAGCTCTAATGTCCCCATTAAAAGCAGAATTACCGCAATAACCATACCACCTTAAATAGAACACAGCCTACCTTAAAAGACCGATCATATAAAATGGCGGCGCAGAGACCAGCCGCAGCATTCAGACCATCCTGAAACGAGGAGGCAGGGAGAAGGAGGGCGGGCCCACCCAAGAGCGCCAGGCGCTCCAGCCCCCCCCCCCCCTCCAATCAGCAGCACAGCGCGGAAAGCGAGACGCGGCCTCGCCCCCCTCCTCCTCCGGAGTACCAGCCACACTCAGCGGGCGCCAAAAGACATGGTGCCCGCTCCTCAGCCAGAAGGGCTCACCCGGAGCCCCGCACACACCAGGGGACCGGTCAGACAGGCGGGCCGGCGACACGCACGCCGCCCGGCTCCGCCCCCACCGGCCACCCCAGCCGCAAAACAAGTGTCAGACAACACATGAAGACAAACAACAAGTACCAAGCACACAGACACAGCCCCCCCCCCCATCTAGCGCAGGGAGAAGGGACCAAGTGGGACACAGGGCAAATACCCAAAGGGGGCAACGGGACGGGGCATCCCAAATCCGGATCACCAGGCCGGATAACCGCGCTGCCCCATGGTATGGGGTCTAGCGGAGGAGCAAGCTCCTAGGCACCTCAGGGTGCCGTCTACCCTTGCCCAGCGGGCAGCCTAAGCTGGGAGGCTACACAATAAATCAGGGGCAAATAGATAAAACAAGCCGGGCAGAAATAGAACAGAAGGGGGGCCGGGGTGTCACCCGGCTACCTGCAAGCTCTGGATTACCCCACCCTCTTTGTTAGTATTGTCTGTCCTAATTGGGGTCTGTATATTACCAGCACACCTGGATATACTCAGTGGTGCGGGGTAACAAAGAATTTGTGTACCTGCAAGCAGGAGACTTCATTCTTCTGTCTTGTCGCCATCTTGCAGAGAAGAACATTGGGGGATGGAGGTCCCGGGTATGTATGGAACCGGGAGGGGCTCATTTTTTCAAGACTTCTCTGCAACGTCGCCACCTAGAGGTGGGTTAACCCAAGTGTAATTAATAATGTTTGAAGCGGTGTGTGTGACATACTTAGAATATATTCTTATTATTTCTGCTATTCTAAACCAACTGAACCAAGGTTCTAGTTTACTGGGAATATATAGGACTGAACCAAAACCACAAAATGGTTACCAGACTATACCAACCTTCATCCCTTCTTCCCAACTGATCCAGAGGTCTCCGCGAGTCAGGAAACAGGCTACAGCATGTCTGGCCAAGTGATGAACCCAGCCTTCCTCTCGCAGTTGAGTCATGATTGCATCGATCCAAGGAAAACCGGTCTGTGCCTTTAAATCAATAAAAATCAGCATGAAACGAAAGGGATATATAAGTTGCTCTTCCTCCACATGTCAATTACAACTCCCGAACTTTAGCCAAACCTTTATCAGTAAGATTTGTTTCCTTCCACGTTTACAGCATAGCACAGCACGTGTGCAGATTAAAACAGAAGTCTGGCTGAAAAAACAAAAACCCCATTGGATCCGATTTGGAAATTTAAACTAAAAAGGCACCTGCTGCTGTAAATTGCCAGTTAGTTCAGCCACTGGCTAAGCAGGAGCGTAAATCCAGCATTATCCAAAGGTGGTCCAGGACCAGGGGGGTTATTTTTCGGCCAAACCTTTGGGAACATTACATATATAATATATTATATATCATTTTGGAGGCTGTCCAGGCAAAAAAACAAAGTATATATGGTCAATTCAGAGTCAAGTGAGAAAACTCACTAATTTTTAGGAGAGAAAACTGTCATTCACTTTAATTGTCTACCTTGGGGCTCATCCAACACCAGGCAAGAATTTACATCCGGTTGTTGAATCAGGCCCCAATGCAGGCAATAAAATTGAATGGCCGTTTTCTCTCCTAAAAGAGGAGTGAATTTTCTCATCTGGTTCTGACATGGCCCCTTTCTGAGTCTGGCACATGCCTCTCTGTTGCAGTAAATGGAGTTGGCCATGCTCTAGTCACTGTGTCATTCAGTGGACGGGTGCCCAAGGAGTACCAGGACATGTGCAATTGGATCTCGGTAATAGGTGGATCTCTCACCAGACCCAGGAGGAGCAGCTGCAGGTTAGTAAAGGTAAGTACTGCTTTTTGATGTTAGCTTAGACAGTCCTTTATCCCATTATTCCCATATTTCCCATGGCAGCAATCATCACTCACTCAATTGCCATGGGAATGTGGATGGAAACCCACATATTGCTGTAGCCAGAAGGAGCAGAAGAAACACACACAGAGAACAAAGTATCTCCTAGGTGGCCTCCTCTGGTCTACCAGGCCCGGGAAGCCGAAGCTCTGCTTTAAATTTTTTTTATGTTTGTAGCAAACATTAGGTGGCACAGCATGTAAGCTAAACAGCTAGAATGTCATTTGTACTGCTTACCGACCCGAACATTTGTAAAATGTATTGATTTGAGCCCCAAACAAAATCTAAATCTAGTCTTTACTCCTCCGAGGCTTTTTTGGGCCAATATGGTACAAACACCCGCAAAATACTCCTGTTAAACCTTTAACTGACAAGCATGTGGAATTTACGGGTTTGCATGTCCATCTGTTAACTGCCAGACCTGTAAATTTTATGTGGCCATCGCTTCCTCATTTTACAGGCCACAAAAAAAAAAAAATATATATATATATATATAATATAATACATATATCTCCGACTTCTGCCCTCTGTGCTGGTGCCACGTGCAGCCAATCATGGAGGTTCACTGTCACTTGGCATACAGGCAGTGTGTGCGGCATCCCAAATACAGGCAGTGTGTGCGGCATCCCAAATACAGGCAGTGTGTGCGGCATCCCAAATACACGCAGTGTGTGCGGCATCCCAAATACACGCAGTGTGTGCGGCATCCCAAATACAGGCAGTGTGTGCGGCATCCCAAATACAGGCAGTGTGTGCGGCATCCCAAATACAGGCAGTGTGTGCGGCATCCCAAATACAGGCAGTGTGTGCGGCATCCCAAATACAGGCAGTGTGTGCGGCATCCCAAATACAGGCAGTGTGTGAGGCATCCCAAATACAGGCAGTGTGTGAGGCATCCCAAATACAGGCAGTGTGTGCGGCATCCCAAATACAGGCAGTGTGTGCGGCATCCCAAATACAGGCAGTGTGCAGCATGCCCCCAAAAACAAAAAAATGTAATTCTCGAACTCCTGCACTGCAGCCATCTCCTGTCAACCTAAACACAGAAACACACAAAACAGTTGGCCGCTGCTGTCCACTGCCTTCACATAAACAAGCTCTCAGGGAGGCGGTTCCGGCTTCTGGATGGGCATGGCCTGTGACACGTACCACAGTGGAACTGGTGCCCAGGAAACTTGTTTATTAGGCAGCGTTAATGTATTTGTGTGTCTCTTTCTCTCTCTGTGTTTAGGTCAGTGGGAGATAGCTGCAGCATTTGACTGCAGTAACCCTTTTGTGAACTAGTAAGGGGTCCTCGAGACCCCTATACCTGTATAAAGGGCAGCACGGGCCAGCAGGTCACCTGCCAGCAAGCGGGTAACTTGGCAAATCACCCCCGCCCCATTACCTGCTTTCCCAACACCCAGGGCCATGCAGAAGAGCCCGGTGCCTGTGCGCCCAGCTGCTCTGCCTCTGTGCCCTGGTCTACCAGTCCCTATAGCTGGTGCACAGGCTGGTTATGTTGGAGAGGGGGGACCCCAAACTGATTTTTAAAAAAACATTTTCAAGTGTTTAACACTTGATAATGTGCATGGTAGTTGTATTTTATTTGGAAATCTCCTGGGCAGGAATGGGTGTCTACCAATACATATATGGTATCATTGTGATAGGGAGGAACGGGGCTAGTACATGCAATATGGTTTTCTTGCACAAAAAGCTCCAAAATTACAAAAAGAAATTCCCACATATTTCACTGCAAAATTTTCAGAAAACACTGAAAAATTTACAAACAAGGCATTTAATGTTGAAGGCCAAGATCTGCTGAAAACAATATATAATTTTCCTGGAAATTCCAGCAAAAAACGACAGTTAAACATGTATAGTTCAAAATGGTGAAAAGGACCGACAACAGAGGTGACATAATCTCTAGGTAGGCTGGCAGTTAAATGGTTAATCTTTAAATGTATCAACTTACTGATCTCCACTTTTCGAGCCTCTCTGCATCTTGGTACCAGGCTATCTGAAGACATATTGGATTTCCAGACATTTTTGTGAAGTTAGGAGTACAGGAGGCAACTGTGTAGAAGAATTCCCTCCACAAAACCTGCCCTTGGAGAGAAACTGGTGGAAGAGAATGATTTTTTGACTGTGAAAAGAAACAAAAATAGAAGTCAACTGTAGTTCTTTTAATAGAGACCTTGGAAAAAAAAAACATTTTACCAATATAATTTATTTAAAAATACCATTTTGTGAGATACTCACCTGTAAAATGGTTATTACGAGTATGTCACACCCCCCACTTCCCGATATCCATAACACTTGGAACCCCGGCCTGTAGAGGGCGATCTTGCAGAGATGACATGGAAAAAAGGAGCCCCTCTTGGTCCATAAGTACTGGGTTCGTCCCACTATTCCTCAGTCTTTTTAAACAGCAGTGAAGAACCAGGAAGAGCCAATTATATTCAATAACCACCATATAAAAGGATCCCTCGAACAAAAAAGGCCGGGGGCAAGTGGGGGGTGTGACATACTCGTAATAACCATTTTACAGGTGAGTATCTCACAAAATGGTATTATTCCTAGTATGTCACACCCCCCACTTCCCGATATCCATAACACTTGGGACATCCAATAGCAGTGTCTATAATGGGTGGGGATCCCAAAGGAATAATGCATAACTTAAATTACTGCAGCTTGCAGAACTTTGCGGCCAAAAACAGCATCCGCTGAGGCCCGCACATCAACCTCGTAAAACGTAGAAAAAGTATGCACAGAAGACCAAGTCGCAGCCTTGCAGACTTGTTCAACAGAAGCTTGGTGCTGAAAAGCCCAAGAGGCTCCAATAGCACGAGTAGAATGAGTGGTGACACGAAAAGGGAAACCATCCCCTTAGCCATATAGGCCCCAATGATAACCTGATGTATCCACTACTAAGGGAAGATTTGGCAGGAGCAAAACCCTTCTTGGGTCCAGAAGGCACAACAAAAAAGGCATCCGTCTTGCGGAAGGCCAAGGTAGTAACTAAATAATACTTAACACCATGAACTACATCCAACGAATGCAAGACCCTTTCCTTGTCGTTACTAGGTTTAGGACACAAGGAAGGCAGAACTATATCCTGATTTAGGTGGAAAGCAGACACCACCTTAGGAAGGAAATCCGGTTTAAAACGGAAAACAACCTTATCTTGATGCCTCTCAAAATAAGGGGCTTGAATAGACAAAGCCGCCAGTTCAGAAACTCGGCGGACAGAAGTAATAGCAACTAAAAAGGCAACCTTCTGAGTAAGAATAGGAAAGCCTGCAATGGCTCAAAGGGAGCAGCTTGCATAGCCAAAAGCACCAAATTAAGATCCCAAACAGGAAGTAAAGGCTTTCTGGGAGGCCGCACATGTGTGACTCCTTGGAAAAAGGTCTTAACCAAAGGATGAAGAGCAAACGATCTTTGAAAGAAAAGTGCCAAGGCAGAGACTTGCCCTTTCAAAGTACTAATCTGGAATCCCATATCCAGACCTCGTTGCAGATATTCCAGAATTTCTAGGAATAGAAAACACTCTACAGGGCAAAGCCCTGGATTCACACCAATCAATATAGGACCTCCAAGTCCTGTACTAAATGACAGAGGAAGACTTCTTCCTAGCTCTAATAAGAGTCTGAATAACCACATCAGAAAGACCTCCTTCTTTCAAGATGGAGACTTCAGCAGCCATGTCGCCAAAGCCAGCGTTTGTAAATTGGGGTAACAAAGTTGACCCTGAGTGATGAGATCTGGAAGAAGAGGCAGATGGAACCGATCCACTGCCAGCCTTATGACGTCTGCGTACCACAGACGTCTTGGCCACCTTGGCGCCACCAGAATTGCTGGCGCCTCCTCCAGTGCTAGCTTGCGCACCACCTTGCTGATCATGGAGAATGGGGGAAGCAGATATAGGAACCCCAGATCCTTCCAGGCTAGAGACATGGCATCCGCTGCCACTGCCAGAGGATCCTGGGATAGAGACACAAAAGCTAGCAGCTTGTGATTGTGGCGAGAAGCAAACAGGTCCAACCGTGGAGTCCCCCACTTGTGACAGAGGAACTAAAAGACCCTTGGATTGAGAGACCATTCTCCCTGGCGAGAACATCCCCTGCTCAGGGAGTCTGCCTCCACATTCTCTATCCCCAGAATGTAAACTGCTGATATGCAAGGAACATTGATCTCTGCTCACTGAAGGATCAGAGACACTTCCCGGAGGGCACCCCAACTGCGAGTCCCTCCCTGGTGATTGATGTATGCAACAGCTGTTCGGTTGTCTGACCGAATCTGAACTGGCAGACCCTGTAAGAAATGGGTCAGTCGAAGTAGAACAAGACGTATGGCCCGAAGCTCTAATACATTGATTGGAGAATGAGCCTCCTGAGGCCCCCACAATCCTTGGAACTGATGCTTCTTCCAGAAGCAGGCTGGCATCCGTGGTAACCAGTTCCCAACACGGAGTCAGAAATGACTTGCCCTTCTGGAGGTTGTGCGATATTAACCACCACTGAAGGGACTGCAAAACGTGGGGAGACAATAGACAAGTCTGATTCAATGATAGTGGGCACCTGTCCCACTTTGCCAAGAGGAAGAGCTGAAGTGTCCTTATGTGAAACTGGGCAAACGGGACTGCATCGAATGCAGCTACCATCAATCCCACTAGTCTCATCCCTAGACGGATAGACTGACGAGGGTTGGACAAGAATAGACGAATCAAGTCCTGAATCAGAACCATTCCAGAATCAGGCCCAGGAAGGGAATTTCCCTGGACGGACAGAGAGAGGATTTGGGGTAACTTATTACCCATCCAAACCTCTCTAGCGTAGAGACCACCGTCCTGGTGTCCAACTCTGATTGTTCGAGGGAGGAGGCCGCGATAAGAAGATCATCCAGAAAAGGCACAATGCGGATGCCCTGGACCCTGAATATAGCCATCACTCCTGCCAGCATCTTGGAAAAGACTCTTGGGGCCGAGGTAAGGCCGAATGGCAGGGCCACAAAATGCTGGTCTTCTATCGAGAACCTGAGGAATCTCTGGTGACCCGGAAAATAGGAATGTGCAAATAAGCATCCTTGATGTCTATGGATGTCATGAAGTCCCCCTGATGGAGAGCATCGATCGTTGATTGCAGAGACTCCATGCGGAATTTTCTGAAACGGATAAATTGATTGAGTCTCCTTAGGTCTAGGATAGGCCGAACAGAGCCGTCCTTCTTGGGTACCGTGAATAGGTTGGAGTAAAGCCCCAAACCCCTTTCCGCTGGAGGCACTAGGCCGATAACAGCCATGTTTAACAGATTCGCTACTGCTGCCCGCAGTCCCTGCGCAATTGCCGGATCTGACGGCATCCGGGACATGAAAAAATACAACTCTGTGAAGTACTCACCTGTAGAGTTGATATTATACGCATACAGCACGTCCTGCTCCCGAATAGTCATAACATGTGGGTAGTCCTCCGCCTCCGGCGCCGTGCACTGCAGACATGTAGAAAACAAGCTCCTCCCGGCCCTACATATACTGGAGGACCTCCCACAAATCCCCAGCATTGAAAAGCAGTGAGAAGAGAGGCCAGAAGGAACCAACCACCCAGAATAACTGGTAGCAATATCTGAATGATAATAATCACCGTACAGGGGATCCAGAATTAGTGAAACCAGGGTGGGGTGGAGCAGGACGTGCTGTATGCGTATAATATCAACTCTACAGGTGAGTACTTCACAGAGTTGTATTATTCTAAGCATACAGCACGTCCTGCTCCCGAATAGTCATAACATGTGGGACATCCAATAGCAGTGTCCATAAGCAGGGTGGGATCCCCAGAAAAAGCAAGGCACAGCGGACAGTAAAGGCGCTGTCACCTGCAAAACTTGCAACAGGCATGACAAGAGCATAGGCTCCAACATCAGTCTCAGAACAGAACCAATCAGGTATGAACAGAGACAGGCCATAAGGCAAGTAATTGAACTAACAGAGAAACAAAACCCTGGTGCTGAAGGGAACGTGATACCCAAGCACCCATGATAACAGAGTAAACAAGAACGGGGAAGAAAAGCTCCCCTGAAGGAACATAGGTCAGTGTAGTGACCCAACCAGCTCACAGGCAAGGAAGCCTTGTGGCAACTCTTGTAACACCCTCAAGGGGAACAAAAACAGGGCACCCGACCAAGGCGAGAATACAAACCCTTAAATACCAGGAAGCCAAGGCTTCCCCAGGATCAGAGAACATCCAGAAGGAGCGCTCCAAGGCGCAATGGCGCTGGAATAGATATCAGGCGCATACCTAAGGAGGCGCCTGTAGACTTCCAAGAACAGCAGTCCCCCAAAGGCCAAGGAGGCCAGCATGGGAAGAAGTGCAAAAACCTGAAGAGGGATGTAGGCCCTCACAATTAGTATATTAGTAATCAGCCCATGGCTATACAAAAGGGTCTGAACCAAAGGTCCAACAGACCACCTGGGCCAGAAGCCCAGGATAAAGGGAAACACCCCCAGGCATGGAATACCTGTAGCCGCATATAGCCGTACATGTATATATGAGTATACATAGCGTCAGGGAAAAATTAGCCAGAACCATCGTCTCAGGCCCAAGTCTGACGGAGTCAGGAGGCCCCAGAAGAGCGGTCTGGCCTCCAGGGCAGCCGATACCGTATCCTGGCAGGATCCCCAGGAAGTCCACAGGGTAACAGGATGAAAGGTTTGATCCCCACAGGGACTTATGGAAACTACTGGGGAGGTGCAGTTAAGCAACCCAAAGAGAAAACTCTACAAGGGTGACAGAACCAGACTCCTGTAGGAAAGGCCAAGACAGGCCTACACCATCAGAGTCCCAACCCCAATTTAAGCTGTAATGGCTTTAAGGCCCTGGGGACCGATAACGCCTCACAGGGAAGAGACTAAGGCCCCTGCCAGTCAATATGGGAACCACCAAGCCATTATAGGTGGAATAAAGGGAAGCTGGGGAGCTGGCCCCCAAACCTCCACTCATACTAGGTCACCCAGAAGATGAGGCCCGCCCCCAAGGGGCGATTAGCAATCAACCCCCAGACAGGAGACCTTTGATTGGAACAGGAAGAGACCTGATAAGGACAGGACCGCACCCCAACTGGGATATCACAATTCCGCAGCCCTCGGCAGAGGCGTCTGCGAGCAATTACTCCCAAGGCCACCTAGGCCATAGATCCCATGGGATTCACTATCCGGCCAGCCGTGCGCAGAGCCCAAAGGTAGGTTGGTGAAAGGAAGGCATATGAAATAATAAGGCTAAGCCTAGATACTCAGGCCCACAACATGAACCAGAATATCCTGGGACAGTAGGGACAAGGGCAGAGGCCCTGTGTCAGAAGGAAGACCCCTCAGAGCCACGCTAGGCTCCCTGGGCAACCCAGGATGGCAAAACCTGCCACTAAGGGCATCCATAGAAGCGAATACCGCTGAGAAGCAGGGGGGGGGGGTAGAACCCCACCCAGGCCAAGGACAGGGACCTTCCAGAGGTAGCAACCTGTCACAATCTTTAAACCAGCATTAAAAACATACCATTGTCTTTCAACAGGCCAGGAATCCCTTCATGAACCGACCGGTCCTGAAGGAGGGGGAGGCCCGCCATAAAGAATCAAAGGGGGGCCGCCGTTTCAGCGAGCCCAGCAGATAAGATGGACCCTCTAAGGGCCCAACCTAGAACCCCGTGGGTCGTGGGAGAGATTTGGCTCTCCCTTTCCAAATCTGCTAGACTCGGTACCCCGGGGTACCATACTCTAGGAGATGCTAGTAAGGAAGGGAGGTGCCCCCCTGAGGGGGCCCTTGCATATGGGAAGTTCCAGAGGAACCACCTTACCAAGAAGGCCTGAGCACAGACCCAGCACCGGGGTGCTGGGGCCTATGAAGGTTTAGTAACCTACTGCGCCAAAGAGCCCGGGGGCTCGGTGTATAAATGACGTCATCTTGATGTGCCACCGACAGGCCCACCAGCTGCCATCCCGCTTGGTGAAGGCAAGGCGCAAGCAGAGGGGGGCAGAGCCCCCGAAACCAGGGGTCCCCTAATGCCAGAGAAGAAGGCAGCAAGCCTGAACCGATTTCCCGGGACGGGAATAGTGGATAAGTGAGGGGATGGGTTATTTAAGCAACCATTCAGTAGCTTCCAGGGAACACTGTCGGCCAACCGACCCACATAGTCTGATGCAGAGGCGGGGGAGTAAGGAAGACGACCCGGTAGGTCCCAACGCCGAAGCCCCACCTCAGGCGTGTCCCCAGACCCGCCAGGCTAGACCCGCCTGGGCACGAAGGGGGGTCCCTACAGCGCCTCAAGCTGCAGGGTTGATCCTGTGACACTGACTAGAATAGTCTTAGGCATGCAGCAGACCCCAGAGAAGCTGAGAAGGGCTAGAGCTTCGCAAGATATGTCATATGGATTACTTGCAAAGGTAGAATAGCTAGGCCTGCCATAGGCCCATGGGGTCCAGATTACATCGTACTGATGAGGGGGGAGGATGGAAAAAATGTATAGAGGCCATGGCCCCATATCGTTAAGGCAATTGAAAAGGCGCGCCCAAAACTGCAGGCCCTGTCCGGCCTGCGCCAGGTTCAGAAGGGAGAGCAGGGGCTAAAAACACCCTGACAGGAAAGGGGACGGGGGGGACCGCCAGCGAGAGCCCATCCTGAGCCCAGGTGGGTTACATCCCGGAACCGCCAGAAGGAGAAGGCATATTCCTGGATGTGAGACAGCTGTGCAGTCGCCCCCTCGCCCAAACGGGCGAGGGCGCCCCTTCATGCTTGCGAGGTTTTGGCAGATTTGGACTTGGCCCTGCCAGAAGGCCCAGGGCGCTGTCTGCCCGCGCCATGCTGGAAATCCACGCCGAACAACTGGAAACACACCTCAGATTCAAGTTTCACACTAACGTAGGGAGGTGGAGGGGTGACCCTGCCTCGTGGAGGCCGGAGCATCCTTCTGCGGAAGGCTGCTATAGCCTTTTTGCCAAAAAGGTCCAAGTGGGCCCCGAATAACCTCCGTCCTCTGAATGGAAGGCAAGCGAGAGCCTTTTTTGTAGCTACATCGGCGCCCCACTGTCGCAGCCAGACCAGGCGGCGAATGGTTACCGCAAGTGCTGAGCTCCTAGCACACATCTTAATGGTGTCATCCAGTGCCGATAGAATAAACTTCACAAAGGCTTCACAGTCTGATAGGGCACTAAACACCCCCCAAGGAAGATCCTCAGGGCGGTGATCCAGTATTTTTCTGACAAGAGTCCTGGCGGCCACCGCAGTGATGGCCGCGGCACAAACCGGGCGCAGGGCCGTCCCAGCACACGAGAAGGTGTGTGAGGCCAGTCTGTCAATGCGCCGGTCCTCAGCATCCCGAAGGGTACGATAAAAGGGGGCAGTCATAAAAGGGGGGTTTGTGACCCCTATAACCGGCGCGTCCACCACCAGGGGAGCTGACCATAAATTGACCACTTCAGGGGGAAAAGGGTACTTCCATTCCCAGACCCCTGGAATCCCTTTAAGGTTCCCAGGCGATTCCCATTCCTGGGATATAATATTCTGGAAATGTTCCTGTTCTAGGAACTCCAAGCGCGGCGGCGCTGTATGGAAAGTCTCCTTTTTAGGCTTGGGGATCTCCCCAGGAGGAGAGTGACAAGATCTTGATCAGGATTTCATCCGTATTGCACAGACCCCAGGAGCCAGGCTCGGATTCCTCATGGCCCGCGGGCATCCCATGGGAGGAGCCCGAGTCTGAGAATAGCTCAGCTTCCTCAGAAGGGTCAGGGTCCTGCATATCAACAGAATCGTCGGTATCGTTAGGGATCGGAGATCCTGGAGGCGCCAGGGACCGCTTTTTACCAGGGCCCATACGCTCCGCCAATCCAGAGAGCACCTGCTCCGCCGTGGGCAACGCTCAGGGTACCTCTTGCAAGTCATCCCCGCTGGAGTGGGACTCATCATGAGCGATGTTTGGGAGCGGGGAGACGGGTGTGAGGAAGGGAGGATCCTCTGTTAGCAATGCCTGTGCTGCACACTGTCCGCAGACCTGTGCCCTGTCAGCCTCAGCCAGGGGCTGGCCACACACTGCACACAGCCGGTCACGTCCTGGAGGGACCCCGGTTCCATAATTGTGAAATGCCTCCATATGGTGATTTTTATGCAGTATAACGCAGGGAATTATGCATATAATAATAAGCAACCCTGGATGCCCCAACCCGCTAGTTATGTGGGAGAATTTGTAAAGAGGACCCGTGTAATATATGTTAGGCCGGGGCCGGTAACGAAGTCTTGGCTTCTGAAAGACACACTGGGACAAGGGGAGAGGGGTCAGTGTCATGCTCTGTTTGAAAAAAACCTAGAAATCATACCGCCCCGGAGGGCACTTACATGACCAAGGGAGGAGACGAGCCACACCACGCGCGCGCGGGAAGATAGAGAAAATGGCGCCAGTGAACCTCAAGGGGAGGGCCAGGCCAGGCTGTGACGCAAGGAGCCTCAGGCCGAGTCTCCGCCTCCCCCAAAGAGCGCGAAGCTCTAACCGACAGAAAGGGTAGAACAGAGGGGAATAAGTATACGTCTCATGCTGACATGCTGAATGAAGCTGCCGAGCAGCAGATAGTAAAAAAGCCAGCGCACACTGTATAGCGAGGCGCGACACTGACCCCCTAACTCAGGAACCGAAGTCTAAAGGCGACATAGCGCTAGGGCTGCCACACATAAACCCCCCCCCCCCTTCTTTTCCCCCGAGTTACGGGAGGAAGCGAGGTGGAAGCTGACGGTGTCCATGGACTGATTTTGTGAGGGGCACGGGCAAAATTGCGGGAGGGGCATCCTCTAGAGGCTCACCATCGGCCTGACCGCCTACCCTATGGAGGGGGATTGCGGTGGAGCATGGCTCCATTCAGCACACCAGGTGCTACCTACCTTCACCCGACCCGCACAGCCTAGGCTGGGAGGCATATTTCTTCTGAAGAGGACGGGTGGAAATAGTCCCACAGGACCTTGGGCCGTAAGGCCCGCTCGCCTGCGAGAGCGTGATACTTCATGTCTTCGCAGTTCCAGCACTGCAGAGAAATCTGGGGATTTGTGGGAGGTCCCTCTGTATATGTAGGGCCGGGAGGAGCTTGTTTTCTACATGTCTGCAGTGCACGGCACCAGAGGCGGAGGACTACCCACATGTTATGACTATTCGGGAGCAGGACGTGCTGTATGCTTAGAATATCTGGGAGGAGGCCGGGACTCGAATTCCAGTTAGTAACCGGAAGAGACTACTTCCAGAACCCAATTGTCTGATATCTCCTGAACCCAGACCTGGAAGAAGAACCGCAGACGTTCCCCCACCCATAAGGGTGAGGGCGTCCCCTCATTGTTGAGCAGGCTTTGTGGCAGATTTGGTTTTGGACAGCCACGTCCCTTAACTCTATTCCATGCATTCCCTCTAGGGGCTGAAAAGGCAGATCCTCTACCGGATCTAGACCCCCGAAAGGGTTAAAAGAGGCTATTCCACGAAAGGAACAACGTTGTTTCTTACGCTGAGGTAATTTACCTCCTTTAGTGACAGAATCCAATTTTTTCTCCAAAGAGGCGCAATCCCATAAAAGGGAGCGCTGTAAGCCCACTGCCGCAACCATATTGACCGCCGAATGGCGACTAACAAGGCAGAGGTTCTGCTGCACATGAGCAGAGTATCATCTAAGGCAGAAAGTACAAAAGATGCAAACATCTCACATCGCTTAAGAGCGGCGTACTCATCAGAGGCCGGATCAAGCCCTGAGTAATTCATTAGGTCTCTCACAACAGACCTAATAGCCACTGCCATGAGTGCCGAAGCACCAACAGGCAGCAAGGCCGAACCCACAATGTAAAAAGCGTGGTACGCCATTTGATCAATACGCTTATCCTCTCCATCTTTAAGTGTAGTGGAGTCAGGAGAATGCAACACAGAGGAATTGGATAAATTAAGCACAGGGGCATCCACCCATGAGCAGAGTATCTATTAAAAATCCAGTCTCTCAATTAATTAAATATTAATGCATAGATGGCCATTGTATGCTTGCGCACACATAGGAATTTGTCCTCCGCATTTAACCCATCCGTGCAGTGAGTGTACACATGCCCAGAGCGGTGGGCACAGGTGGTGATGACCAACGCTTAACAGTATCAGCTGGGAAGGGATATTTCTTGTCCCAGCCCAAGGGAATACCATGAAGCCGCGCAGGCTTCCCCCATTCTTTAAGAATAATATCATAAAAATGCTTTTGATCTGGGAATTCTAATGAGGTTTAGAGGCTCCAAAGAATTCCCCTTTTTAAGGAGGGACTAATTCAGGAGAAGTAATAATCAAAACCTCAAATAATTGAGCAAGAGTTTTTGGGGTATCCACAACACTTGCTTCACCCTGCTCAATCTCAGTACCAACAAATTGCTGCTCATCAGAAACATCTGATTCCTCATATAATTCTCCTTATTCTAACTGAGAAGGATCAGACCAATCAAGCAATTCACAATTGTCTGACTCACCTGCCGGAGCGGCATGAGTCAAGTGCTTTTAGCTGAGGCTTTCTTAGGCACAGAGTAGACATTAATCTTTCAAGATGAGCCAATCTGGCACATAAATTAGCATGCGACTCACCACCCATGACAATATTATTGGGGGTACGGACAAGACATGGCAGAGTAAGAGATGAGGCATTAGCCGCAGGCCCTGAAGCCTATATATATATTTTTTTTTTTTTTTTTTTATAAGGACCAGGAGAAACCCCTTTTTAAATAAGGAGTTTCCACCTACAGAAAACAAAACAGTCACCAAATGCACACAATATAAATAAAAGACAGAAAAAAAAACTCCCTTCAGCTCACAGCCCATGCGATAAGCTCACCTCATGAGGTAAGGAAACAGGAAGTCAGAGCATACCAGGTGCTCTCTGAATAAAAGCATGCCAAGCCCCGCCCACTTCCAGGATCACATGGCCAAAAATGGAGGGAAAATTCAAATCTGAACACAGCTAGAAACAAAGAGCTTTAATAGGTAAGCAAAAAATCTAAATAAAACATTTCCTATTAAATAGTAGAGTAAAACATACATAAGAAATAAAGACTATTTATATGTCTCTTTTTTTCTTTTCTTTTTTTTTTTTTTTTCTGTGTGCATGGTGACAAATGAGCCCAGATAACGCCCCCCTTTCCCCCCTCCTTTTTACCCCAGTAGGGTTAAAGGAGAACTAAAGGGGAGATGATAGAAATGCACCCATCAGGTACAAGGGGATTTTAAAGGGACAAGGGCATCCCACATCGGGACACACCAACCCGGAAGCCGCCTACCCAAATCTGGGTCTCACGGAGGAGTAAAAACTCCTGTATACACCAAAGGTGTATGTATCTACCTTTGCCTGAACCATACAGCCAGGGGTGGGAGGCATACAATATAACCAAACAGGTTTTAAACATTTCAGACAGAAATAGAGAAAAAAGGGCCGGGAGCAAGCCCGGCTACCTGCAGCTTGAAGGAGAGTCATCTTCTGAATGCTTCGCCGACTGCAGAGACGAAAATACTGAGGAATAGTGGGAGGAACCCAGTACTTATGGACCAGGAGGGGCTCCTTTTGTCCTTTTTGTCATCTCTGCAAGATCGCTCTCTACAGGCCGTGGTTCCAAGTGTTATGGATATCGGGAAGTGGGGGGTGTGACATACTAGGAATAATAATCTTTCCCTCTACTTTTTTGTCCCCCCACTTGAAAGTCACAAAATTTGCTAAGTCAGCAGAAATCACTAGAAGTGGTATGCACAGAACTGGCACTTATGTGGGGTGAGGGTCAGGGATGTGCGAGTCTGAAGATATAGCACTGTGCTTGAAGTCTTTGTGCGCATAATCCTCCTGTCAGGCCAACACTTTTTGTAAACAGACACATTACAATTCCTCACCCATCATAAGTGCCAGTTCTGCGCATACCATTTATATGATTTATGCTATCTCAGAAAGTTTTGTGACTTTCAAGTGGGGAAAGATTGCTTGAAACAGCGCTGCACGTACCTACTGCTCTGCATTACCTACATAAAGGACCCAGCTAACCATCTTCTATCCTACCCACCCTACCTTCCCTCTTACCTACCCAGCCACCCACTTACCCATCTGCTCACCTACCTACTTGCCCACTGACCCAGCTATCTACCTGCCCACTACCTACTGACCTGCCCATCTGCCCACTAACTTCCAACCCATCTATCTACCTGCCCAATGACCCAGCTAAATATACACTTAATTACCTACATATCTACTTGCCCACCTACTGTATGGGTGCACGCATGGGGATCTGGGGGGTGTGCGCAAGCTCCGTGTGGGGGTGCACATGTGCCTGTGGGAGTGCGAGTCTAGAAGTCCAATGTCGCCTAGAAACAGGGAGAGAGGTAAGAAGCAAAACCAAGGTGATGGGAATGCCTGTGTTGGATGCAGGATCTTGTCTCTTGCAGAGCCCGCCCATTATGCAAATATTATGGCGCATCACAGCTCCAACAGCCACGCCCACTTGCCTTAGATGATAAATTGTAAGGTGAAGCTGTAAACCCTGATATTTCTGCAATTTCTTTTTCAACTTAAAAACAGCAAACTGTTTAGAGCATTTCCAACTGTAGTACCACACAATGGTCTAACATTTGCCTGAAATATCACTTTAAAACTATTTATGATCATTATTGCCTGCATGGCACCGTTACAGAAGGAATAGCTCTTTGGGGTTGTACATGGCCATAAGCTATAAGAGCTCCAGAGCTCATTGGCCACAACTGATGAAGCAAGTGTGGTCAAGCACATTTTGTTTAGAATTCTAGGTTGTAAGAAACCACTTAGTGTTGGCCTAAAAGAAAGGGCTTACCTGAGCATATATTTTGGAAAGACGGTGAAAGAAATCCTTGACAGACAAGCAACCCAGGCTAAAGTAGGGGCTCAATCCAGTGGTGCTTGGCAAAAGCGAATTGGGAACAGTTTGAGGCTTTTTGAATTCAGAAACCCATCCCTGAAAAACAGGAAAAGACTATATTTAAAATACCCCAATAAATGGAAATATTCATGCAAACCAATTTTGTGAAACTCACCTGTAGAATTGTTTTTGACTATATCCAGTCCAAGTCGTCCCAGAAGTAATTACATGTGGGTATTCCACTGCTAGGTGGCGCTCACTGCAAGATCAAAAGCTTTAGCTCCTCTCGGCCCCCTATAAAAGCAGCTGTCTCTATAATTTCCCAGTGCTTAAACAGCAGTAAGAAAAGAGACAGGCCAGGAGGCCCAGAAACCATGTTATTTCACATAGCATCAGCATGTACTCTCTCCAACAAAAAACTTAGGGTCAACGGTCCAATATAAAAATGGTAATCATCATAACAAGCAAACAAGAGATAATGAAACAAGGGCGGGGTGGGACGACCTGGACTGGATATATTCAAAAACAATTCTACAGGTGAGTTTCACAGAATTGTATTTTTCACTAAATCCAGTCCAGGTCGTCCCAGAAGTAATTACATGTGGGACATCCAAAAGCAGTGTCCATTAGGATGGGATCCCCAGTGCGGAACAGTGGATTCACACCAAGCAATATAGGCATGCCAAACTCTGTAAGAAATCATGGAAGAAAACAACCCTGACAGACAGGCCCTTTTCCATCAGGATTGAGGTCACAATAGCCAGACCGTAAAGCCAGCGTCTGTAAATTGGGGTGCCGCAGTGACCCCTGTGTGATAAGCCCTGGGTCATCGGGCACAATCCACTGACATCTGAACTATGTCTGTAAACCAACTCCTTCTCGGCCAGCGAGGAGCCACCAGGATGGTTGGTACCCCCTCCTGGGCTATCTTGCGCAGCACTCAGCCCAGGAGTGGAAACGGAGGGAATGCGTAAAGGAGCCTGAACTCCAACCAAGGAATTGCTAGAGCGTCTGTGGCAAAGGCCAGAGGATCTCTTGACAGGGAGAGGAACCTAGGGAGCTTGTAATTGTGTCTGGACGCAAACAGGTCCACGGTCGGCTGACCCCAGCGGAGACACAGATCGTGAAAGGTCTTGTTGCTGAGGGACCATTCCCCCAAGGGACCATTCCCCCAAGCGTGAGGCTTTCCCGCTCAGGGCATCTGCCTCCTGGTTTTTTACCCCGGGGATGTAAACCGCTGAGATAAAGGGAACATTCTCCTCTGCCCAAGTCAGAATCTGGGTCACCTCCTTGAGGGCTCGCTTGCTCCAAGTCCCACCCTGGTGACTGATGTAGGCGACAGCTGTCTGATTGTCCGCGTGAAACTGGATTGCACAACCCCTTAAATGTGGAGTCAAGTGAAGAAGCACCAACCGGATCGCTCTCAGCTCCAGGAGATTTATGGGTAAGTGGTTCTCCTGCGGAGCCCACTGACCCTGGATCTTCTGCGCCTGCCAAACACTTCCCCAGCCAGTCAGACTGGCATCCGTGGTAACTATCTCCCACCGGGGAGTCAGAAAGGACTTGCCCACCAAGCAGGTTTCTGGGGTCCAGCCACCACACGAGGGACTGTCTGGTCAGGGTGGACAGTGAGAACTCCCGTTCCAGCAACTCCTGCCTCCGGTCCCAGCCGGCCAACAGGTTCAATTGAAGAGGTCTCATATGGAACTGGGTGAAGGGCACTGCCTCGAAGCATGACACCATCAGGCCCACCAGCTTCATCCCCAGACGTATCGACGGCCGCTGACAAGAAAGCAAGGCCTGCACCTGCGTCTGAAGGCCCAACATCTTCTGCTGTGGCAGGAAAACCTTCACCGGAGAGGTGTCCAACGTCATGCCCAGGAAGGACCTCACCATTGAGGGAATGACTTGGGGTAGTTGATTACCCATCCAAAGGCCTCTAGATTGGATAACACCATCCGTGTGTCGCTCTCGGCCTGCTGAAGGGAATGGGCCAATGAGGATATCCCGAACGGCAGAGCCACAAACTGGTAATGCTGGCCCTCCATAGCAAATCTCAGGAACTTCTGATGTCTCTGAAACATCAGGATGTGCAAAAAGGCATCCCTGATGTCCACTGTGGTCATGAAGTCGCCGTAAGGTCTTCATGCGGAAATGTCTGACTCTTACAAACCTGTTGAGACCCGTCAGGTCCAGGTTAGGGCGTAATGTACTGTTCGTCTTGGGAACTGTAAAGAGATTGGAGTAGCCTAGGCCGTGTTTCTGATGAGGCACCGGGCAAATCGCCCTTAACCGCAGGGAGGTGCTGTACGGCCATTCTCAAGCCCTAGCCTGCACTGGGCTCTGGGATATTCGAGACTGAAGAAAAACTTGAGGGCGGCCTGACTGCCAGCCCTATTTTGTAACCGGAGGACACCACCTCCTGAATCCACCGATCCGAGACGCGCTGTCTCCAAACGTGAGCATATAGCAGATGCCGTCCCTGGACCCGGATGGGTGAGGGCACCTCCTCATGCCTGAGGGGCCTTGGACTTGGATCCCCAGGAGGGATTGGGTCGACCGCGGGACCTACCTTGTCCCCAAAACTCTCTGCGGCCACCTGAAAATGAAGAGCCTCTTCCTCCTCGAAAGGAGCGATAGGCAGAAGAACCCGAAAGGGCCACGCAGGCTTCCACCGCTGAGGGAGTCTACCATCCTTAATCAGGAGGTTCAGACGCTCCCCGAACAACCTGTGCCCCAAGAAGGGGATACTAGTGAGCGACTTCTTGGCCGCGGCATCAGCCGACCATTGCCGCAACCAGAGCGAGCGACGAAGCGCAACAAGCAGGGCTGAAACCCTGGCACCGAGCCGGACACCATCGTCCATGGCAGAGGCAACAAAGGCAATAAAATCCACGCAAGCTTTGAGTTCTTATATACTCCTCAGCCCGCTTGTGAGATTTAGCAATATCCACAAGACGTCTCACCTTCTTTCTGATGGCTAAGGAGACAATAGCGGCACACACAGGGCGAAAACCAGCACCAGCAAAATTGAAGGCATGACAAAGTAGCTGATCCATACACCTGTTAGCTGGATCACGCAAGGAAGCAGTATCGGGCGGCGGCATAACCGTAGTGTTGGATAACAGACAGAGGCATACACATCGGGAGGACGAGACCATAGCCGGACCAGCCCCTCAGGGAAGGGATACCGCCTATCCAGGCCCTTAGGCACCGACGGTAGTTTGTAGCCTTTCTCATGCCTTGAAAATCATATTAGAAAAATGGGCCTGCTCCGGAAAGGCTCGCCTCTGTCTTTCAGGTCTAAACAAATCACCCTGCTTCCTCTTAGCCGCTCTAAGAGGGATAATGTGCAGAGTCTCAAAAACTGAAGCCAACAACTTCTCCGTATTATCAGGGAGCCACGTGTCCTAGTCCAAGAAATAACCAGGCCCACTGTCATAGCCGGCAGTTCTCATGCAACTCGCCTTCCACCGAGGAGCCCGGATCTCCAACAATACATCATCATAATCAGAATAAACGGGCTCGAGGTGCCACCTCTTAAACGAGGCCTTCTTAGGAGCCGTGCGGGAGACCTGTCTCCCAAGGCTGGCCACCCAGTATGCCAAATCAACTTGGGACCCCCTGCTGGCTTCCCCCTCGCTAGGGGCTGAATGCAGCAGCGGGGGTGCTGGAGAGGCCGCAGGCAATAAAGGGCTAGGGGCAGATACGCCCGCCCGATCATGCTCCAAAATGACGCTCCTGGCTTAAGTGACACAAACAGTGCTGAGCCCGTCCAGCGGGCTAGCACCGCACAGGGGACAGAGCTTCATCTGTCCCGAAGGGGCCACAGCTCATAATCCCCAGAAGCCTCCATTATGGTGATTATATTAATGGTATGCAGGTTACAAGGCGCTAAAGGCCCAAACCTAATAAGCCCCCAAAATTAGTCCCTCTTAGCGATCCCTCTTAATATGGAAGGGTGCGGAGGGAGGGGGGGGGTTGGTGACCGGGAGGAACCACAACCCTTAATCTATCAAGACCATAAGCATCCCACAGCACATGCACAATGTAACACAATAACGTTTTTAGCAAAAGGGACTCACGACACCGCGATCGCATCAGCTCGGGAGGTCGACCTGCGTGCAGGAAGAGCAGGCAAGATGGCGTGGAGCAGGAGCTGCACGTGTTTCTCGAGGGGCGGCCCGCAACACAGTGACGCGAAAAGCGCCATCACGCGGCCCCGCCGACTGCACAAAAAAAAATACAATTCTGTGATTACTCACCTGTAGAATTGGTATTATGAGTATACAGTACATCCTGCTCCAGATAGAATACTTACACTCGGGTACTACTCCGCCAGATGGCGCTGGACTGCAGAGACATCGAAAATAGGCTCCTCCCGGCCCCTCAAATACCCAGGGACCTCTCACAATCCCCAGCATTGAAAAGCAGTTAACGAGAAGCCGGGAGAATTAAAACAACCCAAGCTGGTAACTACAACAATGATAACAATCACCATACAGGGGATCCAAGATAATGCAAAACCAAGGGTGGGGTGGAGCAGGACGTACTGTATACTCATAATACCAATTCTACAGGTGAGTAATCACAGAAATGTATTATTCTTAGTATGCAGTACGTCCTACTCCAGCTAGAATACTTACACTCGGGACATCCAATAGCAGTGTCCAAAAGTAGGGTGGGATCCCCAAAGGTAACAGCAGACAGTTTAAACCACTGCCGCCTGCAGAACCTTGCGGCCAAAAGCATCACCAGCTGAGGCCCTAACATCAACCTTGTAAAACTTTGAAAAGGTATGAACAAAAGACCAAGTAGCGGCCTTGCAAACTTGTTCAACAGAAGCCTGGTACTGAAAAGCCCAAGAGGCACCAATAGCATGAGTAGAATGAGCAGTAAGGCGGAAGGGAGGATTCTTCCCCTTAGAGTAGGCCCGAATCACAGCCTGACGGATCCATTTGCTGATAGTAGACTTGGCAGGAGCCAAACCCTTCCTTTCTGAAAGGTGCAGTAGCCACCAGATAGTACTTCAGACACCTAACCACATCCAAAGAATGCAAAACCCTCTCCTTAGCATTACTAGGATTAGGGCACAATGAAGGAAGAACAAATGTCCTGATTCAAATGAAAGGCAGACACTACCTTAGGCAGAAGATCTGGCTTGAAGCAGAACACCACCTTGTCCTGGTGTCTCTCATAGCAGGGGGGCTGAATGGAAAGCGCCGCCAACTCAGACACACACCTAACAGAGGTGATAGCCACCAAAAAGACAACTTTGAGAGTAAGAATGGCCAGGGCAGCATCCTGCACAGCTTCAAAGAGAGCACCCTGCAAGGCTGACAAAACCAAGTTCAAATCCCAAACAGGCACCATAGACTTACGCAGGGGACGCACATGAGTAACCCCCTGGAAAAAAGTCCCGATCAGAGAATGCTGAGCAAAGGACTTCTGGAAGAAAACAGCCAGGGCAGAAACCTGACCCTTCAGAGTACTGAGTTGGAGCCCCATCTCCAAACCATGATGCAGGAACTCCAGAATCCTGGGAATAGAGAACACACGACAGGGAAGAAACTTAGACTCACACCAGTCAATGTAGGCACGCCAAACCCTGTAATAAATGGAAGAAGAAGACTTCTTCCTAGCCTTTATCATGGTATTAACAACTGAGGTAGACAGCCCCTTCTCCATCAAGATGGAGGTTTCAGCAGCCAGGCCGTCAAAGCCAGAGTTTGTAAATTGGGATGGTGTAAGGGACCCTGAGTGAACAGGTCTGGCACCCTAGGCAGAACGTACTGATCTACTGACAGCTGCACCACACGTCTGCGAACCACACTCTTCTTGGCCACCTGGGGGACACCAGAATTGCTGGCACCCCCTCCAGAATAATCTTGCGCAGAACCCTGCCCAGCAGGGGGAATGGAGGAAAAGGCATACAGGAACTGAAAGTCCTGCCATGACATTGCTAGAGCATCCGTAGCCAAGGCCAGAGGATCCTGGGACAGGGAGACAAAGGCCGGGAGCTTGTGATTGTGACGGGACGCAAACAGATCCACATCTGGTTGGCCCCAATGGTGACACAGAGATTGGAACACCCTGTTGCTCCCTGGCGAGAGGTCCCCCTGCTCAGAGAGGCTGCCAGCAGATTTTCCACCCCCGGAATGTACACCGCTGATATGCAGGGAACATTGGCCTCAGCCCAGGTCAGGATCAGAGACACTTCCTGGAGGGCCCTCTTGCTCCGGGTCCCTCCCTGATGATTGATGTAGGCAACCGCCGTCTGGTTGTCCGAGCGCACCTGAACAGGCAGGCCCCGAAGGTGAGGAGTCAACTGAGCCAGAACTAACCTGATCACCCGCAGCTCCAAGACGTCGATAGGTGTGTGGGCCTCCTGAGGGCCCCACCTCCCCTGGAACCGCAGAGACTTCCAGAACCCCCCACAATCTGACAGACTGGCATCAGTAGTGACAGTCTCCCAGGGAGGCGTAAGAAAGGATATGCCCCCCAACAGGTTCCTTGAGTCCATCCACCACAAGAGGGACCTCCTGACCAGGGGGGAGAGCACACAGACCCCGTCCAGGGACGCTGGGTCCTTGTCCCATACTGACAATAGGTGAAGTTGTAGAGGCCTCAAGTGGAACTGAGCATAAGGGACCGCTTCGAAGCATGCCACCATCAGGCCCACCAGCTGCATCCCCTGCCTGATGGAGGGATGAGGGCAAGCTAGGAGGAACTGAGCCTGTGCAATCAGACTGTCCACCTTCTGTTGAGGAAGGAAAATCCTTGCCTGAACTGTAACCAGATTCATTCCTAGGAATGGAGTTACCAAGGAAGGGGACAGTGAGGACTTGGGGTGGTTGATCACCCATCCAAATGACTCCAGAGTGGACACCACCAGCTGAGTATCCAACTCTGCCTGATGTAGAGACTGGGAAGTGAAGAGAATGTCGTCCAGATAGGGAAGCACGCAGACGCCCTGACATCTGAACAGATACATCACGCCAGCCAGCACCTTGGTGAACACCCTGGGAGCTGAAGTGAGGCTAAAAGGCAAGGTCACAAACGGGTAGTGTTGATCCATCAGAGAGAACCTGAGGTACCTTTGATGACCACAGAAGTCATGAAATCCCCTTGGCGCAGGGAACTGATGGCAGAGCGCAGAGTTTCCATGCATAAGCGCCTGCCCCTGACAAATTTGTTGAGGATCTTCAAGTCCAGGATGGGCCTGACTGAACCATCTTTTTTGGGTACTGTGAATAGGTTGGAATAAAAACCCTTGCCTTTTTCTCTTAAGGGGACCTGGCAGATGTCCCCCAGCTCCAGGAGGCCTTGCACTGCTTGCACTAGCTCCTGAGCTGACACAGGGTCCTGAGGAATCCGGGAACTGATGAATCTTGGAGGGGAAAAGGCAGCAAACTCCCAACTTGTAACCGGAGGACACTACCTCCTGAATCCACCGGTCTGAGACATGAAGCCTCCAGACATGAGCGAAGTGCTGCAGCCGTCCCCCCACCTGGATGGGTGAGGGCGCCCCATCATGCCTGAGGGGGCTTGGGAGATGATTTTGCTTTGGGACCCCAGGAGGAGCCAGGACGTCCACGTCCTCTGCCCCTACCCCAGAAATCTCCGCAGGCCCCAGGAAAGGAAACCCCCTCCCCTGTCTGGCACCACGGTAAGGGGAGGAGAAGGAGCCCTGACCCCGAAAGGGCCGAGATTGCCGCCTGCGCTGGGATAACCTGCCTCGCTTAGCAAAAATGTCCAGGCCCAAACAGGCGCAATCCTTTAAAGGGAAAACCAGTGAGGGCTCTTGGCAGCGTTGTCAGCAGCCCACTGGCGCAGCCAAACCGAGCGGCGTATAGCCACCACGAGGGCAGAAGTTATGGCACACATTCTGATGGTGTCATCCAATGCTGAGAGGACCAAATTTACAAACACATCACAACTGGAGAGAGCATTGAACACCTCACAAGGCAAATCATCAGGGGCACTATCAAGTATATTTCTGATAAGGGGTTCTAGTGGCCACAGCAGTAATGGCAGAGGCACAGACCGGGCGCAGCACCGTCCCCGCACATGCAAAGGCGTGGGATGCCAGCTGATCAATGCGCCGGTCCTCAGGGGAATGCATGACAGAGGTGTTAGATAGCCCTAGGATCGGGGCATCCACCTCGGGGGGGGGGGGGGGGGGGGGATGACCAACATTTAACCACCTCAGCAGGAAAAGGATACTTCCTATTTCAACTTTTTGGAAGCCCGGGAAGTTTACTGGGGCACTCCCATTCCTTGAGCACAAGGTTATGGAAATGTGCCTGCTCGGGAAATTCCAAACGTGATTTTGCTGTATGGAAAAGCTCCCCTTTTTGCCTGGGAGCCGCAACAGGGAGAGAGATGGACAGAACCTAAAAAATCTGGGTCAATAATCTGTCAGTGTCATCCGGGGCCCAGGAGTCAGAGCCAGAATAGTCATGACCCCTTGGTCTCTCATCAGATGAGCCTGAATCAGAAAACAGCTCCCCTTCATCAGACGGGGTATAGCCACAAAGATTGCAAAATTCCTCAGTTCCCATAGGGAAAACACATTAGGCGTCAAGTGCCGCATCTTAGCAGGGGCCTTACGCTCCAAGGTATTAGCAATTAACTTCTCAACAGTAGCCAGTCTAGAAGACACATCAGGCTGAGAATCCCCACTTGTATGCAACTCAGTAGGAGTGAGATTTAAGCTTGGGGGAGTAGGCGGAGCAAAACGAGGTGCAACCACTGGTAGACCAGATTGCAATGCAAGCACCTGCTCAGCACAGGTTACACAGACCCGCGCCTTGTCAGCGTCAGCATGAGGCTGCCCACACGCTACACACAGTCTTGTCCCGAAGGGACCCCGGTCACATTATCCTGGGATGCCTCCATATGGTGATTATAGCAGCGCTATACACCAATAGGGAATAACGCTATATAGCAACCCCGGATGCCCCAAATCCCGCTAGGGAAGTGGGAGTATTAACAAGGCCTACAAGTTATATACTAATACAGGGCCGGGAGAAGCCAAAAAGGGTTCGCCCCGCCTGAAAGACATAAGCAAACAAGGCCGTAAGCACACAGTAACAAAAGTGAAGCCAGGACGTGCAAGCAGCCAATGACGGTGCACCAGCGCCTGAGGTAATGCAATTTTATAAAACAGTAAAGGCAAGTCAGCGCGGCGGCTGACACAAGACTAAACAGAATAAAAATAGAGTGTAAAACACAGAATGCATAGCATACACATTTACACACACACACACACACACACACACACACCCCTCTTTTCCCCCGAAGGCTACAAGGAGAATGAGGGAGGACAGCGGCCACTTAAACAGGGCCCACCGATGGGCAGGGGCAAGGGGCACTAGTACGGGAGGGGCAGAGGCCTGAACCTCTTACCCTTTGGTGGGGGATTGCGGTGGAGCAGTACTCCTAAGCACCTAACAGCAGTGCTGCCTACCTTCACCCGACCAGCGCAGCTAAGGCTATGAGGCACATTACTAGTGGAACGGGTGGGAATAGTCCTACAGGGCCGCAGGCTAATAGCCCCCGCTCACCTGCGAGTAGAGAGCCATTTCTCGTCCTTCGCAGCCAGACTGCAGAGAAATTCTGGGGATTTGCAGGAGGTCCCCGGGTATTTGAGGAGCCGGGGGAGCCTATTTTCGATGTTTCTGCAGTCCAGCGCCATCTGGCGGAGTATATAATACGTGTAAGTATTATATTTGGAGCAGGACGTACTGTATACTAAGAATAGGGATATTTCCTATCCCAACTCTTAGGTACACCGGGAAGTCTACTGGGACGTTCCCATTCCTGGAGCACAAGGTTATTGAAATGTGCTTGCTCAGGAAAATCCAAGTGCGACTTAGCAATATGAAAAAGTTCCCCTCTTTGCCTGGGAGCCGCAATAGGGGGAGAGATAGACAGAACCTCAAAAATCTGAGCCAACAGTCTATCAGTATCATCCGGGGACCAGGAGCCTGAATCGTCATGACCCCTGGGCCTCTCATCAGATGACTCTGAGTCGGAGAATAGCTCCCCTTCCTCCAAAGGGGTATAACCAGATAGTTGCAAAAACTCATTAGCTTCCATAGGGAAAAGAGTGACATCAGGCATAAAGTGCCGCTTTTTTGCCTTACGCGCCAAGATATTAGCAATTAACTTCTCAACACTACCCAGTCTAGAAGAGACAATATGCAGGAAAAAGACCGCACCAACGTACTGTATTATTAGAGTGTGCTGCACTGGAGGTTGGTGTGGCAACAGCCCAAATGTGAAACCAAAAAGAGGGGGGGTCCCACAAGTCCCCCAAAGAACAAACCAACCCTCCAATAAATTAGTGGCACCACTCTTTATATTAGAAAAAATATATATACAACTTTATTAATCCATATATATGCAATGTACAAGGACAATTTAACTCAGGTAAAAACACAGACACAATTAAATCCAGAGAGGGGGGGGGGGAAACAATTCTGTGAAATACTCACCTGTAGAATTGATATTATTTGTATACAGTACGTCCTGCTCCAGATATGGTACTTACACTTGGGTTATCCTCCGCCAGATGGCACTGCACTGCAGAGAAAACAGGCTCCTCCCGGCCCCTCAAATACCCGGGGACCTCCCACAAATCCCCAGCATTGAAAGGCAGGGAACAAGAAGCCGGGAGAATTTAACCACCAGAACTGGTAATTATAACAATGATAACAATCACCATACAGGGGATCCAGAATAATGCAAAAACCAGGGTGGGGTGGAGCAGGACGTACTGTATACAAATAATATCAATTCTACAGGTGAGTATTTCACAGAATTGTATTATTCTTAGTATACAGTACGTCCTGCTCCAGATATAGTACTTACACTTGGGACATCCAATAGCAGTGTCCATAAAGTAGGGTGGGATCCCCAACAAAAAAGGCAACAGCAGACAGTTAAAACCACTGTCACCTGCAAAACCTTGCGGCCAAGACAGCAAAGCTGAGGCCCTAGCATCAGCCTTGTAAAACTTTGAAAAAGTATGAACATAAGACCAAGTAGTGGTCTAGCAAACTTGTTTAACAGAAGCCTGGTGCTGAAAAGCCCAAGAGGCACCAAAAGCACGAGTAGAATAAGAAGTAAGGCGAAAGGGAAGATTCTTCCCCTTAGTGGAATAGGCCTGAGTAACAGCCTGACAAATCCATTCGCTAACCTTTCCTAGAACCAGAAGGAACCATCCCATCCAATTAATGACCAGGCCCAACGCCGCCTAGCCCCCCCGAGATCAGACGAGATCGGGCGCATTCAGGATGGAGTGGCCATAGGCCCAAAGGAGCATCAGTTCTCCTAAAGGACACAGTGACTACCAAGGAAAACTTCCAACACCTGTCCAAGGAATGCAGAACCCTTTCCTCAGCGTTGCTAGGAATAAGGCACAGAAGGAAGAACAATATCTTGAATCAATGAACATAAGACTCCAACTTAAGCAGAAAATCCGGCTTAAAGCGGAACACCACCTTATCCTGGTGTATCTCAAAGAATGGGGGCTAGATAGACAGAGCCGCCAGCTCAGACACACGTCTGACCAAAGTAACAGCCACCAGAAGGACAATCTTGAGGGTAAGAACAGCCAGACAGCATCCGGAATAGGTCCAAAGGGAACACCCTGCAAGGCAGACAGAACCAAGTTCAAATCCCAAACAGGGACCATAGGATTACGTGGGGGATGCACATGAGTAACCCCCTGAAAGAAAGTCTTAACCAAGGAAAACTGAGCAAAAGACTTCTAAAGGAAGACGGACAGGGCAGAACCTGACCCTTCAGAGTACTGAGTTGAAGACCAAACTCCAACACATGCTGTAATAACTCTAGAACCCTGGGAACAGAGAACACCTGACAGGGAAGAGACCTAGACTCACACCAATCAATAAGGGTACGCCATACCCTATAATAGATGGAAGAAGAAGAAGAAGAAGCTTGCTCTTAGTCTTCCCATAGTCTCAATCATCGAGACAGATAAGCCTATCTCCATCAAGATGGATGTTTCAGCAGTCAGGCCGTCAAGGCTAGAGTCTGTAGATTGGGGTGACGTAAAGGGCCCTGAGTGAGCAGAGCTGGCACTCCTGGCAGAACGTACTGAACTACTGCCCTCTGTACCATGTCTGCGAACCACACTCTTCTTGGCCACCAGAATCACTGGCCCCCCTTCCAGAGCAATCTTGCGCCAGGCCCTGCCTAGCAGGGGTAATGGAGAAAAGACATACAGAACAGAATGTCCTGCCATGACGTTACTAAGGCATCATGACCACGGCCAGAGGATCCTGGGACAGGGAAACAAGGGCCGAGAGCTTGAGATAGTGACGGAACACAAACAGATCCACAACTGGTTGGACCCAATAGAGACACAGGGATTAGCACGCCCTGTCGCAGAGGGACCCCCACCGGAGCGAATACCACTGATATGCAGGGAACATTGTCCTCCACCCAGATCAGGATCAGAGACACTTCCTGGAGGACCCTCCTGCTCCGGGTCCCTCCCTGATGATTAATGTAGGCCACTGCCGTCAGACAGACCGAGCGCCCCCGAACAGGCAGGCCCTGAAGAGGAGTAGTCAAGCGAGGTAGAACTAACATGAACGCTCACTGTTTCAAACATTGATAGGTGTATGGACCTCCTAAGGGCCCCATCCTCCCTGGAACCGCAGGGAGTTTCAGAAGAAACCCCCCCTCCCTCAACCTGATAGATTGGCATCCATGGTGACCGACTCTAGGAAGGAGCAAGAAGGGAACTGCCCCCAGATAGGTACCTTGAGTTCATCCACTCCAAGAGGGACCTCTTTAACCAGGGGGGAAGGCACACAGACCCTGCTCCAGGGATGCTGGATCCTTGTCCGGTACAAACAATAGGAGAAGTTGCAGAAGGGCCCAAGGGGGACTGAGCATAAGGGACCTCTTCGAAGCAAGCCACCAACGGACCCACCAGCTGTATCCCCTGCCTGGTGGAGGGACAGGGACAGCTATGAGGGACTGAGCCCATGCAACCAGATTGTCCAATTTATTGCTGAGGAAGGAAGATTCTTGCCTGAACCGTATCCAGATTCATTCCTAGGAATGGAGTTACCAATGAAGGGGACAATGAAGACTTGGGGTGTTTGATCACCCATCCAAATGACTCCCAATGGACACCACCAGCCGAGTTTCCAACTTAGCCTGACGTAGAGACTGGGAAGTGATAAGGACGTCCAGGTATGTGTCATCGCACGGACGCCCCTCGGTCTCATCAGAGACATCAACCCTGTCAGCACCTTGGTGAGCACTCTGGGAGCTGAAGCGAGGCCAGATAACAAGGCCACAAATTAGCAGTGTTGGACTTCCAATGCGAACCTGAAGAACCTCTGTGTCCAGAAGACACAGGGATGTGAAAATAAGCATCTTTGATCTCCACAGACGGCAAGAAGCCCCCGGGGCACAAGGAGCTGATGGCCCATCTCAGCGTTTCCATGCAGAAACTGCCTGTAATTGACAAATTGCCGTAAATCTGTGAATCCAGAATGGGCCAGACTGACCCATCCTTTTGTGGAACTGTGGAAAGGTTGGTGTAGCGGCCCCTGCCTCTGCCTCTTAAGGGCAATCTGCAAGTGACCCCCAGACCCCGCAGGCCTTGCATGGCCTGCACCAGCACCTAAACAGAGGCAGGGACCAGGAGTACCCGGGACCTGATAATCTTGGGGGAGGCCACGCAGCAAACTATCTTGTATCCGGAGGACACTACCTCCTGAATCCACCAGTATCAGGCGTGATGCCTCCTGACAAGAGCAAAGTGCCGCAGCCTTCCCCTCACCCAGAGGGCGAGGGCGCCCCATCATGCTTGAGGGGACTTGGCGGAAGATTTGGGCTTAGCCCCCCCGAAGGAGCCAGGGCATAGTCTGCTGCTCCTGGGGCAGGAATCTGCGTGAGCCCCCGCTAAGGACACCCCTGGTTCAAGTTTAACACTATGGTGGGGGGTAGAAGGGGTGCCCTGGCCCCGAAGGGGCCGAGACAGCCACCTGCGTTGGGGTAACTTACCCTTCTTACCAAACAGGTCTAGACGGGCCCCAAACAGGCGTAGCCCTTTAAAAGGAAGCCCGGAAAGAGCCTTCCTTGCAGCATCGTCAGCACCCCACTGTCGCAGCCAGACCAAGCGACGTATATCCACCACAAGGGCAGAAGTTCTTGCACACATTCTAATAGTGTCATCCAATGCTAATAGGATAAATTTTACAAACACATCACAACTGGAGAGTGCATTAAACACATCCCAAGGGAGATCATCAGGGGGACGATCAAGCATTTTTCTGATGAGGGTTCTAGCAGCCACGGCAGTAATGGCAGAGACACAGACCGGGAGCAGCGCCGTCCCTGCACATGCAAAGGCGTGGGAGGCCAGCAGGTCAATGCGTCGGTCCTCAGCATCCCGAAGGGTAGCATAAGCAGGGGCTGTAATAAAGGGGGGGTTAGGAAGCCCTATGATCGGGGCATCCACCTCGGGGGGGGGGGGGGGGTGACCAACATTTAACCACCTCAGGGAGAAAAGGGTACTTCCTATCCCAGTCCCCTGGGACCCCGGGAAGTTTACTAGGGCACTCCCATTCCTTGAGCACAAGGGTGTGGAAATGTGTCTGCTCCCCTCTTTGCTTGGGAGCCCCACCAGGGAGAAAGATAGACAGAACCTCAAAAATCTGGATCAGCAAATTGTCAGTGTCACTCTGGGCCCAGTATTCAGGGCCAGAATCGTCATGACTCCTCGGCCTCTCATCAGATGAGCCTGAGTCAGAGAAGAGCTCTCCGTCAGAAGGGGTATAGCCACACAGTCGTAAACTCCTCAGTTCCCATAGGAAAAACAGTAACATGAGGCGTCAAGGGCCGCTTCTTACCAGGGCCCTTGCACTCTGAAAACCTTGCAATAATCTGTTCAGCCGTAGGAAGTCTGGAAGACACAACAGGCTGAGAATCCCCACTTGTATGCCACTCAGCAGGAGTGAGATTTAAGCTTGGGGAAGTAGGTGAAGTGAAACGAGGTGCAGCCACTGGCAGTCCTGATTGCAGGGCCAGCGCTTGCTCGGCACAGGGTACGCAGACCCGTACCCTGTCAGCGTGGGATTGTCCACACGCCATACATAGCCGGTCTTGTCCCAGGGGGACCCCGGTCACATTATTCTGAGATGCCTCCATATCGTGATTTTTTAGGCTCAATATGCCAGCAGGGATTGATGCTATAAGCAACCCTGGATGCCCCAAAGACCCGCTAGGGAAGTGGGAGAATTTTACAAGGCTCGCTATCAATTACAGCGGGCAGGGAGAAGCCAATGGATTCACCAGTATGAAACACACAATGAGAAGAGAATGGTGTCAGAGCCGAAATACTACAATGAGTATAAAGCTGCCCACGAGGGCACTTACGGACCACGGTAAGCAAGAACGTCATATGCGCGCGAACAGACAAGATGGCGCCGTGTAACTCGAAGGGCGGGCCAGAGCGTGCCATGACACGGAGCGCGCCAGGCCCCGCCCTCCCGATGAGCGCGAAGTCCAACCAGCAGCCAATGAGGGCACAGAGGCGTCTGAGGTAACGCCGCCGCCCGGCGCGGAACATCCAATGAAGGAAAAAGCGCGCGCGGCAGCAGTTATACAAGTAAAAATACAAAAAGGCACAGCGGCTGACACCATATATACAAGTCCAAAGACAGAACAAAGACCATATGCGTGTAATCACAATACACTGACACCACACCCCCCCCTTTCTTTCCCCCCGACTACGGGGGGAACAAGGGAGGATGGCGGCCCTTCGTAGAGGGCCCACCGCTACACGGGGCATGGGGCAATAATGGGGGGGGGCAACCTATAGAGGCTCACCATCAGCCTATACCGCCTACCCTTTGGTGAGGGACTGCGGAGGAGCAGCGCTCCATAAGCACGCATGGTGCTGCCTACCTTCACCCGACCAGCGCAGCCCAGGCTGGGAGGCACATCATAAAGAGGACGGGTGGGAATAGTCCAACAGGGCCGCAGGATTTAAAAGCCCCGCTCACCTGCGAGAGAGTGATACTTCATGTCCCCAGAAATCTGGGGATTTGTGGGAGGTCCCCGGGTATTTGAGGGGCCGGGAGGAGCCTGTTTTGCATGTCTCTGCAGTGCAGCGCCATCTGGCGGAGGATAACCCAAGTGTAAGTACTATATCTGGAGCAGGACGTACTGTATACTAAGAATAAACAGCCTGATGACATTGAAAGTGCTGTTCAGCCTCAATCACAGGTCTCAACAACAAATCTAAAGAATGATAATAGTGTCTTACATCACAGGCTGGCAATCTACTTAGTGCATTTTTGCAAATGTAATACAAATTAACAATCCTGCAAAAAAAAGATATATTATTATCCCATGGCCTAAATAACCACTAATGATGAATCCTACCTACTACATAAAGCCTAATATTGAACCCCTAATCTATAAAGTGCAATGTGCCAGAGATACTATGTACAATAGAATGAACCCATTAACAAACTAAGTGCAAGCAAACAAACTTCAGGACCAGCCGAGTGGAAGGACACACAACATATAGAGAATACCTTAACTATCCAGAGCAGACCCGCAGGCACCCCCAACAACCCCTCACGCCGACGCGTTGTGTGACGTAATCACGTCACTTCCTCAGGGCGAATGGGGCTCTCCAGTAATGGACACCTTTTTATACTCACCCCCGCTCGCTCCCATGCATAGCCTGCCATGGAACAAGGGAGGCTTGGCCGCGCTCACTCCGGCCGGAAGTGCGCCGGCGGCCTCCCGCGCACGTGACCGCAGCCGCGGTCACATGCCGCTGTCCAGGAGGGGGCAACCAAGCAGGCAGGATAGCGCATTGCCTCGGGCAGCCGCCCTGACGCATAGCACTGGATGTGGAAAAGGGGGAGGAGCGAGGGGAGGTGAGCAAAGCCGCCACAACTGAAGAGACATTACTGACAAACATGGACACATAACACACACATTGCTGTATTACTACATATCTGGAACCCATTCTTCTAAATGCATAAATGTTAAGCTATGAAATATACATATATAAATACACCATGTCTAAAAGTTTATAATTATGATATATATAATTTAATCTGGCTCCATATTTAGGGAGAAGATGGCACATAAAGTACACGATCAGAAATTACATCTATGGCACGAGTTCAAAGACACTCAAAGTGGAAATCAAAGAAAGGGGCATATATGTGATGCAGGGCAGGGGACATACATACAGTATCTAGTTCTACAAGTGTTAGCAATAGGCAAAATCTAAGTTTTTCAATCCTTTGGGAGAATGTGCCCCATACCCAGGGACCATCTCACAGATTACCACACGTTGTATACTGTGTATAAAGGATAGCGGCCAAGGTATTAGCAATTAACTTCTCAACAGTAGCCAGTCTAGAAGACACATCAGGCTGAGAATCCCCACTTGTATGCAACTCAATGGGAGTGAGATTTAAGCTTTGGGGAGTAGGTGAGGCGAAACGAATCGCAGACTCAGCCACTGGAAGGCCGGATTGCAGTTCAAGCACCTGTTTGGCACAGGGTACACAAACCCGCGCCTTGTCAGCGTCAACATGGGACTCCCCACAAGCTACACACAGCCGGGCTTGTCCCGAAGGAACCCCGGTCACATTATCCTGAGACGCCTCCATATGGGGATTAAAGCGGCACAATAGGGCCGATAGGGATTAACGCTACACAGCAACCCAGGATGCCCCAATAACCCCCTTCGGGAAGTGGGAGTAATTAACACTAGGCCTCACAAGTTAACCAACTAAATAGAGGGTGTAGGGCCGGGAGAAGCCAAAGGGGTTCGCCCGTCTGAAAGACATAATCAAAGGGGGACCGTAAGTATAAAATAATTAACAGCGGTAATAAAGCCGCCTGCGAGGGCACTCAGGGACCGCGGTAGGTAGAAGCCCGTCACGCAGCAGCCGGAACCAAGCAAAAAAAAAACAATTCTGTGATTACTCACCTGTAGAATTGGTATTATGAGTATACAGTACGTCCTGCTCCAGATATATTACTTACACAAGGGTATTACTGGACTGCAGAGACATCGAAAACAGGCTCCTCCCGGCCCCTCAAATACCCAGGGACCTCCTACAAATCCCTAGCATTGAAAAGCAGTTAACGAGAAGCCGGGAGAATTAAACAACCCAAACTATCAAACTATAACAATGATAACAATCACCATACAGGGGATCCAAGAAAATGCAAAACCAAGGGTGGGGTGGAGCAGGACGTACTGTATACTCATAATACCAATTCTACAGGTGACTCAAATATTTACATAGGGTGACCTCTGGGCACCCTCTAATACACCCACACAGAGACTGACTATTGCACTCAAAAAGTAAAATTTACAAATTCAATTTATTATGATATACATTAAAACCAAATTAAAAACAGTATTACTGAGCCATATGCATGATTAACCACCAGGGGACGCACTTCCTCACAATACAGTGTAACTCCTATATAACCTATAGTGATTTTATAGAGATTTTTTAAATATAAATTACATATTATATACACAGCTATGTACAACCTACTATAGCTTAATACATTTATTAATTAATCCTACCCTATGCCTAATAAAGTGTCAGTGCTTCCATCACAATTAGAATCTGTGCAAAAGGTATAAAAATCCACTCAGAGTAAGAGAGCAGGCAAAAGACAACACACAACAAGAAAGTGCTTACTGATATCCCGTGAAGAGGAGGGCCCCCCCCCCCGGCTGAAACCAACGCGTTTCGAGTCCCGAATGGACTCTTGTTCACGGCCAGTATTTGCTGCTCAACAAGGCTGGGGATCGGGTGTCCAAGCCACCCTTAAATACATACCCGCCCAATCGCTCCAGCGTCCGGCCCCATCTGGGTGCGGGACGGCGCACTCCGGCCGGAAGTGCGCCCACCCCCACAAACAGCGCATGCGCGCCTCACAATGGAGCGCCCAGCGCACGCTGATGCTGGCTCCGCCCACCACATCCTGATAGGTTGAGAACGGCACATGTGGAGAGCCAGTCAGGGGCCCGGAACTCGAGCAGCCGAGCAGCAACGCATTAACCCCCGCCTTGCTAATGCTTCAAACCTTTTGCTTAAATACTTAACCCTAGTTTCTCCAATAATAATTCTTACTCTAATATACATATCCTATGATCGGCATGTCATAGATGAAACATCCCGGATATGGCCATTTCCATTGCTACAAATTACTAAGCATTTAGCTACCCATAAAAGCAACTCTGCATAACAATCTAATTTTTCTATAAAAATCTAATTTTCCTATGAAAAAAGGGGGGTAGGGCAACAGGGGATAAGGACAAGACAGGAGAAGGGGAAAAGAAGAAGGGAATAAGAAAGGAAAAGAAAAAACAAGAATCAGAAAGCAGGCAAAAAACAGATACAACTAAGGGGAAACAGGGGGGGGGGGGAAGAGGGGGGGCAGGGGAATAAAATAAGATAAGAAGAGGAGGAAGCGAACGTTGCCCAACAGGCATTTCCATAGCCAATTCTACAGGTGAGTAATCACAGAATTGTATTATTCTTAGTATACAGTACGTCCTGCTCCAAATCTAATACTTACACGTGCCTCCACCACCGAGGCAGGCAGCCCTTTTTCCATCAAGATGGAGGTTTCAACAGCCAGGCCTTCAAAGCCAGCGTTTGTAAATTGGGGTGGCGTAGGTGTCCCTGAGTGAGCAGATCTGGAACCCGTGGCAGGGCGTACTGATCTACTGCCAACTGCACGATGTCTGCGAACCACACTCTTCTTGGCCAACAGGAGGCCACCAGGATGGTTGCCACCCCTTCCTGAACTATCTTGCGCAGCACCCTGCCCAGCAGTGGAAACAGGGGAAACACATACAGGAGCTGGAACCTCGTCCAAGACATTGCCAGGGCATCCGCGGCCAAGGCCAGAGGATCCTGAGACAGAGAGACAAAGACTGGAAGCTTGTGATTGTGACGGGATGCAAACAGATCCACATCTGGCTGACCCCAGCGGTGGCACAGGGATTAAAACACCCTGAAAAAAACAGAGGGGGGCCCCGGAGGGCACTCACGTGAGAACAGTGATGGCTGCCACCAGCAAGCAGCTCCAGAAGGACAGCGAGACAGGAGGAGGAGGAAGAAGAAGGGGCCCCGCCCCCCCTCCCTCCCACCAGCAGCGCGGTTCCCAGCCCGGGCTGGGCTCCGCAAATGGCGCCAAGACAGGAGGGGGCGGGCCGCAGCCTGAGGGGAAGAAGCTCCCCTCAGGAGATAACAATAAAGCACCAACTTTGGCAAACGGCGGCCAGCCTAACGACAGTATAACACCGCACACATCCACACACATTCACACTGAAGTGAAGAGAGAAAGATAGAGATAACCCCCCTCCACTGGAGGGATACAGAGGAACCAGGAAGGGGGGAATTCCCACACCAGGGGTGTCAGGGATATATGGGAAAGGGCATCCCAAACCGGGATCACCAACCCGGCTTCCGCCTACCCCTTTATATGGGGTCTCACGGGGAAGCATGGCTCCCTAAACACCTATTGAGGTGTTGCCTACCCTCACTCGAACCTGCAGCCAAGGCTGGGAGGCTACTACAAGGGGTTAAATATAAAGGTCCGGGCAGAAATAAGGCAAAAAATGTCCAGGTGTAAGCCCTGCATACCTGCAAGGAAGAGCAGCCTACATCTTCCGACTTGCTCGCCGTCCTGCAGAGAAGGAACGGGGAATGTGTGGGAGGTCCCAGGTATTTATGGACCGGGATGGGCTTCTCTTTTGCTTTCATCTCTGCAGAAGTTCGCCCTCTACTGGACCATAACCCATATGTCATGAATAGTGGAAGCGGGTGTGACACATACTTGGAATATAAAGTTTATTAATAATGATCTTGCTTCAAGAGGAACTTCACCGAAATTTGTTCCCCCCTCTTATCCCAGGGAGTTATGGCAGCCTTGAATCTGAGATCTTGCAATACAAGTCTGTCATCCAATTGCAGCTGCACTAAGTGGGTGACTAGTCTCCCCCCCCATACCAGTAGGTACCTAGTTAAGAGTGCTTCCAGCCCCCCCACCCCAGATCAGAGAAGAATCATGAATGGAGTTGATTTTTTAGTAGATTGCCTTAAACAGGCTTAGTGCGGAAGAAAGAGGGAGTTGGTTGTAGGTCTTCTAGCATGTACTGGAAGCTTATCTGTACTGCAACTGTGGTGAAATGTGGTGAAAATGCTTCAGCACAACCAGTTTTATTACAAGTATTTTGCCAACATGTAGACATCTGCTTTATCGAAATATATTAACTTGGCAATGTAATTTAGTGCCAGGTTCCAAAACAAACATAACTGCTGAGCACCTTGAAAGAACTGTAATCCTGTACTAATCCTCTGACATGATATTTGTCATTTAGAATTATATCTAAACACCAGTCAAGCTGTTAAGACAAATAATTTAAACCGGACCTTCACCATTTGACTATCCTGGGTCTTGGTCCACTTCGGTGGGGCACCCCCGATCGGGGTGCCCCGCTGTGTGAAACCCCCCCTAACCCCCCGAAAAACTCACCTCTCCCCGCTCCCAGCGCCGACGTACAAGGGAAGATCTTGAACGTCTAAGCGGCGGCGGCCGCCGCCGCCTCCCTCGCGTCACTTTGAACGCGTGCGCCCCCGCGCCGGCCATTCGCAGACGGCCAGCGCGGAGGCGCGCACGCCTACAGGGGCGCGAGGGAGGCGGCGGCGGCCGGCCGCCGCCGAAGATAAGGTAGGTGAGTTGGGGTGTTTGGGGGGGGTTTCACCCCGCGGGACATCCCGATCTCGGATGTCCCGCGGGGTGGGGGTGATCGGCCCGGGAATCTTATAGATTCCCGGGCCGATCACCCGTGGGTGTTGGTCCACTTTAATGAAAAGCTTTTTTGTCACTAACTTATTATTCTTTCCCCCACTGGGCTGCAACTCTGTTCAGGAATTTAGGATACGCCATCTTGGATGTTTAAAGGCTCATAACATGCAGTAGATGCAGGTAGGATGATTTTTAATGTGAGCAATCTGTATGTACAGGGTGTGGGAAACATATAAGATAGAGTCTTATTCAGAGTGAAGGTCCGCTTTAAAGGAGCTTTTCAAACAACTGGTACCAGCGATATACAGCATTTAGGCAAATCTCATTGCCGCAATAAGAGTAAACTTTTTGTTTCAATAGATTTGTATTAAATAGTAATAGGGTATAAATAGCCTGAACGCAAAATCTGAGACCAAGTGTGTAATAACTATACAGACAATTGTTCATGAACACGATTTTTTATTTTTTATTAGATTTTTTTTATTTATGGCCTAAATGGAAAGTTCACTTAAAGTGGACCAACACCCAGGATTTTGACTATCCTGGGTATTGGTCCACTTCCCCGGGGCACCCCGATCGGGGGTGCCCCGCTGTGTGAAACCCCCCAGAAAGCCCCCAAAACTCACCTCTCCCCGCTCCCACGTGGCCGCGCCGTCCAATCGGCGCCGACGGACAAGCTGATTGACAGCAACGTACAAGCAGCTTGCCCGTCGGCGCCTCCCACGCGTCACTCTTGACGTGTGCGCGCCCGCGCCGGCCATTCAGAGACGCCGCCGCCGAAGACCAGGTAGGTGGATTTAGGGTGTTCAGGGGGGGTTCAACCCTGCGGGACATCCCGATCTCGGATGTCCCGCGGTGTGTGAGGTGATCGGCCCGGGAATCTTATAGATTCCCGGGCCGATCACCTCAGGGTGTTGGTCCACTTTAATGCCATTTCAAAGTTTATATTTTGTTGTGGAGCTTGTTGTGGTACTCAAGGTGCTGAGCTTATCTAGTATATTTTTATACTTTTTTTTAGGTTAGCAGTTGTGGGTTTCATGGAAGCAGCTTTTGCTACTGGCAATCTGTTGCTATTGGCAACTAAGCACCAAGTCTGTACGCCAAGATCTACAAGAAGAGAGTCCTGTACACACACAGCACAACACTGCTTCTGGACATGTGTGAGGGCGAGTGAGCTCCCTCACCTCAGCAGTGGTCATAGCAGCAGCGTTCTGTGTGTACAGGCCTTGCTGCTCTCTTCTTGGTCTACAGTTGCCAGTAGAACTAGAACTAGATTAAAAAGAGAAGGCCAGTTTCATGAACTTTCTCAAGGCCTCAGATCATACCAGAGGGCAAGAGACTAACCCAATTCCACCCACTTCCATACCGCTGATCACTCACACATAGCCTATATACAAAGAGATTGAGACTAGGCTCTGTACACAGGCCACGCAGTGACTGGCAGGTATAAAGGGAGTCGCTTGCCCCATGCCACGATCAGAGATCACTTACAAACTTTACTGCCCATCATTACAAGAGATAGAGATTTCCCTTAATGGACCCCTGGTCTAATAGGTTATCCAAGTTTCCCACATTTGCTTAAACTGGGTGAAAGGATGCGTAGGTATAGAGTAACAAAATGGCTACTGCATGGCTTATGCTTGAGAGGATTGCTTTAAGATGTAAGAGTGAGAATAACGGAGAAACCGTTATCTCTGAGTCTGGAATGTGCTGACTATAGAACATAACAGTCTGTTTCATGTGAAATGTCCATGGGTAGGTTAATTAATTATGTCTTTTGTCATTTCACCCGCGCTGGACTGGGAAAGACATGTGTTCGAGGGGCAGGTACAGGGCACCCCTAGAAGGAGTAAGCGTGAGACGGCTACACCAAAGGGAAGTTTCGACGCCCGTGTGTACCTAGATTGGTTAGGGTTGCCCCTCAGGATACAAAAATGCTGATTGGGTTAATTATCTGTACTACAACCAGCAACGGTTTGTTAATGATACTGTAAAGGCATTCAAGTGAATGGCAGAACAACTTGACCCCACTACCCACATGGTTTTCCAGAATAGAATGGCGCTCGACATGATGTTGGCTAAAAGGTGAGGGGTATGTAAAATGGTAGGTGAAAAGTGTTGCACCTACATCCCAGATAACACCGGACCTAATGGGAAGGTGACTAAGGCAATAGAACGCCTGGAAACTATCAGTAGAGATGAAAGCAAATGCTGGCTCGGAGAAGGACTGGGGAAATTGGTTTAAAGATTTCTTCTCCAGCTGGAGGGGATTTTTAGCTCAATTTATTGTCATAATTATGCTCATCATAATTGCAGTAGTGGCTTTTAAGATTATAATGTGTGTGATTGTCATGCGTGCTAGCAAGGCCCAGGGTGTTTATGCTGCTTATTTGGCTCAGAACCAAGAAGAATATGAGAAGACGATGGGCGAGTCAGCGACTTAGAAGTCATTGACTCGAAGAAGGGGCTGAAAGGATGCGTAGGTATAGAGTAACAAAATAGCAACTGCATGGCTTATGCTTGAGAGGATTGCTTTAAGATGTAAGAGTGAGAATAATACAATTCTGTGAAATACTCACCTGTAGAATTGATATTATTTGTATACAGTACGTCCTGCTCCAGATATAATACTTACACTTGGGTTATCCTCCGCCAGATGGCGCTGCACTGCAGAGACATGCAAAAACAGGCTCCTCCCGGCCCCTCAAATACCCGGGACCTCACACAAATCCCCAGCATTGAAAAGCAGTGAACAGGAAGCCGGGAGAGTTTAACCACCAAAACTGGTAAACAAAACAATGATAACAATCACCATATAGGGGATCCAGAATAATGCAAAAACCAGGGTGGGGTGGAGCAGGACGTACTGTATACAAATAATATCAATTCTACAGGTGAGTATTTCACAGAATTGTATTATTCTTAGTATACAGTACGTCCTGCTCCAGATATAGTACTTACACTTGGGACATCCAATAGCAGTGTCCATAAAATAGGGTGGGATCCCCAACAAAAAAGGTAACAGCAGGCAGTTTAAACACTGCCGCCTGCAAAACCTTGCGGCCAAACACAGCATTAGCTGAGGCCCTAACATCAACCTTGTAAAACTTTGAAGAGGTATGAACAGAAGACCAAGTAGCGGCCTTGCAAACTTGTTCAACAGAAGCCTGGTGCTGGAAGGCCCAAGAGGCACCAATAGCACGAGTAGAATGAGCCGTAAGACGGAAGGGAGGACTCTTCCCCTTAGCAGAATAGGCCTGAATCACAGCCTGACGAATCCATTTGCTAATAGTAGACTTGGCAGGAGCCAAACCCTTCCTAGGCCCAGAAGGAACCACAAAAAGAGCATTAGTCTTCCTGAAAGCCGCAGTGACTACCAGGTAATATTTCAAACACCTGACCACATCCAAGGAATGCAGAACCCTTTCCTTAGCGTTGCTAGGATTAGGACACAATGAAGGAAGAACGATATCCTGATTCAAATGAAAGGCAGACACCACCTTAGGCAGAAAGTCCGGTTTGAAACGGAACACCACCTTGTCCTGGTGTCTCTCATAGTACGGAGGCTGAATAGACAGAGCCGCCAGCTCAGACACACGCCTGACCGACGTAATAGCCACCAGAAAGACAACCTTGAGAGTAAGTACAGCCAGAGCAGCATCCTGAATAGGCTCAAAGGGAGCACCCTGCAAGGCAGACAAAACAAAGTTCAAATCCCAAACAGGGACCATAGGTTTATGTGGGGGACGCACATGAGTGACCCCCTGCAAGAAGGTCTTAACCAGTGATGCTGAGCAAAGGACTTCTGAAAGAAGACGGACAGGGCAGAAACCTGACCTTTCAGAGTACTGAGTTTTAGACCTAACTCCAAACCATGCTGTAAAAACTCCAGAACCCTAGGGACTGAAAACTCCCTACAGGGAAGAGACCTAGACTCACACCAATCAATGTAGGTACGCCATACCCTATAATAGATGGCAGAAGAAGTTTTCTTCCTAGCCTTCACCATGGTATCCACCACCGAGGCAGACAAGCCTTTCTCCATCAAGATGGAGGTTTCAGCAGCCAGGCAGTCAAAGCCAGAGTTTGTAAATTGGGATGGCATAAGGAGCCCTGAGTGAGCAGATCTGGCGCCCCTGGCAGGACGTACTGGTCTACTGCCATTTGTACCATAGCTGCGAACCACACTCTTCTTGGCCACCTGGGGGCCACCAGAATCACTGGCACCCCTTCCAGAGCAATCTTGTGCAGAACCCTGCCCAGCAGGGGGAATGGAGGAAAGACATACAGGATCCGAAAACCCTTCCATGACATGGACAGAGCATCCGTGGCCAAGGCGAGAGGATACTGAGACAGGGAGACAAAGGCCGGGAGCTTGTGATTGTGACGGGATGCGAACAGATCCACATCCGGTAGACCCCAACGGTGACACAGGGACTGGAACACCCTGTTGCAGAGGGACCACTCCCCCTGACGGGAAGTCCCCCTGCTCAGAGAGTCTGCCAGTAGATTCTCTGCCCCCGGGATATACACAGCCGAAATGCATTGGACATTGGCCTCCGCCCATGTCAGAATCTGTGACACCTCCTGTAGGGCACACCTGCTCCGGGTCCCTCCCTGATGGTTGATGTAGGCAACCGCCGTCCTGTTGTCTGAGCGTACCTGCACCGACAGACCCTTCAGGTGATGGGTCAACTGCTCCAGTACCAACCTGATTGCCCGTAGTTCCAGAATGTTGATGGGTAAGTGGGCCTTCTGAGGGCCCCACCTCCCCTGGAAGCGCAGGGACTTCCAGAATCCCCCCCAACCTGACAGACTGGCATCCGTTGTGACCGTCTCCCAGGAAGGGGCCAGAAAGGACCTGCCCCCTAGCAAGTTCCTGTGGTCCAGCCACCACGAAAGGGACTGTCTGACCAAGCGGGGGAAGCACACAGACCCCGTCCAAGGACGTTGGTTTCTTGTCCCATACTGACAGAAGGTGAAGTTGCAGAGGCCTCAAATGGAACTGAGCGAAGGGCACCGCCTCGAAGCACGCCACCATCAGACCCACCAACTGCATTCCCTGCCTGAGGGAGGGCTGGGGGCACGAGAGCAGGAACCTCGCCTGCGCAGTCAGAGCTTCCACCTTCTGTTGAGGAAGGAATATCCTTGACTGAACCGTATCCAGAATCATTCCCAGGAACGCAGTCACCGAGGAGGGGGACAGAGAGGACTTGGGGTAATTAATCACCCAGCCGAAGGACTCCAGGGTGGACACCACCAGCTGAGTGTCCAACTCTGCCTGCTGCAGAGACCGAGAGGTGATGAGAATGTCGTCCAGGAAGGGTAGCACGCGTATGCCCCTTGACCTTATCAGAGACATCACCCCCGCCAGCACCTTGGTGAACAGTCTGGGAGCCGAAGTGTGAGGCCAAATGGCAAGGCCACAAATTGGTAATGCTGATCTTTCAGCGCAAATCTGAGAAACCTTTGGTGTCCCGGGAACACAGGGATGTGAAGGTAAGCATCTTTGATGTTCACGGACGTCATAAAGTCCCCTGGGCGCAGAGAGCCGATAACAGAGCGCAGAGTTTCCATGCGAAAGTGCCTGTTCTTGACAAACTTGTTGAGGATTTTTAAATCCAGAATGGGCCTGACTGACCCATCCTTCTTGGGTACTGTGAAAAGGTTGGAATAGAACCCCTTTCCCCTTTCTCTTAAAGGGACCTTGCAAATGACCCCCAGATCCAGGAGACCCTGACGGGCGAGGGCGCCCCATCATGCATGAGGGGTCTTGGTAGGGGCTTTGGGCTTGGACCCCCAGGAGGAACCAGGACGACGTCCTCTGTTCCTATGCCAGGAATCTGCACGAGCCCCAGCGAAGGACACCCCTTTTCCCTGCTTAGCCCCTCGGTAGGGGATTGAAAGGGGGCCCTGGCCCCGAAAGGGCCGAGACTGGCGCCTGCGCTGGGGTAACTTACCTCCCTTAGCAAAGAGGTCTAGACGGTCCCCAAACAGGCGTAGCCCCTTAAATGGAAGCCCAGTAAGGGCCTTCTTAGCAGCGTTGTCAGCAGCCCACTGTCGCAGCCACACCGCGCGGCGTATAGCTACCGCCGAGGCAGAAGATCTGGCACACCTCCTAATGGCATCATCCGATGCAGACAGGATAAAGTTTACACACACATCACAGTTAGACAGTGCATTAATCACATCAGGTGGTAAATCATCTGGGCCATCTAGTACATTTCTGACCATGGCCCTGAGCGCCACAGAAGTAATGGCCAAGGCGCAAACCGGGCGCAGCGCCGCCCCCACAAACGCAAAGGCATGGCATGCCAATTGGTCAATGCGCCTGTCCTCTATCCCGCAGCGTAGTAGTGTCGGGAGAGTGCATAATAGAGGTGTTAGACAGCCCTAGGATAGGAGCATCGACTCGGGGGGTGATGACCAGCACTTAACCATATCAGCAGGAAAAGGATATTTTCTGTCCAAGCTCTTAGGTATCCCGGGAAGTCTACTGGGATGTTCCCACTCCTTAAGCACAAGGTTATTGAAATGGGTTTGCTCAGGGAATTCCAATCGAGCCTTAGCAGTATGAAAGAGCTCACCCCTTTGCCTGGGAGCCGCAACAGGGGGAGAGATGGACAAAACCTCAAAAATCTGAACCAGCAGTTTGTCAGTATCATCCGGGGTCCAGAGATCAGAGCCAGAATCGTTGTGGCCCCTGGGCCTCTCGTCAGATGACCCCGAGTCAGAAAACAGCTCCCCTTCGTCCGAGGGGGGATAGCCATATAGGTGCAACAACTCGTCAGACTCCGGAGAGAAAGGAGTAGCATCAGGGGTTAAGTGACGCTTTTTAGCGGTGGACTTCCGCAATTAATTTTTCAACACTGGCCAGTCTAGCAGCCACATCAGGATGAGAATCGCCACTTGTATTGGGGGTTAGACTCAAGTTTGGGGGGAGTAGGTGAGGTGAGGCGAGGTGCAGGCCCGGACACCGGAGAAACGGGTTGTACCGTTAGCGCCTGCTGCGCGCAAGGAACACAGACCCGTGCATTGTCACCATTAATAGGTGCGGCCCCACAAGCTACACACAGCCTGGCTTGTCCCGAAGGAACCCCGATCACATTATCCTGGGATGCCTCCATATGGTGATTAATAGGCACAATAGGCCAGTAGGGATTGACGCTGTAAGCCACCCTGGATGCCCCAATGACCCGCAGGCAAGTGGGAGTAATTATACTAGGCCCAACAGACAATTACGCCGGGCCGGGAGAAGCCACTGGATTCCCCCATCAGAAAGACATAATGGGAATAAGAGGTGTCAGAACAATGCACAGTAAGCAATGTAAGCAAGAAATCGTCCGCAAGGGCACTTACAGACCAACGGAAGGGGGGACCGTTACACACGCGCGCGTGCGACTACACATCAAAATGGCGCCAAGCGAACCTCGAAGGGCGGGCCAGAGCGGGCAGTGACGCGGAGCGCGCCAAGCCAGGTCCCCGCCCCCCCCGAAGAGCGCGAAGCTCTAAGACAGCAGCCAATAATAACGCTGCAGCGTCTGAGGCGCCGACGCCGCCCGGAGCCTCCATGAAGGAAAAAAAGGCGGTGGCAGTAATGCAAGTAATACGAAACAGCGCGATAGCTGTTTATCCACATGTACAAGTCCAAGGGACATCACAAAGGCCATATGCTGTAATCCAGTACACTGACACCAACACGCGCCCACACCCCCCCCCCTTTCTTTCCCCCCGAGCTACGGGGGGAACGAGGGAGGATGGCGGCCCTTTACACAGGGCCCACCACTACACGGGGCATGGGACAACAGGGCGGGAGGGGCATCCCACAGAGGCTCACCATCAGCCTATACTGCCTACCCTTTGGTGGGGGACTGTGGTGGAGTAGGGCTCCATAAGCACGCATGGTGCTGCCTACCTTCACCCGACCAGCGCAGCCCAGGCTGGGAGGCACATCACAACGAGGACGGGTGGGAATAGTCCGCAGGGCCGCAGGCTTTAATAGCCCAGCTCACCTGCGAGAGAGTGATACTTCATGTCTTCGCAGTAAGCACTGCAGAGAAATCTGGGGATTTGTGGGAGGTCCCGGGTATTTGAGGGGCCGGGCGGAGCCTGTTTTTACATGTCTCTGCAGTGCAGCGCCATCTGGCGGAGGATAACCCAAGTGTAAGTATTATATCTTGAGCAGGACGTTCTGTATACTATGAATAACGGAGAAACCGTTATCTCCGAGTCTGGAATGTGCTGACTACAGAACATAACAGTCTGTTTCATGTGAAATGTCCATGGGTAGGTTAATTTCTGGAAAATCCCATGACATAATGGGGTGATGTACAGCCACTCTCAGCACACACCCCGGACAGCAAGGTATTGATAAAGCTACTCCAATTAAAAAGCAAATGTTCATTTTAGAACCTTTTTAGGGGCTTTTCCCCGCCTAGGCCTTATCATGCTTTATATACTGAAAATCAACATGTACCGTATATACTCGAGTATAAGCCGAGTTTTTCAGCCCACTTTTTGGGCTGAAAAAAGCCACCTCGGCTTATACTCGAGTCAATACGGTAATTGAGCTGCACTTCCAGGCTGCTGCGTGCAGGTCGTCGGTGGGCGTGCCCCATATGGCCGGCGTCCAATGAAAACATTGGACGCCAGCCATATGGGGCACGCCCACCGACGACCAGCGCGCAACAGCCAGGAAGGGCTGGCGGCGGCAGAGGATGACGGCGGCGCTGAATGGAGAGAGCGACCGGCAGGAGGAGGAGGTTGGTGGCGGCAGCAGCAGGTACCGTTTGTGTGTGTGTGTGTGTGTGTGTGTGTGTGTGTGTGTGTGTGTGTGTGTGTGTGCGCGTGTGTGTGTGCTGGTTCATGCTGACCTCCCTCTCATCTCTATGCAGGGGCAGGGCCAAAAAATGTGGCATGGTGCAAGATGCCTTTCCTGACCACAGCAGCATTAACCCTGCCTGTCCCTGCTTTCCCCCCAAGAATGTTTAATGTCTGCTGTCCCAGGGGGCACAGCAAAAAGCAGGGCAAAGATAGGGGCGAGGGGGAGCAGGACAGAGACAGAGATTCAGCATGCCAGAGATGGAAGTGAAATGTGTAGCAGGGTGGAGATTGGGGTGCAGCATGGAGCAGGGCAGAGATGGGGGTAAAGAGTGCAGCAGGGCATACATGGGGGGCAGCATGGAACAGGTATGTGTGTGTCTGTGTCTTTTTCTGTGTGTGTCTCTTCTGTGTGTCAACTCCAATTCCAATTGAAAAAAGCCGCCTCGGCTTATACTCGAGTCAATAGCTTGTTCCACTTTTTTGGGGTAAAATTAGGTGCCTCGGCTTATACACGGATCGGCCTATACTCGAGTATATACGGTAATAAACAGTTCACACGGAGAATAGCTGTTATGTGTCTTTCTTGCGCTTAGTGTGGGCTCCGGACGTCTGAAGTGTGAAGGTAGTCGCTCTTAGGTATCTGCCGGGAAATAGGGGCAGATTTTTTCACTGGGTCTCCTTATCTGTAAGGTTACTAGTGAGCTTCTTATTCACCATAATCCAGGCTACCTCTACCATGTCAAAAGTTGACATTGGGCGTTTTCGACAGCCATTAAAAAACATGTCTACCTACAGGAGTTCTTTAAATAGTAAAAGGTACCTGCTGTTCCAAATGTAATTGTAGCCTTTTTAGACCATGCGATTCTCCGCCGATCCAATTACTTGCCCCCTTTTTGGGTATCCCAATGTCCTCCGGGAGAGGAATTCTATACTCTTCGCTAAATGCCAAGTCAGTGGGTGTTGAACATTTGCTAAAATGAAAGACCGTTACATTAACTTTTGTTTTTGTGCAACAATCTGTAATCATTTAAACTTTGTGGCATGAAATAGGACTTTTACAGTAACAGACAATTTAAAAAATAGTCAGCTTGCTTGCATCAGTACACTGCTCACAGCACTACCCTTGGCCACGAGGGTTTAGTCTGGCTAATAGAGGCCTTTATAGTTAGGGGATAAATGCCAGTTCCTAATGCTGCACAGATTCTGCAGAGCCAGTAGGGCCACACTTCTGTGTGCCAAGTATTACTGTAGGATTTTTATTGTGGTTGTCACTTTAACAACCCATCCTGGGGGTTACCTCTAGACACCCCCCTTAATGAGCCCAGGGGACTAACAATTGCACTCACCAAAATGTAAATTTTGCATATAATTTTTATTAATCAATATAACCATTAAAATCCATTTAAAAACCAAAACCTAGTTTCACAGGGCGAGCTGTTTACCTAATTCATGAAGGTGCTTACAGTAAACAAATGTTTTTTATATAAATAATAGATTCCATATAAAATCATCTAAAGTGCTAGTGCAGTAAAAGTAGTCTAGAAAATGTACATCAGTTTCATGTGCAAAAGTTATACCCAAATACAGGAAACAAAGTGCAGAGGTAAACATAGAACACCACAAATTATTCTTACTTGAATTGGTTGTGTGACCACGCCCCCCACGGCCAAGCCCACGCGTTCAAGATCTGCGGGGTCTCTTTTTCAAGGCACAGGTAAGTACTTACTTGTAAATGGGCCTTGAAAAAAAGACCCCGCAGGTCTCGGAATGCGTGGGCTTGGCCGTGGGGGGAGCTGCAAAATGTACATTTTGGTGAGTGCAATTGTTAGTCCCCTGGGCTCATTAAGGGGGGGGTGTCTAGAGGTAACCCCCAGGTTGGGTTGTTCAAGAGGTCGGATAGGGCTTTACAGGGGCAGTGCATCACAAGAATACATGATTAGTTGGTGCCACCTTTCTTTTCTTTAACAGTGTCACTTTAAGAAAGCTAGTACATGATTGGAAGAACATCATAAAAAATATATTGTGAATTTCAACTTAAAGTGGACCAACAGTCAAAAATGGCTTAAACCAGACCAACACAACAAACAGTGCTCATATGCATCCCTCCACAGGGCAATTTAGATGGTTGCACATAAAAATACCATTTTGTGAATACTCACCTGTAAAATGGGTATTATAAGTATGTCACACACCCCGCTTCAAACATTAAGAATTACTCTTGGGTTACTCCACCAGCAGGTGGTGACTTTGCAGAGAGGTCCTGAAAAAAAAACGAGCCCCTCCTGATCTATAATACCTGGGACCTCCCACTTATCTCCCAGTTTTCAAACAGCAGTAAAGACAAGGTACCAGGAAAAAAACATTGGTAACCCTCAACTGCAAACGAAGCTTCACCCTATAAAGAATCCAGGATACCAAAAAAGGGGCGGGTGAAGCGGGGTGTGTGACATACTTATAATACCCATTTTACAGGTGAGTATTCACAAAATGGTATTATTCTAAGTATGTCACACACCCCGCTTCAAACATTAAGAATTACTCTTGGGACATCCAAAAGCAGTGTCCAGAAAGGGCGGGTAACCAACAAGGCCATAATGCAAAACTCAAACCACTGCAGCCTGCCGAACCTTGCGGCCAAACACAGCATCCGCTGAAGCCCGCACATCAACCTTGTAAAACTTGGAAAAAGTGTGAACAGAAGACCAAGTAGCAGCCTTACAAACTTGTTCAACAGAAACCTGGTGCTGAAAAGCCCAAGACACTCCCAACAGCACGAGTAGAATGAGCAGTGATGCGAAAAGGGGGAGCCTTCCCCTTGGCAGAATAGGCCCCAACAACAGCCTGACGAATCCATTTGCTAATGGAAGACTTAACCGGAGCCAAAACCTTCCTAGGCCCACAGGGCACCACGAAAAAAGGCACCAGTCTTACAAAAAGGAGATGTAGTAAGCAAATAGTACTTCACACAGCGTACGACAACCAAACAATGCAAAACCCTCTCCTTGTCATTCCTAGGCCTAGGACACAAGGAAGGAAGAACAATGTCCTGGTCAAGATGAAAAGCAGAGACCACCTTAGAAAGAAAGTCTGGATTGAAGCGGAAAACCACTTGTCCTGATGCCTCCCAAAGTAAGGAGCCTGAATCGACAAGGCTGCCAACTCCGAAACACGCCGAACCGAAGTGATGGCCACCAAAAAGACAACCTTCAGAGTCAAAGTAGAAAGAGCAATATCCTGCAAAGGCTCAAACAGAGGAGCCTGAAGAGCAGAAAGAACCAAATTCAAAACCCAAACAGGGAGCAAAGACTACCTAGGAGGCCGCACAAGCGAAACCCCCTGAAAAAAGTCTTGACCAAAGGATGAAGCGCAAAAGCCTTTTGAAAAAGGACAGACAAGGCAGAAACCTGCCCCTTCAAGGTACTCAGCTGAAAACCAGAGTCCAGCCCTGATTGAAGAAAATCCAAAATTCTGGAAACAGAAAAGACCCGACAGGGCAAAGATCTAACCTCACACCAATCAATATAAGATCTCCAAGTCCTATAGCAGATGGTAGAAGAAGACCTCTTCCTGGCGCTAATAAGAGTCTGAATAACAGAATCCGAAAGACCTTCCTCCCTTAAGATGGAGGTTTCAAAAGCCAGGCCGGCAAAGCCAGCGTTGGTAAATTGGGGTAACGCAGTTGACCCCGTGAGAGAAGATCCGACCGAAGAGGCAGAACAAACTGATCCAACGCCAGACAAACTATGTCTGCGAACCACACTCTCCTTGGCGCCACGAGAATGGCGGGAACCCCGTCCAGGGCCAGCTTTCGCAACACCTTGCCTAGCATGGGGATCGGAGGAACAGATAAAGGAACCCCAGGTCCCCCCAGCTCAAAGACATGGCATCCACCGCCAGAGCCAGAGAATCCTGGGAGAACGACACGAATGTCGGAAGCTTGTAATTGTGATGAGAGGCAAACAGATCCACCTCCAGCGTCCCCCACCAGAGACAAAACGACGAAAAACCTAGGGGTGGAGAGACCATTCCCCCCGGCGGGAAGAGCACCAGCTCAGGAAGTCCGCCACCGTGTTTTCCACTCCTGGAATGTACACTGCCGAGATGCAAGGGACATGAGTCTCCGCCCAGGCCAGAAGCAGAGACACCTCTCTGAGGGCACTCAGACTGCCAGTGCCTCCCTGGCGATTGACATAAGCAACCGCCGTCCGATTGTTCGACCGAACCTGAACCGGCAAGCCCCGTAAATGCTGTGTCAAGTGAGACAGAACCAACCTGATGGCTCTCAACTCCAGAACATTGATGGGCAAGTGGGCCTCCAGAGGACCCCACCGCCCCTGGAAACGAAGGTCCTTCCAGCAACCTCCCCATCCCGACAAACTGGCGTCCATGGTGACAGTTTCCCAAAGAGGCGTCAGAAAGGCCCCTCAAGAGATTGACCGAAACCATCCACCACTGTAGAGACTGCCGAACCCGGGAGGACATCCGGAAGGACCGATCCAACGACTGCGGTGGCCGGTCCCAAGGCGCCAACAGAAGAAGCTGAAGCATCCTCGAGTAAAACTGAGCAAAGGGAACTGCCTCGAAGGAAGCTACCATCAACCCCACCAGTCTCATCCCTAGCCGGATGGACGAGCAAGGATTGGAAAGAAGAAACTGCGCCAATTCCTGAATCAAGAGAACTTTGGCCTGAGTCAGAACAACTCTGTGTTAGCAAGAATCCAAGGACATCCCCAGAAAGGGCACCACCCTGGCCGGAACGAGAGAGGACTTGAGGTAGTTGATCACCCAGCCGAACCTCTCCAGAGTGGATACCACCGTCCTGGTGTCCACCTCCGCTTGACTGAAGGTAGAAACCATGATGAGAAGATCGTCCAGATAGGGCACAATGCGAATCCCCTGAGCTCTGAGAAGGGCCATCACGCCCGCCAACACCTTGGTGAACACTCTTGGAGCCGAGGAAAGGCCGAACGGAAGAGCCACAAATTGAAAATGCCGATCTTCCACCACGAAGCGAAGAAACCTTTGGTGAGCCGGAAAGATAGGAATATGAAGATAGGCGTCTATGGACGTCATGAAGTCCCCCTGCCGCAGAGAATTGATGGCAGAACGCAGAGTTTCCATGCGAAACTTCCGGGGACAAATAAACACATTGAGGAACTTCAGATCCAGGATGGGACGAACCGACCCGTCCTACTAGGTCACTGTGAAGAGATTGGAATAATACCCGCGGCCCACCTCCGAAGGAGGGACCGGGCCGATGACTGCCATTTCCAGAAGATTCCTCACCGCCGCCAGGAGCCCCTGCACGGCCAAAGGATCTGAGGGCACACGAGACCTGAAAAATCTTAGAGGAGGTAGGGACTCGAACTCCAACTTGTAACCGGCCGACACCACCTCCCGGATCCACCTCCCGGATCCACAAACAAAACGAAGGACTTACAACGTTTGAGAGCAAGGAACTCATCACAAGTAGGATCAAGGTCCGCACATAAATCGCTGACAATGGACCTAACCGCCAACAACAAAAGTGCCAAAGCACAAACAGGTCTCAAAGCCGAACCCGCACAGGTAAAACCATGGCGAGCCAGTTGGTCAATCCGGCGATCTTCGAAATCCTTAAGGGTAGTCGTGTCAGGAGAATGCAACACCGCCATGTTAGATAGCCCCAAAAACCGGGGCATCAACCTCGGGGGAAAAGACCAACGCTTCACCAAGTCGGCCGGAAAAGGATACTTCTTATCCCAACTAGGCGGAACACCAACGAGACGCGTAGGCTGCTCCCACTCTTTAAGGACGACATTCACAAAATGTTGTTGACTGGGAAACTCCAAACGCGTCTAGGCCACCTCAAACACTCACCCGTAGGCGGAGGAACTGCCTCGGGAGGGTCTAAAGCTAAAAACTTCAAACATTTGAGCCAATATGGAAGGGGTGTCAAATACCGTTTCCGCCGCCTGGTCACCCTCAGCACCAAACAACTGCTGGACCTCAGGATCGTCCAATTCCTCTAGAATCTCCCCCTTTTCAGCCGGGGGGCAATCTGACCAATCCAATGCCTCAATAACATCCACGTCTGAGTCCGGCGGAGGCGGGGACAAGTGTTTCCGCTTAGCCGGAGCCTTCTGAGCAACCACAGCGGAAAACATTTTCTCGAGGCTAGCCAACCGGGCACACACCTCGGATTGCGAATCCCCACCCATGACAACGTCACACGGGGTCCGGAACAGGCGGGGAGGAGTAGGGGATGACACAGGCGGCGAGGGGCTAGAACCCGGGGTGCCGGACCGGCGCTCAATGTCCCACTGCGCACATGGAATGCATATAATGACATCATCCCCCGGGAGCAGAGCTCCACAACCCCCACACAGCCTAGACTGCCCCGAAGGGCCGTTTCCGGTATCCTTGGAAGCCTCCATATGGTGAAATTGTGGTATTCGCAATAACCCAAGGATTTACGCAGTATGCAATCCGGGATGCCCCTTTTTACATGTCCCAGGAGTGGGAGGATTTTAGCCCAATATAAGAAATAAGGCCAACAAGCCAGTTATGTTATGACCGGGAGACCCCTTTTAACACGGGTAACCCAGGATCTGTAAGGGAAAAGGACCACAGTCAATCCCAGTGTAAGGAAAAAAGAGCACTAACACAGTGACAAGGAGCAAACAATCATGCACTCACATACTTCTTACACATGATGCATTAAAAGGTACCAAAACATATATATATATATATATATATATATACACATAAATATATATAAATGGTATGTAATGCATACAATACAAGCACAGACGCCAAGCCTGAGGACAACCAGCCCATGGGACTGGTCCCTTAAAAAATGCTGTGGCATGGGGGCAACTTCATACACTGGTCCTGTGCCACTCAGGACACATGAATAATCACAAACTTAAGTGGCCCCACAGACAACAAACGCATGCGCAAGAGTACCTGAGATGGCGGCGAACAAACCCAGCGAGGGGAGGCGCAGGAGAGGACACGGAGGGAGGCGAAGGGCGTGCCGGCAGAACGTGCGCGAAGCGCTCCGGCCCCACCCCTACCCCATAGGCCGTACAGCGCGGGCCGCGACGGAGCGCAGCCCCGCCCCCTTCCCCGATCGCCTCAGGCCACACAATGGCGGCACCGCCGCCGAAACTAACAGTAGCCACAGGCGCTCAAAGCCAAGTGCAAGCAACACACACTGTGCACAGAGTCCAGCAGCCCTGTACAAACACCCGCACTCCGCAGCGCCGACCCCAGGGGCAGCCAGATCCCCACACAGCGTAAAGCACCCACAATGTCAACCCCCCCCCCCCCCAATAGCGAAGGAAGAAGGGACCAAGCAGGGAACAGGGAGACTAAGGGGCACACCGGGACGGGGCATCCCAAATCCGGATCACCAGCCGGATAACCGCGTTGCCCCACGCGTGGGGTCTAGCGGAGGAGACAAGCTCCTAGGCGCCTCCATTACCCAGCCAACAGCCAAGGCTGGGAGGCTTCCAGTATTTACTAAATATTAAACAAAAAATGACTGGGCAGAAATAGACCATGGGGGGGTGCCGGGGTGTTACCCCGGCTACCTGCAAGCAGGAGACTTCATTCTTCTGTCTTGTCGCCATCTTGCAGAGAAGAACACTGGGAGATAAGTGGGAGGTCCCAGGTATTATAGATCAGGAGGGGCTCGTTTTTTTTTCAGGACTTCTCTGCAACGTCGCCACCTGCTGGTGGAGTAACCCAAGAGTAATTCTTAATGTTTGAAGCAGGGTGTGTGACATACTTAGAATATTAAACTACCCATTTCTAACTCTTACTGTGGTAAATTTAAAAACAAAATGGCACGTGCTGGAGGTGTGACGGTGCGGAAGGTACAATGCTTCATATCTGGTGGGAGTGCTCTACGATACATAGGTTCAGGGACAGTGTGCTTTCCATATGCAAATTCTTGACGCTGGAGGGTGTCCCCAATAACCCTCAGGTCGCGCTCCTTTCCATGGTCCCAGGGCCAGCCTCCTCAGCAAAACGGGGACTACCGAGACATTTGCTTACTGCAGCAAGGTCGGTGATCCCGCGTCATTGGCGCACCCGAGACGCACCAGGAATCATGGAATGGGTGCAGGAGGTGGAAAACATTAGAATGGAGGAGTTAATGTTGGAGGGGATGAAAGCGGGAGGCAGAAACTGAACATAACATGGACAATATGGTTGATGAGCCTCAACACGCCTGAATTCAGTGCATTCCTGTCCTCACTACAGGCGGGCCGATAGGGGCGCTACTGAGGAGAGGCATTAATCACCTTCTTCTGGGCCCTGATGGTTGGCCCTAAATTCGAATTTGGATGGGACTTCTTCGCTGGCCGGCCTCCCCATCCTGCCTGGTCCCCCTTGCCCCCCCCTCTAGTACGGTATTCTTCGGGGCGTGAGATTGTATTTCCACACAGTCTCTCTTTCTTTCCTTTTTCCTTTGGATACTCTTTCCTTCCGCACTTTCTTTCCTTACTGGAGTTGCTCATTCTTAAAGTGCCTAATATACCCTGCAGGTTGCTTCTATGTGCCCTGATGGCTTGTTGGTGTGTGGTGGCTGGAAAGTGGTCCTAGGGGCGGGCCCCGGGGTCGATCTGGAATTTCTGACTATTAAATAAAGACCCGGAGCATTCTAGCGGTGGGCGGGGGTGGTGGGGTGGGGGCTCTGTGCACGATTGGCGGGCTGGGCCCCCCCGGGCAGTTCCCTCCTCCCACGCCTCTGGCTTGGGGGGGGGGGTGGACTCGGGGGACAGTCACTATTGATTCAGGTATTTGTTGTAACTGTATGTATAGGCACTGAATACTCTGACTGTGTTTAAGAGGCCCTCCTCTATTGTATTTGTTGTACCTGCTTTTCTCTTTGTTTTCAATAGACATATTGAATTAAAAAAAACAAAAAAACAAAAAAAAAAAAAACAAAATGGCAGCTCATGCATTTGCAGGCCACCTGCAAATAGGAAGTGCTGCTGGGCTTCCTGTTACTGTTCATTGTCAGTTATATCAGTTGAATCCAGGGAGCAGTATGGCTGAGATGCTGGGAGAGGAAGCTCCAAATTGGCAGCTACCTTTCTTCTTCAACTGTGCCAGGCTGTTGGTCTGGTTTAAAGCTGTACTAAAGGCAAGCCTGATTAATGTTCCGTTGTCTCGAGTATATGTAAATATTAGAGCATAGGAGATGCAGAGAAAAAAATGAGAAACAGTGGGTGTGGCAACAGTGATGTGATATAAGCACACTGTGGGCTTTACATATATCATAGTAAAAATAGGAGAATTGTTGTGCCTCTAGTTATTACTGCCAGAACATAGTGTGATCAAAATTAGGGGGTGAGAGATGCTGCAGGCTAAGAGTTTCTCCAGCCTGACAGCACAGAGTGACCAGACAGGTGTCGTAGCTGGGAAGAGAGGCAGCCAATCAGGACGCCTGGGGAGGGAGTGGGGGGCGTTTCCAATCTTGGTCCACTGAGGGTTGATTGATTGAAGGACCAGGTCAGTGGGATGGGCATTGAAAGCTGAATGATGAAGTGATTTCCTCACTTTTTTTTTTTTTTTATAATTTTTGACTTGCCAATCACTTTTATACTAACCTGAACATGCTAGTACTGAATCATCCGAGAAGCAGCACACAGAATTGCCAGGATTATTTTTAAAGTGAATCAATGAATCAAGAGAACACATTAAAGTGGACCAACACCCAGGATTTTGACTATCCTGGGTTTTGGTCCACTTCGGTGGGGCACCCCGAACGGGGGTGCCCCGCTGTGTGAAACCCCCCAGAAAGCCCCGAAAACTCACCTGACCCCGCTCCCACGTGACCGATCCAGCGGATCGCCGCCTCCTGCACATCACTCTTACAGGGAGCACGCCCACGCCGGCCATTCACAAAAGGCCGGCGCGGGTGTGCCCTGCTAGAGGGACGCGCGGGAGGCGGCGGCGGCCCGGGCTGGAACGGGGAGAAGGTAAGGCTTGTGGGCTTCCTGGGGGGTTTTACCCCGTGGGACATCCCGATTTCGGATGCCCCGCTGGGAGGGATCTGATCGGCCCGGGAATCTTATAGATTCCCGGGCCGATCCCCCCTGGGTGTTGGTCCACTTTAAATACTAATCTTTACTACTTGTCTTATTTCCTGAAAATTTTTTTTATTTTTATTGTTATTGTCAAGCACATACATACTAATGCAAATGAAAGATTGTCTTTCATAAGTGTGAGCAAAACACAGATGGAATTAGTGTTATGGAGAGTTGAATCCCCTAAAAAACAAATGCCATTCGCAGCCTCTGACTGCTAAGGAACAGCCCAAACTCTTCCACAAAGCACCTTAGAGCTGCTGGAATCACAGACACAGCAACATCAAAGGTTGTAGTGTGTTCCTACATTGCTATTTTCTGATTTATATTAAAATACCACCTTTTATTAGTAGTTAGAACACAACTACACTTTGGGTGAAATATAAGCCACTTGAATCCACAAGCAGCCTCCTGTTATATAAACACTTACACAAAATCTTCACTGGTAATGGATCGAGCTGGTAGATCTGGATCCAGTTTTGCAATAACATGAAGGAATTTTTTGTAAGTCAGTGGGGCTGTCCCGCCATTCAGTGAAACAATTCTGAGGAACAAAATATAGACACGCTTAAATAAAATGGATCCATTTACAGCAAATACATTACATGGAGGTATATGTCAGGTTTACAAACTAACAAAAGTCTAGCAAAGATCAAGAATAAAAACCAAAGCCTGTGCCTAATGCTTGTTTACACAGAGCAATCAACAAAACGAGAAAGCCACTGCAATTAAAGCGAACCAAAACTCACATTTTTAACTAGCATCCCCTGAATCGTTCTGCCTATGAACATTACCTTTTGCCAATTTTTAGTGCCCCTGCATCACTCTAATCTGAGATAATGGAGCTCGTTTTAGTTGTAAAGCTCCGCCTCCTCCATTCATTGCCACTGATGTGTAGGGAATATCGGCAGGGGCTTTGGCCAAATATATTTCACACGTACGGTGGGTTTTGGGCCGCTATAAGGGATAATCGACCCTGCAAACGATGAATGTGGATTGGTTCATCATGTGGCCACGTTGTATCGTTTTGATGTTCTCATTCAACACTTGATCATTGTAATGTGGAAACAGAAGTCGTTCATAAATAGCACATTGCACAAGCTAACCAACAAGTCTTCTGCGTCTAAACACAAGTTGTTTAATTGGAGATTAGTATGGTCAATCATCTGCTTGTGAAATGGACCATAACATGCAAGTGTGAAAGAAGACCCCCTCCTTCAAAATGGCTCACCATTAGAGAACTAGAGTCAGCAGTGTACCAGATAGAAGCACTGTACACTCCCCAATAACTCTCAATGATGGGGCAATGGGAACCACTTGGAGTAGGGAATTGCCATTCAAGCCAGTGCTTCAGACCTGACTTTAGTTTGATATCTGGGTCTCTTAAAGAGGAACATCACACAGGCCAGCCATTCCACTCACCTTCCGGGGGTTACCAAGACGCAGGCTCGGCCAAAACAGACCAAGGCGATTGGCTGAGCGGCAGTCAACTTGATTTCACTCAGCTCTGCTAACTGACTAAGCCGCCTGAGAGCCGAATGCGCCACCGACCAATTCCCCTACTCAGTTTCTAGCTGTGGGCGTACCCGCACCACCCATTCAGAAAGGTCTGGCACAGGTGTGCCTATAGCTAGAGGTCAGTGGCGATGCGGCGCCAAGGGCTCCGGGAGCAGGTGAGTGGAACGGCCAGTTTCACAAAGCGGGGTATCCCAAATCAGGATGTGGGACTCGGTCAGCCCTGGATTCTTTGAGACTCCCGGGCCTCTAAAGTTCCTCTTCAAAAGTCCATCAGTTAATTAAAAAAAGTTTAAACATTTAGTATAAAAGGAAAAAGAAAATTTAAAAAAAAACACATCAAACTGAAAAAGAGATACTTACTGCCTCACATCAAACAAGGTGTGAGTGACCTGCGATGCTACTTGGAATCCCAGCTCTTCACCCAATGCCCTTATTTGATCGCCCATCTCCCTGTAGTATGGCTCAATTTCAAAGTCAAAGGTGACCTGTGTAATGTTCCACTTCTGTACATGGTCCCTCAGCACCTGTCTATAGTCCCCTCGAATGACAAAGAGGCTTGAGTTTAACTTCTGGAGGCTGCAATGGAGATCTTCCAGTGACTGTAAGAGGAAATTCCAGCGATTGCATCCAATATTGACCTTAGAGGTCATATAGTCTTTATCCAGGAGGAAGACCGGGAAAATAACATCAGAAGACTCAAGAGCTGCCACCAGGGTAGGGTGGTCGTGAAGACGGAGTCCTTTGCGAAAAATGTGAATTGTCCTGTGAGGCATTGTTGCGGTTACCTGTGAACTGGCACAACATGCTCATAAACACACACAGTAAACAATTTAATCAAGCCATGTTCAATCACAACTGTATTTTTTCTACAAAAAAGTTAGATCTAATGCAGGCACAAGATGTGGCTTATACTACTCCCTTATGACAACACTACTAGCATTTAGCCACCTCAGTGTATTCATCTCAGCACCTACTGCATAGTCAGTGCTCCAATGTGACAAGACATTTGCTTTAAACCTCCATCTGTTCTATGAAATATGGCCCAAGTTAGCTGAACGTACCCGACATGTATATAGTGAGGACATCTGCATCTTTCTCCCAGCAGGCACTGTGCAAGATGGGTCACTGGCAGGCTCAGCATGCCACTAGCTCTGTAAGAACTCATCAGGCTTCTAGGCTTTATATCTGGGCTTCACCAACTACCCTCTCAATGCTTTCTTGGGTGACACTATGAGCTGTGAAAAAGGGGGGTCTAGGAGTTAATGGCTGGAGTCCAGACTGATTTATTTTACGTGCCAACCACAAAGAAACTCTTCCCCAATAGTCTTACCTTTCCCCTCAAGACCACAACGCCAGCATCACTAGCTTCCCTCCTCGGCTGTTCGTGGCCCCGTCCTCCGCAACTGAATGGCTGTGCGGGGCCGTGCACAATGCCTCCCAACTGCTCTGATCACATGGTGGGGAGAGAAGATTATGCCTTAGCGGGGAAAAGTGAATGGTGAGACACTTCCCTCCCACCCCGGGGACAAACTCGGCGGCAGAGAGGAAGCCGCTTTCAGCCAACCAACTTAGAGACTCCCAGCAACGAGGAGACACACAGAGCGGCTACTGCGCCCAGCGGGGGAAGGCACCTTTCACCCACTTCACCTCTGTCTGCTGTATTGTGTGGGGGGGGGGCACAGATACTCCCCCAGAACCATGGGCTATTAAGGTGAACCATAAGGGTATGCACCCAAACACTACAATGCACATACTGCAATGATAAACCCCCACACAATACAGCAGACAGAGGTGAAGGGGGGGGGGGGGGGATTACCTCAGTTCAGCATGCAGCTCTCATTGGACAAGAGACCCTGCATGCACTGTTGGACCGGAGAAAGGTGAATGTATGCGGGAGCCCTGGGGGGTTTCACACAGAAGGGTATCCTGATTCGGGTAAAGCCAATAGCTGGGCCTAGAATGTTTTAGATACCAGGCTGGCCGCTGGTGGGTTTTGTACCGCTTTAAATAGTTTTGAATAGTGCAGTTGGTATAGCAGCTTGCAGTTTTGTTAGGAAGGTAACGTTATAGCAAGAGTAGGTGCTAATGATGCACTGATCGTACCAGGTTTCCATGACTAACTTGATCCAGTCTCCAGTCAGCTTGCAAAGATTGAATGTTTTGATAATTACCAATTCCACTGATATCAGTTACATTAGAAGCACAAATTATTTACAGGCCAAAGGGGCAGCTGGAAGGAGGTCAGAGATAAGAGCTGGATAAAAAAGAGTGGCCATAATGAAAAGTCAAAGGAAAACAACATGTTTTTCTAACCATTATAGCTTCTACAATTTAAAGCAAAACTCCCAATTTTAAAGTACTGTAGGTGACGCTTTCATTTATTTTTGCGCCCCTATTGAGGAGATGTCTGAAGAAGGAAAAACAGGTTTAATTACCAGCACAGTAAATCACTAAAATCAGTAAATCAGTAAATGTTCATGAAGTTTCCCCAGATAACCTTAGATATTACAGGCAATTGTTACATATTAGGATAAAGTAAGTTTACAGTACAATAAATGTTATAATGAAGAGAGAGGTAATGGAAAGATACATAGCATCGGGTAGAGGGGCCATCCATTGACTGAATAACCCTGCAACCAGCTTCCTAATCTATTGAACACTAGGGGGTGTAATTAGCAGTCCCCGTCTCATGGGTGTGTCTGCAATGAGCTGCCCACAACTCGTCTCTGAGATTAGATACATATTCTATAAAGGGTATAACCCACAATATGCATGTTATCATATTGTAACCAAGAAATTCATAATTCATTAATTTCTTAGTTAAATGAACCTAAATATCTTTGGCCAATATATGTATGCCAAATGAAAGGTCTTATAATCCTGCATACGACTCTCTCATTAATATAGTCATAACTGACATATTTCAGGACTTCGAAACTGAAATACACATTGGGCACGGTTAGCGGATATTATTTGTGGAAGAGAGGTGCGAGTCGGAGGCCAACCTAATTAGGAATTTAAGGATTCCTTTTCAAGGGGAAATTGGCTGCAGCTCAGAAAACACCCAAGATATTGAGGTAGTTGGCAGCTAGGTGTGAATATGTGAATACAGATGTCTATTGTATTCTTGGGGCATAGACAGATGGCAGAAACTCACATACTATTTGCGTGTTAATCTGGGGGACATCTGTAATCATATCCTTAAACAATTTCATATTACTTTCTGTCCTTCAAGACAAACAAAACCCACCAGTGGCCGCCCTGGAATTGAATCCTGAATCGGGATGCCCCACTGTGAGGGCGCCCAAAACATCTCACCTTTCCCCACTCCAAAGGCTCAACTCTATTGGGGAGTGTCCCTTAACCTTCACGCTACGGTCACACCTGTGTGTTGGAACACAGACAGTACAAGGGCAAGAGCAATCCTGGACCTCATACGCACATTTGTGCCGACATGCCACAAAAAAGTCTTGCTGCCCACATTAAGAGCTGCCATTTTAAATACAAAAAAATGACTAGTTCCTATATACTCACTTCCAGGTTCCTACAGAGCATGTGCAGTCCTTGAGTAGCATTGCTGCTCTGCATGTCTGAAAGCACAGGCTAGAAGAAGCTGGGATGTAGGCAAAGGGTTTTAAACTCTGCTCTTATTGCAGTGAACAGTGCGGGCACATCCAGTTTGTCACTGTTCTAGCTGGTTCTAGACAAGGGAGGGGGGGGGGGGGGTTTCCTTTACTGGGCCCCGTGGACGTCCTGGCTCCTCCTGGGGCTCCAAGCCTAAGTCCTCCCCCAAGCCCCCTCAGGCATGAGGGGGCGCCCTCACCCATTTGGGTGGGGGGACGGCTGCAGCACTTTCCTCACGTCTGGAGGCTTCATGTCTCAGACCAGTGGATTCAGGAGGTAGTGTCCTCCGGTTACAAGATAGTTTGCTGCCTGCCCAGCAATGCAGAGTGACACAGTCAGAAGACACTTCCTGTTTGCAGGCTGCCTGATGCTCCATGAGCCGCCATCTTGGATGTTTAAAGGTTCATAACATACAGTAGATGCAGGTAGGATGATTTTTACTGTGAGCAATCTGTATGTACAGGGTGTGGGAAACAAATAAGATAGGCTCTTATTCAGGGTGAAGGTCCGCTTTAACAGAAATTAAACCCTAAATATAGAATCATCATGCATACGTCTATACTTGCTGGAACTAGGTCAAGCGGAAGACTGGAGGGAGACGGCATTCTGACACAATGCACCATAACATTATGGCTGGATTACAGGACAGGCTCCTATCACTATAGCAGCCTGTGCATATGTGTTCCCCTCCCCCTGCTCCTTCGCCTGGAGATAGAGACCGGTTCTCGATCATACTTCTGGAATGAGTTACACTGGTGTCTACATCAAGGCTGTGTACAGTGTCATCAGGCTGTACGTGACTAACCCAGTATTTCAAGAAGCATGGCTGCTGGCTGTTCACACGTCGGCATGCATCTAGTTTAAAGGCCCCTCATCTAACACATACTAACTTTACAAGCCAATAAAAAGACAATTATCATATTAACACATTATTACATGTATAAACTATTTCATCAGGTGAGCAGACAGGGATCTGCAGCAAAGGCTTCCCTGCTTCTAGCGGAATATACATCTCCTGGAGAGTTAGTGCCACTTGTTTAGTAGCCAAAAGACAGAACAGACCTTCTTGTTAGGCGACCCCAGGCTGGAGAGACAAGATATCCCTAAATTGGGCTGAAAAGGAACACATTGAAGACTAGAAGGGGCTGTTAAGTTTATGGCAATTTGAGCTCACCTGAAGGCTTCCTAGGTTCATCTTCATTTTTGGAAGTGTGCTGTAGCAGGTCCCCAACTTTTGCTCCTCCTTTCCATTTCTGCATGACCAATCTCTAAATGTTATACGGCTGCCCCTGTTGCTCAGCACCCCCAGCCTTGTGCCATTACTGGCTTTCTGGGCTCGCATAAAGAGGAAAAATAACCAGGATTTTCACTATCCTGATGATTTTTCTTCAGCAGAACATCTTGATTTGGGATGCCCTGCTGTGTGGAATCCCCCCTGGATTGCTGTAATAAAAACCTCCCCAGCTCTGCATGTATGGGCTCTCTTCCATTCTACTTTAATAAGCCGCTTTGACATCAAATGGGTTTAGTAAAGCTGAATAGAGTGCAGGCCACTGCTTTCCCACAGCAGCCATTCAGAATTGCCTGGAAGGGAGAGCAGGTCAGTATGCATAGCAATCCAGGGCATTTCACATATCCGTGCATCCCAAACTGGGATGCCCCAGGGATGGGGAAATCTGTTGGCGGGACAGTTTCTGGTTAACAGAGGTGGGTGTGCATCCACATTTGGAACAAGGTCTTAAAAAAATTAAAAGGAGGGGTTCTGCGACAGCATCAGCAGAACCCTGCAAGAAATGGAGGAGAGGCACATGGGACAATATTAAGCCCCTACAATTTTTACATTTTGATACAAAATATAATTTTCCAGTAGTACTTGTTTCTCGCTGCCATGTGGTCTGGCGCAATCATGGACATTCCTGAATTAATCTAATTCGAATTGTTGGAGCACTGGCCAAGATGGACCAGCAACAGCAATGTTTCGGTGAAGAGAGGGTCGATTACCATCCTAGCAGTATGAGTTTTGACCAACACGGGGTATTTACCGTATATACTCGAGTATAGGTCGACCCGAATATAAGCCGAGGCACCTCATTTTACAACAAAAAACTGGAAAAGTTATTGACTCGAGTATAAGCCTAGGGTGGGAAATGCAGCAGCTACCGGTAAATTTCAAAAATAAATATAGATACCAATTATGTTTTTGAATACCGTATTTATTTCAAAGAAAAGACTTTTACGGGTACCGTACGGTATCTTTTGAGGCCTAATGCAGGCTGATATTACAGAAAGTGATGACATGACTGTTTGCATGTGATGACATGACTGTTTGCATAGAGCAGCCTGTGTTAGGGCTCATAATATACATTCTACCAGTGTCCTGCCTGTGCCCATTAAATATACAGCCTGCCTGTGTCCATGAAATATACCGTACAGCCTGCCTGTGTCCATTAAATATAATGTCTGTCTGTGTCCATTAAAGGAAAACTGTCACATACGGTAAGCATAACCGCACTAACCAGTGGCCCAGGCTGGTAGTGCGGTTTATGCTGAGTAAATACCTGGCTCCTGCAGTTTAATTGCCCGATCCGTTCTGCCGTTATACCGGTAGTTGATTGCCACCTTCCTCTTCAGCGCGCCGGCTCCCTCTATACACCCGGAAGCGGACGCTCGCCAGGCTGGACTGAAGCTGCAGTCCGGAGCCGGCGCGCTGAAGAGGAAGGGGAGGACGGTGGATCACTGTACCAGAGGAGGATCACTGTACCAGAGGAGGCGGGACATCGCTCCCGCGGGTGCACGGGACATCAGCATCATGAGGCATCATGGAGGGAAGGGGAGGACAGCGGATCACTGTACCAGAGGAGGCGGGACATCGCTCCCGCGGCTGCACGGGACATCAGCATCATGAGGCATCATGAGGGAAGGGGAGGACAGCGGATCACTGTACCAGAGGAGGATCACTGTACCAGAGGAGGCGGGACATCGCTCCCGCGGCTGCACGGGACATCAGCATCATGAGGCCATTCACGAGCGTCACCCAGCGGTATGGACCTGCCCCTTTTTCTCCTCCATTTCGGCCAAAATTTTCAATAACTCGAGTATAAGCCGAGGCGGCTTTTTTCAGCCCAAAAAGTGGGCTGAAAAACTCGGCTTATACTCGAGTATATACGGTACTTCAATTTTCAGAGGTTTTAAATGAATGATAAAAAAAAAAAAAAAATAATAAAAACACCTTGCCCCAGTGTTGTGGCAAAAAAAAAAAAAAAAAAAAAAAAAAAAAAGATGATGGTATGGATCATTCACTGTAACTGCAGCTGTAAGAAACAAAAAAAAATAGACTTAAACTATTAAAGCTGGTCAAACATCCATTGGACTATGGATGTGGGACCAGATTGTTGGAGCCCCTGAGCATAACCCCCCCCCAACCCCGCTGAGCACGGTTTCACTCCACTGCACCACGATTTCCGAGGAAAATGTAGCCCCACAATTCACTGCCAAAATTTGCAAAAGCGACTTCGGACCACGTGACTGTCGGTGCCCAATCGCAGGGCCACGTTTTGCCAGTGCAGGTGTGCAACGACTGCAACCTGGATAGACTCCCAAGCCTGTCACTTTGTCAGCCGGACTGCTTTAAAGCAGCACAAACGTGCAAGCTCAGGAATCTAAAAGACTCCGCTAGCCTTCCTCCTTGGACATCTCGAATCACGATGCCCTGCTGTGTGAAACCCCTCCGAGATCACTGGTGAACTCCTCTTTATCAGTGGCTCCCACAATGCTGTGTTCCTCGGCGGCAGCTTGCCTATAGTGCGCTCCCATGCCCAGCCATTCAGATAGGCTGGGGACATGAGTGCTCCAAATTGAATAGGAAAGCCAGGAATACAGCAAGCCAGCTGGTCACATCAGCAGGCATTCCAGAGATTAGCCAATCAGCGATCTCAAAAGTGCCATCCGCCAAAACCTACCTGACTGCATTGCTCACGGTACTTGGTTGGGGAAGGGGGGGGGGAGCGGAGTGTGGAAGGGTTTAGTGCTGCCTTAACCCTTAAGGGGCCTACCTCGAGTATTCCTAGTATACAGTACGTCCTGCTCCAGATATATTAATTGCACTCGGGTATTACTCCACCAGATGGTGCTGGACTGCAGAGACAGCGAAAATAGGCTCCTCCCGGCGCCTCAAATACCCAGGGACCTCCCACAATCCCCAGATCTTCTCTGCAGTCTGGACTGCGAAGGACAAGAAGATGGCTCTCTCTTCTCGCAGGTGAGCGGACTATTCCCACCCGTTTATTAATGTGCCTCCCAGCCTTGGCTGCGCTGGTCGGGTGATGGTAGACAGCACCGCTACCAGGTGCTTAGGAGCGCTGCTCCACCGCAATCCCCCACCAAAGGGTAGACGGTATAGGCATATGGTGAGCCTCTATGGGATGCCCCTCCCGCACTATTGCCCCTTGCCCCTGTCTATCGGTGGGTCCTGTTGGTGGCCACTGTCCTCCCTCGCTCTCCCGTGTAGCCCTCAGGGGAGGGAGTGGGGTGTGTATGTGTATTGGCCTTTGTGCTTCACTACATTAATTTATTATACTTGGTGTCATTCGCAGCGCTGACTTGGTTGCACTTATTGTCTGTCTCAAAATTGCCTCCGCCGTGCACGCTTCCACTGTGTTTCGCGATTGGCGGCGGGGTTACCTCAGGCACTGGTGCGCCGTTATTGGCTGCTTGTCACGTGTATAGCTTCGCGCTCTTCGGGGGGGGGGGGGGGGGGGAGGGGACCGCGAGTGCCCTCGCGGGCGGCTTTATTCCGTTGTTATTTCTTGTACGCTTACGGCTCCCCTTTGCTTATGTCTTTCAGACGGGCCAAACCCTCTGGGCTTCTCCCGGCCCTACTCCCTCTATTTAGTTAATTAACTTGTGAGGCCTAGCATTAATTACTCCCACTTCCCTAGCGGGCTATTGGGGCATCCCGGGTTGCTTTATAGCATCAATCCCTATCGGCCTATTGTGCCGCTATAATCACCTTATGGAGGCGTCTCAGGATAATGTGCTTGAGGTTCCTTCGGGACAAGCCCGGCTGTGTGTAGCTTGTGGGGTGTCCCCTATTAGCGCTGACAATGCACGGGTCTGTGTACCTTGTGCCGAGCAGGTGCTTGCGCTGCAATCTGGCCTTCCAGTGGCTGGGCCTGCGCCTCGTTTCACTTCACCTACTCCCCCAAGCTTAAATCTCACTCCCATTGAGTTGCATACAAGTGGGGATTCTCAGCCTGATGTGTCTTCTAGACTGGCTAGTGTTGAGAAGTTAATTGCTAATACCTTGGCGCGTAAGGCCTCTGCAAAAAAACGGCACTTAACGCCTGATGTCACTCTTTTCCCTATGAAAGCTGATGAGTTTTGGAAATGTCTGGCTATACCCCTTTGGAGGAAGCGGAGCTATTCTCTGGGCCCCAAATGATACTGATAGACTGTTGGCTCAGATTTTTGAGGTTCTGTCTATTTTTCCCCCTGTTGCGACCCCCAGGCAACAGGGGGAACTTTTTCATACTGCTATGTCACGCTTGGAATTTCCTGAGCAAGCCCATATTAATAACCTTGTGCTCAAGGAATGGGAACGCCTCAGCAGGCTTCCCGGTGTACCTAAGTGTTTGGATAGGAAGTACCTCTTTCCTGCTGATGTGGTGAAGTGTTGGTCATCCCCTCCTGAGGTGGATGCTTCGGTCCTAGGGTTATCTAACACCTCTGTTATGCACTCCCCTGTCTCTACTACTCTGCGGGATGCTGAGGACCGGCGCATTGATCAGCTGGCGTCCCATGCTTTTGCGTGTGTGGGGACGGCGCTGCGCCCGGTCTGTGCCTCTGCCATTATGGCTGTGGCTATTAGGACCCTGCTCAGAAGTATCCTTGATGGTGCCCCTGATTATGTGTCTAGTGAGGAGTTTAATGCACTCTCTCGTTGTGATGTTTTTGTGACTTATGTCCTCTCTGCCTTGGATGACACCATTAGAATATGTGGCAGATCCTCTGCCCTTGTGGTGGCTATACACCGCTCGGTTTGGCTGCGCCAGTGGGCTGCTGACAACGCTGCCAAGAAAGACCTCACTGGTTTTCCCTTCAAAGGACTACGCCTTTTTGGGGACCGCCTGGACCTATTTTCTAAGGGAGGCAGGTTATCCCAGCGCAGGCGGCAGTCTCGGTCCTTTCGGGGTCAGGGCTCCTTTTCCTCCCCCTACCGTGGTGCTAGACAAGGAAGGGGGGTTTCCTTTACTGGGGCCCGGGGAGACTTCTGGGGTAGGGGCAGAGGACGTGGACGTCTTGGCTCCGCCTGGGGCTCCAAGTTTAAGTCCTCTCCCTAGCCTCCTCAGGCATGATGGGACGCCCTCACCCATCCGGGTGGGGGGACGGCTTCAGCACTTTGCTCACCCCCCCTCCCCCCCCCCCAAGGTTCATCAGATCCTGGATTCCTCAGGACCCTGTGTCCCCTCAGGATGCAGTGCAAGCAGTGCAAAGCCTTCTGGAGCTGGGGGTCATCTGCAAGGTCCCCTTAAGAGAAAAGGGCAAGGGCTTTTATTCCAACCTCTTCACAGTGCCCAAAAAAGATGGGTCAGTCAGGCCCATCCTGGAATTGAAGATCCTCAACAAATTTGTCAGGAGCAGGCGCTTTCGCATGGAAACTCTCTGCGCCCAGGGGATTTCATGACGTCTGTGGACATCAAAGATGCTTACCTTCATATTCCTGTATTTCCAGGTCATCAAGGTTCCTGAGGTTCGCTCTGGAGGATCAACACTACCAATTTGTGGCATTGCCTTTTAGTCTCACTTCAGCTTCCAGGGTGTTCACCAAGGTGCTGGCAGGAGTGATGTCTCTGCTCAGGTTTCAGGGCATCCGCGTGCTGCCCTACCTGGACGACATTCTCATCACTTCCCAGTCCCTACATCAGGCAGAGTTGGATACTCAGCTGGTAGTGTCCATCCTGGAGTCATTTGGCTGGGTGATCAACCACCCCAAATCTTCTCTGTCTCCCTCTGTGGTGACTTCATTCCTGGGAATGAATCTGGATACAGTTCAGGCAAAGATTTTTCTTCCTCAGCAGAAGGTGGACAGTCTGGTCTGATTGCGCAGGTCCAGTTCCTGCTATCTTATCATCCCTCCATCAGGCAGGGAATGCAGCTGGTGGGCTGATGGTGGCGTGCTTCGAGGCGGTCCCTTATGCTCAGTTCCACTTGAGGCCTCTGCAACTCCACCTCTTGTCAGTATGGGACAAGGACCCTGCGTCCCTGGACCGGGTCTTTGCGCTTTCCACCCTGGTCAGGCGGTCCCTCTTGTGGTGGCTGGACTCCAAGAACTTGTTGGGGGCAGTTCCTTTATGACCCCCTCCTGGGAGACGGTCACCACGGATGCCAGTCTGTCAGGTTAGGGGGGTTTCTGGAAGTCGCTGCAGTTCCAGGGGAGGTGGGGCCCTCAGGAGGCCCACACACCTATCAACGTCTTGGAGCTGTGGGCGATCTGGTTGGTTCTGGCTCAGTTGACTCATCACCTTCAGGGCCTGACTGTTCAGGTGCGCTCGGACAACCATTCGGCAGTTGCCTACATCAATCATCAAGGAGGGACCCGGAGCAAGAGGGCCCTCCAGGAAGTGTCCCTGATCCTGACCTGGGCGGAGGCCAATGTTCCCTGCATATCAGCGGTGTACATTCCGGGGGTGGAAAATCTGCTGGCAGACCCTCTGAGCAGGGGGACCTCTCGCCAGGAAGAATGGTCCCTCTGCAACAGGGTGTTCCAATCTCTGTGTCACCGTTGGAGCCAACCAGATGTGGATCTGTTTGCGTCCCGTCACAATCACAAGCTCCCGGCCTTTGTCTCCCTGTCCCAGGATCCTCTGGCCTTGACCACGGATGCCCTAGCAATGTCATGGCAGGACTTTCAGTTCCTGTATGTCTTTCAAGACTTAGTAACACACACTAATTAAAATCGCAATGCGATAAGACATATACACATAGATGGAGGCCCCTGCCAGGCCGACCTGGACTCCACACTCTCACCCACAGACACTCCACTCACAACAAAAAATGCTGGCCAGCATACAATATAGGGACAAAAAATCTATCCTCAATGAAAGCAAGCAGTTGGCATATATCAAGGTCATAAATCCTGGGGACGGAATGGGCTGTCAGTTGCCCGGCTGTTTGTTTTATGTACACTGAGGTCAAGCTGTGTATGAGATTGCTGGATGCGTGATGCTGTGTTAATTTTAACATCAACAACCCAATAGAATAGCAAGTATATATATTTCTAACAGATGAGGGAGGCTACCAAACTGGCGTATGAGTTGCTATGGCCAATGTACTGTGGACACTAGGAATGAACTTCCGGACACCTTTGATTGCCGGCAAATACTGAAAGAGTTAAGTACACTGTGTAAACTGCGGGCGGCGAGGCGAAACCTACTGCGCATGCGCGTGCTGCGTGTTGTGTATACAAGTGGATCACGCAGGCGCGAGTGAAGGAAGTAATGCAGAGCTAAGGATGACAAGCAAGTGTCCCGGTCTGCATACTGCGCAGCTGCGAGCGCAGGGAAGTGATTGGTTTCTTCTCTATCTAAGGCCGCCTATAAAGATGACGCAACAGAGGTAGCCCCTCCCACCCTGACGAAACTCCCGAGCAGGAGCGAAACAGCTGTCGGTCGGGGCCCCTGACCACACCCACCACATGTGCTCGCTCACAGCATGGCCGCACTTGTAAGCAGTTTCCAGCTTGGACATATTATCGGCGGGAACGACCGGGCAAAGTAAGAGTGGCATGTTTACTGGCGGTTACGCCATATGTTATACCTGGATGGCCTGAGGAATCTCCTATGGAGGTATGACGGGGATGACTTCTGAACGCCTACACCGGCCCTCATAGAAGAGCGCAAGTATATTGTTGTTTGAGTGTCTGGCTATAAGCCCCCTGCTGTTTGTCTGACAGACTATATCTGGTCCCCAGCGGGGGCATGGACTCCAATGTGGAGGGATTCAAGGCGTTTTCAGTGCTATGACAAATATGAACCCGGTTATACAGGATTGCCTCTAAAGTGCATCAGGTGTTGAGCCCTCATTTAATCAGCACATCAGTCTGCCATAGCCACATACCATCTATATTTGTTGGATAGCAATATAAGTTTGCATTCAAGTGCTCTGTGCCTAGAGCCTCCATTTATCCAGTTGAATACCTATTACCAACCTGTACCACACTGGACTTGGTGGACAGCATTATAAGTCTGGCGTCCCCAGGATTTATGACCTTGATATATGCCAACTGCTTGCTTTCATTGAGGATAGATTTTTTGTCCCTATATTGTATGCTGGCCAGCATTTTTTGTTGTGAGTGGAGTGTCTGTGGGTGAGAGTGTGGAGTCCAGGTCGGCCTGGCAGGGGCCTCCATCTATGTGTATATGTCTTATTGCATTGCGATTTTAATTAGTGTGCGTTACTAAGTCTTGTCTGTCACATGCGTTATGTGCCTTTTGCACTATTAATAAAGTAGTTTTCTTTTTTTTTTTTTTGCTAATTATGTCAGTATGTTTATTGGCCAGCCCAGCAAATAACCATTTGTCAGTATTTTTGTGGGTAATGCTATAGGAGTTGAGGTTAGCTGGGCACCCCAAATTTATATGGACAAAGGGGCAGTGCCTACATACTATCATATTTTCTAGGGGTGTCTCCCACTTCTCTCTTTTAAATTTTTCACCTGTATGTCTTTCCCCCATTCCCCCTGCTGAGCAGGGTTCTGCGCAAGATTGCTCTGGAGGGGGTGCCAGCAATTTTGGTGGCCCCCAGGTGGCCAAGAAAAGTGTGGCTCACAGACGTGGTGCAGCTGGCAGTAGATCAGTACGTTCTGCCCAGGGTGCCAGACCTGCTCACTCAGGGTCCCTACGCCATCCCAATTTACAAACTCTGGCTTTGACGGCCTGGCTGCTGAAACCTCCATCTTGATGGAGAAGGGGCTGTCTACCTCGGTTGTTGATACCATGATTAAGGCTAGGAAGAAGTCTTCTTCCATTTATTACAGGGTTTGGCCTGCCTACATTGACTGGTGTGAGTCTAAGTCTCATTTCCTGTCGTGTGTTCTCTATTCCCAGGATCCTGGAGTTCCTGCAGCATGGGTTGGAGATGGGGCTCCAACTCGGTACTCTGAAGGGTCAGGTTTCTGCCCTGGCTGTTTTCTTCCAGAAGTCCTTTGCTCAGCATTTTCTGATCAGGACCTTTTTCCAGGGGGTTACTCATGTGCGTCCCCCACGTAAGCCTATGTTGCCTGTTTGGGATTTGAACTTGGTTTTGTCAGCCTTGCAGGGTGCTCCCTTTGAAGCTGTGCAGGATGCTGCCCTGGCCATTCTTACTCTCAAAGCTGGCTTTTTGGTGGCTATCACCTCTGTTAGCCGTGTGTCTGAGTTGGCGGCGCTCTCCATCCAGCCCCCCTACTATGAGAGACACCAGGACCAGGTGGTGTTCCGCTTCAAGCCAGATTTTCTGCCTAAGGTTGTGTCTGCTTTTTCATTTGAATCAGGACATTGTTCTTCCATCATTGTGCCCTAATCCTAGTAATGCTAAGGAGAGGGTCTTGCATTCTTCGGATGTGGTTAGGTGTCTGAAGTACTATCTGGTGGCTACTGCACCTTTCAGAAAAACTGATGCTCTTTTTGTGGTCCCTTCAGGTCCTAGGAAGGGTTTGGCTCCTGCCAAGTTTACTATCAGCGTGTGATTCAGGCCTACTCTGCTAAGGGGAAGAATCCTCCCTTCCGCCTTACTGCTCATTCTACTCGTGCTATTGGTGCCTCTTGGGCTTTTTCAGCACCAGGCTTCTGTTGAACAAGTTTGCAAGGCTGCTAATTGGTCTTCTGTTCATACCTTTTCAAAGTTTTACAAGGTTGATGTTAGGGCCTCAGCTGACGCTTCTTTTGGCCGCAAGGTTCTGCAGGCGGCAGTGGTTTAAACTGTCTGTTGTTACCTTTGGGGATCCCACCCTACTTTATGGACACTGCTATTGGATGTCCCAAGTGTAAGTATTATTTCTGGAGCAGGACGTACTGTATACTAAGAATAATACAATTCTGTGATTACTCACCTGTAGAATTGGTATTATGAGTATACAGTACGTCCTGCTCCACCCCACCCTTGGTTTGGCATTATCTTGGATCCCCTGTATGGTGATTGTTATCATTGTTATAGTTACCAGTTTGGGTTGTTTTAATTCTCCTGGCTTCTCGTTAACTGCTTTTCAATGCTGGGGATTGTGGGAGGTCCATGGGTATTTCAGGGGCCAGGAGGAGCCTATTTACGATGTCTCGGCAGTCCAGCGCCATCTGGCGGAGTAATACCCTAGTGCAATTAATCTATCTGGAGCAGGACGTACTGTATACTCATAATACCAATTCTACAGGTGAGTAATCACAGAATTGTATTTTTTGTCACCAGACCATTTTGCACTATTGTGCGCTACGCATGTTCACATGTGATTTTTGAAGGGATTTCCAGGGATTTCCCAGGAAAAGTATATATTGTTTTTTTCAGCAGAGTCTGGGCTTTAACATGAAATGTCTTGTTTGTAATTTTTTAGGTGTATTCTCAATATTTTTGGGTTAAATATGTGCAAAAAAACTCTAAAACATCTATTTTTTACAATTTGTAGTTTTTTTTGTAATACAAAATTTAAGTTCGTCAATAAAATCGTATTGCGTGTGAAATCCCAATTTCTCCCGGTTACAGCGGTACCACATATGTATTGTTAAGACACCCTTTCCTGCCCAGAACATGCCCCCAAACCCCAAACTGAAACAGCGCTTTAGGGGATTTTCAGATAAAATACAACTGCGCTATGTGCTAGGCGCACCTTGCAGTTTTTCAATAAAAACAACCCTTTACATTTGAAATACCCCCAACAAACTATACATTCTCTGGAAGTACACACCACATTTTCCTAAAAAAACTATATACAAAACAAAAAAAAACAAGTTAAATCTGAAAAAGCAACATCCCCCGAACAGAACAATACCCAACATGCATGCTGTCAAGGGAAGAGTTGCCAAACACCCCAAAGTAAAACGTGTGCATAACGGTAGTTTTCCTTGAAAATTTCAACTCTGCAGACAGTGCGCACCTTGCGCTTTTTCTACCAAAACAACATTTTACATTTGGAATAACCACCACAAACCATATATTCTCTGAAAGTACACATATTACACTTTCTAAGAGTACCCAGCTTGTTTTAGTGGGTTCATCTTTCTGTAAGTGATCCCTCGAAGAATTCTTTGGTTGCACAAAGTTTCCCTAAAAATGTATAAAAATCAGAATAAAAAACACCTTTTCCTAAAATATCAATATACAAACATGAGAAAACAAGCTAAATCTGAAAGCGCAAGATCCCCTGAGCAGAACAATACCCAACATGCATAGCCTACAGTACTTTTAACCCTTTTAACTGCCCGCCTACTTGAGATTTTGTCACCCTCTGTTGACAGGTCATTTTTCACCATTTTGCGCCATTTTTGCAGGAATTTCCAGGAAAATTATATATAAATATTTTGTGGCAGAGTTTAAGCTTTAACATGAAATGTCTTGTTTGTAATTTTTCTACGTTTTTTTAAAATATTAAGTAAAAAAAAAAAAACTAAAAATTTTTAGAAAATTGTCTCCTCTATTTTAACCCTTTAAATGCCAGCCACGTAAAATTTACGTGGTTGCCTCTCCGTCACTTAAGTGCCAGCCACGTAAAATTTACGTGCCTGGCATTTACCCCTGCTAGTGGGCAAAAAAAAAAAAAATTACTCACCTGACCCCTCGTTGGATCCGGCCGGGTCTCCTCTTTAATTTGGTGCCATCCGATCCCCCGTGGGGGGTCGGATGGCTCCAGGAGAGCCCCCGGAATAGGCCGCCCCCCCCCCGCTTCTGCAGCAGCAGCTGCTAACTGTAAAAAAAAAATAAAAATAAAAATGACATTCACTTACCTGCGTGTGCGCTGGCTCCCGCTGTCCCTCCTCTTCACCTGGGGGGCCTCCGATCGCCCCCCAGGACTTACCGATCTTCAGGAGAGAGCCCGGGAGGCTCTCTCCTCTCTCCTCCTCGATGGCGGCCGCCATCTTGCCGCTAAGCCCCGCCCCCTTGGGGCGTGGCTATGACGTCATCCCGGTCCGTCTTCGCGCCAAGCCCCGCCCCTTTTGGGCGTTTGCTATGATGTCATCCCAGCCCCGATCACTTCAGGCTTCAGCGTTCTCAGCTGTCAGATGCCGGTGATCGGCAACGGGGAAGGAGGTGGCAGGAGATCCTCTGATCTCCTGTCTCCCCCTTCTCTGGATGCCGATCACCGGCATCTGTCAGCAGAGCGGCGCGGGACAAAGGAGCTTACAATCGGAGGTAAGTACAGTAAAAACATTTTTTTTTTTTTTTTAATAAAATACTTGTGTGGTGTTTTTTTTCATTTAACCCTTTGTGAACTGGTAAGGGGTCCATGAGACCCCTTATACCAGTTCACAAGGCTCTGGGTATGGCAGGTCACCTGCGGCAAGCGGGTGACTTGCCATAACCCCCAGCCCCCCATTACCTGCCTCCCCAACGGCCAGGGGGGGGCAGAAGGGCCCGGGCCACTTAGTGGCTATGTGGGCTAGTAGCCTGCAGGGCCAGGGGCCACCAACGCTGGCCCCTGCGCCCTGTTCTACAAGCCCCCATAGCTGGCCCGGGTCGGTAATGCTGGGTAGGGGGGACCCTACGTCATTTTTTTGGGGGGATTTTTAAGGGTTTTTAACCCTTAAAATTCCAAAAAAAAATGGGGTCCCCCCCCCTAGGAGGGGGAGCCCTATGTCATTTTTTTTTTAATTAACCCTTTTGTTTTCGGTCATCCAGCAGCTATAAAAGGCTGAAAGAGTGCTCCACTATGGATGGGAGGTAAGTATTAAAAAAAAAAATAATAAAATATTTTTTCTCTTTGTGTGTCTGTTTTTTTTTTACATTTAACCCCTTGTGAACTGGTAAGGGGTCCATGACCCCTATACCAGTTCACAAGGCTGGGGGAGGTGGCAAGTCACCTGCGCTAGCCGGTGACTTGCCATTAACCCCCGGCACCCCCATTACCTGCCTCCCCAAAGCCCAGGGGGGGGCAGAAGAGCCCGGGCCCACTGGCTATGCGGACTTGTAGCCTGCAGGGCCAGGGGCCACAAAAGCTGGCCCCTGCGCCCTGTTCCTCCAAACCCTGCATAGCTGGTCCCGGGCTGGTTAGTTTGGGTAAGGGGGGGCCCCATGTCATTTTTTATTTTTTATTTTAAGGATTTTTAACCCTTAAAAATCCCCCCCAAAAATGCCCCCCCCCCCCTCCCGGGAGGGGGGACCCTATGTCATTTTTTTTTCTCGATTTAACCCTTTGTAGTGTGGATGGTAGTTGTATTTTATTTGTAAATGTTAAAAATTACTTGTTTCAGTTAGAGGGGTCTCCTGGGCAGGAACAGGGGGCTACCGATAAATATGTGGTACCGTTCTAATCGGTAGAAATGGGGCTTTCACATGCAATATGGTTTTCCCTAATCAAATACATTTTTTATTTAAAATAAAGGAGGCAATTTTCTAAAAAAAATTTTTATTATTTATTTTTTTTTACTTAATAATAAATAAAAATTAATAATAAATACAATTTACAAACAAGACATTTCATGTTAAAGCCTAAACTCTGCTGCAAAAAATATATATATAATTTTCATGAAAATTCCAGCAAAAATGACGCAAAACATGGCGCAAAACATGGCGCAAAACATGGCGCAAAACATGGCGCAAAATGGGGAAAAATGACCTGTCAACAGAGGGTGACAAAATCTCAAGTAAGCTGGCAATTAAAAGGGTTAATAGTACCTCTGCATGTTGGGTATTGTTCTGTTCGGGGGACCTTGCGCTTTCAGACTTAGCTTGTTTTTTCTTGTTTGCATATTTATATTTTAGGAAAAGGTGTTTTTTATTCAGCTTTTTTATACATTTTTTAGGGAAACACTGCGCAACCAAAGAGTTCTTTGAGGGATTAATTCCAGAAAGATGAGCCCACTACAACAAGCTGGGTATGCTTAGAAAGCTTAACATGTGTACTTTCAGGGAATATATGGTTTATGGGGGATATTCCAAATGTAAAGGGTTGTTTTGGTTGAAAAATCGCAAGGTGCGCACTTTGTCTGCAGAGCTGAAATTTTCAAGAAAAATTTCCGTTATGCTCATGCTTTACTTTGGGGTGTTTGGCAACTCTTCCCTTGACAGAACCTATGCATGTTGGGTATCGTTCTGTTCGGGGGATGTTGCTTTTTCAGATTATACTTGTTTTTTCTTGTTTGTATATCGTTTTTTTTAGGAAAATGTGGCTTTGATTCTCCTTTTTTTATCCTTTTTTTAGGGAAACTCTTTGCAACCAAAGAATACATTGAGGGATTACTTCTAGAAAACTGTGGCCACATCAACAAGCCTGGTACATCTAGAAAGCTTGAGGTGTGTACTTCCAGAGAATATATAGTTTGTGAGGGGTATTTCAAATGTAAAGGGTTGTTTTTCTGGAAAAACTGCAAGGTGCGCATAGCCCATATCACAGTTGTTTTTTTTCTGAAAATCCCCTAAAGCTCTGTTTCAGTTTGGGGGAGTCTCCTGGGCAGGAAAAGGTGTCTACCTATACATATGTGGTACCGCTGTAACTGTGAGAAATTGGGGTTTCACACGCAATAAGATTTTATTGACAAACTTACATTTTTTATTACAAAAAAACACTACAAATTGTAAAAAATTGATTTTTTTAATTTTTTTGCACATATTTCGCCAAAAAATATTGAGAATACACCTAAAAAATGACAAACAAGACATTTCATGTTAAAGCTCAGACTCTGCTGAAAAAAACAATATATCATTTTCCTGGGAAATCCCTGGAAATCCCTTCAAAAATCACATTTGAACATGGGGAGTGCAAAATAGTGCAAAATGGTCTGGCAACAGTGTGACAATAACTCCAGGTAGGCTGGCACTTAAAGGGTTAAATAAAACATTTATTTTATTAAAGGAGCAGTATCGTGAAAATTGCATTAAAAAAATAATTAAATAGCCACACAATAGCTTATAACATGTGTATAAATAATCTGGCGATAGAAAAAGAAAAAAACATATGCCTCTCTTTTATATTGTATAATTACAATGGCTCAGTCCATTTGCTGAATAGAGGGATCTGCTGGGTTGTATTTAGTGAGCTGCTTCATTTAGCCCACTGGTCTCCTAGCAACACTTTACCTCAGAGGCTGACACTGTAATCAGTGGTAACGGCTGTGTGTGTGTGTGAGGTGCTGCTTTTGTTATGAGACCAGGTGACTCAAATGTGTAAAATCTATACAAAATAAACTAAACTGACTGAAAACGACTGAAATTCTTCTTTGAATAACTGTGCAGGAAAATCTAAAGGTATTAAAGTGGAACAAAACCCTGAGTTGTCGACCCTGAAGTCTATAAGACCCGGCCATTGATCTTCCCCCTTGGGCATTCTAAATCGGGATGCCCCACTGTGTGAAACGACCCCTGGATAACCACAGATCCCCCCATTTTTCTGGCGCGCTCACGCAGATAGTCATTTAGACAGGCCGGGCGGCCAGGAAGGTTACTGCTCAGGCTCCCCATCTGACTGCAAACAGAGCTGATTGGATGAGAGCCCGCGCATGCGCTGTGGGACAGGGAAAGGTAAGTTTTCACAGGCGAACTTGGGGATTTCACATATCAGGGTATCCCAAGTCGGGATGCCCCTAGGGGCACAAAAACCTCCAGATACTGAAAATCCTGGGTTGGGCTTTGCTCAAAACACACAAAGCTGAAAGAAAGATCATATGGAAAAATGAAAAATAAGAATATGAAAGAGAAAATGGTAAACAAAGAATCTGCAGCAGAGCCAACATGAAGGGAAAACTGTCAAAATCCGCTAAATTACTTCTAGAGCTTTTCCCTCTGTTTTAGATATATACACGTTCTGGCCAGGCAATGTTGCAGTGTTGTTATCTTATGCTGGACGGCTGCCAGCACTGAACAGCTGAGACTGATACATTGTTCTCCCCCTCTCCTCAGCGTGGAACTGATACATTGTTGCACCCCTCTCCTCAGCATGGAACAGGCCAGAGTGTCGTGTCCGACACTCACAAGACATAAACATGAGCTATTAGTCTCCAGCTGCTCAACGCACACATTTTTTTCTACATTTGTAATTCTTACTCCAACACTTACCAACATTCAAAGTACCATTTAAATATGTCACCAAGAAAAATTCGCGATACTGCTCCTTTAATGAAAACCATGTTGCATGTGATAGCCCCATTTCTCCCGATTACAACAGTACCACATATGTATTGGTAGCCCCCCCATTCTTGCCCAGGAGACCCCCAAACTAAAAAGAGCACTTTATAACATTTACAAATAAAATACAACTACTTTCCACACTATAAAGGGTTAAATCGAGAAAAAAATTGTCATGGGGTCCCCCTTTCCAGGGGGGGGGGACCCCATTTTTTGGGGGCATGTTATGAAACCCTTAAAAATCCCCCAAAAATTACATGGGGTACCCCCTACCCGAAATAACCAGCCCGGGACTAACTATGCGGGGCTTGTAGGAACAGGGCGCAGGGGCCAGCTTTGGTGACCCCTGGTCCTGCAGGCTACAAGCCGGCATAGCCTATGGCCATGGGCTCTTCTGCCCCCCCCCCCTCCGGGCTTTGGGGAGGCAGGTAATTGGAGGTGTCGGGGGTTAATGGCAAGTCACCCGCTAGCTGCAGGTGACTTGCCAGCCCTCAGCCTTGTGAACTGTTATAGTGGTCTCATGGACCCCTTACCAGTTCACAAGAGGTTAAATGTAAAAATAAACACACTGAAAGAAAAAAAAGACATTTATTTATTTTTTTTTACTCTACTCACCTCCGATCCTGTGTCCCTCGCTGCTGTCGCGCTGATGACAGCTGGCGCTGACAGATGCCGGTAGTGATCGGAGCAGGGCGGGTGAGGGGCAGAAGATCGGAAGCCTTCTCGTCTTTCACCCGCTCTGCACCGCTACTACCGGCATCTGTCAGAGACTATGAGGAGCGGGATGACGTCCTCCTGCTCCTCCCACAAGAGGCGGGGCTAGGGGCGGCGGCCAGCACAGTCAGAAGAGGTGGTGAGGAGCAGGAAGACGGAGCCCAGGGGGGGGGGGATCGGAACCCCTGGTGAAGAGAACACCCGGACTGAGGGATCGGGCGAAGAGGTGAATGAATTACATTTTTTTTGGTTTTACAGCCGAAGTGTCAGCGGCGAAAGCGGGGGGGAGGGGGCTGGGGGAGGCGGGCAATTTCGGGCCCCCTCCTGAAGCCCGGAGACCCCGGGGGAGGGATCAGATGCCCCCCGGGGGGGGAAGAGGAGACCCCCAGCTTTACATAAGTACCAGAGGTGAGTTTTTTTTTTTTTAATATCTTTACAGTAGCAGGGGGAAATGCCAAGCACATTGTTTCTACGTGCTTGGAACTTAACGGTCGGGGAGAAGCAACCACGTAGAAACTACGTGCTTGGCATTTAAAGGGTTGAAGCAGGTCAAAAGTCAAAACACATAAAAAACCCAGAGGACTCACCTTCCTAGCCGTTTTGTTAATGGACAAAACATACCCAAATACCGAAAATGTTACTAATAAATGCCCAAGGCAGGGCTACTAATATAAATGCAGGTTTACTATATTGTTTTAAAGAGATCAGAGCATAAACATAATGAATGTTCTTTTATTATAAAGAAGATATAAAAAGATAATATACATATTAATAGAAAAGAAAAGTGGCAAGGGTAATATAAAAACAAAAAAATAGAAGAAAACTTTACCACACAGTAATAAATACCTCAGTGGGATACATATTACCTCACCATAGAAGCTCCTATGTTTGTGATTCATCAGCCACAGGAGCAGGGTAGGCGAAAGACAAGGCGTTCATGGGAAACATAGCATCACCACATCATCTTTCCTATGGGAACTTGAATGGTACCTCCTTCTGGCACACACAAGGCAGGCCCTTGGCACATAAGTGGTAGCTTCCTTGCGGCACACTTTGCTATACCTAAATGCTTCTTTTTGAAGGAACTGACCAGCAGATTTTGCCATCAGCAAAGAAGCTGATTATTAACACATTCCAAAGTGGGTCCCCCTCCCAGGTCTCACAAGATCTCTTAAAGAGCACACACTTCATTGCATCAGAGATTTGAGGTACAGTTTATAGTCAGCAGTGTAAGCTTAATTAAATATACTGACAATGGGTAGGCCTCCAGTGCCAAGGTAAACACAACAAAGTGGAACTATCACCGGGATTTTCACTATCCTGCTGATAGATCCTTGTCACCAGGGCATCCAAATTAAGAATGCCCCACTGTTTGTAACCCCAAGCGCCCACAAAACTCACCCTATTCCCCCCTATTCACATGCCTAGGCTCTAGTCCAATCAGCGCATTATGCCGTTCATACTATTAACAGTATAAAGCTTTTGTTTTGGACTGAGCGTCAGCATAGGAACCAGCATCGTCCCGGTTGCCCTGGGATTTAAGGTGCACATCACCAGGGCATCCAAATTTAGCATGCCCCGCTCTTTGTAACCCCCCCAATCTCCTGCACGACTCACCCCATTGCCCCCTATTTACATGCCCAGGCTCTAATCCAATCAGTGTTTTATGCCATGCATACTACGCACAGCATAAAGCTTTTGTTTTGGACTGAGCGTCAGCATAGGAACCAGCATCATCCCCGGTTGCCCTGGGATTTAAGGTGGACATCTGCACCAAGACTGGGCAAGACAGCGGGACTCAGCTGCAGGGATGCAGCCACGGCTCGTGATTGCAGCAAGGGACTTGCTTATAGGTAAGAGATTGTGGGCCACGGCTAGATGTTCACATAGTAAACACAGGGAACCGGTATGTCCCAGGGGCACTAGTCGGCTGCCCCTGAAGTCTTTTAGACTCCAGGCCTGGCATTGCCAGTGATTGATCCATTTTAATATCTGCAGAACCATGACATAGTCGCCTATTGCGCGCATTATCAAATCAAGTTGTAAGTCATTTAAACAGAGCAGCACTGTTCTGGGAGCAGTCTTGTGGTGGTCACACTGTTTTCATAGGAAAGCGTAACAAACAGCCTCAGCAGCACATACACAAGTGTTTGTACAATTCAAATTTTCTAAACTACTCGCAGAAGGAAAAAAAAAAAAACAACTTATGGGTTCCTAACCCCAGCTATCCATTAGGTTTGCCTCCCATCTAATCAAAAATGTAACCAAGCTTTCCTTACTCTCAAGAACGCCACGACTGAGCCTGATTTGGATGTTATCCTTGGCCACTGCAGTAGTGACTGGTTGATGAAGGAGTCTCCCCAGATCCCCTGTGGTCCTGGATATACAGAAGCCGAAATCACAGATTTTTTTTTTTCTTAAACATCCAAATAGTGCTCAGCAGGTGGAGGAAGGAGGTTATTTGGTTTGGGACGCTTTTTAAAGTGGGCCGCAACTCACTCTGGAGTCGGAGACTCTAGGGCAGGCTTACTCCCTACCCACTGTGCAAAACTCCCCAGTAAACTCACCTCTCCCCCGAGCCCACAGAACATGCACGGCCTTCAAACGCATCACTCGGTTCCCATCTCGGCCCCGCCTGCCGCAACTGAATGGCTGAGCACAGCCCTAGGGAGCGAGTGATGCCGAGCTCATATGTGCGGTTGGGCTCCATTCAGATTCTCCAGCCTCGAGAAGCTGATTGGACGAGCGGCCACACGTGCACCGTGGGATTGAGGAGAGGCAAGTTTCCTCTGAATTGTGGGGGGGGGGGGGGGGGGGGTTTACACAGCAGGACACCCCCCAAACCAGGGTTCCCCCAAGGGGAAGGACCTAACCCCAGGATAGTAAATGGCCCAGGTTTTGGTCCACTACAGAGACTTTATGTGCCTTTTAACAAAGGCTGTGGAGTAGGAGTCCTGGAGCCAGAATCAGAGCTAGTTTTGGCCGGAGTTGAGTAAAAATGTACCGACTCCAGCATCAAAAAGAAAATCGCTTACTAATATGAATGTAACATTAATATGAAGTATAGAAACATTAATCAAATATGTTATGTTCTTTAATCTAAGGCCCTTGTTTATCAGTGATATGCAGCAATAGGGTGTTCTAGTGGTGATAGATAATGACTTCTGCATCTCACCTGAATCTTATACTTGATATTTTCATGTTGTCCCAAGGCCCTTAGTTACAATGCCTGAAACTTACAGGAATGTAAAAGTATTGTCTATGCAGAAACAAGTCTATACTCACCTGCAGATCCTCTGTGCAGGCCCGGTGATCCCCCCCGCAGCTCCAAAATGCAGTGTGGGCATCTTCTCAGTGTTAGAGAGTGACGGGGGGGGGGGGTCCATCTACCTGGATGTGCAAGACTTCACATGAGCTCCCTCCTCTCCTACTTATGCGATAATCTGAAGAGACACTGATGCTCAGAGCTCCCTCCTCTCCTACCTATGCGATAATCTGAAGAGACACTGATGCTCAGAGCTCCCTCCTCTCCTACCTATGCGATAATCTGAAGAGACACTGATGCTCAGAGCTCCCTCCTCTCCTACCTATAATAATATAATATATAATATATAATATAATCTGAAGAAACACTGATGCTCACCTAACTACAAGATGGACATTTAAAGTGGACCAACACCCAGGGGGGATTGGCCTATAAGATTCCCGGGCCGATCAGATCCTGTGACAGACGCTCTGCCTTTTGGATGTCATCACTATTCCATTGCCCACCGGGTCATTCACTGGCCTTTTCTTAATTAGGTTCCAGACAATGTCATTGTATTTTGATACTGTTACAGGCAATGTCATTGTAGTTTGGATTGTATTACAGGCTGCCATTGTGTTGATTGATTACATCACAGACAATGGCATTATTCTGATTGAGTGTGTTACAAATCCCTCCCCGCGGGGCATCCGAAATCGGGATGCCCCGCGGGGTGAAACCCCCCAGGACGCCCAGAAACCTTACCTTATCCCCGTTCCAACAGTGCATGCGCGGGCGCATCTCGCGCTTCCTTCTAGCAGGGCGCGCACCCGCACCGGCCATTTGTGAATGGCTGGCGTGGGCGCGCTCCCTGTTAGAAGGAAGAGCGAGACGCGGCCTCCAGCGCACTCAGAGCCGCTGTGGTTGTCCGTCGCTTGTCCGTACATACCACAGCTCTGATTGGACGAGCGCTCGCGTAGGAGCGGGGTGAGGTGAGTTATTTAGGGCGATCGGCGGGGTTTCACGCATCGGGGTGCCCCGCGGAAGTGGACCAAAACACAGGATAGTGAAAATCCTGGGTGTTGGTCCACTTTAAGGTGGACTCTAGGGTTTTTACAAGATTATTGACAAGCAGTTACCATCGTTGTCTGGCTTACACCTCAATGCCTGCATGCATCATATTTAAAGAGGAACATTGGAGGAGTCTAAAAGAGTCCAGGGCCAAGTATCACTCCTTGGGGCATCCTGAATCGGGATGCCCTGCTGTGTGAACCCCCCCATTGCCAGTTTCACTCACCCTCGCCAGGTTCACATCCCCTTTCCTCTTTAGCCATGCGTATGCCCGGCCATTCTGAATGGGCGGCATAGGCACGCCACAGCTAGAAGGTGAGCATGGGATGCGGCTGGTGGTGCACTCTGCTCCCTTCTGCGCTGCTTGGCTGAATGGCAATCCCGCTCCATATGTGAATGACAGTCCGGCCATTTTTCTAAGTTGCTTTGCAATTCCAGCATGCACACACATTTGATTCATTACATTTTGGCTTGTGCCGGTCTATTTTTGTTGAGGTAATGAGTTGGAATTGAAAGAGAGGGAAAGCAAGAGAGTTGAATAGGGCTAGTAAAACAGAGGCGAAAAATAAGGGAATGACATTGAATTGAAAGAGAGGAAAGATGTAGAAAAAAGGAAGAAAGAGCAAGAAAGTGATGTAAAGAAGCTGAAAGGAGAAACACATGGGAGAAAGGTGAAAAGAGGAAGATGGAGGGAATTTGGAAGACATGAAAAAGGACAGGGCAATTGAAAAAATTAGAAAAGGGTAAAAAAAAAATAAAAAATAAAAAAGGCAACCCCTTAAAGTGGACCAACACCCAGGATTTTGACTATCCTGGGTTTTGGTCCACTTCGGTGGGGCACCCCGCTGTCTGAACCCCCCCCCCCCCCCCGAAAGCCCAGAAACACTCACCTCACCACGCTCCCACGTGACCGCTCCAGCCAATCACAGCGCTCAGAGCCGCTGTGGTATGCGCGTCCAAGGCCGCTTGGACGCGCATAGCAGCTCAGCGGCTCTGAGCGCTGGAGGCCGCGTCTCGCACTTCCCTCTAACGGAGCGCGCCTGCGCCGGACATTTACAAACGGCCGGCGCGGGTGCGCCGATGGAACGGGGCTGAGGTAAGGTTTGTGAGCCTCCTGGGGGGTTCCTCCCCGCGGGACATCCCGATTTCAGATGCCCCCCGGGGAGGGATCTGATCAGTCCGGGAATCTTATAGATTCCCGGGCCAATCCCCCCCTGGGTGTTGGTCCACTTTAAAGAGATGTTGGGATGGCACCCAGTGCGACGGCAAACCTCCCACACCCCAAAGGCCGCCCATGCCTGCTCTCTAACTCTGGACTTACCTTGAGAGTACTACTAACCCAGTTTTTTTTTTCCTTGTGTAAAATGTAACAAGTGGTTTTCATAATACTGAAAGATAATATGAAAATTCTGTACACACCAGGGATGCAGCTGGCGGCGCTCATTCCATTCAGATGTTATTGCTGCAATGACAAGCATTAACCCGCACATGCACCATGGGGACAGGGAAAAGGTGAGATTGCAAGCAACCCTGAAGGATACAGATATCTAGGCATCCAAAATCAGGATGCCCCGCCAGAGAGGAACACAACCCAAGAACTGGAATCAGGATGCCCCGCCAGAGAGGAACACAACCCAAGAACTGGAATCAGGATGCCCCGCTGTGTGACCCCCCCCCCCCAAGTCAAGTCAGGGTGCCCCAGGGGCAAGGGCCAATACCCAGGAAGGTCAAAATCACGGGTTTTGGTCCACTTTAAAGTGGACTTTCCCTTACAATAGTAGATTTCTCCTTCACGTCTGTGCAGGATAAGGTACTGGCTGAGGTCTGGTAAATTGTGACACCTCAGCATACAGGAATGTGACCGCCATTCAGTATAGCGCCTACAGAGCTCGACTACCTCATGTACACACGCTCCAGCCCGGGCTCACCTGTCCAGCCGCAGAAATGGCGCAATTACCGTGACCCGGCCATTCATCTGCCCTTCCTCAGCCCCCTGACTTGTCCGAGCGTCTGTGTGTCCGCCATGACTGCCCCAAGCGTGCTGCAGACACTTACATTAAACAATCCCCATAGAGAGGAATGCTCCCTCCCATGCCGCACACAGGCCCCGCCTCTCCCCACAGCTATAACATGCTGGCCGCCGGCTGCTGTATTGGCCCGTATAGCAGCAGTTCTATGTCACGCCTAGCCCGGGTGTTCTGTGTGGCGGGAGCGCAAGTCCAAGATGAAAAAAAACAAACAATATTTTGTGAAGTAAAAACAGGTAGGTTTTGAAGCATAATAAAAAAACACGTCACACACCCCAGAACTGCCGCTAAGCACGTTGCACTGACACGGGGTCTGGGTGACCTGTACAGTGAGACTGACAGAAACTGGTGCACAGATAGAGCCAAAAAGTCTGATCATTGTTGGGAAGAGGTCCAAATAATCCATGTCTGGAGACATGGTGGGTTCCTGGACCATAACGACCCAACACCCAGGAGTCCTTCATTTGAAGGGACTGTCCCTCTTTTGAGTCCATGATACAATCACCTATCCAATGTGTTTATATTGCTGTGACTGTTATAACTTATCTCCTATCCATTCTTCAGTGAGGGGGTGTGGCCTAATGTTAAAATTGTCCCTCTTTTCCACCCTGATAAATTGGGAGGTATGCATTTCTGGTTCCCTGGTTACTCTTACAGAGTACCAGAAATAAAGGATATGTATGTAAAAGTACTCCAGGGCTGGGTTACAGTTCCCAAGCTGAGATATTCCGAATGTGGGCAGTGCATGGTTGAAGCATCCCTGGCACTCCTCTAGGTGATTCACATCTGAATGGCTGGTTGCAGAGGTCATCAGAAGGTGCCCGGCGTGGAAAAGAGCAAGAGTTATCCACTGATAATTTTCACACACAGGGACAACTCAAATCGGGATGCCCCCATAAGTGAATATCCTGGGTTTTGGGACCTTAACTATTAACAGAATTTGGACATGGGCATTGTAATTTGGGCTGCCCGACTGTGTGAAATCCTCCTGTTCCTTGGGCTTACTTAAAGTGGACCCACAGCGATCGTCCTGGGAATCTATAAGATTCCCGGGCTGATCGATTCCTCCCCCCCGGGACATCCAAAATCAGGATGCCCCGCTGTGTGAAACCCCCCCAGGTCACATACACATACACTTACCGTGTTACCCAGTTCAATGGTGCATGTGCGAGGCACGGCCGCATGCACACTATTCCTCTAGCAGGGCATGTGCCCATGGCAGGCATTTGTGAATGGCCGGCGCGGGCACGCTCCCTGTTAGAGGGTAGCGGGGGATGTGGCCGCCTGCGCGCTCTGAGCCGCTGGCCCTAGACGACGTGACGTCAGTAGCTCTGAGCGTACCGATTGGACGAGCAGCCGGGCATGCGCCATAGGACCGGGGAGAGGCGAGTTGACTTCAGCAATCTGGGGGGTTTCACGCAGAAGCACACCCCTGATTGGGGTGACCCAGGGGAAAGGACCAAAACCCTGATGCCCCTATGTACTATACAGCAGCAGGGCAGGGCAGTGTCCCAGGTTGCCCCGCTGCGCACTGCCGCCAGTAAAACACAAGAACGGGCACCCAGATATTCACCACTTTCAGGTCCTCATCTATGGCTGCCACAGAGCAGCCTATCAGCCTACAGGGCCAGCGCTGATAGGCTTCTCCGCTAGCCGCACCAATAGGCGCACGGTCACGTGGGTGCGTCACCCTGAGCAGCCTATCAGCGTATATGGCCCTGTCTATATCAGAGCCCTGGCATAAGGGATGCCGCATCCCCAGATTCCATGCAGCACGGTGTGCGACACGCTCAGCCTGTCCAAATGAGGAGCATGCCTTAGCTACAGGGGTTCTGGGGATGTGGCTGGCGAGCGCAGCATTGGAGCCTCAGAGATGGTGAGTGAATGCAGGGCAATTTGGAGGGCTCACACATTCCAAATCAGAATGCCCCAAGGTTGCTTGATCAATGGGTGTGTTTGGTTCACACTAAATCTTTCTCCTCCAGTCAGCTTTCTTTGCATGCATATTATTGAGAGGCAAAGAACGTGATTGAATGGATAGGAGGTATATTTTGCAGCCGCTTCCCTCTGGCTGTGTGCAGCTTTGCCAGCCATTCAGATAACAGCAGCACCATGTGACACCCAAGGGTCGTGTCCAGCCTAAAAGGGAAGGCCATGATTTTAACCTCACCATTGTGCGGGATCCAGCAGTGCAGGTCTCCTCTTCCTCTGGGGCGCTCCGAGCCCCCCCCCCACCCTCCGACATCAGCCCACTCTTCCCGTATAAGAGCCTGCTTCTGACACCAGCAGAGCTGTCAGATTCAGTCCGGTGATCGGTGGAGGGTGGGGAGACAGACAATTGGTTTCCACCGATTACCAGCCAGCTGTCAGTGTCAGCGGTGATCGGTGTGAGACAGAGGATTGGAGGCGAGTAGAAGACATTTAACCCTTGTGAACTGGTAAGGGGTCCGCAAGATCCTTATACCAGTTTACAAAGGCTTGAGGGGCTGGCAATTCACCTCTCACCATATAAAAATAAATGTTACCCTTGATAGAGCATATAGTAAAACATGAGTATATTAAAGCAGACCAAAGGTCCAAAAAAAGAAAAAGCCCAGAGGACTTACCTTCACAGCACAGGTCAGGATGCTTCTGCAGCACACAACCGACTACTCTACACAACCGACAGAGGAAAGTTGTGCTGCTGCTTTTGACAACCTCTTCTGGGTTCATGTAATGGGGTAAAACAGTGCTACATGAACCCCCATGAAGCTGCAGATCAGTGGCCATTGACGTCAGTCACCGGCCAGCAGTCTGTAGCTTACTTAGAGGTCCCACGCCGTAGCTCCAGCTCACCGGGCCTTGCTGCTCCTGCCGCTGCCACTTTATGTGTTGTGGAAGAAAAGCCAGCCACTCTCTGAGGGGCAGCACAATGTCCAGGGATGCACCCGGAAACATTGTGGGATACATACTCCGGAACGTGTCGGCTTGGGTGTGAGGTGATCGGGAGCCAACAGCCTAGTAAAGTGAGTAGGCCATTAATAAGCTTGCAGTGGTTTGCATGCTTATTAATGATCTTTTTTACGTTTTTGGCCTGCTTTTAAAATTGGAAGGCCTGGATTTTTTGTACTCTATCATTCACTGGGTATATGAAGTACAGGAGGTAATATCATACAATCTAAAATAGTATACAGTATATTTTAAACGTATTCATACAGCAAGCAAATACCATATTATATTATAGGTATACACAGTTAACTTCACCAATGGAACGCAGATGGAGGGAATCATTCCCCAAACACCCACGAAGGATCCAGACTACTCAACACCATGCTTCTATGCAAGATTGATGGCCTCTCACAATACTCAAAAACAACCGTTAGACTTACCGGTAACGGATTTTTCAGGAATCCTTCAGCTTGACCACATGGAGATTATTCTCCACCCCCCCTGGAGGAAACACAAACATGAATAGAGATTAAAAGCCCCACCCCTTCCTCTCCACCTCAGTATTTGAAAAGTAACCTAATAAAACCACCCTTGGACTATGGGGGAGTAATAAGCAATCAAGCTAAAGGATTCCTGAAAAATCAGTTACCGGTAAATCTTAACGGTGGTTTTTCCAAGTCATCCTTCAGCTTAACCACATGGAGAGGATTAGGCAAGTAATTATACCTTAGGGGTGGGAAGCTGCAAGTAGTACCCTTCTACCAAAGGCCTGATGTTTTGCAGATAGTAAATCAAGTCTATAATGTTTGAGGAAGGTGTGGCTGAAGACCACATTGTTGCTTTGCAGATCTTCTCTATAGATGCATCAGTCCTTTCTGCCCATGACGTGGTCATGGCTCTTGTAGAATGGGCAGAGACTTCTGGGGGAGACACCCCCCTAGTAGAATAAGTTTGGGCAATGGTCTGTTTTATCCATCTGGCTATAGTGGACTTGGAAGCTGCTGAGCCTTTCTTTTTTCCAGTAAAAGGTATATAGAGCTGCTCCGCTGTGCGCCACTCTCTTGACCTTTCAAATAAATGATCAAGGCTCTTCTAACATCAAGCAGTAAGACATCTTCTTCCTTGCCTGCTCCATTTGGCAATGTCGGAAGAATTATCTCTTGCGACCTGTTAGCCAAAGTTACTATTTTTGGTAGAAATAATGGATTGGGTCTACGTATCACCTTAGTACTGCATAATGTGGTTCTTTAAAGGATAAGGCTTGTAGTCCACTTATCCACCTGGCAGAGATATTAGCTAGCAAAACATTTTAGTGATAACCATTTCTCTGAAACTTCATCCATAGGCTCGAATGGGGGCTCCATTAACCCCTTTAACACAACAGACAAATCCCATGTAGGGAATCCCTTGAACGGTGTAGGTCTTTTGTACACAACTGCTCTGAAAAAAACGGATTCTGATGCAGAATGACGTCCTGATGAATTCTGAAGGTTGATGAATTTGAAGGTAGTCTGAATCTATCCACCATTTTAGATCTTTTAGTACTTTTGGGCTCAACTGAGCTAGTTGATCTAATGAACTCTGTCTTTTGTCCCACTTTTCTAACAGGAATCTCTGCAGGGTTCTTGTGTGTAACTGAGCCTAGGGTACTGCAGGGATTGCCGATGTCATGAACCCCAGCACTCTCATCACAACCCCCTAGTTAGGTCTAGCGCCTCTGCTGCAAGTCTGTCTCTTTTTTCCTGTGGCAGGAATAACTTTTGCTGGGTACTGTCTATGTTAAACTCCAGGATTTTGCACTGTTGACTGGGCGTTAGGCTGGACTTTCCTAAGTTTATTACCCGCCCGGGGTGCCGTCTATAAAGCTCTGCTGCCCGAAGTATCTCTCTCCTGTCCCACAGCCTTTCGAACGCTGGGAGAGAAAACATGCCGCCTTTCGTTTCCGGTTTTCGGCATTCACTGCAGAAACCGGAAGTGACGCCAGGTACCGCATCACTATCCACCCGAGGTGCCCGTTACAAAGCTCCGCTGCCCCGAGGTGTCGCTCTCCTGTCCCGCTGCCTTTCGAACGCTGGAAGAGGAAACATGCCGCCTTTTGTTTCCGGTTTTCGGCATTCACTGCAGAAACCGGAAGTGACGCCAGGTACCGCATCACTATCCACCCGAGGTGCCAGTTACAAAGCTCCGCTGCCCCGAGGTGTCGCTCTCCTGTCCCGCTGCATTCCAAATGCCGGGAGAGGAAACATGCCGCCTTTCATTTCAAACTGGAAGTGACGTCAGGTACTGCATCACTGACCCCGCCCCCAAATTCAAATTTTTTGGAGGGAAAGTTTAAGCAATGAATTAGAATGTATTAAGTAAATGTCAGAAGGAATCAATAAACTTGGTACCTGAAGTCAATCTGTTAAACGCAAAGTCTACCCATAACTAACTCAGTTGCTGGAATTTAAAGATATACTGCACAACTAGTGCTTATATAAGACTATGAGGGAATATAGCCCCGGCTGTGTCCAGACCTCAGAAGGTACTCCTCTGGTATTTTGTCCAGGACAGTGGGCTACGCTAGTACTCTGGAGGTCGTAAAATAAAACAACTAACTGGCCGAAGTCTAACACATCCAGGCACACTCTGTCCAAAGGTTTCCCAGGGAGGAAACACAAAGAACTGAGGTGGGGAGAAAGGGGTTGATCTTTTAATCTCTGTTCATGTGCATGTTTCCTCCCAGGGGGTGGAGCATAATCTCCATGTGGTCAAGCTAAAGGATGACTTGGAAAAACAAGAGAACCATCTCGGCATCCTACCCTCCCCTTCTCCCATCTTTCTCCCTTCCCCCAATTGAACCCATTTGGGACCCCTGTGATAATGAATGCCAGAACGAAGAGGAAACATGCCAGAACGTTTGCGTAAGCAGCTTGCTACAACCTGAGAGATAACCCCCTGCTACAAAAAGAGGGACATCACCTTGCTACAAACTGGGAACAGCCCCCATCTGGAGTACATTCATAAGGCTCCTTAGATTCTCTGATGCTCCCATTAAGCTACAATTGAAACATACTCAACCGAATCCATAGAATCATACAGATTCCTCAACCTGATACACTTATCAGCATTACTCCTGAAGAAGCCCCACCTTACAAGTGCGAAACACGTTGACCTAACAACCTTAATTTTTATGTGGAGATGCATGCATTGTGTATACCTATGATGTAATAGGGTATTTGCTTGCTGTATGATATATACTGTATACTAATGTTTTAGATTGTATGAGAACATTACTTCCTGTAATTTGTACACCCAATAAACAATAGAGGTCACCTCAGAGTACATCAAGTCCGGCCCTTCCAACTTTAATATGCTCATGTTTTTCTGAATTCTATATGGTGGGACCTGTTGTACATAAATCAACCTTATCTAAACCCCAACACCTTGCAATATTTTGACACCCCCGGGCATCCCCAAAAATATATTCCTAGTGCACATAGTAGCTGTATTTCATTTAAAGAAGGCCTAAAGGCTGGGGCAGGACCAATGTTATGTGTTGCACCTTTTTGTATGCACAAGCAAACATTCAGCATGTGAGCACATTAAATGACTTGCTATTATGCTGTAAGTCTGCAAACTTCCCAATTGTGTATTCCACGTTCCCTAGAAAACAATCTACAGGGTTCAGAAATTAAGATGTGGTAGCCCTATAAGAGTTGATAAAAACTATACTCTGAACTTTTAATCATCTGTACTGCATGCTGACTGACGCCCACACTCATCACCCCACCTATTCCACAAGCCAACTGCATGCCAACCCTTGCCATCCACCAATCTCTGCTACATAGTTATTTGTACTGCACAGCAACCCATTTATAATGCAGGATAACAGGCTTTATCTAAAGGAAACCTGGCCCAATTTTCTCTAAAACATTCTATCTTGTGTTCATTTTTATGATCTTTCTGTTCAGGTTATGGTTCTTAAAGTGGACCAAAACCCACAGTTTGAAGCATCCCCTGAATTGCTCTCTCTATGAAGAGTACATTTTGCACTTCTCCTATTTTACTCCCAGATAATGCCGCCTGTTTTAGCTGTAAAGCTCCGCCTCCACCATGAAATGCCACAGTTGTGTGTGGCAATGATGTCATTGCCATACCTATGCAATGACTGGTCGCCTGCCATTTTACACCGAAGGACAGCAAAAAGAATCAGAGTTCCAGGACAATTTGAAAAGCAAAAATATAAATTTCTAGTTCTGCATCCTAAGAAAAGAGTGTTGGAAGGGGCCTTGGCCAAATGTATTTCACAAGTGCCATAATCACCACATTGGTTTCGGGTTGCAAGTATCTACTCTCTGCCAAATGAAAAGTTACGTGACTACTTTAACAAATCCTCCTTTAATAATCCTGACTGACCATTCATCTAAAAGAACTAGCATACATGCTTCTGCTCCGAAATACACACCTGTTCAAAGGCATAAAATATTATTACAGAGCATCAATACACTTTTCTTTTTCAGCAACGGCACAAGCAATAATCATTCAGCCATTACATTGGTGTCACTACAGGGGGAATCCTAAGTGAAATCACTAACAATTCATTCATCAGCTACAACCATTTTTATTTGTAGCCCATGTTTTTGGGAAACATTCATTTTTTTTACGAATATAAATTATTTATTTAATTAAAACAAATTAAAACATAACTTACAGATTAATAATAATCAATCATCATCAAGCACATACAAGAAGCTTTACATTGTGGTCACACTTTTTCAGCTGTTCCAGAAAATGGATTGTCTCTCTGTAATGTAATATTTTGCTAAAAGTCGAAAAACTTCATGTGTATATATAAAACCGTACAGACAGAAAAATAGGCTGAATGCAAAAATTACAGTAGCAAAACAAACAGTCAATGGGAAACCTTCGAATAAGGAACCTCTCTCTAATTTTTATTAAAGCAGATCAGAATCTTGCAGCTTTCATACAAGAGGCAGGGAGAGCGGAATTGCATTCAGTATATGGCATTCAGCTTGCAGGTGACGTATGCAGAATCTTGCCTATTGATTCAATTAAAGTGGAACTGTTGGTGGTATTAAAATAGGAACATTCCTGAGGCATTCCAATTTGGGATGCCCCCTGTGTAAATTCCCATGGATCACCTACTATATGAACCACACCAGAGATCCAACGGGGCATACGCGGCTCATATCCGCACCATGCTTTTCTAAGAGTATGTAAAGTGCATGCAGGCATAAACAGAAAGGTTTTCCTAAATGGGGTTCTGTCCCTCGGTTTAAGACACTAACTTAAAGGGAGCTCAGTTATGAGAGATATAGGGGAGGTATTTCTTTTAGCTATGAAAAATGCCAATTTGAATGATTCTGTATTAGCTTAACTCTAACAGAGCTTATTCTACCTTTTAGCAGCAAGATGGTATTTTAGTCACTTATTGTATAACCCATTTCCACTTAGAGCAGTGGGAGGGGTCCTGCCAATAAAATCTTAATTAATTGGATGTCAAAAAGCAGTACTCAAGATCTAGAAAGAGTAGAGAAGGTGGGCAGCTAAACTTCCCAAATCCCAAGGGCAACAGAGAATGTGGTAGTCAATAGCCCATACTGTATGTTCTTGACCATTCAAAGTCTAAAAGACTCCAGGGCCGTCAGAGTTGCAGTCCTTGGGACACCCGAAATAGGATGCCCTGCTGTACGAAGCTCCCTGGATTCCCAGGTTCACTCACCTGATCCCAGAGCCAGAGACGCATCGTGGTGCCACGACTGCATCCCAGCTCACCTCAACCTGTACATGTAACCCCCACCCGCCCTTTCTGAATGGGTGGCCAGGATACGCCATGGCTGTAAGTGGAGTGTGGGATGTGGCCAGTGGGGCACTCTGCTCCCTTCGACCCTGCTTGGCCGCTTAGCCGTCCAGGTGGCTTACCCGCTAGCAGAGCCGAAGGAAGTCAAGTGAAAGCGAGTATGGCGATTGGCTGAGCAGGCCACTCAGCTAATCAGCACACTTGGATTTCGGCCAAGCATGTCTGAAATTCCTGTGTGTTCTTCTTTAAGAGAACAGGAACCCTTTAGATTTCTTTTTATTATGCACAATAGGAACAGATAGCAATAAAGAACACACACATAGCAGCTATGGTCTGTGTGAAGAACAACTAATTGTCACAGTTCTAAAGTAGAAGCAGGAGCCACCCCGCTAAGGGAGTAAGTGCAATTAACTCAAGGAGTCACCAAGTCTAAGGGAAGATCAGAACCAAACTGAGAATAAGACTCTGGGGGTCCTCCAGTCAAGGACTGGGGAGCCCACATCAGCTAGTCATTCACAAATCATACTGTAAGTGCCACCACAGAAGGCCAAATGAACGGGTGCCGCTCTGCCAGGTGGCATCCCCTCCAGGACTGGTACAGCATCTTGGAGTTTTAGAAGCGCCCACTTGCCTTAGAAGAATCGGGAACAAAGCCCAAAGAAAAATGACTTCTTTACAACAGATTATTTTTATTTGTTGGGGGGGGGGGGCACAGAGTGAGAGTCATATAGAAACTCAATTTTGCCACTTAGGACTAGAAACCAGAGTGTTTCAAGGAGAAGCATTTTCAAATTCCCTTGAGGGCACCCACAAGAATTGAAAGGGAATGGACATAGGTCCTTGAAGACCTCCATCAAGACAAGTCATTCAGTAGGTTCCTTTCTATCTGCTCACAGCAAAGAAATAGGCTTTGGGTAGATGGTGAAGCATGAAAGGGACCATGGTACCCCCATCCAAAAAGTCATACATTTTACCCCCATGGGATGGATGAGACCCCCCATATCAAAAATATTCATGATGGCAGAAATTGTGTTACCACTGGAACCTCTTCTGGGTGACAATGTCAGATAAAGGTAGAGAGCCAGGCTGGATAGTGGGGGACCAAGCAAGGTTTAGAAGACAGAGTGGCTCTGAAGTTTATAGTGGACTGAACCCCTGGAAGTGCATTAGCTGGGAGGGTTCACATTCTGGGTTACTATGATGGGGGTAGTCTGAAATCAGAAAGAGGATGGTCCTGGATGTAGCACAAGAGCTGTACAGGTCAGAATTGGAAGACTCTAGGGTCAGGGTTTCCCAACCAGTTGTACTTGGCAAGGTTGTCTACACACCAACCTGAACTGCTGCCATTTATATTTTACTCCTGCTCAGCACTCATTTGCTCCAAAACTGCTCCAAAAGGTGCTGAAACTGATTTATGTGCATATTTATTTTTGAGACCCCAGCCTTCCCCCAGCAAAAAAATTGATTAGGAACCCCTGCGCTTGGTCCGTAACAGGTTTTAGAAATTTTGGAAGTACTCTTGGCTTGAATATGTGGGTAGGTTAGCCGAGCACCTGTTGGGAAAGCGACATATGTATGCAGCAATAAGGCAGACCACTTAGTAAGGCAGACCACTGGATAATATTAACATCTTAAGCAGCAGACAGATGTATGAGCACTGCCAAAGCAACCTTAAGAGGCCTAGGCAGATTCCAGTGCACTTTAAAAACAACTTTGCAAACTTCATTGAAGACTCACTGGTGATGTCTATATTGGAGAAGTAAGAACACTAACAAAATGCAAGTGTTAGTAGCAGCAAGTGAATGCATGTGAACCAATAAGAGAACTTGCATGCACGGAGGAAGAGAGGAACCAGGGCAGAGGAGGGGCAAAACAGGCCCCAGTAACATGTAATATGCTATGCCATGCACTTGTCCTTGCCACATGCGTGGAGGTGGATCCCAGCAAGCTGAACAAATGAACTGTCACTACAGTGGATGTATGGAGAAAAGAGCAGAGAAGGCCCCTCCTGTCCTGTCATATTATTTATATAGCGCCATCTTCTTCTGTAGCGATGTACAAGCTATAAATACAGACTAGGTAAAACATACAGTACAGAGACCATTGCAAATTAGAGGCTCAGAGCAAATGTTGAGGAACAGGAGACAATAGGAAAGTCAACCTGCCCTTGCGGGCTCACAGTCTAAAGTACAGGGGGTGGACACAAAAGGGGTGGGAACACGAGTGGTAGAGCATGAGTTTGGTTGCATGAGCCCTGTAAAGGACATAGAAGTTTTATGCATGTCTGAAGAGGCAAGTTTTGAGGGCACTTTAAAGGCTTGGAGTGTTTAGACTGACGGATTAAGAAGGGGGTCCATTCCTGAGAAATGGAGAAGCACGGGAGAAGTCCAGAGAGGACAGGAGGATGTCAGAGGCTGAGTAAGTTGTGGTGAATGGGGAGAGCAGCAGAGTTGGGAATTGATTGGAGGGGAGCCAGTCTGTTTGTTGGTAAACCGCAAAAGAGGCTGTTGCAGTAGTCTAGTAGGGATATGACCAGGGCATGCACTAACATTTAAGTGGTGCCGGGTGAGACGAAGGGACATATGCAGTAGATGTGAATGAGAGAGAGGAGTCCCCAATAACAACTTGGCATCAAGCTTGAGGAGTTGCAGTTATTGTAAGATGTAAAAATGCTGTTTGTCAATGAAATACAGCTCAGCCTTCAATACGAAAATACCCTCATCACCAAGATGATGAACCTGTACCTGCACTGGTCCTTGTGCCATTGGATCCTTGATTTCCTAAGTGACAAACCATAATTAGTACAGGTAGCTAAGCACATATCCTCCTCCCTCTCCATCAGAGCTTCTCAGGGCTGCATATAGAGTCCTCTTTTGTACAACCCATTACTGTGTGGCTAGTACAAACTCCATCTTTACTGTCAAATTTGTGGATTATATCGCCAAAGTAGGGCTGATCTCAGACAACGATGAGACTGTCTACCTTGATGAAGTTAGGAACTTTGATAATTGGCGATCAGGAACATAGTTTATACATCAACGTCAGCAAGACAAAAAAGCAGATAGTGGAATACAAAAAGCAACAAAATAAGAACTATCCCCCCATGATAAATAGAACACCAGTGGAGACAGTGTCACATTTATGTTACTTATTTCCCAAGACTTAACGTGGTCTGAGCACAACACCACTGTGGTGAAGAAAGCACAGCAAAGGCTATACCATCTTAGGAGGCTGAGGGATTTCCAACAGCACAGTAAAGTCCAAGAAAATGTCTACAAATGTCTAACAGGATAAAGCAAAACAGGTTCCCAAGAAAAAAAATGAGAACTTATAAGGCACATGGCATTTGTTCTGGCAGCCATGAGTATTTTATCAACACAAGCAGCCATGAATATAGTAACTACAAAAGTGGTCAATCATTCCTGATGATTATTCCACAGTGGGCCAGTTCGGGATTTCAAATATGCAACCAATATAGGGGAAATGGATCTTTGAAGAAAAAGGCAGAAGGAAACCATAGCAGGGTCTCTGTCTCCTGACCAAAGTACCGTTAGAAACAGGGGGCATTTCCTGCTCAGCAAGTTACGTGCTAGATGGTGGGAAAGTCAAATTACTTTTCTTTAAAAGGTGTATGTCTCATAGCCAAAGCTGCCAATTGACCCACTAATGAAGTATAGACCAAACCTCTCCTGCTGCAAAGTCCTTAATTATCTACCTTCTATATGTCAGGTCCTGTGGGACACCCGCCTTCTGAGTCCGCAACCCCCAATCTCCGCTGCTAGCTTCACCTATAGTCAAGCCCCCGTCTGCCGGGACGCTTTACACGCTTCACCGGGCACGTTTGCCCCCAGGACTTGGTAGCACAAAGGATGTGGACTTACGGGGAGGAAGGCGGATGAACCAGGAACGAGACTGGGTGAGGTCGGGCAAGCAGGGGTCATACACGGGAGATCAATCCAATCAAGCGCGGCACCAAGGGACGAGACGGAAGAGTAGTCAAAGTCGAGCCAGGGGTCAAGCTGGGAGGTCACGGGTACGCAGTACAAGGGAGCAGGCAAATCGTAGTCGGAAACAGGCAAAGGTTGGTCCAGGCGGTAATCACGGGATGGTCATACACAGCAAGATCAGTAACGGGAAAGTTCAGATACAGATAATCACACCCAGCAGCACGCTATCACAGGCAAGGAACAGGTGTGCGGGAAACGCCTTTATAGGAAGTGGGCTGACATGATTGGTGGGAGAGCGGACGCGATTGGTGCGACCGGGATACCTGGCTGATTGCTCAATACACTTTGGACTCATTGGTCCACCTTAAAAACCAAGCGCTCATTGGCCCACCTTAACTGAGCCTCCGGTGGGCACGCTGATTGCAGCGCCGCCGGAGGTTATAAGACAGCCGTGCTCGCACGTGCAAGCTGTCAGAGAGAGACAGGGAGTAGAGGGGGCGTGTCTGCACGTCGACGCCGCCTGCCGGAGATGCGGCCGCCGAGCGGGGGTGGAGGCAGAGAGGCGCCGGAGCCCGCGCCGCCTACAGACGCCGCGGGACCAGCGTGAAGGTGAGTTGTTCGTGACACTATAGAGCATATCCTTTTTCATAAAGAAAAGCCTGTTTTCACAAGATTCACCGTACACATTTTCTATACTGTCCCCTTTGGCAATTTAGTGTCTTACACATGTTTTGAGAATGTTTTTCTGTGAGCTGCTCTTCCTACAAAAGGAGAAATATGTTTAGACCATGGACAGTCGAATTCCGCTACGGATTAGTCTATACCAACATGTAAATGCCAGCCTAATACCACTACTGAAATAAGGCATGTTCACATCTGGCCACCTGCATTTGCACATTTCGCGCTAATGGTTTGTGCTAGGTAAAGTCACATAAACGTTTGACTTTTTTTGGTCTTTTTTTTGCATCTAAGTTGTCCGTTTCAATAAAAACGACATTCCCAAGGCTTACCAAGCTGAGACACCAGGCTGGGGTCCCCATGGCTTGAAGGCTGGCCTCCATCCATGCCAGAACAGCAGGCATACCCTTCGGCATGGGTCCAGCGCTTCTCCACAGGTGAACACCGGGTCCATGGCCATAAACACTAGGCTCTTCTGTACTCCCCTGGCCTTTGGGGGTATGGGTAATGGGTCAGAGGCAATGCCAAGTCACCCACTGCCATGCCGACAGGTAATCTGCTGCACCCTTACCCTTTGAAGTAGTATAGTGGTCCCTTACTAATTCACTGTGAAAAAAGAAGAAAAAAAAAGCACCAACGTCTTAATTTTCCAACAAACTATACTCTGCCACTTTGATCCAGGTTCTATACACCCCCTGCTGAATGGAAGGGTGCTTTTACCTCATGGCATGGCTTCCCTGGTACTCCCCCTAGGGTCATCGTCAGGAAGCACTTAGAGCCTGGCAGGATGGCAGCCTGTGGGGGCGGGCGGACGGGGGGAATTGTCCTTACATCCAAATAACTGCAATGGTCATTGTGACAGCTTCTGCTGGGAAAAAAGGAGCTGTTTGAGGACCCCAAAAGCCCTGGACAGTGGATGAAGATGGCAGAGGTGATTAAAAGACTTTACTATGGTGTTTTACTTAATTTACATGAACTAGGAAGGGGATTCAATGGACCCCTATACTAGTTCAAAAGGTAGGGGGCCACAAGTTACCTGCCGGCATGACGACCGGCTGATACCCCCATCCCATTACCTGTACCCCCAATGCCCATAAGCGCGGTTCTGGAGCACCGGACCAGCACCGAACGGCATAGGGACTAGTGTTCTAGCATGGTCAGGCCTTCAAGCCATGATGACCGCAGCCCCTATGTCTGGCGTGCTGGCTGGAAGTGATGGGGGGGGGGGGGGGGTTACTCCACATTTTCTTTTTTAAAGACAAGCATACAAATTTATGTAAAATTACAGAGGTTTGCGTTGGGCACAAACTTCTTTGGGACTGCGTCTACACGTGGTAGGTCTGCACTTGTGTCCTGGATGGACGAAGCAGGACTTTTGCAGCCATGTTTTCTTCACCCTGACCCACTGAAAAGGTGTCTTAGAGGAGCTATTGTCAATTTCGTTTTGCTGGTACAACTGCATCTGCTGAAATCGCATGGAGGCAATGTGGACAGGTGTGAATGTGCTCTTAGTCATGTTTTTAGATTTCAGTCAGGTTAATTCATATATGTTTTGGTATCACAAGATTTCCCCAAAATGTCTGGGGTTAGCATATTGCAAAGTAAAGAAGTAACAGAAAGTTCATGGCTCTTTATTATCTTTGCCAGGTCACAAGTAGTTCACATACAACATGCACCAGTGCTCTACCAATCATCCAGCATAGATTTTATTTGCATGTGCGCCTTCGCAGAAAAATGCCCTTGCCCACTCCTTTCCAATTATCTGCACCAGTCCTCCCCTGTGACAGAGGCTCCATTTCCTGCACCACTGTATACCAATGTCAGAAAAGACCAGTTCGAGTAGGTGGTCACGGTGACATGAACTAATGAAAAGGAGGGCCCCATCCTCAGATGAGTATCTTGGGGGAGGGGGGGTTGTGGGTTTACATTACCCTGGAATGTAGAGAAATTACATTTATGTTTTTTAGCTTCCAAATTCCAAAAATTTTAGCAAAAATGCTTGTGCTAGAGATTAAGTATTTTATCTTGTAGTAATTTTCTAAATAAAATATACAGAATTTACATTATTAACATATTTTTAGATAATATATTATTTTTAAATACATTGCATCTATATCCCCTGAGTGCATCAAAATGCAAGCTTGTTGCACTTGGACTTAAATCTTTATCGTCAATAACAAATCAAACTAAAATTTCCATGGCCTTACTTTGTGGCGTCTGTTTCCCGCCCCACGCCTGAGCCATTCATAGCAATGGAGGAGAATCCCAAAGCGAGATTGCCGCGCCCTGCCTTGGGCAAGCCCCCTTCATTGTAATGAATGAAACAGACATGCTAGGTGCTTGAAGCCAGCTGGATGCCGCAATGTCTGCTCTGTGCTGAAGGAAAGGATCGCTCAATCTCCCTCAATCTTAAGTGTGAAGACGGAGGAGCTTCAGGGGACAAAAGGGGAGTCTAGCCTATATTTTCAATGTCTGGACAGAGATTTGGCAAAAAATCATTTTTTGCCAAATTGAGCCACATAGCTCAATTGTGCTGAATAAAACCTATATAACAGGTCATTACAATTCGAAACCATTTTAAAGCATAACGCCAGTAAAATAGCACTTAATAAAGAGGAACAACACACAGGAATTTCACTTTCCCGAGCAGTTCCTTTGTGTGTACCCTCCAGGTCGCTTCGTTTCTCTCACCTTCCTTCCAGCCCGCTCAGCCAATCAGCGTGTTCGCTGTCACTCGGCTCCCTTTGCGTCACTGATGGCTAAGCTGAGTGGAGCCACCAGCCGTTTCCCCCCGCCTACCTAGCAGCAGTGGCGTGCCTCTCAAATACTGGTCAATATGCTACAAAATCTTTTGCCGGCAGTACTGCGTAATAACTGTTCAGTGAATGGCACCCACTCTATCAGGAAAGCCCACTGATGCAATTAGTTTAAATTTAATTCAGTGACCTACACCTATTGGGGTCTTGCTCACAAGAAAAGCAGTGCTTCCCCTTTCCTCCCGGCCTACATGGGTTCAATGGAGAGTCTTTAAAGAGGAATAACTCTCAAAAATGTGTGATGTCCCCTAATCTACAGCGGAGGGGGGGGGCATAAAGTGCATAAAATTACCATGCCAGAGCACTAGTGAAAACAACATGCAGTGGGGGCTGGTATTTTTGCACCTAACTAGTAAGATCCAGTAGATGCCATGATAAAGTTAATAGGGACTGTACAGATAGGCAAGCATTTTATGTTGCATTATCTGTAAGTGCTTATGTGTCCTAAGAAACAGGACAGGCTGTTACAGGCCTATCATATCACTCAGCAATTATATTGCCTTTTTTGTATTAAATGTTAATTAAGCAACAGACTTAAAATATATTAATCTTGCATATTTGCATTAATGGTTTAGACTGTAGTTTTCCTTTACAGTTCATACAGGCTGTTCTGGAAAATATTCTTGGGTAAAACTACAGGGTTAACATGTCAAGATACAGACAAGACTGTATAAAACGAATGGTGACTTTCCCCTTTGACACCCCACACCAGCCCGGGTCTAGGAATGTTAGGGGTTTTCAGAACCGTCTCTTTTCTTCCTAACCCAGTAACCATGCTGAGTAGCATAATTAGCTCATTGTCTGGCTGGAGTTAATATTTAGGCATTTTTAGACCAAAATAAATATTTGGCAATGGATGGAGTGACATCACAATTTATGCAGTTAAACCATGAATTAGACTTTGGTGTGAATCCGTCTATGTCTGATGAGATGCGAACTTCGGAAGAAGCACTTGCCACACTCTGTGCAGGTGTAGGGCCGCTCTCCAGTGTGGACCTTTTGGTGCCTGACAAGATCAGAGCTGTGTCGGAAGCTCTTGCCACACTCTGTGCAGACATAAGGTCGCTCCCCAGTGTGGACTCTCCTATGTATAATAAGGTTGGAACTGTTTATGAAGCTTTTTCCACATTCATTACACACATATGGGCGTTCGCCAGTGTGTATTCTCTGGTGCATAACGAGGTAAGCGCTACTTATAAAACTCTTGTTGCACACCTTACACACATGGGGTCTTTCCCCTGTGTGAGTTCTCTGGTGGATGATAAGGCTGGCATTCTGGGTAAAACACTTTCCACACACTGCACAAAGGAATGATCTAGCTGGTTTGGCCACCTTAGATTCTGAGTTAGCATTGGTCTTACTTTCCATAAAAGAGCCATCTCCAGTATTTATACCTCCACCAATCAGATATTTCCTTCTTCGGCCACCTCTGCGTGGTCTGGTTTCGGTACTACTGCTTTGTGCTTGAAAATTTATGGTTGTCTCTTTTTCTTTGGCATGTTTTGATGCAAGTGTTGATATAAACGGGTTCTTTAAAACAAGGTTTGAGTCTGATGGACTTTCACAAACAGAAGTCTTATCCTCGTGATCCACACTATAAGCTTTACATTCTTCTTTGGACTTGTTACCTGTTAGAAAACATATTAATTGCAAATATATATCAGTACCAAAGCTGGATTGCATCAAAAATGTCCGCAGGCCAAGTTCTAGTTTATAGCAATACAGAATGTTTTATCTTTATTTTTGTGCTAAAGAATTAGATTTATTGCTTTTTTTCTCTTCTCTTTCTACAGGTTTATACAATTGTAACAATTTGCAGTAAATGTATTAGTAAAAAAATGTAGTTATTTACACACATATCCCATTATGACAGGGGTGCACAACCTTTTTTGGTCTAAGCGCCTCATTGTCTTATTGTTACACTTCAAGGGGCTGCATAAAACAAAAGCAGTGGAAACGCAAATAGTTTGCTGCAGGAAAGCTGGAACCTTAAAGCAATGTATGAGATGTTGCATATGCAGATGTGAGGGGGGCTGAGGCGAGTTAAGCAGAAGCGAGGCAGTAAATAGTGGGCTGAGGTGAGGTGGATGAGGTGAGTCGGGCCTAGGTGGGAAGAGGTGAGGTGGGTAAAAGTAACCAGAGGTGGGATGAGGGCAGCAGAGGTGATACATGAAGATGAAGTAAAACGAGCAGGTGTTGGGAAAGGTGAGGTGGAAAGCAGTGAGCAGAGGTCATAAGAAGGTAAACAGGGGTGAAGTGAGGAGAGGTAAGCAGGGATAAGGGTTGAGGTGAGGTGAGAAGAGGAGGGAAGAGAAGCCACAAAGGTGAGATGGGAAGAGATTGGCAGAGGTAAAGTAGGGAGAGGTGAGGGGGGATAGCTAGCATCTAAAATATAGTTCATAAAATACTTCCCATCTGTAGTGCCCAACCCAGATATGAGGCGATGCACTGCCCTGTAGTGGCCAGACATGTGCACTGCAGGCAAGACAAGCTCCCTTACATTAAAGCGGACCATCAACCTGAATAAGAGCATATCTTATATGTTTCCCATACCCTGTACATGCAAATTGCTCACATTAAAAATAATCCTACCTGCATCCACTGCATGTTATGAGCCTTTAAACATCCAAGATGGCAGCTCATGGAGCATCAGGCAGCATGCAAACAGGAAGTGTCTTCTGACTGTCGCTCTGCATTCTGGGATTGCTGTCCTTTCCCTGACCCCAGCTCTGCTCTGTCTGTGCAAAGCACAGCTATAACCCCGCCCCTCTGCACTTTATCCCGCTCTCCTCTCCTCAGTATGTGTGATGCTTCTGATTCAAGATGGTGGCGCCCGTATCCTAGAGTCCGAAACAGGAGTTGCAGCCCGGTGGGGGAAAGAATAATAAGCAAGTGACTAAAAATATATTAATTTTAGATGCTGGGGAGTAGTTTTTTTTAAGGGTTTGGGCTTTTCATTAAATCATGCTGCTGGTCCGGTTTAAAGTAGACCAAAACCCAGGATTTTGACTATCCCAATCAGTAATTTGAGCCCTCAATCGTTTCTTTTACCAGAACACCGCAGGGGCATGCCAGATAGCAATCAAGCAGTGGTCCCCAACACTGTCCTCGAGGCTCACCAACATTTTATGTTTTGTGGACCTCCACATAGTCCGCTCTTTAGCTCTGCTGCTGCACTAATTACTCCACCTGCGCACCTGTGTGGAGATCTGCAAAACCTGGCCTGTTGGTGGGCCTTGAGGACAGGGTTGGGGAAACCATGTGGCATGGGGGGGGGGGGGAGAGTAATGGATGAGTGGTGAGGCCATTTCATCTGGTGGTGTTTTTTGAAGCCCAGGATCCTGTCACAAGCATGACCCAGCCAGTTTGGAACCCTAACTGCCCCCCACAACCTCAGGGAATGCCTTGACCATTATTAAAGCTAGGGCTCAGGACAGTACTGGCTGAGATTTGTAGTCCCACAATGTAAAAATCACCTTTTTTGTGTTAAAGTAGACCTGTGATTTCGACTATCCCAGGTTTTGGTCCTTGTCCCTGGGGCACCCCAATTTGAGATGCCTTACTGTGCGAAACCCTCCAGCTCGCCAATAAAACTCACCTTTTCCACGTCCTACATTGCATCTGCGGTCACACAGCCAAACAGCGTGCTTGGCTGTGCAAGTCAATTTCAGCTATGAAACAGCTAAGGACTGATTCTAGCCAAGTGGAGCCAAGGGGGAGGGAATCAGGCTTCTGGGTGGGGATGGGAGGACTGCAGGGACTGCCGACAAGAGTCGCCAGTCAGCTTGTGGTGGCAGTAGGCGAAGGGCTACATTGCGGACACAACTTTCCACCAGTAATTATGGCAGCAAAAATGTATAAAATTTGGCACAAAAATGTAAAAAATCCAGTGCCAAGTAATCAAAATAGCCATCAAGCCGAACCACAATTCACCACACAGCGACCCCCACACCCAGGTAGCACAGGGTACAGGGGGTAATAGGAGCGCCAGATACCCAGCTCAAGGGTGCATCAGGAGTATCGCCCCCTTCACCAGTGCTATATACTAACACACAATCGGGCATGGAGGCATGTGGAAAGTAGTGCTAAATACTGAGCACAATACTGCTTGACAAGAGAAGCAAAGATCGATAAACACTGTCTTGCTACATCTATTCAGCGCTCCAATGGAGATTTAAAGATACCTTTTCTCCAACAGCTAGGAGACATCCACATCAAGCACTTCTACCAAACAGATCCCAGAGGGATGTGACTTCTGCAGCCAGGTTGACAAATGCACCAAGGGGATCAAAGGTACAGGCAGTACTATGAGCGCCAGATTACCCAGCTCCAGTAATGGTATGTTCCTCTATGTCTAAATAAAAGAGGGCATGGAGGCTATAGTAGAAGTGATTTAACACAATTCTGACATATCTGAGACCTCAGGAATAATACAGAAGTGCCATTTAGACATAGCTATGTGTCTGGGTAAACAGATAATGGAAACTAACTCAACTAATACAGATTCCTTCGGTTTTGACCGAGTCCATGCTCAAGGCCAAGGTGGTTTTCCTTGAGAAAGGGGACTAGATCCCCGAAACGTGGGAGGACCGCCCCCACCTTGACCTATCTAAAACTTACACTGGGTAACTCACAACTGTTTAAACTATGTTGAGTGTATTGCTCTTGTTATCATAGGTTATGCATTATGTTTGCTGCAAAGCTGTTTATGGTAATGCGCATATGAGAGGTTAGTGTTCCTTACTGTGGAGTCTGTGCCTGAGCATAACGCACGAAGCTGCTACTTAATAATATAAGAGATATGTGCTATCAATGCCAGGTGCTGAGCGCTCCATGGAGCGGAATGGTTCTCTGCTGTAGTTTAGGTAAAAGTTACATGCTGTATGCTTTCCTCTGTGCATTGCAAAGTATCTGGGCACGTGCTTTTGGATTTATTACAATGCTGTTATGAAATATACAAAGCTTTATGCTTTAATTTTCTATTTACCAGTCTTTGGCACAGAGTAAAGTGAATTTCACTATAGAGATATTCTTGCCATTATTTGTATATAACTTTGGAATGCACTTACACACTTGTCACTTGATGTGAAACATCACCACTGCCTGTATATATACTATGGTATATACTATGATGAATTTTTTCTAAGTAAATATTTTTTATATGCATATACTGGTGTGCGCCTAACTTTCATAAAATTGGTTAATATCTTATTTCCTGCAGTCATGTCAGCTTGAAAGAGTAGAGCTGTGAAATATCATGCAGGTGAGGTACCCCCTAGTCGTGGACTAGTGCATGCTCTATGGCCAAGCCCGTCTGAGATAGTTTCCCCCTATGAGGAAGATTTGGTTAAATTGCAGCCAGACAGTCCTGGTGAGGGCTTTGCTCTAACAGTTGGGGTTTTTGGTTCATGGATTGTCAATGTAGTGGTCACTATGGCTAGTGAGTTTGACTGATGACCATGCCAACACTATCCTAGTGGAATTTATAGGACCACCTTGTAGTTACCTACAAAACCTCACAACTAGGCTTGTCTATCATCTTAAATGAATGTGGCTGACCAAGGTAATCCAGAAACAACGTACATTCTGACTTCTTACGATTTTACTAAACAGTCAAGAAGCTACAATTACTGTTTATTTAACAGGACCTCTCATTTATGTCTCATCACAGTTCATCCTGCTTTATGAAGCAAATGCTGGCCTTCTCAGAGCCATACAAGACCTGCCCTGATTGTGAAACAGTCCCACCCTGTCACCTAGGCCCCTATAACAAAAATAATATTCCTCTTGTATACTTGGAGGAGGATATCTACTCCAGTTCACAGAACTGTGGCACAGTAACTTGGACAAGGGAGAGGCATTTTCTAGGCATAAAGAGGATTCAGGCTAATTCTTCCAAGTAGACTGTTCTAATGCATCTGCCTTCAGTCATTGAGGAGTACTATGCGCTAGCACTGTTCTCAGGTCCATAACTTGGGCAAGGTCTAGTTCGCCCCGCATGGCACCTTAAACCGGACCTTCACCATGATTTATTTAAAAGCCCAAACCCTTAAAAAACGATTCCCCAGCATCTAAAGTTAATATATTTTAAGTTTTTAGACACTTACTTATTATTCTTTCCCCCACTGGGCTGCAAGGATTTTAGGATTCGGGTGCCGCCACCTTGACTCAGAAGCATCACACTTACTGAGGAGAGGAGAGTGGGATAAAGTACAGGGGACGGGTTATAGCTGTGCTTTGCTCAGACAGATCAGAGCTGGGGTCAGGAAAAGGTCAGCAATCCCAGAATGCAGAGCAGCACAGTCAGAGGACACTTCCTGTTTGCAGGCTGCCTGATGCTCCAAGGGCCGACATCTTGGATGCTTAAAGCCTCATAACATGCAGTAGATGCAGGTAGGATGATTTTTAATGTGAGCAATCTGTATGTACAGGGCGTGGGAAACATATAAGATAGGCTCTTATTCAGAGTGAAGGACCGCTTTAAAAAATCAATGCTATCTTTTCAGTACAGTGGCAAAGTAGAAAGGTTGGCAGTCCCTGTTCTGCCTCCTCCTGAAAACTCTGGCAAAAAAGTGAGTACACCACTAAGGGAAATGGCCCAATTATACCCAATTAGACATTTTCCCTCCCCAGTGTCACGTGAAAGGCTCAGGCATGAATGAAGAGCAGGTGTGTTAAATCTGGTGTTATTCTACACTCTGGTCACTGTAATGGCAAATGACTCTCTGGAGATCTGAAAAAAAGAAATGTTCCACTACATAAAGATGCCATAGGCTATAAGAAACCCTAAAACTGAGCGGCAGCAGAGCGGCCAAGACCCTACAGATGTTTAACAAGACAGGTTCCACTCAGAACAGGTCTCACCAGGGTTGACCTAAGAGGTTGAGTGCACATGCTCAGCTTTATATCCAGAGGTTGTCCTTTCCAAATAGACACACGATTGCTGCAAAGGTTAAAGTATTGGGGAGTCAGCCTGTTAGTTCTCAGACCATAGGCTGCACACTACATTGGTCTGCATGGCTGTCCTCCCAGAAGGAAGCCTCTTTTAAAGAAGATGCACACAAGAATGCCTGCCAACAGTTTGTTGAAGACAAGCAGACTGGGGACATGGATTACTGGAATCATGTCCGAGACCAAGATAATCTTATGTGGGCCAGATGGTGTCAAGTGTGTCTGGCAGCAACCAGGTGGGGAGTACAGACTGGTGTGTCTTGCCTACAGTCAAGCATGGTGGTGAGGGAACAATGAACGGTAACATGTACTGTGAAATATTGAAGCAGAGCAGAGCATTCGGCCACACTTTTCTGTGTGGCCTATTGAAGATGAAGAGAGGAATTATTGCAGTAAGTATACTAACAATTTAATATTACAACATAGCAAAAAACACAACAGAAACAGATGATATCATAACATATACTAGAGGTGGGGTCCCCAGATGAATAGTGAAAGAAAATTATTATAGGGTAAATTAAAAAAAAAAAAAATATATATATATATATATATATATATATATATATATATATATAATCTTCGAACTCCCCATATAATAAAAATGTACACACAAAATATATACACACAAATATACAAACACACACACTTACACAGAGAGTGGGCTACAGCAAAATGGCAAATTGTTCATAAGAGCACACAGTGGTCCCACACAAAGAAAAGGGCACACAATCCAAGGGGAACTATGCTGCAGATAAAAGGAAGGCCACAGATAACGCTTGGTTAGATAACACTTTCCACACTTTCAGAACCAGAAGGTAATCACTACTGAGGGCCATTTTAGGGGACCCACTTTGGTTGGAGGTACAGTTCAGGAGGGAGAGACATTGAGTGTACTGGCATCTAGGTCAGCATCAACTGAATAGATCCTGAGCCAAATGAACCGCCCAGCTGCAACGGATAGGGCTGAGGACTCACATGGTTAAGGTGGCTACAAAAGAATTAACTATATTCAATTCAATGTATTGTTCGCCAAGTACATCATGAGATGAACAAGGAATTATTTTTGGCGCATACACAGTGCAACAGTTAACAGTTAACTACAGTTCCAGTAACATAGGAAGGGGAACATAGAAACAGAGATACACAGACACAGATAATCTTCGAAAGTGCAAATGATACAATGTGCAAATGACACTGGCTTGAGCCTGGGCCTATGATGCCTGGCTATTGTTGAGTATGCAGACAGCCAAAGGAAAGAAACCCTTCCTAGATCTAGAAGTCCTGCAGGCTGGTACCGCTAGACGCCGCCCAGATGGTAAGTAGTGGAATACCGCATGTCCAGGGTGGGAGGGATCCTGAAGTATCTTTTCTGCCCGAGTCTTGGTTCTGCGTTCGTGCAGTTCATGCAGGGATGGTAAGGGGGCTCCAATTATTCTTTCCGCTGTCTTCTTTGGAGTCTACACTTGTCCCTTTTAGTAGATCCCTCGAACCAGACAGAGAATTAAAAGCATAGTACAGAACCAATGACGGCATTGAAGAAGAGCACTAGCAAACTTTTCAACAGACCAGCCTTCTTCAGTTGCCTCAGGAAGAAAAGTCTCTGGTGTGCTTTCCTCGGTAGAGCCGGGTGTTCCTTTCCCAGCTGAGGTTGTTGGAGATGGTCACACCCAGAAATATTGTCTCACTTTCTCTTTTGATTTCCACGCCCTTGATGGACAAGGATGTCATGGGTGCCGGATTCTTCCTGAAGTCCACTACAATCTCCAGAGTTTTTGAAGGGTTTATGACCAGGTTGTGTCTAGTACACCAACTAACAAGCTCCTCCACTGTTCCTCGGTAGGTATCCTCTTTTCCGTTCTTGATTAGGCCTATGACGGTTGTGTCATCGGCAAACTTTACAATCCTCACAGAGTTGGCCAAGGAGGTGCAGTCGTTGGTGTAAATGGAGAACAGGAGAGGTGAAAGAACGCAGCCTTGAGGGGCACCGGTGTTGGTGTGCCTGACACTGGACCATACTGGACCAAGTCTAACTGCTTGGGATCGCTCTGTTAAAAAGCTTCCTGTCCACGCACAGATGTTATGAGGAATGTTGAGCTTAGACATCTTTTCCACCAGCAGGTTTGGACTTATGGTGTTAAATGCCGAACTAAAATCAACAAAGAGAACTCTGACGTAGGTGTCTGGTTTATACATATAGTGCCATATATACATGCCTTGTAGGCAAATTGCATGGGATCCATAAGGCTGCCGGTGGTTGTTTTCAGTTATTCCAGCACAATCCTTTCAAATGACTTCATGACCACGGACATAAGTGCAACTGGTCTGAAGTCATTCATCTCAGTGGCCAAAGGTTTCTTTGGCACTGGGACAATGATGGATCTTTTGAGGCAGTGTGGGACTACGCCCATTTCCAGGGAGGCATTGAAGATCCTTGAAAACACTGGCAATAGCTGGTCCGCACATGACTTGAGGCAGATTGTGGATACTCCATCTGGTCCCAGCGCCTTCCTTATGTTGAGGCCTTTGAGAACTTGGGCAATTTTATTCTCCGAGACCAAAAGTGTGTTTGCCGTTTGAGAGCCAGTGGTATGAATGTTATGGTCAATTGACGATAGTGATTGACTTAGGGACTGGGTGGAGGAAGCTGCCATGTTTGGAGCTGAATCAAATCAGCAGTAGAAGTCGAGTTCCTCAGCCTGTTGTCTGCTAGGGTTCAGTATCTGGGTGGATCCTTTGTAGTTAGTAAGATGCCGAAAACCCTGCCAGGCCTCTCTCGGGTTACTGGAGGAGAAGTGTTTTTCCAGTTTCTTAGCATAACCCCTCTTTGCAGCCCTGATCTCCTTGGACAAGGAATTCCTCAACTTCTTGAACATAAGAATGTTCCAGTCTCTGTGTGCAGACTCCTTCTGCTTACGTACCTTCCTTATGCGGTTAGTGAACCATGGCTTGTTGAAGTGGCCATAGTTCCTGAAGATTTTGGATGGTACAATTGTGTCTTTGCAAAAGGTAATGTAAGAGAGCACAGAGTCAGTTCAATGCTCTATAGAGTGAGAGTAGAAGACGTCCCAATCAGTACACTCAAAACAGGCTTGCAACTGGTCGATGGCCTCCTTTGACCAGACCTTGGTTGTTCTGGTTTGGGGAGTAACTGACTTCCCAGAGCTGCTGTGGGAACAGCCCTGTAAGCACGCTTCACTGTTGTGTAGCAATGGTCGAGAGTGTTGTTCCCTCGTGTAGGGCAAGTAATATGTGGTATAACTTTAGGAAGTTCAAGATTAAGACACGCTTTGTTGAAGTCACCCAGAACTATGACAAATGAGTATGGGAACAACTTTTCGTAGTCCGTGATAACCACTGATAATGAGCCGAGGGCCATGTTGACATTGGCCTGAGGGGGAATATACACTCCTATTAGAATAATGCACGAGAACTCCCGTGGAGAGTAAAAAGGTCTGCAGATAAGAGCCAGGTATTCCATGTCAGATGTACACCTCTTATCTAACGCATGAGCATTTTTGACCCATTTATTGTTGGTGTAGAAGCAAATGCCTCCTCCCCTAGCTTTGCCAGTTGCATCCAAGTCCCTATCAGCTCTATGGATGGTGAACGCTTCAATTTCTAGGCAAGAGTCCGGGATTGAGTTTTTAAGCCAAGTTTCAGTAAAACACAGAACTGCAGAGCGCGACATCCTAGATTCCCTCCCGCTGCACATCAACCTCAGCTCATCTAGCTTATTGGTTAGGGACTGAACATTGGCCAGATGAATGTCCGGGATGGCAGAACGAAATCCTCTCCTCAATCTAACCAAAGCACCGGCGCGCTTTCCCCTCCTCCTTTTACGAGGAACGTAAGTGCATGAGATGTGGTTGAGATGACGGTACTGTACAGGAGTGGGAAATTGGGATTGGAGCATATCGATAGTTGATGGTGATTTTCCCATCCGAGAAGCAGTTGTCTGGTATATACTTAGACAGACATAGAAGGTTGACGGTCCATCTAGTCTGCCCTTATGTGTATACTGTATGTACTCTTTATCTTAGGATAGATGTGTGCTTATCCCAGGCATGTTTAAATTCAGTGACTGTTGATTTTTCAACTACCTCTGCTGGAAGTTTGTTCCAAGCATCTACTACTCTTTCTGTAAAATAATATTTTATAACACTGCTCCTGATCTTCCCCCCGACTAGCTTCAGGTTGTGCCCCCTTGTTCTATCATTAAGCTTCTTCTTAAAGTGGACCAACACCCAGGATTTTGACTATCCTGGGTCTTGGTCCACTTCGGTGGGGCACCCCCGATCGGGGTGCCCCGCTGTGTGAAACCCCCCCTAACCCCCCGAAAAACTCACCTCTCCCCGCTCCCAGCGCCGACGTACAAGCGAGGATCAGGAACGTCTAAGCGGCAGCCGCCGCCGCCGCCTCCCTCGCGTCACTTTCGGCGCGCGCGCGCCCCCGCCGGCCATTCGCAGACGGCCGGCGCGGGCACGCGCACGCCTACAGGGACGCGAGGGAGGCGGCGGCCGGCCGCCGCCGAAGATAAGGTAAGGAGTTTGGGGTGGTTTCACCCCGCGGGACATCCCGATCTCGGATGTCCCGCGGGGTGGGGGGTGATCGGCCCGGGAATCTTATAGATTCCCGGGCCGATCACCCGTGGGTGTTGGTCCACTTTAAAAACACTTCCCTCCTGAACCTTATTCAATCCTTTCACATATTTAAAGGTCTCAATCACGTCCCCCCTCTCCCTTCTTTCCCCCAGACTGTGCAAATTAAGTTCTTTAAGTCTCTCCTGATAAGTTTTAAGTTTAAGTCCTTTCACCATTTTCGTTGCCCGCCTTTGGACACGTTCTATTTGAATAATGTCTTTTTGCAGGTAAGGTTTCCAGAACTCCACACAGTATTCTAGCTGTGGCCTTACCAGGGCTCTATACAGCGGCATCACAACCTCCCTCTTCCTACTGGTGATGCCTCGAGCTATGCAGCCGAGCATCCTGCTTGCTTTTCCCACTGCCTGGCTACACTGTCCACTCATCTTGCAGCTATCAGTAATCAGTACCCCTAAATCTCTCTCCTCTGAGGTCCTGGATAACACAGTGCTGCCCATACGGTACTCAGAGCAGGGATTCCTTCTACCCAAGTGCATGATTTTACATTTAGAGACATTAAACTCTAGTTTCCACAGTTTTGACCATCTATCGAGTAAAGCTAAATCATTTTCCATGTTGCAGACACCTCCAGGAATATCCACCCTATTACTAACCTTTGTATCATCAGCAAACAGACAAACTTTTCCTACCAAGCCTTCTCCTATGTCACTTACAAATATATTAAAAAGAATGGGGCCCAGGACAGAGCCTTGCGGCACACCACTTGTAACTCGCCTTTGTTCAGATTGCACGCCATTTACAACAACGCTCTGATACCGATCCCTCAGCCAACTGGAAATCCACTGAACTATCCAGGGATTGAGTCCTATCTTCAATAACTTATCTTTGAGCTCCTTATGTGGTACAGTTTCAAAGGCTTTGCTAAAATCCAGATAGGCGATATCCACAGCACCACCTTCATCTAACACTTTAGTGACATTATCAAAGAAATCAATAAGATTGGTCTGACATGATCTGCCCTCAGTAGCTGTGCTGTTTTGGGTCCAATTGGTCATTAATTTTTAGATGGGAAATTATCAGTTTTTTTAAAGTGGACCAACACCCAGGATTTTGACTATCCTGGGTTTTGGTCCACTTCAGGGGGGCACCCCGATTAGGGGTGCCCCGCTGTGTAAAACCCCCCAGAAACCCCCCAAAACTCACCTCACCACGCTCCCACGTAGCCACGGACAAGCGCGGACAAGACAGCGCGTCCGCCGCCGCCTCCCGCGCCCCTTTGACAGTGCGCGCGCCCGCGCTGGCCATTCACAAACGGCCGGCGCGGGGGCGCGCACGCCTAGAGGTCAGGTCAGTTTTTTGGGGGGGGGGGTCCCTTTTGGGTGAGGGAGGTGATCGGCCCGGGAATCTTATAGATTCCCGGGCCGATCACCCCTGGGTGTTGGTCCACTTTAAGAGTGTTTCCATTAATTTGACCACTATAGATGTTAAACTGTCTTCTTCTGGCTACTTCTCTACTCCCCTTTTTATGGATTGGTACGACATTGGCCATTCTCCAATCATCTGGAACCTCACCAGTTGAAAGGGAATGGTTAAGTAAATCAGTCAGAGGGGCTGCAATCACAAACCTAAGTTCCCTTAGAACTCTGGGGTGGGTTCCATCTGGACCCATCGCCTTACTTACCTTTAGATGTGCCAGCTCGGATAGGACATCAGCCTCCAGAAACTCCGGAGCTGTGTCCTCCCAGCAGGATGCTGTGCTATGGCCATGCCTGCTACTATCTGAAAATACCGAACAAAAGTAGCTATTCAGATGGTCAGCCACAGCATTATCTCCGTCAATATATTTATTTTCCCTATTTCTAATTTTTGAGACTGCATTGTTTTTCTTCTGTCACCAATATATCGGAAAAAGGTTTTATCTCCCCTCTTCATAGATTAGGCCATTTCTTCCTCCTTTTGCCCTTTAGCAGTCCTTATAATCAGTTTTGCTTCCCTCTGTTTAATTTTATACGCCTCTCTGTCAGCTACACTTCCACTTACTTTATACTTCTTATAGGCAGACTTCTTATCTTTTACGATAGTGCTGACTTCCCTAGTAAACCATAATGGTTTCTTCTTCCTTTTATTCTTGCTAGTTTGTTTCACATATTGCTTAGTTGCCTTTAAGATGGCCATTTTTAATAGTGACCACTGGGCAGTCACTTTTGCTACTTTAGATTAACAGGGGGGATCATCACTCGACCTTGGCATTCTTGGGGGACACTCAGTTATACACTCAGGTGATGTGCTTGTTTATGATTTAAATTAATTGTTGCATTCTGATACTTGAATCTGTTCTTCTCTTGCCACATTTAATATTAATTGTATTGTGTTTGCACAAATCTCAGCACTAATGCACGTTATGGATTGTTTAGTATTGGCACTTTATTGAAATATAATGTTTACAGGGTTGGGATTATGGGTATAATTGGAATGCCCCTGGGAATGTGCGGTCTAGTGTTATGTTTTTTAATTGTCTGTTATGTGATTTTTATGGGTATTTGCCAATAAATCTATGTATTCATGATATACATTTGGTTGATGTATTGATTGCCATGGAGGGGGTGCGGTGGTTTGGAGCTATTTTGGGTGAACTGCTGGATTCACCATTTCAATATTAGGAGTATAATCATATGTTTCCGGGTTAATGTAAGTGTATTCCTTGGTGGAGGAATAGCTATTCAGATAAAAATTCCTAGAATAACAGCAGGGCTTGGCCAGTAGGTGTCAGCAGAGAGAAGGCTTAAGCAATGCCCAAATAAAATACCATTTTGTGAGTACTCACCTGTAAAATGGGTATTACGAGTATGTCACACACCCCGTTTCCAACATTCATGACACTTGGGATACCGGCCTGTAGAGGGCGATCTTGCAGAGATGACATGGAAAAAAGGAGCCCCTCCCGGTCCACAAGAACCCGGGACCTCCCACCATTCCCCAGTCTTTTAAAAAAGCAGTGAGAAAACCAGGAAGAGCAAATTATATAGTGAATTGAAAATAATAAAAAACACCATATAAAAAGGACCCCTGAACAAAAAAGGGCGGGGGAAGCGGGGTGTGTGACATACTCATAATACCCATTTTACAGGTGAGTACTCACAAAATGGTATTGTTCCTAGTATGTCACACACCCCGCTTCCAACATTCATGACACTTGGGATATCCAATAGCAGTGTCCATAATGGACGGGGATCCCACAAGGCAAAAATGCATAACTTAAATAACTGCAGCTTGCAGAACTTTGCGACCAAAAGCAGCATCCGCTGAGGCCCGCACATCAACCTTGTAAAAAAAGTATGCACAGAAGACCAAGTAGCAGCCTTGCAAACTTGTTCAACAGACGCCTGGTGCTGAAAAGCCCAACAGCACGAGTAGAATGAGCAGTAACACGAAAAGGGGGAACCTTCCCCTTAGCAGAATAGGCCCCAACAATGGCCTGACGAATCCATTTACTGATGGAAGATTTGGCGGGTGCCAACCCCTTCCTAGGCCCAGAGGGCACAACAAAAAAGGCATCTGTCTTACGGAAAGCAGAAGTAGTAACCAAATAATACTTAACACAACGAACAACATCCAAAGAATGTAAAACCCTTTCCTTGTTATTACTGGGATTAGGGCACAATGAAGGAAGAACTATATCCTGATTTAGGTGGAAGGCAGACACCACCTTAGGAAGAAAATCTGGTTTAAAACGGAAAATCACCTTATCCTGATGCCTTTCGAAGTAAGGGGCCTGGATAGACAGGGCCGCCAATTCAGAAACCCGACGGACAGAGGTAATAGCAACCAAGAAAGCAACCTTCTGAGTAAGAATATGAAGAGGAACATCCTGCAATGGCTCAAAAGGAGCAGCCTGCATGGCAGAAAGCACCAAGTTAAGATCCCAAACTGGAAGTAGGAGCTTTCTAGGAGGCCGCACATGCGTGACCCCCTGGAAAAAAGTCTTAACCAAAGGATGAAGAGCAAAAGATCTTTGAAAGAAAATAGCCAAAGCAGAAACCTGCCCCTTCAAAGTACTAATCTGGAAACCCAAATCCAGATCATGTTGCAGAAACTCCAAAAATCTTAAGGATAGAAAATACCCTACAGGGCGAGACCCTAGACTCACACCAATCAATATAGGACCTCCAAGTCCTGTAGTAAACAACAGAGGAAGACTTTTTCCTAGCTCTAACAAGAGTCTGAATGACTGCGTCAGAAAGACCTTCCTCTTTTAAGATGGAAATTTCAGCAGCCACGCCATCAAAGCCAGCGTTGGTAAATTGGGGTAACAGAGTTGACCCTGGGTGATGAGATCTGGAAGAAGAGGCAGATGCAACTGATCCTCTGCTAGCCTTGTGATGTCTGCGAACCACAGACGTCTTGGCCATCTTGGAGCCACCAGAATTGCTGGCGCCCCTTCCAGAACTAGCTTGCGCACCACCTTGCTTATCATGGAGAATGGGGGAAACAGATACAGAAACACCAGATCCTTCCAGGCCAGAGACATGGCATCCGCTGCCACTGCCAGAGGATCCTGGGATAGAGACACAAAAGCTGGAAGCTTGTGGTTGTGATGAGAAGCAAACAGGTCCAACCGTGGAGTCCCCCACTTGTGACAAAGAAACTGAGGATTGAGAGACCACTCTCCCCGGCGAGCGCATGCTCTGCTCAGGGAGTCTGCCTCCACATTCTCTATCCCCGGAATGTAAACTGCCGATATGCAGGAAACATTGATCTCTGCCCAGTGGAGGATCAGAGATACTTCCCGGAGGGCACCCCAACTGCGAGTCCCTCCTTGGTGATTGATGTATGCAACTGCTGTCCAGTTGTCTGACCAAATCTGAACCGGCAGCCCCCGCAAAAGATGGAGTCAGTCGGAGCAGAACAAGCCGAATGGCCCGAAGCTCCAATAAATTGATCGGGGAGTGAGCCTCCTGAGGCCCCCACAACCCCTGGAACCGGTGCTTCGTCCAGATGCCCCCCCAACCCATAAGGCTGGCATCCGTAGTGACCAACTCCCAACAGGGGGTCAGAAATAACTTGCCGCTTCTGAGATTGCTCGAAGTCAGCCACCACTGAAGGGACCGCAGAACACGGGGAGACAACAAACAAACCCGATTCAATGACAGAGGACACTTGTCCCACTTCGCCAAGAGAAAAAGCTGAAGCGTCCTCATATGAAACTGAGCAAAAGGGACCGCTTCGAATGTGGCCACCATCAGCCCCACTAGCCTCATCCCCAAGCGGATAGGCTGACGAGGATTGGACAAGAACAGACGAATTAAGTCTTGAATCAGAACAATTTTGGACTGAGGAAGAAATACCCTGGCCTGAAGGGTATTCAGAAATAAGCCCAGAAAGGGAATCTCCCTTACAGGATAAAGAGAGGATTTGGCATGGTTTATCACCCAACCAAACCTCTCCAGTGTAGCCACCACGGTCCTGGTGTCCAATTCCGCCTGATTGAAGGATGAGGCTGTGATGAGAAGGTCATTCAAAAATGGCACAATGCGAATGCCCTGGAGCCTGAGAATAGCCATTACTCCTGCCAAAACCTTGGTAAATACTCTTGGAGATGAGGTGAGACCGAATGGAAGGGCTGCAAACTGAAAGTGCTGGTCTTGAGGAACCTCTGGTGAGCGGAACAAATAGGGATGTGCAGATAAGCATCCTTGATGTCGATGGAAGTCATAAAGTCCCCTTAACGGAGAGCGTCGATCTTAACGACTCCATGCGGAACCTTCTGAAGTGAATAAATTGATTTAGTCGCCTCAGATCTAGAATAGGCCGAACAGAGCCATCTTTTTTGGGAACCGTAAATAGGTTGGAGTAAAACCCCAGACCCCTTTCCGCAAGAGGAACCAGGCGAATAACATCCATGTTTAAGAGATTCGCAACAGCTGCCCGGAGCCCCAGCGCGATCCCCGGATCCGCGGGCATCCGAGACCTGAAAAATCTGGGCGGAGACCGGAACTCGAATTCCAGCTTGTACCCGGAGGACACAACCTCCAGAATCCATCTGTCAGATACCTCTTTGACCCAAGCCTGGAAAAAGAACCGCAGCCGTCCCCCCACCCGCACGGGTGAGGGCGCCTCCTCATTGCTGGGCAGCCTTGGAAGCGTCCTTAAGCTTTGATCCCCAATTCTGATTTGAACGGCAACGTCCTCTTCCTCTGTTCCATGCAGTCCCCCTTGGGGCTGAAAATGCCGATCCTCTGCCTGCTCTGGAACCACGAAAAGAAGGGTTAAAAGAGGCCAAACCCCGAAAGGAACGACGTTGCTTCTTACGCTGAGGCAATTTGCCTCCTTTAATGACAGAATCCAATTTCTCACCAAAGAGGCGCAATCCCCCAAAGGGGAGTGCTATAAGTGATTTCTTAGCTACCGTGTCAGCCGCCCACTGGCGTAGCCATATAGACCGCCGTATAGCAACTAGCAAAGCGGAAGTTCTGCTACACATGGCCATGGTATCATCCAAAGCAGAAAGTACAAAAGACAGAAATAAATCACATCGCTTAAGAGCGGCATACTCATCAGAGGCTGGATCAAGCCCTGAGGTATTTGATAGGTCTCTAATAACAGACCTAATAGCGACTGCCATAAGTGCCGAGGCACCCACAGGTCGTAAGGCCGAGCCAACGCTAGCAAACGCATGGCAAGCCATTTGATCAATACGTTTGTCCTCCCCATCCTTAAGGTTAGTAGATTCCGGAGAATGCAAAACAGAGGAATTGGACAAACTGAGCACAGGTGCATCCACCACAGGGGGGGGGATGACCAACGCTTAACAGTGTCTGAAGGAAAGGGTTATTTCTTATCCCAGCCTAAAGGAATGCCAGGAAGCCGCGCAGGCTTCTCCCATTCCTTAAGAATGATTTCTTCAAAATGTTTTTGATCTGGAAATTCTAAACGAGGCTTGGAGGCTCCAAAGAACTCCCCCTTCTGAGGAGGGACTGCTTCTGGAAGATCGATTGCCAAAACCTCATACAATTGAGCAAGAGCTTTAGGGGTGTCAAAAATCTCCCCTTCACCTTGTTCAGCGTCAATACCCACAAATTGCTGAACATCAGAAACATCAGATTCCTCAGTATTCTCCTTCTCCAAACGGAGAACAATCTGACCAATCAAGATGCTCGCTACAATCAAGCTCATTTGCCTCAACAGCAGGAGCTAAATGTTTTCTTTTAGCCGAGGCATTCTTGGCCACAGAGCTAGACATTAATTTTTCAATGTGAGCCAATCTGGCACATACATCAGAAAGCGACTCTCCACCCATGACAATATCACTGGGGGTATGGACAAGACAAGGTGGTGTGGGAGAAGAGGCCGGAGCCCCAGACCCTGAGGCTTGGGCTCTGAATGCTGTATTATAATCAATTGAGCACAAGCTACACAAAGAAATGCGTTATCCCCAACAAGGGATGCCCCACATCGCAAACACTGCCGAGCCTGTCCCAAAGGAACTGAGAGCCCAGTATCCTGAGATGCCTCCATATGGTGTTTCTTAAAATACTTAATTTTTTTATAGTTGCCAAGTAGGGATTTAAGCCGAAGCTACCCGGGATACCCCTTAATAGTCCTTAAATGGGAGGATTTAACAAGGACCAGGAGAAACCCCTATTAAAGAGTTCCCACCTGGAAGACATAATAAAAATATACAATAAGCCTTATGCATATAAAAGACTTCCCTTTAGCACAGCTAAAAGGGTACTCACAATGACCACGACAGCCCTGCGCCCAATGACCTGCGAAAGCCCAGCAGAAGCACCAGCGCAGCAGCCAGATCAGCGCCAGAACCGGAACCAACATGCCAGTAACAAACCGCATGTGAAACAGGAAGAGAGCTTGAAATCCGGCGCCACCGATAAGCCCCGCCCACAAGAAATGCTCAGAGAGCGGGGGAGCGGGCCAGCCAAGGACAGCCGAATGACGTCACAGAACGGGGACGGAAACCGCCCGTCAAGCCCCGCCCACATCCGGAAGCGCGCGCTGACAGAAAGAGAGGGAAATTTAAAAAATCCCAACAAGAACAAGCACAGGTAAGAAACTTACTTACCCTCCTCTTTAAAAATAAATGCATAGGCCAAAGGCACTCCCCAATAAGATCCCCCCCCCCCTCTTTACCCAAGCAGGGTCCAGGAGAGCCAAAAGGGGGAGGAAGAGCACCAACAAGCACAGGGAGATTTCAAGGGACGGGGCATCCCATGCCGGGGGACACCAACCCGGATTCCGCCTACCCCTTATTTGAGGTCTCACGGAGGGAGCAAGCTCCCATATACAACCAAGGATGTATCTACCCTTGCCCAAGCCCATCAGCCAAGGCTGGGAGGCATAACATAAACATCACAATAAAAAATGAGGTTCAGGCAGAAATAGAAAACGACCGGGAGTAACCCCGGCTACCTGCAGGGAGGAGAGTCATCTTCTGAATGCTTCGCCGACTGCAGAGACGAAAAGACTGGGGAATGGTGGGAGGTCCCGGGTGCTTGTGGACTGGGAGGGGCTCCTTTTTTCCATGTCATCTCTGCAAGATCGCCCTCTACAGGCCGGTATCCCAAGTGTCATGAATGTTGGAAGCGGGGTGTGTGACATACTAGGAATATATTGTTTAGGTGAGCCATATAGTTGACAATACAAGTAGGATCAAAACCCACAGATGGACGATCAATGATCCTCATGGGAACTTCCATCAGCCCAACCCCCTCCCCCCATTAATTTTGTCTAGTGTGACCTTCATGCCTTCCAAGATTTCCAAAATATTTCTGATATTCCAAGATATTCCTGTGCACCACCTACCAAAGCCCACAACTCTGTGGCAGATTATGCATTTTACATTACTAAGGGTGCCAAATAGAACATCAAGTAAATTCTGCACAGCAAAAGATACCAGATTCATGATCGTGCAAAAATCCAGAGCCCTCCTGCATTTCTGACTCCATAAATGTAGTGGATGTCAAGTGTGCACTGACTGGGTAATAATGAATTAGTGAACTGGACTCAATATAGAATGACTTGTACAGGATTCTCCAGAAATAAATACTGTAGCGTCAACTCTATGACCCAGCATGCCCCTGGTATTGCAATAATTGAAGTGCATGTGCAGAGGGAAAATTCTTGGAAGAGTTTGGGAGATTAAAGATGATGTGAAAGGATGGGTTTTAAACCGGACCTTCAGCTTGATTTAATGAAAAGCCCAAACTCTTAAAAAACGGTTCCCCAGCATCTAAAATGAATATAGTTTACGTTTTTAGTCACTGACTTATTATTCCTTCCCCCACTGGGCTGCAACTCTGTTCAAGAATTTAGGATACGGGCGCCGCCATCTTGACTCAGAAGCATCACACTTAATGAGGAGAGGAGAGTGGGATAAGGTACAGGGGGGCGTGTTATAGCTGTGCTTTGCTCAGACAGAGCAGAGCTGGGGTCAGGAAAAGGTCAGCAATCCCAGAATGCAGAGCAGCACAGTCAGGAGGCACTTCCTGTTTGCAGGCTGCCTGATAAGATGGCCGCTTCCATAAGCCGCCATCTTGGATGTTTAAAGGCTCATAACATGCAGTAGATGCAGGTAGGATGATTTTTAATGTGGACAATCTGTATGTACAGGGTGTGGGAAACATATAACATAGACTCTTATTCAGAGTGAAGGCCCGCTTTAAGATAGTATTGATTACAACCTAAAAACTGCAGACATCCCAGTATTTCCTAAATCATTCATTTCTCTAATGAAGAAATGATCCCTTGATATTTAGAATGCATGCATAAAAAGTGTGATAGTAGAACCCCTCTGCAGGCTTTCTATAGATTTTCAAGCACCTGGTTTGGTTGCTTTTCTAAACATGTACTCAAAGCTTGTTTGCTACAAAGGTTTTACAAGTATAAAAAGGGAACTTACTTGTGGAAGGGCCCGTTTTGCAGTTCCTCTTTTGAGAATATAAATTACTCTTAACACATAATTCTTCACCTTGGTGAATACGGGACAAAATTTCAGGCCTTACATAAATATACCCTGTTGAAGAAAAACATGTATTTATTAAAGGGCCAGCCTCCACCATGGCACTTTACCAAGCTACATGTTGCAAATGAGTAAGACAGATGATACTAGATTAAAATTCCATGAGCATGCAGTAATAATAAAAATGATAGAGCATCAACACAGCCTACAGTTGGAAATTCAAAGATCTTACAACGAAGAGTAACACACAAGATATTTTTCAAGAACAGCGTGTGCTTTGTCAAATCCTGGTTAAAGAGGTGCAAAACCCATTTCAACACCACCAAGTGCATTGTTCTGTTCACAGCATGAGCAAAACGCTGTCTATAGATTACTATGGGCAGTAAAGGCAAAGCACAGGTATTGTGTGTTCCTTTGAGGTAAAGGTCTCATATACTCATCGTCGGTCTCCGCTCCCATCGTTGGTCATAGTCCTTTCTGGCACCTTCTTTCACTGAAAGGGCGGCTTACAAGGCTGCAAATTTAAGCACAACACAGTACACAAAAGTGTACTGCCCCGCACTGCACTAATGAATTTATTCACAGGGTCCTTATACTAGTAGTGTCCCCTGATAAAAGTGTTTCCTTCTAATTTTGCAGAAGAGTGTTTGGTGTCCCATATAGAACACTGTTAATCATAAAATAAGCAGATACAGCTAGGAGTTAAACCGGACATTCACCATGATTTATTGAAAGGCCCAAACCCTTAAAAAACGATTCCCCAGCATCTAAAGTTAATATATTTTAAGTTTTTAGTCACTTACTTATTCTTTCCCCCACTGGGCTGCAACTCTGTTCAGGACTTTAGGATACGGGTGCCGCCATCTTGACTCAGAAGCATCACACTTACTGAGGAGAAGAGAGTGGGATAAAGTACAGGGGGGCAGGTTATAGCTGTGCTTTGCTCAGACAGAGCATAGCTGGGGGTCAGGAACAGAGCAGCACAGTCAGAAGGCACTTCCTGTTTGCAGGCTGCCTGATGTTCCATGACCCGCTATCTAGGATGTTCAAAGGCTCATAACTTGCAGTAGATTCAGGTAGGATGATTTTTAATGTGGGCAATCTGCCCAATCTTTTTATGTACAGGGTGTGGGAAAAATATAAGATAGACTCTTCAGAGTGAAGGTCCGCTTTAATAACACAACCTGCATTCTTAGTGATGGAATGATCAGTATATTTCTTGGGGATTTCAGCAATCTTAGATTACCACTATTTAGAAGCCAAGGTTATTCTAATGGGGGTCTTTATGAAGTTTGTTTAACCAGGCTAAGGGAACTGCCCTCACCATGTCCAAAAGGTGCAAACAAACACTTCCCATGAGATGCAGGAAGAGCTGACAAAGGCACAAACAAAGATTCATAGTCAAGAGTGTATAACATGTAAAAAGAGCAGACCAGTAGGGATCATCTGATGCCTGGTGGTAAGGCTTTTGTTTTACACTTGGCCTACAGTTTTTATTTAATGCGGAATAAAACCCAGCAGCATCCATTCTGGAATTTAAAAGATTACAGGGACGGCCACTGACTTTGTCCCGAGGCATCCCGAATCAGGATGCCCCACTGTGGGAAACCCATCAGGGCGGCAGAAAAAAAAAAACAAAAAAACTCACCTTCCCCGGCCCAACAAGATGCTTGCCGAATTACGTAGTGACTGTGGGCTGCGCTCATTGGACCGGACCTTGTTGGAAAACGTGAGTTTTTACAAGCTTTCTGGGGGTTTTCAGATGTCCCAGGGGGGTACGAAACAAAACCTTGCAAAGTCAAAATCCCGGGTTTTGTTCCACTTTAATATAAGTATGGTTTTAGAACATATTTAACAGTTTAATATAGCCTGGAAAACTGAGAGATTTTGCCAGTAAAACCACATACACTTACGTTTAGAGCTCTGACTTGCATACAACTTTGTACCTTTCTTCTTTAGATACTTATCTTTCTCTTGTGCTGAAGTATGACTGCAGGTAAACAAAACACTATTAACATAGACTAAGGTCTGATAATAGCATATACTTGGAGAATAAAGGTTGGGTTACATGGCCATATTTTATTTTGCATACTTATATAGCACTAGCAGTCTTCAGCGCTTTATGACGTATATGGAATCAATTATATTGATCCCTGTTGCTCAGAGGTCATGTCCCTAATGCACAAACAATATAGAGCAATAAAACCTCAGCACCTACGTTTTTGGATTGTAGCAGGAAACCCATGCAGACATCAAGAAACCATATATTCTTCTATGCAGATGGTGACAAAGGCTCAGTTTCCCAGGATATATAAAAAACAGCTAATGTGTCCTGAAACTATACCCGACTTTTAACAATCATTAACTTGATTGAATGATAAATGGAGCTTCCAAATCCTTCATTAAATGTTGAGAACATCTTCTCACCTACTAGGGTTGGGGTCTGGTGTGTGTCGGTTGGTTCATTTTTACAGGATTTCATTTGTCTTTCTTCAAACGATTCCAACTCTTCTACCGAAAAACGGACAGCAACGTCATCAGATTTCATTTTATTGTCCTTTAAAAAGAAACAAGTATATTTAAATAACAGTATACTGTATTAAAATGAAAATGAACAAATAAGTAATTTCCTGTGCATCTGTTGGCATACAGATTTTGTTATATGCCAGCAAGTGCAGCATTGCAATTTATCATACCAGTAGCTATTCATATATATCATAGTGATAAATAGATGTATGATAGATTATATATATATATACACACACACTGTGGGATATTGGGGGCGAACGGTAGTGACACAGACAACAGTTCTCTCTCGGCAAAGCAGGTTTATTGCAGAAAAATGAAAGTATTCAAATGAAATAATACTTCTCCATTCATAGGTTGCAGCGTCAATGCAGAAAATCAAAACAAATGGTTACATCACCAAATAAAGGTAAATCCAGGGCTGGGGATTCCAGCAAGCTGTGGGTCAAAGGAAAGTCCAATCCAGATTGCAGGGCAAACCAGCCCGCCGCTTCTCACCCCCAACGGTCCAAGAGTGGGGCGCAGAAGCCAAATCCTCCGGCTTAATAGTCCAGTATTGTTATTCACACAACATGCAGTTCAGCCTGAGCTCCCTCCATCAGGCTGGTCAAAGACCACTGACTGGCTCAGTGGGAGCCTTTTATTCAGGCTCCTTCCTGAAATCAATCTGACCAGGTGTGCAAGGCCTGAGATCAGAAGAAATCTAGGAGTGGGGAATGTGACCAGGGTTCTGAAATCCTGGCATGGATCGTGCTCTATACAGCAGTGTAGGGGAAAAATATACTCCATCCAGGACTTCTCCACATACTTTACCACAATATCATACCTCCCAACTTCTGAAAATGTGAAAGCGGGACAAGCCATGCCCCCAACCACACCTCCGTCACGCCCCAACCACACCTCCGTCACGCCCCAACCACACCTCCGTCACGCCCCAACCACACCTCCGTCACGCCCCAACCACACCTCCGTCACGCCCCAACCACACCTCCGTCACGCCCCAACCACATCTCTGTCACGCCCCAACCACATCTCTGTCACGCCCCAACCACACCTCTGTCACGCCCCAACCACACCTCCGTCACGCCCCAACCACACCCCTGTCACGCTCTCCAGCTCCAGCAATGTCGGCTGCCTTCACCCCTGCATGCGTACGTTTTTTTATCCCCAACCCAGCATACCGCCCACCCACCCCCGTGCGCCCGCCCCACTCTCTCACCCCACACACCAGGAAGTTAGTATCTTTGCGCCGGCGTCGTTGCGACCCTGGGCACACTGCCACGGCGCAGGGCGTCCCGGGACATTTGTTAATGTTCCGGGACTGCGGGATTCTTTGCGAAAATCAGGAAAATCGGGACAGTTGGGAGGCATGCAATATATAGATATATCAAATAGGATTGTCTAAACCAGGAGATGAGATACTGAACAAAAGCCTCCTTTTCATATACCCTCCAATCTGTCAGATAAAGTTCAGTTCAAAGCAAGCAGTACCACCTAGAAATTACTTCTACTGGAAACAAGATTTTTTTGGGGCCTCCTATACTCTGTCCTGTAGTGGGACCCAATAAATCCAGATTGCACTGGAATGTCCCAAAGCAGTATCAACCACATGGAGTAAAAAACATCTGGACTGAATGAACAACTCAAACAACTCAACAAGGTAGTTTGAAGTTAACATGTAAAAATCAAACAACAAAATTCCACGGATGAGAACGAGAACCAGGTGCCTTGAAAGTAGACCAAAACCCAGGTTGACTATCCTGCATTTGGCCCTTGTCCCCGGGGCACCCCGATTGTGTATGCCCCACTGTTTGAAACTCCCCAGGTCGCCCGATTTTACTCACCGTTGCCCAGTCCTATGGCGCATGCACAGCTCTTTCCTCCAATCAGCACGCTCGGATCCGCTCCCGTCCCTTCGTCTAATAGCTCATCTAAGGCGAGCGGATCCGAGCACACTGGTGGCAGCATCCCCCGCTAACCTCTAACACGGAGCGTGCCCACGTCGGCCATTCACAAATGCCTGGGGTGGGCACATGCCCTGCTAAAGGGATAGCTGGGAAGCAACCGCAGCTCACGCATGCGTGCCATTGGACTAGGAAAGAAGGTGAGTTTCTGGGCGACCTGGGGGGGAATTCAGCAGCCCTGGAATCTTATATATTTCAGGCCCATGGATTTCGAGACACTTTAAAGACCTGCTCTACCTTATGCTTGGTAGTGGGATAGACCAGGAGGACCCAACCACCCCTCCACCTGCATCATCCTTATGGGAAACAGTGAGGATAAACAGGACATAAGACATAAGACTTTCTGAAGTCCTTTGCTCTGGCCAAGTAACTTGCCAGCCATCACCACACCCAAAAGATGTAAACACTTCTCCATGAAATGCAAGGGGAAGAGACTAAAAGAACAACCCACAACTTCCCTACTGACCAACATGGAAAGGAGAGAGCATCTTAGGGAGGAGGCCTGGCTGTGGTCTAAAAATGACCTAAAGGTACTATATAGACAAGGTCAAAAGACGAAGCTGCCAACTGCCAATGCCAGCTTCACTAACCCAATGGTTTTAAGAAAGGTCACAACCAATACCACTGAATACTGGATTTCAAACTGAAGCAACTGCAAGGTAAATGGTGTTAGATTCAGATCCCAAGGGAGTGGGCAGAGTGGAACCCTTTTCCAACACAATAGAAGGGTCCACCTCAGGAACCTGGTTTACATGCATCATATACACCAGTGGGCCTCCTACAGGAAGGAAACGCATTTTCAGTCACATAAAAATAAGTAAATCTAAGGCTGTAAACAAAGTTGCTGATTTGTGTACTACAAGATATAATTTGCCTGCAGCAATAATAAACAGTTTATACTGGTCTAATTTGTTACAACTTTCCCTTTTAGACAATATGTAGCACTGAAATATAGCTCGCATGAAAATGGAGTGAGAGATCCAGAAAGGTTGCATTACTTACTTGCAAGGACGTATCTCCTATCGCTTCCTCATCAAGGTAGTGACTGCTTTCAGCATCTGTCTCACATTCAGCCATTTGAAAGTCTAGTCATCAGTGAAGAAAGCATATGGCAAAAAAATGAAGAAAATGATCACTTAAATTAGATCTGTAATAATTTTACATAATCAAATACAAAATAACAGCAGCCAAATATTATAGCAATAGCAATATTATAGAAATATAGCATGTCAATTCCTACTCAATTACTCGAATAATACTATCCAATTTTACTGATACAATTAAAAAACTGGTGTTACAGGTAACTTTCTGTCCAGGAATAATCCACAAGGAGACAGTGTCTCCACCTCCTGCAGGAAACACAAACAAGACAAAGGTTAAAAGCCCCTCCCACCCCTTTCATCTTCAATTGTGTGATAGAGACTAAAAAAAACAAGACTAAGGTGAGTTACCGACACCAAGACTTCTGACACCGTGTCAAAGGAACATAGTATAAAGGAGGGCAATGTGCACTGTCCTGGATTATTCCTGGAAATTGGTAAGTTTTCCCCAGTCATATCCAGGATGGTCCACAAGTAAAGGTAGCGAAACAAAAAACAGGTGCATACCTTAGGGTGGAAATATTGTCAAAAAGACGTTTCTCGCAAATATACAAACTTGGCAGGATCCACTCTGCAATGCTCTAGGAATGCATCTGAAGATGACCAGGTAGCTGCTTAACAGATACTGTATCTTCCATGGAAGCTTCAGCTCCCTTGACCCCGGAAACCACCAGTGAACGCATAGGGCGAGCCTGAAATGAATGGAGAGAAAAAATGGCCAACCTTTAGCAATAGGCGGCTTTTAAAACCCCTTTACCCTATTCTCGTCCCAGTAAAAGGGACAAAAAGACTACTAGACCTACACCAGGATTTGACAAACATCTACTAATATCAAGGCAGTAAATCTCCCATTTCCCTGAAGCTCTAGCCATCTTACAAAAGGCAGAAACTACAATGACTCGAGATATATGGAACTCTGTGAGCACTTAGGTGATAAACATGGATCTTGCGTAAGCAGGATCACTACTGGAAAAGCAGAGGTAAGGATCCTTACCAGATATGGCAGACAAATCACTTGGTCCTTGGCTGAGGTGATAGGCAGCAAAAAAAGTTTTGAGAGTCAGCAGTTTAGGGAAACATTCTACCAGAGGTTCCAGAGCTTTTTTAAGAGTGCTTGGAGTACAGAAGACAGGTCTCAGGTGGGAACCACTTTCTTCTGAATCTGCGTAGAATGTACTACTATCAAAAATATTTTTTTTTAATCAAAGTATTCTCAAAAAAGATCCTTTCAAAAAACTCAAAATGCAGCAGTCTGCACCTTAAGCATGGCCAGCGCCAGTCCGTTGTCTAAGCTAGCCTGAAAACCCGAAATTACGGAAACAGACATATCTTCAGATGATAAATTGATTCCTCTCTTTTCATTGGGGAAAAAAAACTGCCAGACCTTGGGTAGATTCTTTGAATTTGCAGAAAAGTTTCAATAACTGCCCAAGAGTAATATTATTCCGAGTTTTCAGGAGCCGGATACAATACTGAACCCTGACCCAGCCAATCTTTCATGATTTCTGAGCAAAACCCCAGGATCATTCATTGTTTTGCTTCAAAGGGATTGAAACCAAGCTCTCTTTGACTGATAAGGACAGATCAGAATGACTTTTGCCCCTATTCCCGACCTTCAGCAAAAAGAGAGGAATCAAGGAGAAAAAGACATATAGAAGGGACCACCTTGACCATGTGAGGGAGAGGGCATTCAGTCCTGCCTCCCCCAATTATGGGACAGGGAGAGGAAAAGGATGAAGCTCGCATTGTCTTTCCAGGCAAAAATGACTAACCAAAAGCGTTGCATACTGCTTGGAAAACCGATCGTTCAGACTCTAAATTGTTCAGACTCTAAAACTCGTTCTAAATTGGAAAATCGCACCCTGCTGTTGATTTTCCACAGACCACCGTCCAACTCCAAGAGTTGATAAATAAAAGAGTCTTCTTGATCCAAAGCTGAAATCTCAGCTCCAATGTCTATGTGACCTGTTCCCAGATCAGATTAAGTCTGCAATGACTTGAATGAAACTGCGCCCCTGAAACAGGTGGTAGAGCCGACATCATAAGATCCACTGCTCTCATTAGGATTCTCATGGACAACCTCTGACAAGTTATAAAGAGCAGAGGTGCTGTGACAAGCCGAAGGGAAGGGCTTGAAACTGCTAGTGAAAAGAACATTCATACTTCTGGATAGTAAAAGCAGATCTACCTTACCATGAAACATTTTGAATTTCTTATCAGAAAACAATTTGTTTAAAAGGGAGGATCATACGAAAACCATCCAAGCCTCTAGGCACCTGGAAATAAGAGAGAAAAATCCTCTTCAACTTTAACCAAATTAAACCAGAATAATAACTTTGTTGAAGGATTTGGCAGGGGTGTAACCGCACCAGGCCCCAAAAGTCAAGGGGGCCATCATTGTTGCATTCCAAGCCTCTGCTTTATTTGTGCTCACTTGGCATAATTTAGAGAAAGGCAGCCATTTATATGTCTGCTGTTTCAGTCTGTCTCCAACTGAGTTAAAAGACAAAAAACAAATTTACTATATGAGCCTTGACAGAGCTAAATTTAGTGTTCGCACCAAGGTCCCATCACATTTAGTGGTGCCAATGGAATTTGCGATCTGCACAAATACCCCCCTTAAAAAACTAAAAATGACCCCCAACCCAAGGCACCCCATCATTCTGGGGACAGGAGGTTTGAACAGGCAGATATTTCTGCCTAGGGAAACTCCAGGATTGTTTTGAGGACTGAGGTCTATCCTGGTGCCCTTTACGAGTGAAACAAAAAGGACTGTTGAAGTCTATTAGGTTTGCTTTTTTGTAGGGAACTTCTAGGCTTTTTAGTACATCTTTAAAAAGGAATTTTTTTTCTTACCCAAAAGGAAGACCCCCCCAAAGGAGCTGTTGCACAACATTTTTGAGGTAGTATCCCCATTCCAAGCTTTCACCCAGATGGGCCATTTGGCTAAACCAGACCTTAATAAGAGCCTATCTTATATGTTTCATCCACCATGTGCATACAGATTGCCCACATCAAAAATCATCCTATCTGCAACCATTGCATATTCTAAGCCTTTAAACATCCAAGATGGCGGCTCATGGCGCATCAGGCAGCCTGCTGACAGGAAATGTCTTCTGACTGTGCTGCGCTGCACTCTGCTCTACCTGTACAAAGCACAGCTATAATCCACCCCTCTGTGCTTTACCCATCTCTCCTCTCCTCATTGTGTGTGATGCCCCCGAGTCCTGTACAGAGTTGCAGCCCAGCAGAGGAAAGAATAAAAAGTGACAAAAACTTAAAATACATTAATTTTAGATGCTGGCTAATAGATTTTTAGGGGTTTGGGCTTTTAAATAAATGATGCTGAAGGTCCGGTTTAAGCTAACAAGAGCCGTACTTCTTGCCACAGTATCTGCCAAGTATGCAATGGCCAGCAAGGAGTACCAGAATTCTACACATTGTAGCTCTTCCACCCATAAAACTTATGATGCAGGCTACACACAAGGCTGCAATAGATAGTTAAAGGAGCACTATCACGAAATTGTGTAATATTAAAAATCAATATAAACACCTTGGCATATGAGAGGAGGGGTCTATGTGTTTTATTCTCTCATGGTAGGAATAAAATCCAGGGGTGACAGAGCCTGTCACCCTGGATGTCCTTTTCTTCCCATTAAAATGAAGGAAAAACAAGGTTGGCAGAATATTTCTTGCTGCAGGGTGTATAAGTGACCCCTCCTCCCGCATATTTATATGGATTCTTATCATTGGGCCATTTTTTGTCGCTAGTATATTGTGATATCCCAAACCCACAGGAGTAAATCTGCATGTCTATTCATAGGGTCTTCGATTCAACCACTGTCCACAAGGATAAAACCATATTTTAGTTCATGTATCCACATCCACAATAATTGGCCGTGTTTAGGATTCAGCGGGGGGGGGGGGGGGGGGGGCGTTGGAGGTTCCTTGGTTCCCTCCCTTAATCATTCGGGGAGGGAAAAGAACCTATGTGTGGGAGTTTTGTGCAGACCTTGTGAGAATGTCCCTGAATTATGCAAATTTTAGCATAGTGTGCACATGTCATGAAAAACAGGGAAACACAAACGACAATCTAGTAACAGAAAGTGTTCACTATAAATGGAACATGTACAAATGATATAACGGGTTTGAGGTTTGTAGCAAGTCATAAACAGTCTGTAGCAAGTATTGGTTTATTTTTTTAGGCTTTCTGCAGATGCATTTTGCGGTGAATGCCGCTTCTTCAGTGCACATGCAGCTCATTAGTAAAATTACTGTGGTTCAAATACAAAGAGATTGGTTATTGGTAACAGGGTGGATTTGATTTAAATTAACTGATTTAAATCACGATTTAAATCACTAGTCAGTAAGGCTTGATTTAAATCAGTGATTTAAATCAAAGTTTCTACCTAAACTAGTTCTTGCTATTTTAACATGCAAGTAGATGAAGATTTTTAGAATCACTTTTTATATTACTTTTTTCTCCCCTGTTTAATGGGTTAATCATTCATATTTGGACACCACTGTTCTGTTGTACTTAGGAAGGAGAAAAATAATCCTGACCTTAAAAACAATTTAAATAGATTTATTCAACTGAAACAATAACAACATTACAGCATAAGTTATTTGCTTAAACAAACATCCATGTTTTGTTAACTAATTTGGCTAAACAAAATATATATATATTTTAAGAAACTTAGACTGTCAGCCCAGCCGACACATGAAAAACTTAAATACTACTGTCCCTGCTGTCCTCTGTAGCTCACTAGTCATAGGTTTGTAGAACAATAGGATTAAGGTCTTTTTCTCAACTCTGTTCATGTTGTAACATTTTTGCTGTGAAGAAGAGGCTGGGACCTCTGCGGAGTCAAATTCAGTTTTGAGAACTGCGTAAGTAAAGCGAGCGTCTGTGATAATATAGGAGAGAAACTGCCCACTAATCCTACAGAAACCTCTGGAAGAGCATGGCATTGTGAATGTTACACATATACAGCCTTTATTCTACTGAGTTAAACAACTCGGCTTTATCTCATGATGGAGGAACCTTTGGATGGTAAAATATTTTCCTCAAAAAGCAGTTTATTGAAAAAAAATCAGATTTAAATAAAAAAAATCCGATTTAAATCAAAAAAATCCGATTTTTTTGATTTTTAAAAAAAAAAACATTGATTTTTATCCACCCTGATTGGTAACTTTCAGTGTTACACATGATCTGTTTAGTCATATAATAGATTGTACATAAATAAATACCTTGCGTGATTCATTTGTGAAATCGTCTCCCCGTGCCTTTATCCTAATATGTCTAAGGGATTAAGCCTGGTATGGAGTTGGATGTGGGGTAGGTATTAGAAATAATTCGGGATTCCCCGCTGTGTGTCCTGTAAAATTCACCTCTTTCCAGTCCTAAGTAGCATGCATGGGCTCTCGTCAAATTAAAGCCGTTTGCCGTCCCCATTCAAGAAAGACAGAGCCTTATATTTAATACCAAGCCTTTTGCGTTTTCAGAATGCAAGCTTGTGACATGCCAGTGTCAGCCTTCAAAGTAGACCTCTATGTTATCCTCCAGCCCTCACAGTCCATCCCTCTGAGATAAGCTCCATTTGAACAGGGGAAATAAGCCACACCCACAGGGTGCATGCCTGCCATTCATACATCCCGGACACATCCTGCTAAAGGTATATCTGAATATGGTTGCGGATCAGACAGAAAGTAGGTTTCTAAGGGAATTTAGGGAAGAATAATAATAGCAAATGCTTGCCAGGAACGGTCACACTTCTCTAGATTTTTTTTTATCCCAAATTTTGATGACAAATAATAAACATAATTAATACTACTACTTAAACCGGACTTTCACCCTAACCTATCTTAAATGTTTCCCCCACACTGTACATACAGATTGCCCACATTAAAAATCATCCTAACTGCACCTATTGCATTTTCTGAACATCCAAGATGGTGGAACATGGGGTCTCAGGCTGCCTGCTGACAGGAAGTGTCTCCTGACTGTGCAGCTATGCATTCTGGGATTGCTGTCCTTTTCCTGACCCCAGCTGTGCTGTCTGTGCAAAGCACAGCTATAACCCCGCCCCCTGCACATTTCACCCCTCCCCTCAGTATGCGATGCTTCTAAGACAAGATGGCAGTGCCCGTATCCTAGAGTGCTGAACAGAGTTGCAGCCCAGCAGGGGTCAGAATAATAAGTAAGTAAGCTACTAAAAACTTAAAATATATTCATTTTATATGCTGGGGAATAGTTTAAGGGTTTGGGCTTTTCATTAAATGATACTGAAGGTCTCATTTAAAATGGACCAACACCAAGGCGGATCGGCCCAGGAATCTATAAGGTTCCTGGGCCGATCCGATCCCTCCCAGCGGGGCATCCAAAATCGGGATGCCCCGCTGTGTGAAACCCCCCCAGGACGCCCAGAAACCTTACCTGGATCCCGATCCAACGGCGCATGTGCGGGCTGCATCTCGCGCTTCTCTCTAGCAGGGCGTGTGCACATTACGGCTATTTGTGAATGGCCGGCGCGGGCGCGCTCCCTGTTAGAGGGTCAGCATGCTCTGAGCCGCTGTGGTAAGACGTCTCATTGATGCGCATACCACAGCGGCTCCGAGCGCGCTGATTGGCTGAGCGGCCACGCATGCGCTGTAGAAGCGGGGTGAGGTGAGTTTTTACTCGCGATCTGGGGGGTTTCACATAGCGGAGCACCCACATCGGGGGACGCAGCAATGCATGCTCCCCATTCAAAACACAGAGAGCCGTCTGGTGAATGACATATGTGCCAAAGCGTGGAAAGGTGAGTTGTAGTGGGGCAAAAGCCTGCGACCAGCCCTGGTATCATTTACATTCCAGGCCGGCTGCTGATTGGTTCTGTTCCGCTTTCATACAAATTAACTATTTAATCAAAGTGATATAAAAGGAGCTATTTATTTTTCCACATTTATATAAAAAAGCTGTGAATACAAAAAAAACATAGCATAATAATAATACGATGAAGTTTTAATAAAATATGTCTAATCATTTATGATTACATATGTGTCAGTTGCTTTGCTTTATATCATTTCAGGACATGTACTCAATGTCAAAGTAAACAATAATACTTGCGCATAACATAAAGACTCTGCTTATAACCAGTTCTATATTAATAGAGATATTTCCTATTATATTAGAAAACACTCTTTAGATCAGATTACTTCCTATTAACCCTCCTCTTACCGGCGCCCAATGGAGGGTAGCGGTGGCTTATGGGAGGCGGCGCGGCCCCGGTCCCCCGCCGAGAGGATTCCAGGTGTGTGGTGGAGCCGCAGAGCTCCCTTTGGCGGCCGTCTTCGGCCATTTACAGAATGGAGCGCAGCCTCCGACCAGACAGGCGAAGTCCGGCGCCCGCTGTTGCGTCACCACAGATCACCGCCCTCGCCAGGTTGCTGGCCACCATTGGCGGGGCCTAGCTGGGTGCTGTGCACGGTGGAACGCATAGAGCCGTCCCCCGGTCCAGCCCTACATTGGCATCAGCCGACGCTGCACCGTCACAGCGTTTAGGGGCACGGCGGAGCCATCGGCTATACGATGCTCTGTGCTGCCGCCCACTGTATGGAGTCTCCTCTGCGCTCCAGCGTGGAACGCAACCCCTCCCGTCACAGTAACTTCCTGCTTTGCCACCGTGCTTCCCCAAATTACGCTCCAGAAATACTGTCGCCTCAATTGATATTGTTTATTTGTTAAATGTTCCAATGTTACATATGATTTCTAAATTATTATTTATTTTTCTCTCTTTATTTTTGAATAATCTTTCGCGTTTTCCCTGAAGTATGTTTTGCAATATATATATATATATATATATATATATATATATATATATATATATATATATATATATATTCACGCCATAAGATGCACCCTTTTTCCCCAAAAGTCTGTGCGTCTTATGGTGAAAGTGTATTAAACTTACATAACTGTCACTCCTGTGCGGCAGCCATTGAGGGAGGAGCAGCGGGCTGGTAGGGTGACTGAACCCTGCCCTCTGTGGTGTGCCGTGAGTGGGCGTGGCCTGCATCTGCATCCATTGTCTGCAACGGGCACTTGCCGCAAACCATGCCCACCCACTACACAGACCCGGGTGTGTAGGATCAGCGGCGCTGCTCAGAGCGGGGACAGTGGGCAGGGATCAGATACTCTGCCCACCAATTCTCCAGCATGTCTGTCATGTTACACACACTAACACATTAAGACAGGGATAACAATGCCGCAATTGCGTTGTAATCGCTATCGCAATGCAATTGCCCAGTCCCGATGAGTTGTCAATGTTTTAAGAGTGATCTCCCTGTAAATGCAGTCATCTATTTGAACTACTACATAGAAAGCCATTCACAGAGTTTGCAGGGTGCTTGCCATTCCACTGACTGTTGTGTGCACCACCAGCCATTCAGATCTTCTGACCTGGGAGCATGCATTGGATGGGTGAGTGCTCTGGATACCAGTAAAGGTGAGATCTGTGAAAATCCTAGAGTTTCACATGGGGTATCCCAAATCAGGATTCACTGGGGAAGGCTTTTACCCAGCCCTGGAGTATTTTAGACTCTAGGGCCAAGTGAACAGGGTTTTGATATACTTTTTCTTTGACATTGCAGTCCTGTTGTGCAGGCCGGACTGCTGCTCTTAAAGTTGTGACTTGTAAACTGTGCGTGTGTGTGTGGGGGTATCATCCTGAAATCTGGCATAGGGCGCCACTTAAAGGGGAACATTGGGCCATTAAATGTGGCTGACCCCCCCCCCCCCCACGGACCCTGCTTACCTTTTGTATGTTGCCGCCCCTGATGCTTCAGGCCATATTCTGTCCCTGCCGCTGCCTTAGCCATCTCTGCTTGACAGCGCAGCTTTAGCCATGCTCTTCAAATGCCTCAATCCGCGCATGGTTGCAACTGCACAGGGGGACGCGCACAGTGCCTGATGGGATACAAGATGGTTCTGCCCGTCGGGAGGTCACCCGGGATCTGAGGGACCCTGAAGTTGATGCCCTGGTGAGGTAGGTAAAAATTGCCCAAATGTAGAACTGGAAAGGGGGGGCAGCAGTCCGGTGAGGTTTGGGGGAGGTTTTAACCTCCCCCGATTTTCCTCTTTAACCTAAGGCCGGCCCTGTCATCATGGCATCATGAACTCATGAGCCATAACACTGACTCTGGCCCACCAATCATGGCCTCCTCTTTACGACACATTTCCTCTCAAGAGGCTTTTAACGGTCATCTTCAGTTGATTCCCTATCCCATTTAAACTGCTTGTCCAAAACTTTAGCGTTGATTCAGAGCCTCTCTTTCTTGCTATCAAACGATAAATTATGCAAAAATTAAAACATTTCGCACCAAAATTCTCACAGAAGAAAAAGGCTCTGCAGAATCAGACAAGGAGGACAGATAGACGAGAATGGAAATTTTCACACAAAAAATGTCGAAAACTGGGCTCTGAAATCACCTTTCTATTTGGTAGTAGGAAGGCGTCTCATCACCATATACAGCAATCATCCTTTCAATGATTTATTTTGACTTCTTTTCTTTCTTTCTTTGTAATCATTTTATTTACAGAATTAAGATCTAAATCCCAGGGTTTCTTTGTAGACTCACATTGTACTGCACTATCCATTTCCATTGCTTTCATCTGACTCCACTGCTACTGTGTGTTACGTGTCCACAGGCCAGATTAAGTGGGTGGAGGCCCCTGGACACAGAATCTGGTGGAGGCCCTAACACTGACTATGGTTGATAACGTATTGAACGCCCCTCATACTCATCTAACTATATATCTTCCTGGCAGCAGCTTCTTTGTAGTCTGGTGCTTTTAAAACGGTCATTCAGAATAGGCGCTTGTGCATCTTATTTGGTACAAAGTTTAAAGCAAATGCTATAAAAACAGGATACAATAGGAGAGCCATGTTGTTACTAGCTTACAGGATGATGGGTGGAGACAAAACAGGAAGGATAGCAAGTGTAGGTCTTACAATTGGCAGTATGCAGCCTGTTGTGGTAATAGGAATTGCTTAAGCCAGGTTATATGCTCTATAGAGGAACAAACCCGGGAATTCCATGGGGGTATCCTGATTTGGGATGCCTCGCTGTGTGAAAACGGCTCCCATCCCAGCCATTAACAACAATCAGAGGCCTTTGCTGAATGATGTAGTGAAGGCAAATGGCTCTGATTGGACGAGAGCACATGCATGCACCTTTGTACCGTGGACAGGTGAGTCTCCACAGATGACCTAGGGGTTTTCACACAGCCGGGCATCCCGGTTTGGGGCAAAGCCAACGTCTGGCCCTGGAATCTTTTAGTGAACATGAAAGGACAGAACAGAGGTTATGTCTGGGTTGCTATCACTGGATTAGAGATGGAATGTAGGTAGGGGGCCTGTTTGGAAAGATCTTTGTAGGTTAGATTCAGAACTTTTTACTGAGATATCTGAGAAATAGGCTGCCAATGGGGGATGACAGAGGGGAGCAGCACTGTAGAGGCTATAGGAGAGGTGGAGAAGTCAAGCAGCAGAGGTCTCAGTCTTCAGTCTAAAACTGCCCCCCCCCCCACCACCATCCCCTGGTGCTGAGCAAGATGGGGGGTTCCAGAAAAAAACCCTTACCTATCTTTGGGCCACCTCTGCTCCTCTGGCACTATGGATCCTGGCATCCTATAAAACCTAATGTCTTATAGATGCTAGGTACAATTTTGGAGCACTATAAAAAAAACTGTTCCCCTCCATACTTTTTTCCAACTTGAAGAGCTGAATCAGCAATAGGACTGAATCAGCAGAAAGTGATGGATGTCTGCAGAAAGCAGTCTAACAAAGCTTTCATGTAAAGTGTCTTCAGACACACAAATCACAAGTCCTTATCCATCATAAGTTTCGATTTGGTGCTTGTCATCTTCCAAAACCTGTCACAGCTGTCTTAGTGAGCAACTTACCTGCCTACCGTCCCAAGATATTCCCTGGGTTTTGGTGTTGCCTGGCAACCATCAGACATCATCTCTCCTTGGAGGCACAGCCCACCTAGCCCCTGGCACTACTCAGCCTCTGGTATTTGTTCAGCGTGATTGGATAGTGGGTAATTCAACCCCCACTCCAGGAACTAACACAGCGCCAGCTGCATTGTTCACCATGCTGTTCCAAGCTTGTCCTGTCAAGGTCTGCTCTCACTACTTGCTGCCGAGCCTTGTTGCCAACCCTGCCTTGTCTGACCTTGTCTATTGCCAAACCTTATTGCCAACTGTGCCAAGTCTGACCATGTCTACTGCCAAGCTCTGTTGCCAGCCCTGTCCCATCTGCTGTCAAGCCCTGGCCACTGCAGCATAGGCTTTTTATCCTAAACTTTTAGCCAGTTGGAGGAGGCAATGGTATCCAATGTTCCTTAATTGAGTTTAAATCTGCTTTCCAGTTTTCTCCTTTAATCTGAATTTGAATATAGACAGAATAGTTAATCCAGCTGACCAGAAACAGATACCGCATATCATTGCTAACACATGACATGCAGAAATCTCATTTTTTAGTAACTGAAATGACAAGTCAATGCATATTAAATAAGGATGTCTTAGCTGAGAAAGATAATCCTGGATCAACTGTATGACATCAGTAGATCAAAGAACAAGTTGTTTCATGATAAATGAAGGTTATGTCTGCATTATTTATCTTTTGTTATGCATCAACCACAAAATAAATCACACTGATATGGCTTTTACGTATACATTATGGGTATGCAAAACACTAAATATTGTAGGTTAAAAGAACATTTAGCTAATTAAGGAAATTATAATTAAACATGAAAATGTTATGAAAGACAAACACCTTTAATAATGTTTTGCTTTGGAAACTGTCTCTGTGTAAGTTGTGACTTCCATCCAGTACATATCTTTTAGTGGATCTTCAGTTAAAAGTGACCCCCGCCCTGCCACCCTACCCTGGCGCTGAGGCAGTACGGGGGTTACAAATAAAAAAGCCCCATGCCATAGACAGGTACTGCTCCTCCCAGTTTGCACTTTCCGCTGAAGGGAAAGAAGCAAATACAGATCCCCTGGCTCCACGTAGGCTCCCGAAGTCCTTACCCTTGGATGAGTGGGAGCACGCACGAAACCAGAGGATGTGGCTATGTGTCTTCTGTCCAAGAGTACCGTAGGAACGGCGCCAGCGCCTGGCTAAGGTATGAGCTTTTTCCTCTGTAACCCCTCCCCCCGTCCTGCATCAGCACCAGAGTAGGATGGCAGGACGGGGGGAGGGGTCACTTTTAACTGAAGTTCTGCTTTAACTGGGCAGTGGTGTTACATATCCTAAAACTTTATGTGCTTGATTTATTTCCAATTTAAATCTTTGTGTGTTTTTTGAGAAAAAGATTCAATTTTGCCAGAGAAAATTCCACATGCACTTTAGCAATCTTAAATGCGTTTTTTTCAGTTTTTTGCTAATTCAATTTGAGTGTGAGAGAAAGAACTAAAAAAACTTAGTGTGGAATTTTTGGGTGCAAGATAATTCTAGAGATTCAGGTGCCGTTGAATGGCTCATGAGTTAAATTCAAATATTTCACAGTTTTTTATAGCAGCTTTCAGGAGGAGAAAAGTCTGTTTGCTGACTTCCACCATGGAGCCCTTGTACCCACTGTGCCTGGAAAAAAGTACACCATAGGGAGGCCTATGAACATGAAACGTTTGAATGATATGTAATAAAGGCCCCCACAAATATTAGCATAAACATTGTATCTGGCCATGCATTTACTGTATTTTGTTCGCCCTATAAGACACACCCCCAAGTGTGGGGGAAAAATGTCAGTGTGCCTTATCGGGCGAATGTAAAAAACAAAACAAGATAAACTTACATTTTCTAGCTTCCATACCACAACAGCAGCCTGTAATGTGGGGTCTGTAATGGGGTGATTGAACGGGGGTGTATTGTAGCACATCATCTGGTTCAGAATATTTTTTTCTTATTCCTCCTCCAAATCCTTGGTGCGTCTTATGGGCAGGTGGGCCTTATAGGGTGAAAAATAAGGTATATAAAATAAATCATAGTGGCACACACAGGTCAGTGGACATGGCATCTCAAGGCTGAGGCATGCCATCATGCTCAGACAATAGCATAGGCTGAAGGCTGCATGAATGCTACAGTAAAAACGGCAAAAGGTGCCTGCTCCTGGTACCTATTGGTGTCCTGTGTACATAAACAGGACCATATGGTGGACATTCTTATGCACGGCATACGGCCATGATTGCACAAGAGTTTATACATGGAAAGGTAGGTAATTCAGCCCAATTTGTGGGGTCCCCCGAACAAGTTACATAAATATGCTCACTGTAAATCACTCTGGTGGCCCCTAACATAAATATACAACAGAGCTAAATAAGAGAAAAAAGAAATAACTGAAACAGAAAATATTCTTAGTATACAGTACGTCCTGCTCCAAATCTAATACAGTTGGGATATACTCCGCCAGATGGCGCTGGACTGCAGAGACATCGAAAATAGGCTCCTCCCGGCCCCTCAAATACCCAGGGACCTCCCACAAATTCCCAGAATTTCTCTGCAGTCTGGCTGCGAAGGACGAGAAATTGGCTCTCTACTCGCAAGCGAGCGGGGTTATTAACCTGCAGCCCTGTAGGACTATTCCCACCCGTTCCACTAGTAATATGCCTCTCAGCCTTGGCTGCGCTGGTCGGGTGAAGGTAGGCAGCACCGCCGTTGGTGCTTAGGAGCGCTGCTCCACCGCAATCCCCCACCAAAGGGTAGGCAGTTCAGGCTTATGGTGAGCCTATATGGGATGCCCCTCCCGCACTAGTGCCCCTGCCTATCGGTGGGCCCTATTTAAGTGGCCGCCGTCCTCCCTCATCCTCCTTGTAGTCTTCGGGGGAAAAGAGGGGGGGTGTATGTGTATAGATATGTATGTTATGCAGTCTTTGCTTTCACTTTTCACATGTCTTTATTCTTGTGTCAGCCGCCGCGCTGACTTGTCTTTATTGCTTTAAATTTACCGCCGCCACGCGCTGACTTGGTTCAACGCTTGGCGGCAGCATTACCTCAGGCGCCGGTGCGCCATCATTGGCTGTTGGCCTTCTGGCTTCGTGCTCTTCGGGGGGGCGGGGCCCCGTCTTTGGCGCGTTCCGCGTCATCGCTATTACTGGCCCGCCACTCGAGGTATACCGACGCCATCTTTTCTGACTTGGTTGGCCTATGCGCGACGGAGTCCTACCTACCGCTGTCCGTAAGTGCCCTTGCGGGCGACTTTATCTGCTTCACTTTTGTTACGATGTACTTAAGGTCTTGTCTGCTTACGTCTTTCAGGTGGGACTAACCCTTCTTGGCTTCTCCCGGCCCTGTTTTTAGTATACTTACTTGTAGGCCTTGTAAAAATTATACTCCCACGTCCCTAGCGGGTTATTGGGGCATCCAGGGTTGCTATATAGCGCTATTCCCTATCGGCGTATAGTGCCGCTATAATCAACATATGGAGGTACTCCAGGATAATGTTACCGGGGTCCCTTCGGGACAAGGCCGGCTGTGTGTAGCGTGTGGGCAGCCTCATGCTGACGCTGACAAGGCGCGGGTCTGTGTACCCTGTGCTGAGCAGGTGCTTGCATTGCAATCTGGCCTGCCAGTGGCTGCACCTCGTTTCACTTCACCTACTCCCCCAAGCTTAAATCTCACTCCTGCTGCGTTGCATACTAGTGGGGATTCTCAGCCTGATGTGTCTTCTAGACTGGCTACTGTTGAACAGATTATTGCGAAGTCTTTAGCGCGTAAGGCACCTGCTAAGAAGCGGCACTTGACGCCTAATGTCACTGTTTTCCCTATGGGAACTGAGGAGTTTATGAATCTGTGTGGCTATACCCCGTCTGATGAAGGGGAGCTCTTTTCTGATTCAGGCTCATCTGATGAGAGACCAAGGGGTCATGACGATTCTGGCTCTGACCCCTGGGCCCCGGATGACACTGACAGATTATTGACCCAGATTTTTGAGGTTCTGTCTATCTCTCTCCCTGTTGAGGCTCCCAGGCAAAGAGGGGAGTTTTTCCATACAGCAAGATCACGTTTGGAATTTCCAGAGCAGGCACATTTCCATAACCTTGTGCTCCAGGAATGGAAGCGCCCCAGTAAACTTCCTGGGGTTCCAAAGAGTTGGGATAGGAAGTATCCCTTTCCTGCTGAGGTGGTTAAATGTTGGTCATCCCCCCCCCCGAGGTGGATGCCCCGATCCTAGGGCTATCTAACACCTCTGTCATGCATTCCCCTGATTCTACTACCCTGCAGGATGCCGAAGACCGGCGTATTGATCAGCTGGCATCCCACGCCTTTGCGGGGACGGCACTGCGCCCGGTCTGTGCCTCTGCCATTACTGCTGTGGCCACTAGAACCCTTATAAGAAATATGCTCGACAGTGCCCCTGATGATTTGCCTTGTGAGGTGTTTAATGCACTCTCCAGTTGTGATGTTTTTGAAAATTTTGTCCTATCAGCATTGGATGACACCATCAGAATGTGTGCCAGAACCTCTGCCCTCGTGGCTATACGCCGCTCGGTTTGGCTGCGCAAGTGGGCTGCTGACAACGCTGCCAAGAAGGCCCTCACTGGTTTTCCCTTTAAAGGACTGCGTCTGTTTGGAGACCGCCTGGACCTTTTTGCTAAGGGAGGCAGGTTACCCCAGTGCAGGCGGCAACCTCGGCCCTTTAAGGGTTCTCCTCCCCTTACTGCGGTGCAAGACAGGGAAGGGGGGTGTCTTTCCCTGGAGCCCGGGGAGATTTCTGGGGTAGAGGCAGAGGACGTGGACGTCCTGGCTCCTCCTGGGGTCCCAAAGCTAAATCCTCTCCCAAGCCCCCTCAGGCATAATGGGGCACCCTCACCCATCTGGGTGGGGGGACGGCTGCAGCACTTCCCTCACGTCTGCAGGCTTCATGTCTCAGATCGGTGGATTCAGGAGGTAGTGTCCTCCGGTTACAAGTTGGAGTTTGCTACCGATCCCCCTCCAAGATTCATCAGATCCTGGATTCCTCAAGACCCTGTGTCAGCTCAAGAGCTAGTGCAAGCAGTGCAAGGCCTCCTGGAGCTGGGGGTCATCTGCCAGGTCCCTTTAAGAGATAAAGGCAAGGGCTTTTATTCCAACCTATTCACAGTACCCAAAAAGGATGGTTCTGTCAGGCCCATCCTGGACTTAAAGTTTGTCACGGGCAGGTGCTTTTGCATGGAGACTCTACGCTCTGCCATCAGTTCCCTGCGCCAAGGGGATTTCATGACTTCTGTGGACATCGAAGATGCTTACCTTCATATTCCTGTGTTCCCACGTCATCAAAGGTTCCTCAGGTTCGCTCTGATGGATCAACACTACCAATTTGTGGCCTTGCCCTTCGGCCTCCTCATCACTTCCCAGTCTCTACATCAGGCAGAGTTGGATACTCAGCTGGTGGTGTCCACTTTGGAGTCATTTGGATGGGTGATCAACCACCCCAAGTCCTCACTGTCCCCTTCCTTGGTAACTCCATTCCTAGGAATGAATCTGGATACAGTTCAGGCAAGGATCTTCCTTCCTCAACAGAAGGTGGACAGTCTGATTGCACAGGCTCAGTCCCTCCTAGCTTGTCCCCATCCCTCCATCAGGCAGGGGATGCAGCTGGTGGGCCTGATGGTGGCGTGCTTCGAAGCGGTCCCTTATGCTCAGTTCCACTCGAGGCCTCTGCAACTTCACCTATTGTCAGTATGGGACAAGGACCCAGCGTCCCTGGACAGGGTCTGTGTGCTCTCCCCCCTGGTCAGGAGGTCCCTCTTGTGGTGGATGGACTCAAGGAACCTGTTGGGGGGCAGATCCTTTCTTGCCCCTTCCTGGGAGACGGTCACCACGGATGCCAGTCTGTCAGGTTGGGGGGGTTTCTGGAAGTCCCTGCGGTTCCAGGGGAGGTGGGGCCCTCAGAAGGCCCACACACCTATCAATGTCTTGGAGCTGCGAGCGATCAGGTTAGTTCTGGCTCGCTTGACTACTCATCTTCAGGGCCTGCCTGCTCAGGTGCGCTCGGACAACCAGACGGCGATTGCCTACATCAATCATCAGGGAGGGACCCGGAGCAAGGGGGCCCTCCAGGAAGCGTCTCTGATCCTGATTTGGGCGGAGGCCAATGTCCCCTGCATTTCAGCTGTGTACATCCCGGGGGTGGAAAATCACCTGGCGGACAATCTGAGCAGGGGAACCTCTCGCCACGGAGAATGGTCCCTATGCAGCAGGGTGTTTCAATCTCTGTGTCACGGTTGGGGCCAACCAGATGTGGATCTGTTTGCGTCCCGCCACAATCACAAGCTTCCAGCTTTTGTCTCTCTGTCCAGGGATCCTCTGGCCCTGACCTCGGATGCGCTAGCAATGTCATGGAAGGACTTTCAGTTCCTGTATGTCTTCCCCCAATTCCCCTGCTGGGCAGGGTTCTGCGCAAGATTGCTCTGGAAGGGGTGTCAGCAATTCTGGTGGCCCCCAGGTGGCCAAGAAGAGTGTGGTTCGCAGACGTGGTACAGCTGGCAGTAGATCAATGCGCTCTGCCCTTGGTGCCAGATCTGATCACTCAGGGCTCACTATGCCATCCCAATTTACAAACTCTGGCTTTGACAGCTTGGCTGCTGAAACCTCCATCTTGACGGAGCAGGGGCTGTCTTCCTCAGTTGTGGATACTTTGATTAAAGCTAGGAAGACGTCTTTCTCTTCCATTTATTACAGGGTTTGGCATGCCTACATTGACTGGTGTGAGTCTAGGTTTCTTCCTTGTCGTGTGTTCTCTATTCCCAGGATTCTGGAGTTCCTGCAGCATGGGTTGGAGATGGGGCTCCAACTCAGTACTCTGAAGGGTCAGGTTTCTGCCCTGGCTATTTTTTTCCAGAAGTCATTTGCTCAACACCCTCTGATCAGGACTTTTTTCCAGGGGGTCACTCATGTGTGTCCTCCACGTAAACCTATGGTGCCTGTTTGGGATTTGAACTTGGTTCTGTCAGCCTTGCAGGGTGCTCCCTTTGAACCTGTGCAGGATGCTGCCTTGGCAATTCTTACGCTCAAGGTTGTGTTTCTGGTGGCTATCACTTCTGTCAGGCGTGTGTCTGAGTTGGCGGCGCTGTCCATTCAGCCGCCCTACTATGAGAGGCACCAGGACAAGGTGGTGTTTTGTTTCAAACCTGATTTTCTGCCTAAGTTAGTGTCTGCCTTTCATTTGAATCAGGATATTGTTCTTCCTTCTTTGTGCCCTAATCCTAGCAATGCTAAGGAGAGAGTTTTGCACTCTTTGGATGTGGTTAGGTGTCTGAAGCACTATCTGGTGGCTACTGCACCTTTCAGGAAAACTGATGCTCTTTTTGTGGTCCCTTCTGGTCCTAGGAAGGGTTTGGCTCCTGCCAAGTCTACTATCAGCAAGTGGATTCGTCAGGCTGTGATTCAGGCCTACTCTGCTAAGGGGAAGAATCCTCCCTTCCGCCTTACTGCTCATTCCACTCGTGCTATTGGTGCCTCTTGGGCTTTAGTCTTTAGTTTTACAAGGTTGATGTTAGGGCCTCAGCTGATGCTGCTTTTGGCCGCAAGGTTCTGCAGGCGGCAGTGGTTTAAACTGCCAGCTGCTGATTTTTCTTGGGGATCCCACCCTACTTTATGGACACTACTATTGGATGTCCCAACTGTAAGTATTAGATTTGGAGCAGGGCGTACTGTATACTAAGAATAATACAATTCTGTGATTACTCACCTTTAGAATTGGTATTATGAGTATACAGTACGTCCTGCTCCAACCCACCCTTGGTTTGCATTTTCTTGGATCCCCTGTATGGAGATTGTTATCATTGTTATAGTTGATAGTTTTGATTGTTAATTCTCCCGGCTTCTCCTTAACTGCTTTTCAATGCTGGGGATTTGTGGGAGGTCCCTGGGTATTTGAGGGGCCGGGAGGAGCCTATTTTCGATGTCTCTGCAGTCCAGCGCCATCTGGCGGAGTATATCCCAACTGTAAGTATTAGATTTGGAGCAGGACGTACTGTATACTCATAATACCAATTCTACAGGTGAGTAATCACAGAATTGTATTTTTGCGGCCTTACTATTACTAATAGTAAATGCATGTATTACATAGACAATGCTATGTGTTGAAACCCAAATTATAAGCATGAAACTACACTCTAAACTTCAGTCTCATATGTGACTCTTCAAACATAAACAAATGGTCAGCACGGAGGCCAGTTCAGCTAAGCAGAAACACACACATAAATGTTTATTAGATAATTTGAGCCGGGTTTACCATTTATAAGTAGTTTTCGCTTGCACTTGTAATTCTTTTTTACTGCAATTTAGAGCATATTCGAGTACAATTGTTAATGTCATTGTCCACGCAGTAAATTAAAAAAGGCTATTCTCTGCAGATGAGCACTCCTAGTTCGGCGCTTTGACAATGACCTGATCGGCAGATCTATGTCCCACTGGTTTATACAGAAATTTATAAATACAATTCTTCTTGTCTTGTTAAATAAAAATAAAAAAACGCAGAAAGGTTTTTGTTTAGCAAATATGGTGAAATATAGTGCTACTTAAATAGGTTTTGGTAATGTTTAATAAAGTGGAACAAAACTGATAGGGATGCCCCGCTGTGCCCCCCCCCCCAGGCTGCCACAACACTCACCTGCTTTCGGGGTTCCCTCATCGATGTAAACAATGACAGCCACCTCCCCGCATCTTTGGGCTTAGCATGCTCTCCTGCACCCAACAATTTAGATAGGCTAGGGACAGGAGATGAGGTTGCTCTCGGTCCCTTTGCTGAAGCCCTGCATGTAAACAGAGCAGTTTGCTGAGCATTACATATATGTGGCAAACAGCGCATGGGCTAGGGGAGGGTGATTTTGTTCAGGCATTCTGGAGGGGTTTCACACAGCGGGGAATCCCAATTCTGGATGCCACCAGGCCACAGACAAAACCCGGGATAGTCAAAAACTTCAGTGACAAGAACTGTGAGCAGAACAATGCAATGCAAATGTATTGCTAAAAATCACAAGATGAAAGACGTAATGGGAACTAAACCTAAATAAAAAAATATAACCTAGGATCATGTGACCCTTGCTCGCTACATACTACCCATGACCCAACCTCCATCTTACCCTTTAGCTGCCCCTCACTCCTAGTGTTTCTCATGCCTTCCTATGGCTGTCAAACTGCATCCCCGCATGCCATGCATAATAGGGATGCCTCACACTAATGCCCATCAAGAGAACACAACTTAGATGGGATATCAGAATGACAACCATGGAACCTTTATGTGATGGCTGGGCCCTATGTTTGCGGGACGTTTTGTCACAGCTGACATAGGGCCCGACTATCACAAAAAGGTAATGGGGGCCCAATCCATACAGGCTATAGCGTTTGGCTGGGCCTCCATAACCAAGTTTTTAGTGGGAAAAGTGCTGGGGTCGAAGACTTAACATGGACTCCCAAGTAAAGGCTGAGCCTCCATTACCTAGAATCTGGGGGGGAAAGTGCTGGGTCCCAGGGGCATAAAATGTGCCCTGAAGTGAAGTTTGCCAGTGTGCTTGTCCTTTCCTCCCCTCAAGGCCCGTGTCATGCCCCTGGACCCCACCACTTTTCCACCAGATTTTAGGCTATGGTGGGCCCAGCCTTTACTTCGGGGGCCCATATCATGCCCCTGGTCCCAACCACTTTCTCCACCAAATTCTAGGCCATGATAGGCCCAGCCTTTACTTTGGGGCCCATATCATGCCCCCAGGCCCCACTGCTTTCCCCACCAGAATCTATGCTGGGGCCCAGCTAGGTGCTATAGCCTGTATAGTTTGGGGCCCCCATGGATTGGTAAAATGGTGGGGCCCGAGGGCATGACGTGCCCAAAGTAAAGTTTGCCAATGTGCCCTGTCCTTTATCCCTCAATGAGGGGGCCCCAATGGGTGGGGAAAATGGTGGGGCCTGGGGAATGACATGGGTCCTGAAGTAATGTTAGCATGTCCTTTTCTCCCCCTCAAAAAGTGGGGGAAGGGATGGGGCCCAGTGGTGTAATTATGAGCATTTCAAGGCTTTCCTGGGTTTTGTTCTTTGTCACCAGGACATTCTAAATTGGGATTGCCCGCTGTGTGAAAGCCCCCAGATTGCACACTAAAACTCACCTTTCCCAGCTACAACTGTGCATGTACGGGCTGTCGTCCAATCAAAAACATTTGCCTTGACTATGTCATTCGGCATAGGGCTCTGATTGAAATGAATGGGGATGCAGTGGATTAGTTACTCCTCAATGGAGTAACTAAATGTGACGGGGCCTTGGTGTGAGATCATTAAATAAGGGCTCCATCCAGTAAATCTTTTTTTCTGTCTGTTAACTCAAATTGGATGCAGCTAGACAACTAAATACGGAAAAAGCAGAGACAAATGGTGCTTCCTTTATCAAAATGAGGCCAAGTGAGCACAAATATGATAAATAAGGTTAAGGAGCAACAATGATGGGACCCCCCTGACCTCCTGGGCCCCACTGCAGTTGCACCCCCTATAGTTATGCCACTGATGGGCCCACTTAGTTTGTCTGTGCCCAAATGTAGCCCACTGCCCTTAATTTGCCAGAGCCCCCCTAGTAACTGTGAGCATTTTTTTCTTTTATTTAAAGGTCACACACAGCGCGGTTGCTCCACAGAACACCACACATATGTCAGTGGCGACAAAAATTGTCTGCATCATTACAGGCAGAGCCGGCTTTGGATACCATGCTGTGCATAGCTGCGTCTGGCAGTGGGTGGGCTTGTGTAAGCCCCCACTTGATTTTATGTTTATGTAGTAGGTGATATGTTTTGTGGCAATATATCTACGGGGAGGCCGATTCATTAATAGCGGCAGGTAGCGACAGTTGAGCGACTGTAGCGGCATTTTCAGAGCGCCCCGCTAGTAGTCGCTGTGCTTGGCCATTGTTCGGTTGTTGACAGCGACTCAGTCGGTGTGCAGTAATGTTGAATACTGGGTGACGAGTCGCTATTTGACAGGTTCCGCGATGTATGGGTGCGCATGATAGCGACTGGTCAGAGCAACCGGCTCCCACCATATTCTTCAAAAAATCACGCTCAAAAAATTCTCGCGCTGTGAAATGCATGTTTAAACCCCTGAGCGCTGGCGGCGATGTGTTAAAAGTAGTTTTTTAACCCCCAAACCACCATATTTTTGGAAACCAAAAAAAAAAATTTAATAATTTAGTAATATGAATACAATAATATCAGACCTGTAATATCAATTCTGCACAATTTTTTTTTTTTTTTTACCTTAAAAAAATTATCTAACATTGCAGAAGTGGTCACAGAATTTTTGACATTTAACCCCCTTGACGGCGATCCCGAGCGTGACTCGGGGTCAATTTGCGCTGTAAGTGGCGGTAACCCCGAGTCACGCTCGGGATCGATTTGGGAGCAAGAGCGAGCGGCGCAGCCTCCTTACCTTCTCCCTGCGATCCAGTGATGTCTCCGCCGCGATCGCAGGTGAGAGCCGCGGCTGCGGCGTCCGTCTCCGCTTCCGGGTTCCGTCTCTGTGAGCCGCAGAGGCTCATGGGGGCGGAGCCGTCCGTGAGAGACAAATGCAATGGCAACGCTTTCGTTGCCATTGCATTTGTCTGTTTCGCAACGCCAGGAAGGTTAAAAAAAAAAAAAAAAAACATTAATAACAATTAATTATGAATATTTAAAGATTGTTCCATTGAAATGCATTGGAGAGCGCCAGGTAGCGAGAGGTCCTACCTGTCGCTGTTCAAGGTCGGACATTGGCGCTGTGGGCTGAGGCTGGAATAATGATGAATGAGTGGCTATATGGCGCTATCTCAGTCGCTAAGCAGGATTGGCTTGATAAATGTGTGATTGTGGTGGGGAGCCGGCGTTCTCGTGGCGGGGCCCGTCATTACCGGCCGCTCACCAGTCGCTACCTGTCGCTATTCCTTCATAAATAAGGGCCTATGTTACATTGTATATATTGAGTGGCAGCTTCTCTAGGAGGTGTTTTGGTTTTCTTTGGTTTTGCTCAAATTGCTGCTACAGCTACAATCACACTATTTCTTAGGTTTGGTTAGTGCCCACTAGGATTTTTCTCTCAAGTCCATGCTTTCCTCAGCAGCAGAGTGGCTTTTTTTTTATCAGGGGGACAGAAGGAAAGACAGGTGCTGCAGATAGTACAGAGGATTACTGACGTCACAAAAAGCTGCATGCCAAGCTAGTGTAAGTGTTATAGAAGATATCTTATTATGGGCATGAATGAGCCTAACATAGCATGCTGATGCCCTGGGCAAACTTCCAGCTAGGGACCCCTAGAGTCATGAGCAATTGCCTAGTTTCCCCTTCCCTAATGCCAGCCCTGCTTATTAAACAATGTGTAAACCACCACCATCAGCTTATCTGCCTCTGCTTCTACTTTAATCAAATGAGACTCCATCTCTTGTAAATTAGCATAAATATAATTATCTTCACTCTGGAAAAAGTCAGAGCAGCATATTTATTCTAATAAGGGGGTCTACTTGTTGCACCATGCATCGAAGCCTAACTGCCCCTCTGAGCTTTGCTAGTGACAGATTCACTGTTATGCCTTGCATCCGGTGCCACCCAGTTTTCGACTGACACTCCCGCCATTAGTCACAGGAGTGCGCCCCCGCCATTAATCACAGGAGTGCTACCTTGCCCCTTCAATTCACTACAATGGTCAGGCCTTGGCACACCCCCTCTTATACAATGAATGAAAGAGGGTGTGTCAGCGCTCCTGTGACTGATGTTGGGGATGTGAGCGTGACAAATCATCAATTCCCACCCCTGTTTGGGCCCGGGGCATTGTGGGATGTTGCGCAGAATGCAATCCAGCAATCGGGTGAGTTGGTAACTGCGGAATTAGGACTGATCAGCTGTGCTGGACAAAAGGTGCATACCACTTTGTTATTTTTATTGGGTGGTCAATTCCTCTAAAGTTGCTAAAACATCAATATAAAATAGCAGGGGCCCCCTCACTGCAGGGGTAAGCGGATCAGCAGTCAATTTTCACCCTTGGTCATCTTCAATGTATTAAACTTCTGTATATAATTTCAGAGGCCCCCTTAACAAAATAATGTATTTTAAGGGAGATAAAAGAAAAAAAAATCATTTTTTAACTATAGTAAAATACCTGCTAAATCCTTGTGACAAAAACCATATTCAAGCAGTACAAATTAAGTAAGCAAGATATTGATTGCATAGCTACATAACACAGCCAAAGCTGCGGATTATGTATTGGATTATCCTACAGAATGATAGGATTATCAACATTTGATACTGTATCTACGCCCAATGCACGTCTAAAATTACTATAATCCCTATAAATTATAGCAATAATTTAGAAAGTGTTTTGACTATTGACGTTCAAGGATGTAACAGCAGATCATGAACCGCTGCTCGAGTTGGCGCCTGAGACTGTCGTGTCAGCCGGGTGAGGATGCCGCTGGAGCAAGGACGAGGTGATCGATCCACTGCGACAACTTCTCTCTTCTCTCACTCCCTGGGTCCCCTTATACCCCCTGGGGCCAATCAATTAGGGAGGTAGGCTATACTAGTTTGTTTCTTATGTGGCTTGGAGGCCTTTATCTTAAACCTCCTATTCTATTTTTTATCCTATGGGGGCATCTTGTGGCCCAACTTAGTAGCTACACTTACACTATAAACTCCTCAATAATTCTCAAACTGTCCCGCCTCAAATATCCCAGGGCTTGCCCTCAACTCTAGGGGCTCCCCCCTGCATGAGCCCCTAGCCAGGACTATCCGACTACACAAGTACAAATCACATGATTACAACAACACAACAGACACATTAAAAACCCCAGGATTTTCACTATCCCAGGTTATGGTCTGACCCTCTGGGGCATACTGATTTGGGATACCTTGCTGTATGAAACTCATTCCATTCGCCCATCTTTCATACCTTTCCACAAGTCCATGGCACAGGCATGGCTCCTCTCCAATCAGCAGAATGGAATCCCAGCTGCATATCTTTAACTGTGCAAGGCCACGCACAGCCATTCAGCTGCAGTGTGCATGGCCGCACACAGCTGGAACAGGAGAATAGGATGTGAGTGATGCAGCGGCTGGCATGGCATGTGCCTGGGGCCTTGTTGGAGAGTTAGGTTATCTAGCGAATGGGGGGTTACAGAGCAGGGCATCCCAGTTTTGGTCCGCTTTACGATCAATTAATAAACATACAAAGAAACACAAGGTCAGGTGTAGGAAGAGATTGACTCTCAAAGATTGAGATGTTCAAACCCTGATGATTTTTGTTTTTTAATATCTTTCCTGTTGCAGTCTGTTTTGCTTTACTGTCTGACATGTGGTTGTTTGGGGATGCACCAGTAAAATATTGCAGGGGGAGCCGTGTAACGATCAATGGCAGGTGCTTTGAGCATCTCCCTCACTGGAGTCACCAGAGGACAGCGCATGAAGGGGCTTTCCAGTGTCTACCTGAAAGTAGTTTTGCATATGTTGAAGGGTGCAGTTTTAAAATACGAAAAACTCGCCTGGGTTCTCATTGCAACTCGTCTGATTCTTATTCTACAATCTAAAAGAAAAGGGTGGAGAAAAAAGGTAGGTCACGAGTAGTATGATGGCAAATGATCTGAAGTGGCTCAGGCTTTTTTATTTAGGCCAAGTGATATGCTTGTTTGAATAGGTGGTTTTTGAGGGCACCCTTGAAGTCTTGGGGAGTGGTGAACTGTATGGGGGGGGGGGGGAATCCAGACTAATGGGGTGGCGCGTGTGAAGTCCTGAAAGTGGGAGTGGGAGGAGGTGATTAGGGTTGAGGACAGATGGAGGTCCTGGGCAAAGCGGAGATTGCATCTGGGTTGGTATTTGTTGATGCTTTGTAAGTTAAAGCAGATGAAAACCCGCTCAGCACCGTCCTGGAGTCTAAAGGATCCAGGGCTGGCTGTTATACCAGATGTCCTGCTGTGTGACAATCTCCGGGTCACCAGTAAACTCACAGTTTTTGCTGGATCCTGCAATGCTGTGATCGATAGCTGTGAGAGCTGGTGTGAGGCATGAGGCCAGTTGTGGAATAAGGTAGGATAGAATAGGGTTTAGGGGGCAAGTAGTGAGGTGGGCCTTAGATATGAGAGAGGACAGTCTTTGTTCTGATAGCAGAGTGAAATGAGTTAGGGAGGTTGTCAGAGGGGGAATCATGTGGAGTGAAGTAGATAGAGTTTAGCACAGAGGCTCGGAATTTTGTTTGTGAAGAGTGTGGCAATCTGCTCAGCTGGAAGGTGGGAGGAGGAGGTAGTTGGCAAAGCAGAGAGTTAAAAGTTTTAAACAGCTGTTTGGGATTCCAGGCATGTGTAGATATGAGACAGGTAAAGTGCACTTGTTTAGCAGATGAAAGAGCAGTCTGGAGTTCTTGAAGGGCTTGTTTGTATAGCAGGAAAGCCTCATTGGATTTCAATTTCCACCAGCACAGCTCAGCAACTCAGGAATGCCGTTTCAGTTTTGTGATGTTCATGTTCAGCCATGGTTGTTTACACGTTGATGGTGGCTGTGGGTGAGGGGGGGGGGGGCAGGACTGAAGTTAAGGTGGTGTGATAGTGCAAGGCTGCGGAGTCTGTGACCCTGAATGAGGAGAGTTTGTACATAGGTTTCAAAGAGTCAGCGAGTGACGTAAGCTTTAGTGAGCGTATGTTTTGGCGAAAGGTTGCCTGTGTGTGGGTAGCAGAAGCTGATGGAGTAGAAGAGAGGGTCAGAGTTTGCAGGTTGCGGTCAGAGAGGGGTAGAAGAGATGAAAGGAAATTTGATACTGAGCAGAGCTTAGTAAAAAAGGAGGCCTAAGGTATGGCCGTCTTTGTGGGTGGGAGCAGAGGGACACTGTGTAAGGGCAAAGGAGGACGTTTGTGTGAATAGTCTGGTAGCAGCAGGACTGGCAGTGTCTATATATGTTAAAGTCTCCCATAATTATTGCAGGTATGTCAGTGAAGAGAAAGTGAAGGAGCCTGGTTGAGAAGTGGTCAAGAAAAAGTGCGGTGGGGCCAGGGGGCGATAGATGATTGCAATTCAGAGCTGGAGGGGGGAGTATAGGTGGACAGAGTCAACACAGGTAGGAAAGGATAATGATGGCAAAGTAGGTATTGAGCTAAAGGAGCAGTGCTTGGAGAGTAGGACCCCAACACCCCCACCTACTTTCTGTTTTCAACAAAGGGGATGTTTTGATCTTTCCAGGATGTTGGCTTTCACTGCCATAAGAATCATACCCATTAGTCTGATTTCTGGATTCAGTCCCATTGCCCTAAAGCAAATCACATGACAATCGAATGAATCACTGTCATTGAGTTGTACTAATTATTTTTATTCTTGCAACTGACAGTGGGGCTTTATTTTGTTTAGTTAGATATGTATCATCATGGAAGTGCATGAGGGCTTGTAACTTGCAGGGCTGGAGGCTTCCTGGCACAGCTTTTGTGCCCTGGGTTACAAGCCCTAATGCCTGGTGCCCGAGCTGGTTGCCTTTTGGGGGTGGACCTCACACAATTTTTTGTAAAAATACATATCGAACTAAAAAAAGAAATAAAAATGCCCTGCTTTCAGTTTCATTAATACAATTAATGGCGACTATATTTTTATCAATGAAAACGTTTACAACTAAATTTATATTAAACTTTTCTTTAGATAGAAAACACTTTTTCTTTAGATAGAAAACCGTATCTCAGGAATCCCAAAATGAATAATGCCGGATGTCATTTTCATTGATAAAAATCATGCAAGCTCGAGCGGCATGATTTTTACCAATTTCGCTGCCACCCTCGCCAGCTTTTTCTGGCGTAAGCTGCCGGCGAGAAAAATAGGCGCGGAATCAATAGAGAATTTATTTTTGGAGAGAATATTCATTAGGAGATTTTGTAAAAAATGAAAAAACTCTGAAAAATAAGATAATGGGCTAAAAGTACAGTCTAGGAATAGGAACCCAGTGGTCCAATAGTGTTTATGGACCCATGTGTAAACATATTTACAGAGGAGCAGGAAAACCTCCCAGATGATTTTAGGCTTACGGAAGGACAGGCCCTCTTCTCACAGGGTTGGAACATTTACACACACAATTCCTAATTGGGTATGGCAGCTGGTGTTCCTTCACAGATGTAGTAGCGAAAATCCACTTAGGGCATAACTCAATAGACTACCGTCTCACCCGGGTGTAACATCTGTAGTGGAATGTATTGAGAGTAGCTCTAAAATGAAAAGTCCACAGCACTGGCTGAACATGCGTGCCAGTGGCCAGACCCCCTTAAGAGAAACACAGAAAAAGATCAATGCTAGCGCCAAACTCTGGTAACTGTCTCAAATGTTTCCTGGAAGGTGTAATGTGAGACCATAATCAGGTGGTAGTTACTACCTTTCACAGTGTTTAGGAGGGGGAGGACCAGCAAGTATTTATGAGTCTGGTAACCTCTTTAAAGGAGTATCATACAGCACTGAGTAGCAGAGATGTCGAGTGATGTAGCCGGTTTGACAGAGGTGATTATATTCAAAAAGGAGAGGTATCCATGAGAGAGACTGTATTTAGTTGGTAATTTCCTATATAATATAATGGTAGATGGCATTTAGAGTTAATTACAAAATCAAACCACTTGATGGCATGGTTGCTTAAGTAATGGAATAGTTTAGTAGAAAAAGTTTAAAACAATAGTTCTACTTCGGGCAAAGGAATGGACAGAAAAAACCACAGCGACGAGGGTGTTGGTTCCTGCTATCACCACTGCTAAGTGACAGACTCAGGGGGAGGGGGGGATCCAGAACGCTGGAGCTTTCCCCACACATAACCTCCCTGAACGCTACCTCGCTCCAGTGATGAGAATTGAGCAGCGTGATTGGCCACCTGGCAGTCACATGGGCGGTGACGTTCTGGCCGCCAAAGCATTGCCCACGTGACCACCGGGTGGCCAACCGTGGCGCCTGATTCAATCTTGGTGCTCGATACTCACCGCTAAAGCAAGGTAATGGTAAAGGTTATGGAAGGGGGTTCCAGCATTTTGAGTGCCCTCCCCAGCCTGTCAGATAGCCGCAGCACCAGCTGCAACCAACAGCAGGGTGTTGGTCCGCTTTAGGCTAAAGAAACTGTCTATTTTACCACCAAGTGTATCATCTCTAGAAACCAAATTCATCAACAGTAAGTGTACCTCACCCAACACTACACTGAACAGTCCAAGAACCCTCCTTGCTTCTCGCATCCTCCTCCACCTGCCTGGAAGAGGGGCTTAACATTTGGTGTCCCATAGTTAAGACAGGTATCACAGAGGTGTATGTACAGTACTATTTGTTGTTTTTCTTTTCATTTTTGGCCATGGAAATTGATTGGACTGTGTTTGCTGTGTGTGGGTGGTGTAACCACCAGAGACTGTTAAAATTGTCGCAACTTGTCCCAAGTTGAATATGTTTTTTGATGCTGGCACTAAGACAATTCAAAAAAGTAAATATTTCCGGCTGAAATTAGGAAAAAGTGTCTGGTACCCCGTCCCGAAAGTGTGCCAACTGTGATTGGAGTGTGGTTATGAGGAGAGTAACCAGGAAGTTCCCGACAATTCCTTTTGGCACTGTAAAGCTGCAACTGAGGCGAGAAAAGTTCACTCTGGGAGGTCAAGGGGCAGAGTCAGATAAAAGAAGCCCCAGGGAGAGTGGGAGGAACCATTCAGAAGAGAGCAGCAGGGGGAGTAATATGTTGGGGCACTGGCCGAAAATTCTCAAACCCCTTTTATCCCTGATCCCTGTCATCCGTAAGGTAGGGAAGCACAGGTAGCGACAGGTCTTAAAGTGCCGGCACTCTATGCTAAGCCGTCTGTAATGATGAATCGTACGCTACATGGCGCGCGGTTCCAGTCGCTCTACGGAATCGCTTTCATAAATGTGGTATTGTGTACAGTACCCAGCATGCAGCAGACGCTGCCTGACACTACGAAGCACTACCTGCCGCTGGAGCTTCATGAATAAACCCCATAATTTCAGAGGTAAGGGCGAGTCTTGTTGAGCGCAGGACCAGTTCCCCATCAACCAGCATCTACCTTCACAAGCAACACACATAACATTAGCTCATTCACTACTCGTTTAAAAGCCATCAGCCTACAAAGAAGCACCTAATCTAGTAAGAACAGATGAGCTTTGTCATAACCAGATTTCACCACCGAACCACACAGTTTTTAAAGAGGAACATAACCCCAAATATTTACTTTCTTGGGTTTTGTACCTTCTTGCTGTTTGTATCCCCATGGATTAGCTGAAAACTAGCCTTTTCCTGGTCCCAATGTAGGCAGCTCAGCCAGTCAGCGGTGTTCTTTCCATTCAGAGCTCTTTTGCCACACTGAGCTCAGTGTAGCAAAGGAAGCCCAAGCTCAAAAGTCTAACTCCAGAACCAAGATCAGATGACCCTCCATTTAGTTATGCCCAAAATAGAGTTTATAGATTGTAAGCTGGATCCCAAGCAGGGGAGGGGGCTGAAAGCTCCACCCAGGGGCTTGGACAGTGTCCAGCTGAGAGAATTATACCTGGTCCCAATCTAGGGGAAGCTGTTCCATTTTCTTGGGGGTTACCAATATGCAGCAGGCTGTCTATGCCCCCATAGGTAGCTCTTGCCTAAGAACTCATCTGAATGTATTTAGGGTAACCTGACATTCTGTTGCATTTCTGTTTGTAATCCACTTTGCTCTCAGACCTGTATGTGTAAGAAAGAAGATCAGCCAGCACTCCAAAAGATATTGTATTCAAATCATACAGGTCAATATCACAGCAAAGACCAAAAAGACCTGTTGGATTTGAATACTATATCTTTTGGAGTGCTAGCTGATCTTCTTTCTTGTGTGTTTGCGGCACCACCGCCGGCCACAGCACTTACTACAACGCTAGGTAAGAGTGCTTCTGTGGAATCTGACATTGTAGACCTGTATGTGTATTATTTCCACAATATCATGTGCTTATAATAACTGCCTAGTGCCCCTATCACATTAAAATATATATTTATCTCGAACTGTCTGTTTGCTTTAACCCAGACTCCGTGTCCATGGCCTGGCTCAATCTTTTAGGCCGCAGAGCTGGTGGATCCGACCAGGATTAGGAAAGCATGTTGCATGATTCTATAGACAGTCAGATGCAACAGAAAATTACTTATTAATTTAAAAATCTTTGTGAGCAGATACTTACTGCCCACTGTTACTGTCAGGCATGACAGGCCTGGTCATTTTTTAATTTCCAAAAAGTTTCAGGCCTGTCATGCCTGACAGAGGGATTCTGCATAGTAAATGTCGGCTCACAAAGATTTCAAGCACAGTGCTGTATATTCAGACACACACTCACAATCCCTCACCCGTCATAAGTGCCAGTTCTGTGCAAACCATGCATATTGATTTCTGCTGACTCTGCAAGTTTCGTGACTTTCAAGTGGGAAAAAGTACAGAATTAAAGTATATTGAATTTTTAATTAAAATATATTGGTAACATTTCTATTTTTCCAAGGTCTATATTATAGGAATATAACATTTTTCAGCAGTTTCAAGCAATAGTTGTCCTTTAACATCTGTAAGCTTGGTTCACCACATTAAAAAACACGTTTTAGAAAGGGATGCCAACTTGACCCATTCCTGCAGAGCGATTTTTCTAGGGTCCTGCATTTAGCACTGACCATTTTCCTCAACACACCCGGTCTCCATCAGGTTACTGGCTTGAATAAAAGTTCTAAATATCTTAGTCCATGTGTATTCAGGAAATTGGTCAGTGCTAAGTGCAGAGCTGAAGAAAAATCACCCTGCAGGAATAGGTCAGGTCCGCTTTCTCTTCAACCTCTACCTGAAAACCCTTAGTCATTTAACAGAAAAAAAAGATCAGCAGCCTGCTTGGATAGCAACAAAATTAAAGTATTGGCATATGCCGATGATTTGATTGACAGCACACTATAAAATGGCTTGCACAATTTAGTCTCACTTTGTCTGAAGGTGCACTGGAACCCCCCCTTTTCTTAATAAGCCCAAATGAACTCTCTTCCTTGTGCTGGGCCTCCCATGCTAGGATGAGTCATAAGCTCTGCAGCTGTCTAAATGTATCTCTATAGGGAACTGTGAATTCAAACAGAGGACGAGTCAGCAGAAAGTTCTAAAGGATTTACCAGGGAATGCAAAGTGCTGGTAAGCCCGTCCTGTTCCAGAAGATATTCCTTACTCTTGGGATATACTCTCCAGTAGATGGCGCTGGACTGCAGAGACAGAAAAGTGGCTCCTCCCGGCCCCATATATACCTGGGACCTCCCACAAAATCCCCAGTATTGAAAAGCAGTTAGCAAAAGACCGGGAGAACTATAATCATTAAATGAAAATTTGAACATAAGAACAATCACCATAAAGAGATAACTAAAGACAATGATAACAAGGGTGGGGTGGAACAGGACGTGCTGTATACAAATAATATCAATTCTACAGGTGAGTAATCACAGAATTGTATTATTCTAAGTATACAGCACGTCCTGTTCCAGAAGATATTCCTTACACTTGGAACATCCAATAGCAGTGTCCATAAGGTAGGGTGGGATCCCCAAAAGTAACAGCAGACAGTTTAAACCACTGCCGCTTGCAGAACCTTGCGGCCAAAAGCAGCATCAGCTGAGGCCCTAACATCAACCTTGTAAAACTTTGAAAAAGTATGAACAGAAGACCAAGTAGCGGCCTTGCAAACTTGTTCAACAGAAGCTTGGTGCTGAAAAGCCCAAGAGGCACCAATAGCACGAGTAGAATGAGCAGTAAGGCGGAAGGGAGGATTCTTCCCCTTAGCAGAGTAGGCCTGCATCACAGCCTGACGGATCCACTTGCTGATAGTAGACTTAGCTGGAGCCAGACCTTTCTTAGGTCCAGACGGAAGCACAAAAAGGGCATCAGTCTTCCTGAAAGATTCAGTAGCCACCAAATAGAACTTCAGAGTTCTAACTACGTCCAAAGAATGCAAAACCCTTTCCTTAGGGTTACTGGGATTAGGACACAGAGAAGGCAAAACAATGTCCTGATTGAGATGAAAGGCAGAAACAACCTTAGGCAGAAAATCTGGCTTAAAACGAAACACCACCTTGTCCTGGTGTCTCTCAAAATAAGGAGGCTTGATGGAAAGCGCTGCCAACTCAGAAACACGCCTAACAGAAGTGATAGCCACCAAAAAGACCACCTTAAGCGTGAGAATGGACAAAGGAGCTCCTTGCAAGGGCTCAAAGGGAGACCCCTGCAGAGCAGATAAGACCAAATTCAAGTCCCAGACTGGTAACATAGGCTTACGTGGGGGACGCACGTGAGTAACTCCCTGGAAAAAAGTCTTGACCAGGGGATGCTGAGCAAAGGATCTTTGGAAAAAAATTGCCAAAGCAGACACATGGCCTTTCAGAGTACTGAGCTGAAGGCCCATATCCAAACCATGTTGGAGAAACTCCAGAATCCTAGGAATAGAAAACACACGACAGGGAAGCGAGTGGGACTCGCACCAGTCAATGTAAGTACGCCAAACCCTGTAATAGATGGAAGAAGAGGACCTCTTCCTAGCCCTGATCATGGTATTCACCACCGAGGCAGGCAGCCCTTTTTCCATCAAGATGGAGGTTTCAACAGCCAGGTCGTCAAAGACAGCGTTTGTAAATTGGGGTGGCGTAGGTGTCCCTGAGTGAGCAGATCTGGAACCCGTGGCAGGGCGTACTGATCTACTGCCAACTGCACGATGTCTGCGAACCACACTCTTCCTGGCCAACAGGGGGCCACCAGGATGGTTGGCACCCCTTCCTGAACTATCTTGCGCAGCACCCTGCCCAGCAGTGGAAATGGGGGAAACACATACAGGAGCTGGAACCTCATCCAAGACATTGCCAGGGCATCTGTGGCCAAGGCCAGAGGATCCTGGGACAGAGAGACAAAGACTGGAAGCTTGTGATTGTGACGGGACGCAAATACATCCACGTCCGGCTGACCCCAGTGGTGGCACAGGGAGCGAAACACCCTACTGCTGAGGGACCACTCTCCCAGACGAGAGGTCCCCCTGCTCAGAGAGTCTGCCTCTAGATTCTCCACCCCCGGAATGTACACAGCTGAGATGCAGGGAACATTTTCCTCCGCCCAGGACAGTATCAGAGACACTTCCTTGAGGGCCCTCTTGCTCCGGGTCCCTCCCTGATGATTGATGTAGGCAACCGCCGTCTGGTTGTCTGAGCGGATCTGAACAGCCTGACCCCTCAGGTGAGGGGTTAAGTGGGGGAGAATCAACCTGATTGCCCTCAATTCCAGAATGTTGATAGGGGCATGGGCCTCCTGAGGGCCCCACTGACCCTGGAATTTCAGGGGACTTCCAGAATCCCCCCCAACCTGTCAGACTGGCATCCGTGGTGAACTGCCCCCCAGCAGGTTCCCTGAGACCAACCACCACACTAGAGACCGCCTGACCTGAGGGGACAAGACAAACACCTGATCCAGGGACACAGGGTCCCGATCCCATACTGACAAGAGGTGAAGCTGAAGAGGCCTCATGTGGAACTGAGCATATGGAACCGCCTCGAAGCAGGACACCATCAGGCCCACCAGCTGCATTCCCTGCCTGATGGATGGATGGGGACAAGACAGTAGGAACTGAACTTTCTCTTCCACCTTCTGCTGAGGAAGAAAGATCTTGACCTGAGCTGAATCCAGAATCATGCCCAGAAAAGACTTCACCCTAGAAGGAGACAGGGAAGATTTGGGGTGATTGATCACCCAGCCGTATGATTCCAGTGTGGACACCACCCTCTGAGTGTCCAGCTCTGCCTGATGGAAGGACTGAGAAGCAATAAGCATGTCATCCAGGTAGGGAAGAATGCAAATGCCCTGAGATCTCAGCAGGGCCATTACTCCTGCCAGCACCTTGGTGAATACCCTGGGGGCCGAGGTGAGGCCGAAGGGCAAGGCCACAAATTGGTAGTGCTGATCCTCCAGAGCGAACCTGAGGAACCTCTGATGACCTGGAAAGATAGGGACGTGAAGGTAAGCATCCTTTTTTGAAAGTTTTTATTTTGCGTTGTAACGTAGAAACAACATACATATACATGTCAAATTGTTCTGTATTTTAGGTACCACAGGCACCCAACATCAAAATGGCATCCTATCAGACAACAACAACAACCATTCACACCGGACCCAGGTTGTGCTAGAAACAAGCAAATCTCAGGTGGAGTACCTGAGAGGGTGGCAACCATTGACCACCCATTGAGGTCTATCCAGTCATGCTCCAGGACATGCCCTCCCCTCACTCCACAGGACAGATATCGACCTCGGCTCCATCTTGCCGACTCCTGACTCAGCAATAACCACAGCGCTGACAGTGTTCCCCACTCCCTGGTTCACTCATCATCAGATGCCGACACCTGACGCTGTAGCCACGGATCCCAGATCTTCTCAAACTTATCCGGCACCCCCCTCGCAGCGTATGGCAATATATACATAGTGAGTTTCTGGTTGACTAATCTTTTCCATGCTTGTACTGAAGGTTTAGCCTGGTGTCTCCAATTTAGCAATATGCATTTTCGAGCATAAAAGAGCAGCAGCCGAAGCAATGATTTTAATGCTCTGAGTTCCGATATTGACTCGATCACCCCCAGAAGACATAGTGAGATTGAAGCCCTGATCCGAATTCCCACTACTTTGCTGATCAGATCCATGACACCCTCCCAGAAATTCACCAAGATCTCACACGACTAAGTTACGTGTACCCACGTGCCGCTATCTCTCTCGTACCTAGGGAACATGTCCCTATCTAATAGACCCATTCTGTGCAGACGGACCGGGGTGATATACGCCTGGTGAATCCACTTAGTCTGAATGAACCTATCCCTTGCCTCCACCACTGACGTGTGCAGATTATCCATTATCTCCTCCCAGTCATCTTAATCCAGGTTTGGGTCTAAGGCCTGCCACTTCATTTCCACCCTATCCCTTGGAGAATCCAGCGTACCCGTCAGGCACTGATACAGTGTAGAGACGGGTTTTGTTATCTCCATTCCTCTAATCTGCTTTTCCATACGTGACATCAGTATCCTCGGACCCACCCTATGAAACTGGGCGTTCAGAGCGTGTCTAATCTGCAAGTAGCGGAAGAAATCCCAGTGGGATAGAAGAAACTCCTCTTTAACCTGCGCAAAGGACATAAGTACCCCGTCTTTGTATATCTGACCTATCTGGTGCACCCCTTTCCTTATCCAGAACTGCGGGTCTTGCATAGATCCAAGCTCCAGCAGCTTGGGGTTATCCCAAAGGGGGGTAAAGGGGGACCAGGCCCTGCTCTCATTCGGGTTTGCACTCAACTTACCCACCCTTTCCCAAATGTTACATACCGTTCTCTTACACCCAGTTGCCTCCGGGATCCCTTTCGTACCTCTTTATATCAAGGTGGCCAGTCGCCCAGGGGAGCTCAGAACAGCCGTTTCTAGACTCACCACTGGATTTTCCCTCGGTTGACTGACCCACCAATGGGCATACTGGAATTGGGTGGCATAGAAATACATCAGCATATATGGCACCGAAAGACCCCCCACATCTGATGGAGCCTTCATAATTTGCCTGTTTAAACGCGGCAGATACTGCCCCCATATGAAGCCAAAGATAATCGCATCCAATGCCTTGAAATGAGAGGCAGGAATCAACACCGGCGAGGCCTGATATATGTACAAGAACTTCGGAAGAAAGATTATCTTGTATATATTTATCCTGCCCATGACCGATAGCGGGAGGCTTGCCCATTGTGAGACTCGCTGCTTCAGTTTCAACATCACTGGTTAGATATTAAGGGGAATAAATTAACTCGGCTGCTTGCTAATCATAATTCCTAAGTACTTAAATTGTTGAACCACTTTCAGCTGAGATCTCGGAGAGATGTCTGGATGGTCAGGCTCGTCGACTGGCATTAAACTGGACATATCCCAGTTGATTTTCAAACTAGAAAATCTCCCAAATGTTCCTATGATATCTAATGCCGCTTCCACAGTCCGCTAGATACAGCAGGGTATCATCCGCATAGAGGGAAATCTTTTCCTCAACCTCCCCTATTTTCCACCCCGTGATAGTTTGGGAGTTTCTAACGATAATCGCCAATGGTTCAATGGCCAGTGCAAAGAGTAATGGCGATAGTGGGCAACTGTCTGGTCCCCCTGCTTAGTGCAAACGGATTTGAATAGCATCCATTGGCTCGTACTCTGGCCGTCGGACGACCATATAGGAGCTTGATATACTTTATGAAATTGGCAGGGAGCCCAAATCTAGCCAGCACTGCCCACAAATAGGTCCATTCAATTGAATCAAAGGCCTTCTCATTATCAAGCGAGGCAATTGCCCGGCTTCCGTAATTATCATGGACAATCTGAAGGTTTGAGAAGAGCCTACGCAGGTTTATCCCCGAAGTGCGACCGGGCATAAAGCCAGACTGGTCCGGTCCCACCAGTTGTAGTATAACCCTGTTTAACCCATTAGCTAGTATTTTGGCTAGTATTTTAGCATCATGATTTAGTAAGGAAATGGGCCTATATGACGCGCAGGCATCAGGAGGCCTCCCCTCTTTATAAATAAGGACGATGTGCGCTTCATGAAAGGAGACCGGGAGACACTCACTTTCTAGTGCTTGCTTCAGAACCTCTAAGAGTCTAGGCGCTACCAGTTCTGATTCTTGCTTATACCATTCGTCCGAAATCCCATCGGGACCCAATGCCTTCCTTCCAGGGAGCGCCCCTATTGCACCCATGACCTCCTCCACTAAGATGGGGGCGTCTAACGTCTCCTGACCCTCCGGGGCCAACACTGGGACGTTGATCTGGTCTAAGTAATTCTCCAGTTCTTCAACATAATAGCTAGCCTTAAAGGAGTACAATGCTGAGTAATAGTCAAGGAACCGCTGGGCAATTTCACCCCCTTCCGTTACTGTCTCCCTCCCATCAGATATCGCGGCAATGCTATTGGTTTTGGTTTCGGCTCTCGCTAAGTAGGCCAGGGTCTTCCCGTTTTTTTCCCCTTTATCAAAAATCGTAGCTTGCTTGTATAGCAGCAATTTCCTAGCAGAGTCAGTAAGCAGCAAGTTATATTCCCGTTTCAAAGTCATCAGTGTCGAGTGGTCCCGACTATCGGCTGAGGCAACAAATTGCTCTTCCGCTGTGGCAAGTTTGTTTTCAAGCTCTACCCTCTCTCTCCCCTTCTTCTCCCTAACCGCAGCAATGGCACTTATGGCACACCCTCTAATGACTGCCTTAAAAGCATCCCACCTTACCTCGGCAGAGGTCTCATCCACGTTCACCTCCCAAAACATCTCAGCAGAGAATGACAGGCTACTTTTGACTTCAGGGGTCTCCAGCCATAGGGGGTTAAGGGCCCAACCCACCCGGCTCTCCCGAGCTTGAGATAGTCCTATCACCGTTAACAGGGGAGAGTGGTCCGAGATGCCTCTCGGGAGGTAGTTGCAAGACACCACCCTGGCTAATAACTCAGGTGATGAGAACGCAAGATCGATCCTGGACAGGGATCTGTGAGTGGCTGAGTGGCAAGAGTATGCTCTGTCAGTGGGGTGTTTCCACCTCCATAACTCCTGCAGACCTAGTGCCTCAGCCCAAGATGCCAATTGCGTCCTCGGGCCCGGATTTCTGTCCAGCCGATCCAGCGCAGATTCCAGAACCATATTGAAATCCCCCATTATTAATATAGGGGAAGGGGGATAGTTGACCACTTTTTCCATAACCTGTTGCAACACCTGAATACAAAAAGGCGGGGGGACGTACACACCAACTATGATGACATCAGTATCCATAAGTTTGGCATGTAGGATCACGTAGCGACCCTCCCGGTCCATCTGCACAGGGTATAGGGCAAACGGAGTTCCCTTGGAGATCAGCACGGAGACCTAGAGTAGGACGAGAAGAGAGCATGGAAGGAGCTTTGGATCCATGGTTTCTTAAGCGGCAGGCTTCTCTGTTCCACCAGGTGAGTCTCCTGGAGGATCACCACGTTAGGTTTATACCTCTTAACGAACTGAAGAACCGTAGCTCGCTTGATTTTATCATTGAGCCCTCGGAAGTTCCAAAAAAGAAGTTTACATTCACCCATTATCATAGCTATGAGTATAGACCATAGGATCAGGGCAGTCAGTGCCCGTGTACTCCATTCTCTCCATCAATAATCTTCCCGCACCTGGGGTCAGAATACCATACAACACACCCAACCCAACGCAAAGCCAGACTAAACAAATAACACTATACTCTAAACAATACACACATTTCCGAGTCCCAACCACCCCCACTCCGCTCCACCACCCCCAAACTTTGGCGAGCATCATACCCTCCCGAACAAAACAATACAACACAGGTGTAACTAGTTGTAACCGGGGTGCAGGGACCCACCGCCTAAGGGGCCTGCAATGTGAACACACCAATATAATTTACAGGTCAGCAAACTAGCTGCATTGAGTTCCCAGGGTCGCATGGAGGTATCAGGTAAAAGGGGGCGGAGTAGGTGGGAGGAGAGAAAGGCACGGGGGGGAGGGCCAGCAGGAGTAAAGGGCAGGAGGAAGGTTTAAGGGGAAGAGGCAGGAGAACCATCCCACCATGGGAACTAGAGCCGCAGCTCCCTGTAGCATTCAAATCAGGATACATTGGTAACTTGGGTAGCAAAGACAAAGCACAGCGGCAGACATAGTTAAATTGCTCTTGGAGAGTGTCAAATTTAGCAGAGAGAGCACTTTAACACGAGGCAATGGCGGCCATGATAACTGCAGTATCAGGGTTAGAGGGCTTCTGCCCCATCTCGTGTGGAGATTCCATCGTTTGCGTGCTACAGGTGATCAGCGCAGATTTACGCTGCTTGTTGCCTCTCATATGTGGGGAGGGGACTCTAGGCAAAATATATTCCAGAGCTGTCTCCTATGGTGCAGAGTACTGGAAGAGGGCTTGACCCCACGCTTTGAGGGACTGTGGCCCCTAAATGATTGATGGAGCACCCAGGGGAATTCCAAACAGGACCAGCACCGACACCGCTGACTGGGGGGGGGGGGTTATTACACCCGGGGACTCTTGTGCCCTGCTTTGTGAGACAGTATCTGCCTGGTCAGAAGTATAGTGGTGAGCAACAGAAAACACTGGGCACACCATGAGGGAACGGCTTCCCCCCTTGCTTAGCTGCTATTATTGATGCTTGCAGAGTTGTGGCTTTGCAACTGTTAGTAATGGCAGGCTCCTTTCAGCATCTGCTGCTCTTTAGTGGGAAAACCCCCCCACACAGTCTCAGCCAGAGAGCAGTCTTATCAGTAGAGAGGCTGTCTCCTTACGTACTGCCTGGATGTTACGAGACCACAGGGAGCTGCCCCCCCCTCACCTTCAGAGCTGATATGGCGTCTGGCTGCTCTCCTCTCCCCTCCTCACACTGTCGAGCGTCTCTCACTCTGCAGGGACGTGCCACCTGATCTCCAGGCACCTCTCTCCCTCACCACTGCAGCATCCCCGATAGATCAAAAGACGGTGCCTCTCCTCTCTTCTCACACAAGCAGCATGTGGTCGGAGATAAGCTTCTGTCTCCTCAGCCCCTCCGGCCCCGCACACTGCCTCCTACAAGGGTCACTACTGCCGCTCAGTAGACTTGATCTCTCCCTCGGCCAGGGAGAGCCACAGAAGGGGGATTTCTTGCTACACAAGCACCATACAAGGAGGTAAGTCAGGGTGTTATCTCAGAGCCCCGATCAGGCACGTCCACCTAGGTCGCCATCTTGGCCACGCCCCCGAAGGTAAGCATCCTTGATGTCTACAGAGGTCATGAAGTCCCCTGGGCGTAGGAAAGTCACAGCTGAGCGCAGAGACTCCATGCGAAAGTGTCTGAATCTGACAAACTTGTTGAGAAGCTTTAAATACAGGATAGGTCTGATGGACCCATCCTTTTTGGGCACAATGGAAAGATTGGAATAATAGCCTTTGCCCCTTTCCTTCAAGGGCACCCAGCAGGTGAGACCTAGGTCTAGAAGGCCTTGGACAGCCAGGGAGAGACACTGCGCTGACAAGGGGTTTTGAGCTACACAAGATTTGATGAATCTTGGGGGTGGCCAGGCTGCAAACTCTATCTTGTAGCCAGAGGAAACTACCTCCTGAATCCACAGGTCTGAGACATGACGCCTCCAGACGTGAGCCAAGAGGCGAAGCCGTCCCCCCACCCGGATGGGTGAGGGCTCCCCTTCATGCCTGAGGGGGCTTGGGGGAGGACTTAGTCTTGGGACCCCAGGGGGGCCCAGGGCGGCCACGTCCTCTGCCCCTGCCCCGAAAATCTCCACGGGCTCCAGCAAAGGAAGCTCCCCGTCCAATTCTGGAGCCCCTGCAGGATGAAGAAAAGGCACCTGAACCCCGAAAGGATCGGGGCTGCCTTCTACGCTGAGGTAATTTGCCACCTTTAGCAAACAAGTCCAAACGTTCCCCAAAGAGGCGCAGCCCCTTGAAGGGAAAACCAGTGAGGGCCTTTTTAGCAGCGTTGTCAGCTGCCCACTAGCGCAGCCAGACCGAACGGCGTATAGCCACCAACAAGGCAGAAGCCCTGCCACACATTCTAATGGTATCATCCAGGGCAGAGAGAACATATGCAACAAATTCCTCACAATGCAGGAGAGCTCTATACTCTTCACTACCAGCATCATCAGGGGCCCCATCTAAGAGACCCCTGAACAGGCTTTTAATAGCAACAGTCGTGATAGCAGAGGCACAGACCGGGCGGAGCGCGGCCCCAACACAGGCAAAGGCATGGCTAGCCAGCTGATCCATGCGCCTGTCTTCCCCATCTCTCAATGTAATAGTGTCAGGGGAATGCATGACAGATGTGTTAGACAACCCCAGAACTGGTGCATCCACCTCTGGAGGACATGACCAACGTTTAACCAGGGAAGGAATGCCTCTTATCCCAACTCTTTGGTACCCCGGGAAGCCGGCTAGGCCGTTCCCACTCCTTGAGAATCAGATTATTAAAGTGAGTTTTTTTCAGGAAACTCCAAACGTGGCTTAACAGTATGAAACATCTCCCCCTGCTGCCGCGGGGCCGTGGCAGGAGGAGAGATACAGAGCACTTCAAATATTTGAGCCGAAAGTCTGTCAGTATCATCTGAAGCCCATGGGTCCGACCCAGACTCGGCATAACCCCTAGGCTGATCGTCAGATGATTCTGAATCAGAGAATAATTCCCCTTCTTCCAGGGGGGTATAACCAGTAACATCAAAAACTCCTCATCTTCCATAGGAAAGAGTAACACCGGGTGCCAGATGCCGCCGCTTAGCAGGAGCCTTACGCGGACCCAAACCAGCAATATGCCTTTCAATGCTGGCTACCCTGGTAGCCAAATCTGGTTGAGACTCCTCACTGCTATGCACCTCACTGGGAGTCAGGTGTAAGCGTGGGGGGGTAGGCGAAGCCAGAGGGGGCGCAGCACTAGGCCCAGCCGCAGGTAAGCCAGACTGCAGGTCAAGTACCTGCTGGGTGCAGGGTACACACACCCTAACATCATCACTTATAGGGGTTACCCCACACGCCACACACAGCCGGGCTTGTCCCGAAGGAACCCCAAGCACATTATCCTGAGAAGCCTCCATATGGTGATTATCACGGCACAACAGGCCAATAGGGATTGACGCTAATAAAAGCAACCCGGGATGCCCCAATAACCCGCTAGGGAAGTGGGAGTAATGGAATATAATAGCCCTCCAATAAGAGTTAACACTAAATAGAGGGGATAGGACCGGGAGAAACCACAAAGTTTGACCCGCCTGCAAGACATAAGCAAAAGATCCCATAAGCGATATGCAATATAGACAATATATATATATATATATATAATAAATCTGCCCGCAGGGGCACTTACGGACCGCGATAGTGAGACGCCAGGCACACGCAGCGCCCACATATACCTCGAGGGGCGGGCCGCGGAGACAGTGATGCAAAACGTGTCATCCGCAAGGCCCACTCCCCCGAAGAGCACGAAAACGAGCCCACCTGACAAGACCAGCCAATGATGGCGCAGCAGCGCCTGAGGCGATGTCGCCGCCGACCGCAGTACAAACGTGCGGCGGCGGCAGAAAACCAGTGCAATCAATTCAACAGAGATCAAACACCGCACACAGTATATATATAGCAAAGACATGCACCCCCCCCAAGAACTACAAGGCGAGGGGGAAGCAATGGCCAGCCTAAAGGGGGCCAACTGTGGGGACAAGGGGCGAGGGGCAATAAATGCAGGAGGGGCATCCCATAAGGCTCACCATGTGCCTATACCGCCTACCCTTTGGTGGGGGACTGCGGTTGGAGCAGCGCTCCTTAGCACCTGACAGCGGGGCTGCCTACCTTCACCCGGACCAGAGCAGCCTGAGCTGGGAGGCAGTAGAAGGAAACAGGTGGGAGTAGTCCTACAGGGCCGCAGGCTAATAGCCCTGCTCACCTTCGAGTAGAGAGAGCCATCTTCTAGTCATCGCAGCCAGGACTGCAGAGAAGAACTGGGAATTTTGTGAGAGGTCCCAGGTATATGTGGGGCTGGGAGGAGCCACTTTTCTGTCTCTGCAGTCCAGCGCCATCTACTGGAGTATATCCTAAGTGTAAGGAATATTTTCTGGAACAGGACGTGCTGTATACTTAGAATACAGACCCTGACATCCAGCATGGGGAAAGCTGAAAGCTTTACCCTCACAACCTTAGCTATTGCTGAACTCAAGGAAACTTGCCCTCTAGCCTGGGGAACTATCTACTTTAATACTTGGGGATCAACCTATGTGAAAACAGAGTGGGGAAAAATACATGGGGTCAAGGCAGGCAACTGCGTGAAGTAAGGAAAAGATGTGGTAGAGCAGGTGTTGATGGGTGGTGAAGGGTCTGCTTCAGACAGAGCTATGAGGAACAATTCTTTTACTGGGGGCTTATCTTAGGGGCCAAGTCGGAGGGGCTGAGGTGGAGTTGAGGTTGAAGCCCACAAGCATTAGAAGGGGAAGCAACTGTGGAGAACGGAGGGAGGCTGTGGGTCCCTAAAATGCAAAATCTGTGTTGGGGGTAGGTGAGATCCTCGCTGGGAGTAAGCATGGTTGCAGCAGGAGAAGAAATGCCTTTGGATACCCCTGGATTAAAGTCCAAGAGCGCTGGGTTGTAGAATGTGGAGTGGAGGGGAGGGCCAGACAGGAGCACTGGGATCTAAATGCTTATCTAACAAAGTGTGAGATGGCTGTTTGGGTGAAGGGTTTGGTAAGTAAAACTTTGGTTTGAGCTAGTAACTCACAGATAAAATACTTCCCCAGTAAGAGCATCACAATGCCAGCATATATGTACATGTTGGTTTCTGTGCCTTCAAAAAACTGTCCAGGCTTCAGAGAATTCAGGAAGCTTCTTGTCCACGTGCACCTGGGACAGAGGTAATGGACAGAGGTATGTGACCGGTAGCTGGATTCCCATCTACAGCAAAGGGAGTAGGCGCTGCCTTTCCACAGCTGAAGCTGGACAGGTTGTAAGGGGCCCATTCTATGTTATCATTGCTCCTGATTTGTGGACAAATGTGATATTTGTGCCCATTGCCAATTTAAATCAAACCACACTAAGCCAGTGGGTTTACTTCATTCTCTGATGGTCCTGGAACCCTCATGGATCAACATTAATAGCAATAGCAACAACAATAATAATTTATCACTGAAATGCCAACACATTTTGTTGCTTTGAAAGGTCTTCCTTCTCAATTTGTTTTAGCACATGTCTTATTAAAGACAGGACAGACTCGCCAATGTAAAACAGATATCGCTTGCTTTTATCAAAAATAAAACATTCCAAGAAACTGTTAAACGTGTGCATGATGATCGCACACCTACACAAAATGTACATCACAAGTATTGTAGCAGGAAGAAATCACACAACTTTAGAAACTACACAACTTTATTCAGGGAGTGCAGGACTAACAGGGTCCACGGGGTTGGGGGGGAACCCTGGGTTCTCTGCAAAATCCCTGGGTTCTTGTGCCGCAACCAGGCATGTCCTGGTCCGCATCTGTCTGTAAAAGAGGGAAGGTTAGTAAGGAGGGCAGTGGGTCCCCTAGGCTGGTAGAGGGGTAGTGGGATTACAATTTACCCTGGCAGGGGATGTCCATCCTTGGTCCTTGTCCAAGCGGCCGAGGTTCTAGGTCCGTCGGGGGGAAAAGGGTATTATGCCAATCAGCGTGCCACAGGGATGTCACAGGAAGTTCTTCCATGGTTTGGCCATCCTGGTGGCATGGGACTGCAGAAGCCCACAGAACAGCAAGGAGGGCAGAGCCGGGGATGCCCTAATGCTCTTACGGGATTCAGGTCTCCTTAGAAGAGGGTGGCCTTACACATCAGGGGTCATCCCTGCATGCAGCTCCCTCCCCTCTTCACTGCAGTCCTCCATTGGAATGGTAGATGTGAAAGTTGGTGGGAGGAGCTGCCTATTAAAAAAAACAAGAAGGTGGAGTTTTATTATAACAGGTTGATAATAGGTGGAGTTAGCTTATAACCAGAGAAAAGAGGGTGGGATAACCTAATAATAACAGAATAAGTGGTGGAGTTAGCCCTTAAACTAGAGTACTAGAGGGACAGTGGGTGGAGTTCATGGTAGGTCCACTGGGCTGGTCAGGTTATAAAAGCCCTGGTGAGGTGGGAAATCAGTGTGTTGTGCTGTGGGGGGAACAGTAAGTGTGGCACAGGATTATATACTACTTTGGAGTGTGAGAGTCTACGTCTGATAGAGGACCCTGTTGGCAAGGAACCCAGAGGGGTCTTGGTGTGGATGAAACAGAGAAGGAGCCCCTACCATGGGAGTAGACAAGGCCGAGAGATAGTCCCTGGACTCCGATAAGGTGCAGCTGCCCCTTTTTAAGGACCCTTAAGCCCTGTGGTAGTATTGAGGATTATTGTCCCAAAAGTTGAAGCAGATTTGATTGTTCTGTTTGATGTGACCAGTGGATATACTGAACCTGTGTAGCGACTATTGGCCTTAAAGTGGAGAAGCTCTCCTTTAGCACTCTTTGCCCTGTGCTATCCTGCCTAAGCAAGAGAAGAGAGTTAGTGCTGAAGTCAACGTGGGGTGGAAGACCTTCCGAGGCATGTAGCTAATTTTGAACTGTGATATTGTCTACTGTAGGTTGAAACAAAGCAATGAGTGTGATATTGCTTTGTAGAAGATATAACCATGACTTGTAAATGCGCCATCAGTTATTCTGCGCTGACAAGTCAGTAAAGTGAATCAACCTTGTTTAACACCTTAAGTGATAAGGCACGTTCAAAGAAAATGTGTGTTTACTCATGCTGGAGATGGGGTGAACGAAGGGGGGGTTCCTTTAGTCCCTATAGGTAGTAGTGAGGCCGGGGAGCATGCCGGGGGCAAGATTGAAGCATCTGAGGGTGTGAGTGTGTGTCTGGAACATGCTGTAGGGTGCCCACCTGTGCAGCTGGGATTTCAAGCATGCAAATTTGGGGGTGTGCGCTTGCACATCTGGGAGTGTGCCTCTGGGAGTGCGTGCATGTACAGGTGCATTGCAAAAAACTAGACTATCAAAAAGTGTGTATATTTTTAGCAATGCAGTTGAAAAACTGAAACTCGTATATTATATTGAGTCAATACAAACAGAGTGAACTTTTGTCAATTTTTTATGTTAATGTTGATGAATATAGCTTACAGCCAAGGAAAACCCAAAATTCATTATCTCAAAAAATTTTATATATTTTTTAAATTTAATTTTATATGAGACCAACTGTAAAAAAAAAATATTTAACACAGAAATGTTAGCCAAATGAAAAGTATGTACAGCAAATTCACTCAATTCTCCTTTTGTGTGAATGACTGCATCAATGCAGCGTGGCATGGAGGTGATCAGCCTATGGCACTGCAGAGGTGTTATGGAAGCCCAGGTTGCTTTAATAGCAGCCTTCAGCCCATCTGAATTGTTGGGTCTGGTGTCTCTCATATTCTCTATGGGGTTAAAGTGGACCAACACCCAGGATTTTCACTATCCTGGGTTTGGTCCACTTCCGCGGGGCACCCCGCTGCGTGAAACCCACCAGAAAGCCTGACAAAACCTCGTCCCGCTCCTACGGCGCATGCGCTCGGAGCCGCTGTGCAAGCGGCGTCCAACCACATCGGCTCCGAGCACGCTGGCGGCCGCATCTCACGCTTCCCTCTAACAGGGAGCGCGCCCGCGCCCTGCTTGAGAGAAGCGAGAGATGCGGCCGCGGCCCGCCCATGCGCCGTTTGAACGGGATCTAGGTAAGGTTTCTGGGCGTCTGGCGGGTTTTTACACAGTGGGGCATCCCGATTTTGGATGCCCCACAGGGAGGGGTCGGATCGGCATGGGAAATCTTGGGCTGATCCGCTTGGGTGTTGGTCCACTTTAAGGTTAGGTGAGTTTGCTGGCCAATCAAGCACAGTGATACCTTGGTTATTAAACCAAGTGATACTTCTGGCAATGTGGACAGGTGCCATGTCCTGTTGACCACTGAGCAACAGTCCAGTTCTTTCTATCCTTGGCCCGGGTAAGATGCTTCTGGCGTTGTCTATTGGTCATGAGTGGTTTGACACATGGAATGCGTCACTTGTAGCCCATGTCCTGGATACATCTGTGTGTGGTGGCTCTTGAAGCACTGACTCCAGCAGCAGTCCACTCGTTGTGAATCTCCCCCAAATTTCGAAATGGCCTTTTCTTAACAATCCTATCAAGCCTGTGGTTATCTGGGTTGCTTGTGCTCCTTTTTCTACCACACTTTTTCCTTCCACTAAACTTTCTATTCATTAATTAATTGCTTTGATACAGCACTCTGTGAACAGCCAGCGTCTTTAGCAATGTCATTTTGTGGCTTTCCATCCTTGTGGAGTGTGTCAATGACTGCTTTCTGGACATCTGTCAAGTCAGCTTCCCCATGATGTGTCACCTACTGAATCAGACTAAGGGACCTTTATAAATGCTTAGGAAGCCTTTGCAGCTGTTTTGGGTTAATTATTCAAATTTTCAGAGATAATGAATATTGGGTTTACCTTGGCTATAAGCCATAATAATCCCGGTCCTGGGACATGACTGAAGTGCTCTTGAGCAAGGCACCTAACCTCGCAACTGCTCCCGGGCGCCATAATTAGGGCAGCCCACCACTCCGGGCATGTGTAGGCTCTCACTCACTGCACGGATGGGTTAAATGCGGAGGATAATTTCCTATGGGTGCGCAAGCATACAATGGCCATCTATGCATTAAAAATGTTAAAAAAATGTAAAAAGTTTGCGCTGTTTGTATTGACTCAATATATGAGTTTCAGTTTTTCAGCTGAATTCCTAAAATATTCAAATTTCTAATGATATTCTAATTTTTTGCAATGCACCTGTATGTCTGGGGGTGCGTTCATGTTTGTCTGGGAGTGCTGGTCTAATGTCGCCTAGCAACAGGGAGAGAGGTGAGGGCTGTAGCAAGAGTGTGGAGAATGCCTGTTATAAGCACTATCTTGGTCTCTTACAGACCCCGCCCATTATGCTGATTATTATTTATATGGTGCATCACAGCACCCAGGCCACACCCATTTGCTTCAGAAGAGAAATCATAAGGTAAGACTATAAACCTTGATATCTTGGCCAGTTCTTCTTTGATCAGAAAACATTTTCGGACTGCCAAAAATAGCATAACACAATGGTCTAAAAATTGCATTCCGATGTAAACAGTAAAAATAAAAGAGACGCACACCGACATTTCTAATAAACTATAATATATCTACTCACATCCAGTGACTTCTCCAGCGAGCTGAGTCCAGCAGCTTCTGTGTCTGCTGCCCAGCCAGCAGCAGCAATTGAAATGATTGAAATGTCGAGATGCCAAGCTAGAGGTTAGAGGGAGCTGTATACTTCACCTGCATCAGAAGAGATACATTGCATGACATGACAGGGGATAGTAGGAGCAGATGGGGTGATTACAGTTACATTTTATTTAATAAAATATAACAGCTCAAGGGACCCCCCTTTACCAGTTCAATCTAGCTGTAGTAATCTCACTAATTACTACATAGATTACAGCGAATAGAATATGCCATGCACCAGACCATCTGGAGAAAGCTGTATTTCACTGCACATCGCACTACAGTATAAATGGTTAAATATAAACTAGTTATGGTTATAAACTAGTATAAACTAGTGTACAGAGGCAATCAAACTCGATTTGATGTTTGGTTTCATTTGACATTTATGCTTGTGCTGTGTTATATGAGATGTTGGACAATGTACAACAGATAGTCCTCTATTTTGATTATATTATCTCTGAATATATTGTATTTTGTCTTATTTAGCCATTCCTTTCAATATGCTTTCCTAATGAAGATTTAAAAAGATAGTTTGGAATTAGATACAATACTCTGATACTCTATTTTCTTTAGTGTGATCATATTGTTCATGTATAAAATGAGAGGTGACAACATATACCGGTCCTCATTTCCTGCCACCTGATTATAGAAAAAAAACCCTCTCAAATTGTAATTACATTTATGTCCATTACACTGGTGTCATGTTTATATTTACACACCGCTAACGACTTTTTCAAAACTAAGAAAAATCTAATTCGGACAGTTTTCTATTACCAAGATTGTTTAGCTTAAGCTACATAATTGGTCCTATCCAATTTTCTTCTACTCTGTTATGAATTTTCAAAAGATAGGTCACTTGTAATGCAAAACTAATAAGATAAAGTAGAGGTAGGCTGCTGGTATATAAAGCAGGTCTGCCCACGGCTTGGATCATTTCTCTTGACTCTTTAAGAAAAACACAAGGTATGTGCAAAGGCTTTTACGCTCTTCATTGTCTTTCTGTATTTAAAATTAAGTGAAATACTATTGCTTTAGGAAGCAGTTTATTTTCTGTGTAGATGTTTTTTTTTAAGATATGACCATGTTCTTTACTGGTGGGGCACCGGGGTTTCCAGCAACATCCAGACCTACTGTAATATATTACTCTTCCTCTACATTGTGACAGGCTAGTGGAATCCACTGTAGTCTGTTATAACATGGCTGTTGTCTCCTGGTCATCGGTAACACAGAAGAGGCAGCCTTACTGTGGATTATATACTAAACAGAGAGTTCTTACTTAGATTGGGACTTCACTTTGAAGGGACAATTCAGGCAAAGAGTTAACTATGTGGGTTCTGTGTTCCTGATCTTTGCTTGAAGTTTCCTATTATTCAGCAATATCGTCCTCCTAGCTCCTTACTATGCTGTTCAAGTATGCTGAACGACAATTATTGAAGAGCCTTAAGACAAAGGCATTTAAGTGATGAACCAGTCAAAAGATTCTCATCCTTAAATCATACCAAAATTTAAAAACCAAAAAAATAAAGCCCCATGTATTACCATCACGGTGCAGGTCTGGATATCAGACTACTGCAGCGTGGAAATTGGTGTTATATGAACTAGTTATATGATGCGGATGCCTCTCTCTATGAAACCCCCCCTGTCTTGTCCAACAGCCACATCCCTGGTTTTCCTGTAGCCTGTAGCACGCTTCCTTGCACAGCCGTTTTTTAAAAACCAGGATACCACCAAGCTAGACACCTTGTAACACTATAGGCTAAGAGGCTGATTCATCATTAGCGGCAGGTAGCGACAGATGAGCGTCTGTAGCAGGCATTTTCAGAGCGCTCGCTAGTAGTCGCAGTGCTCGGCCGTATGTCGCTACTTTATAGCGACTCAGTCGCTGTTCAGTAATGTTGAATACATTGTGAGGAGTCGCTATTTGACCAGTACAGCGCTGTATGGGAGCGCATGTTAGCGACTGCTCATAGCGACCGACTCACACCATATTCAGCAAAAAAACAGCCTCACAAATCTCTGGCACTGTAAAATACTTGCTTGAAGCCCAGAGCACAGGAGGCGGTGTGTTTAAAGTCTGTTTTCAAGCATCTATCAACTAGTAACAAAGCGAAAACATATGGAATTACATTGTAGCAACATTGTAACATGAACACTTTAATGCCAGACCTGTAATGTCATTTCTGAGGAAATATATAAAAAATGAAAAAATTATGAAAAAAACTGCTATTTCAATGCCAGAAGAGGTCACAGAATTATTTGTGATTTTTTGGAAAAAAAAACCAGTATAAAGAGAAGAAAAGGATCGTCCATTGAAATGTATGGGAGAGCGTCAGGTAGTGAGAGGTCATACCTGGCGCTGTGCAAGGCTGAACGCTGGCGCTGTTTGCTGAGGCTGTGAAAATGATGAATCATACGCTACATGGCGTTATCCCAGTCACTAAACAGATTCTGCTTGATAAATGTGTAATTGCGTGCCGTGTCCGGCGTTCACCAGTCGCTATCTGTCACTACCTCTCATTAACCAGGTGCTACCTGACACTATCCCTTCTTAAATAACCCCCTATGTGTGTTCTGTGTTCCTGATCATTGCTTGACGTTTCCTATTATTCAGCAATATCGTCCTCCTAGCTCCTTACTATGCTGTTCAAGTATGCTGAACGACAATTACTGAAGAGCCTTAGGACAAAGGCATTTAAGTGATGAACCAGTCAAAAGATTCTCATCCCTAAATCATACCAAAATGTAAAAACCAAAAAAAATATATTTTTTGGGGGATATCAGACTACTGCAGCATGGAAATTGGTGTTATATGAACTAGTTATATGATGCGGATGCCTCTCTTTATGAAACCCCCCCTGTCTTGTCCAACAGCCACGTCCCTGGTTTGCCTGTAGCCTGTAGCACGCTTCCTTGCACAGCCGTTTTTGAAAAACCAGGACACCACCAAGCTAGACACCTTGTAACACTGTAGGCTAAGTGCACTCGTACCCTACATCTGAGGCAGTGTATTCCTCCTGCTCTGTTCTTTCAGATAGATGTAGTTGCTGAGCCCCTGTTCTATAGCCATGGCCCCAGCTTCTTGCCCCTACCTTCATTATCTGTCAGCAGACTGTCGTACAGGGAGGTGACGGACTCTCTCGATCTGTCCTTTACTGTGTGTTTTCCCCAACCGCTTCTATAATTTATTTTAATTTACATTTTAATGTCACACTATGGAAATGGGAAGGGGAAATGCCACACTGCCTATGGGGAATGAGATGGGGGGGGGCACACTGCCTATGGAGAATGGGAGGGGGAATGCCACACTGCCTATGGGGAATGAGATGGGGGGATGCCACACTGCCTATGGAGAATGGGAGGGGGAATGCCACACTGCCTATGGGGAATGAGATGGGGGGATGCCACACTGCCTATGGGGAATAGGATGGGGGTGCCACACTGCCTATGGGGAATGAGATGGGGGGATGCCACACTGCCTATGGAGAATGGGAGGGGGAATGCCACACTGCCTATGGGGAATGAGATGGGGGGATGCCACACTGCCTATGGAGAATGGGAGGGGGAATGCCACACTGCCTATGGGGAATGAGATGGGGGGATGCCACACTGCCTATGGGGAATAGGATGGGGGGTGCCACACTGCCTATGGGGAATGAGATGGGGGGATGCCACACTGCCTATGGGGAATAGGATGGGGGTGCCACACTGCCTGGGGAATGAGATGGGGGGATGCCACACTGCCTATGGGGAATAGGATGGGGGGTGCCACACTGCCTATGGGGAATAGGATGGGGGGGTGCCACACTGCCTATGGGGAATAGGATGGGGGGGTGCCACACTGCCTATGGGGAATAGGATGGGGGGGTGCCACACTGCCTAGGGGGAATGAGATGGGGGGATGCCACACTGCCTATGGGGAATAGGATGGGGGTGCCACACTGCCTATGGGGAATAGGATGGGGGTGCCACACTGCCTATGGGGAATAGGATGGGGGGGTGCCACACTGCCTATGGGGAATAGGATGGGGGGGATGCCACACTGCCTATGGAAAATGGGGTGGGAGAATGCCACACTGTCTATAGTTAGGGGATTCTGCACCTTGCTTATGATTTGGTTCACAACATTTGGTTCAGAATATAATTTTTCTTATTTTCCTCCTCCAAATCCTAAGTGCTTCTTATAGGGTGATGGTGATGGTAATTTTAACTGAAACAACAATTTCAGTGAGCTTTTCTTGCTTTAACACACAAATAAAGTGAAATGAAAAAATGTGTTTTTCCCTTTAAAATCTCTTACACCTGCCATGGGGCATTTTTCCAGGTGAGGTACATCCTTCGTTCAGTGAGGTAAGGATACTTTTTTGAAAGTTTGGAAACAACAGTTCTCTATGGGCTATGCAAAAAAAATAGCAAATACTTTAGCATACCCCATATGCTTTACCGTTCACAAACGGTAAAGACATTCTCCTTACCTCATTGGAAAAATAATATACCTCACCTGTAAAAATGCCCTGTCCCAGGCATAGTTGCTGGTGGTTGGGAACACAGAGTTTGCTTTAGAAGGTATCTCACGTCAAGGAAGCACCTATGTGTTGATAATTTTAAGAAGATTTCCTCTGCTTTATAAATAATCCACTTTCAAACTTTAAAGTCAAAATAATGTTTTCTGTGCTGCAGTAAAATATTTTCACTTTTGAAACTGAAACTTGCCTTTTAAGTGCTGGATAAATCCCCCCAAATGTTCATGATAAAATCAGCTGCGTTTGTGAGCAATGAAACCTCAACAAATTCACAAAATAAATAATATAGAGGACGCACTAAAACTCAATATATTGGTCTTTTGAAGGGTTAAAACAACCCAAGTCTTTCAATTTGCATATCTTCACTTTAGGGTGAGCAGTTCAACTGTGTAAACTGAGTATACAATACACTAAGCGTAGCCCCGGGCTCAGCAGAAGAAACCAAGTTACGGGACTGAAGATTCATAAATTGCTTTTAAGTATTCCCAGATATTTTAGTGCCATTTAATCTAAAGACTTTCAAGCTGCCTCCATGTGACTTGGGGACTGTCCGGTTCCAAAGCTTTCTGGATGGATAGTTTAGAGTACCCGGCATTCGGTACTCGTGACATACAATAAAAGTCTATTGAATGAAGAATCTGGCCAAAACATTTGGCTGTTTGATGTGTCCCCCTACCTATGGGTTATTAGCCTGGATGCACCTGGCTCTGCCGGCTTGCCAGACCCATATTCCCTCTGGTACAGGACCGACTGTCTTCCAGGGGTGCCTGTGGCATACTGATGGGCACTAGACTCTTTCGCACCTCCGTTGATCAGCAGAGGGTGCGGATAATGAGATATGGGCTTGCCACCTGCCAGCCTGCCAAAGGCAGCTTACCTTGCCACCTGGAGCCCATGGAAAGGGGTAGACACTGGCATAACTAGTAATGACAGCAGCTCCACAAGGAGATCAGAGTAGAAATAATATATAAAAAGGAAGATGGAGTGCAGTTGCAGTGAGAGAGAAACCACTAGATGGGGGTGCAGGATAACAAATGGAAGGAATAAACCCAGAAATACAGATCTGGGGCTAAAAACCTTCCCTAGAGAAATTAGAACAGAGTAAACAGAATGAAGAAAGATACGCTGTGTGCTGGATGCCCCTCAGGATTGGCAGATACCGTTTTGGAAGGAAAGTGATAGTTACAATCACAGAAAACAGAGGATATGTGTTGTTATTAGCAGAGGAGCTAGAATCCATCCATCCATCTGAGGAGAGAGCTAGAAGGGGGATAAAGCGGACCTAAACCCTCCCAGAGCATCTGCCCGTGGTGGAGTAAGCCCAGCCAGGACCAGATGCAGAGCTGTGTACCAGATGTGATGTGGATATTGGATTGTATCGTCTGGCGTCTTCTAACAAAAGGGACCTGCTTCAGCTTCAACCAAGTGTTGTGTGGATTTACTCTAGGACACCAGGAGCAGGGTAATGCGCCCCCCACATACTATGATGAATTTGCTACACCCCATGCATACACACGTCATGATTAAAGTGGACCAACACCCAGCGTGATCCGCCCAGGAATCTATAAGATTCCCGGGCCGATCCAATCCTTCCCCGTGGGGCATCCAAAATCGGGATGCCCCGCTGTGTGAAACTGCCCAGGACGCCCGTTGCATTTACCTGGTTGCTGGTCCAACGGCGCATGTGCGGGCCGCATCTCGCGCTTCTCTCTAGCAGGGTGAATGCCCGCGCCAGCCATTTGTGAATGGCCGGTGAGGGCGCGCTCCCTGTTAGAGGGAAGCGCGAGATGCGGCCGCCAGCGTGCTCGGAGCCACTGCGGTAAGACGTCTCATGGACGTGCATACCACAGCGACTCCGAGCTGATTGAACGAGGGGCCGTGCATGCGCCGTAGGAGCAGGGTGAGGAGAGTTGTAACTTGCGATCTGTGGGGTTTCACATAGCGGGGCACTGGGGGAAAGGACCAAAACCCTGGATAGTCAAAATCCTGGGTGTTGGTCCAAGAGAAACAACACACCCGATTTTCAGTTGTTTATTAGTTTCACTTGGTGTTGTTCCTCTCAGTGAGGGCATCTTGAATTGGAATGCCCCACTGTGTGTACCCTCCCAGGTTGCCCTATTCACTCACCTTCCTGCTTGTTGCTCCCACAGCCCAGACTGGGGTCAGAACGAGCACACTTGGTGGCTGCCTTTGGCACCACTGAAGGCTAAGCAGCCAAAGGGAGCAGAGTGCGCATCCAGCCGCATTCCCCGCTTACCTACCAGCCGTTGCATGTGCGGTGGACATGTGGGTGGTGCTCCCATTCAAAAAGGCAAAGCGCGGGTTCGGGCAGAGGTGAGCCGGGATGCGGCCACTGTGCAGAGATGCAGTGAGGACTCTGGGACAAGGTAAGTGAAATGGGGCTTCTGGGGGGGAGTTTACACAGCGGGGCATCCCAGTTCAGGATACCCTGCTGTGTATAACCCCCCAGAAAGTCTAGTTTACACTTACCTTCCCTGGCTTCAATGGTGTATGTGAGGGCTCTGGTCCAATGAAAGCCGCTCACCATCACTGCGTAATTCAACAGGCTGGGATCCCTATTGATTCTAATGAAAGCCACCTGCCGAATTACCTAGTGACAGTGGCCGGCTCTCATTTGACCAGAGTCTGTGCATGCACCATTGGACCGGGAAGAGGTGAGTGTCTATGGGTATTGTGGGAGCTGGCCTCTGATCTTCCCCTCAGGACATTCCAAACCGGGATGCCCCTGGGGAAGGATACCAGCTAGCCAGATTTACTTGTTGGTCGCAGGGCAAGTGCGCCATGCGGCCAAACTGGAAAAAAAAATGTTTTCTTGGTTTCTGCAGTCATGGGCGGCTGCCCCCCCCCGGCCATGCAAGTGCCCCATACACACACCACATACACACCACACACCACATATACACCACAAACAAACCACACACACCACATATACACCACACACACACCACACACACACCACACACACCACACACACACCACACACACACACACAACATATAGACCACATACATCACATATATGCCACATACACACCACATACGCCACACACCACATACACACCACATATACACCATATATACACCACACACACACCACATACACACACAACATATACACCGCACACACCACATATATGCCACATACACACCACATACACCACACACCACATACACACCACATACACACAGGGGCAAACTGGGGTTAAAAAGCGGCCCAGGACTTTTATAGTCTCACCAGCCATTCTGCAGCGTGACCAGCCCAGTATAGTATATTACATCATATATATATATATATATATATATATATATATATATATATATATATATTACACACATCATATTTGCTTAGCCCAAATAACTCATAGGACAGGAAGGGGCATCAGGCGGGCTATTATTTTTAAAGAGGAACAAAACCGGGTAATTCAACTTTTCCATGTTTTGTTCCAACCCCCCCAGTTCGCCCCGTCAAACTTACGTATCCTCGGTCTAATGGTGCATGTGCGGCCTCTCGTCCGATCAGGGCCTTTGTTGTGTTTACAGCCTTCGGAAAGGGCTCTGATTGGCTTGAATGGAAATGCATGTGCTGCAGAAAAACTCTAGTGCTATGAAACCAGGCATAAAGTTGTGTCCATTGAATGGGCCCTTTCACATCACAGTCCTATTTGCTGCAGGAACACGTGCAGCGCAGGTCTAGTGTGTGGCGGTTTATCACTCACCATTGCTGGTCCCACTTTTATCACAGGTCCCTGCTGAAGTCTCTAGGTCATTATTTCTGTTGTCCTCCTGGTCCTTCCGCTGTTGGTCCTGCCACATCCTGCACATCCATGCTGCTCACTGCAGGACTACCTAGGAGGCTACTGCCGCAGTAATGATGGTAGGAATGAAAGGAAGATGGAAGGAAGAAAATAAGGAAATGGAAAAAAATAAAGAAAGGGTAGAAGAAGGAAAGAAATATGGGAGGAACAAAGGCAGTATAAAAAGAAAGAGGAAAGAAAGAGATGGAGAAAAAATGGAAGCAAGAAAATAAGTAAAGAAAAAAAGAAAGAAGTAGGGGAAATAAAGCAAGATATGAGGAACAAAGACAATATTAAAAAAGGAATAGAAAGAAAAAGAAAAATGTAGGAAGAAGATAATGAAGCAGGAAGGAAGGACAAGAAAAAAGAAAGATGGAAGGAACGAAAAAAAGAAAGATGATAGGAATGAAAGAAAGATGGAAGGAATAAAAGAAGGAAACAAAGAAATAGAGGCAGGGGTAGGAAATAGGCAAAAAGAAGGAGATAGAAAGAGGCAGAAAAATGCAGGCAAAAAAGATGTAAGGAGAGAAAGAAACAGAGCGAAGACAGTTTCCTGTATTGTGAAAGTATTCGGTGGCTGGGACAGGGCCTGTGCCACCTGCTGCCAATCCCTCCCTCCCTCTTTCACAAAAAAACCTCTAACCTTCTGAGCTGCATATCAACGTTCGAGGCGCTGGTTTCGCTGCCAGCGTCCTCACCCTTGGCGGCGGCCATCTTGCGTAGCCGAGTCAGGCAAGCATGGTTCTGCTGCGACCCTCACCTAGGACACTAGGACGCCAGGCACAGTTTCCCGCTATTGACTGCTCAAGCCTTGCTGATGCCGATTGGGTGTCGCCATTGATCCAGGCCCTGTTGCTGCCTGGTGGCCCACCAGAGGATCCTGCATTACAGACCGCCTGCAGTCTACACGCTTCGGCCACACTTCCAAGATGCATTTCAGGGGCCGACTCTTGAGCCCACTGGACTGGCTGCCAGGGGGGAGGCAGTGGCCTACCGGGATTTGTCCCGGTGTGCCCTACAGCCAGTCCGACCCTGCATACACACACCCCACATATAAACCACATATACACACACATACACACACACCACATACACACCACATATACACAATACATATACACCACATACACACACACAAACCACATACACACCACATATACACACACAACATACACACACACCACATATACACACACACCACATATACACAACATACACACACACCACATACACACCATACACATACACACCACATACACACCCCATACACCATACACACACACCACATACACACCAGGTATACACCACATACACACTACACACACACTCTCCCTCCCTCTATAAAATCATCATCTATTTTTTTTTTTAATATAAAACAATTTATTTATATTCCCTCCTTACCTTTTCCTCCATGGTCCTCAGGTCTCTGCTGCAGTCACGAGTGTGAATCAGCAGGTGGGCGGGGCCTAATGGCCTCTCTCAAGTACCGCCTCGGCATTGCTTCCTGGAGGGGGGCGAGCAGAGAAACAGCTGACAGCTGATTGGGGGGGAGGCGGTTGGGGCGGGTGGCTTCCGAGATCAACATGGAGATCTGCACTGTGGGGACCCCGGGCACGCACGCGAGGGCCCCACCCCCATGACAGGTGCTGGGGGGGAGCTCGGGTGCTATGATGGTGTATGCCGATCGAGGAGCCATAACCTGGTTTAAAAAAAAAGACAGCAGATCCGCTCGGGGGGATGCGGTGCCGGCGGCGTGCGGAAGCCCCCATGGTCGTCGGATGTTTTAAAAAAACATTTTTTTTTGGTCCTATAACCATACATGCCCACCCCTTTTGCAATGTCCCCGCCCTAGGCAGAAAAATGAGAGGCACTCTGGCAACTGGGTGCGAGATCAGGGGCCGTTCCTGCCCCACACGAATTTAGAGAGCAAAAAGGGAAGATCCGCACTCCTTAAAAATCCTGAAGTTTATTTATGCGAAAAGTAAAACCAGAATCTCCATTGGAAAAAAGCAGCATAAAAAGAGTAAAGGACCCCGGCAGGTCAAAACAAGGCACGTGTTCTAACGCGTTTCGGAAACTGTAAGTAGGTCCTTAGTCATAGATAAAACATGGCAATATGAACAATCTTAAATAGTAAAAGGATGGACTCACCTGAAATCATCAGCAGCTCCGAGCGCGTCCATTGCTCCCGCCGCCGGAAATAGAATGACGTCATCCGCCGGCGCAGCCCGGCAAACACCAATCAGACATCAAAGGTGTAAGCCAATCAGGTAAAGGTGAATACCCCGTCATCGACCAGCAGTGAAAAGCCGTTGCTAGGTGACGAGGAAGCCAGACAGCAGGGGGGAAAGGGAAGCCGCACAGGCTGCTGTCACAATCATACAAACAATCAATAAATGTACACAAAATATACAAAAAATATATAAGCTGTACGCAGTTAATAATATCCAATGCCAATAAGCAATACACTGTACAGAAATAGTACATCTTAATCTATCTATCTCCGGCCATTATTATAAATGGCTAGTATGTCAAAATTGAGATAGATCCAGAAGCAATCACCATGCAAGGCATGCCACAGCCCGAGGGCCAGCTCGGCTACTGCTCAAGTCATGGGTGGCAAAAACCCCCGCCCTAGGCACCGACCTTGCGATGCCTTATGGCAAATACGGCCCTGGCCAGGAGTCTACAGAACTGTGAGTAACTGGGTTCCCCTGTGATACACCTTTCCTATGGTTTAGCTGTCCCACACAGATAACCTGTATCCCAAGGTAGCACCCTCTAACTCTGGTGTAGTTTTTCCTGCTTTAACATGCAAATAAAGTGAAATTTTAAATTTTTTTTCGATTTTTCCCTTTAAAATCTCTTACATTTTACAATCTCTGGCATTTTTCCAGGTGAGGTACATTCTTTGTCCAGTGAGGTAAGGATATTTTTTGAAAGGTTGAAAAACAGCAACTATACAGAAAAAAATAGCAAATACTTCAGCATACCCCATATGGTGCAGTTGTTCACAAACACAACACATTCTCCTTACCTCATTGCAAAAATAATATACCTCACCTGTATAAATACCCTGTCACAGGCATGATTGCTGGTGGTTTGTGTACCAGACACTTGGGAACACTTGCACCTGTGGCCCAGAGTTTGACACCCCTGCTTCAGACGTTATCTCACGTCAAGGACCCACTTAAGTGTTGATAGTTTTAAGAGGATTCCCCATTCCTCTACCCAAGCACCCTCTAACCCTGGTGTACGGGTGTAACACATGGGTTGCTGCAATGCTGTCCCTCCGCTCTGCTTGACCCAGGATTTAAGGAAATAGCGGATAGACTTGGTGCAATTTTCACCAGACCGTTGCTGCTATTCAAGCCCAGCTAAACCCGTCCTCCTCCCCACCCAGCCTAATTCATGCAAACCCTCTCGCTGTTCTTGACCCCAGCGGTGAGGACCCTGGACTCCTGAAAGTGGTCGTTTGTGCTGGGCTATGCCCTCTGCCCCCTGGCTGGGCAACGCTAATCTTTTCCTGAGGAGGGAGAGGCAATGTGTGCAATGCGAGGAGGCAGGGCTGGCATTTGGGGCAGACAAACAAGGCAGTTGCCTTGGTCCTCAGGACTCTGAAGGGCCTGGGCCAGGGTTAGGGTTGCCACATGACTGGCAGAGCTTTCTGGTGACAGCATTTCATTATCTTTCAGCATGGTCTGTGACAGGGGCTACAGAAAGATGGCCACCCATGAGTGGGAACACTGTGTCCCTGTCAGTAGCCAGCTTCTAGTGTCCTCGCTCATGGGGGCATCCATATAGCTGTAGGGAGCAGGGCCACCACCAGGGCATCCATCTGATTTTATAAAAACCCTCTCAAATTGTAATTACATTTATGTCCATTACAGCGGTGTCATGTTTATATTTATACCCCGCTAACGACTTTTTCAAGACTAAGAAAACGTCATTAGTACAGTTTTCTATTACCAAGATTGTTTAGCTTAAGCTACATAATTGGTCCTATCCAATCTTCTTCTACTTTGTTATAAATTTTCAAAAGACAGGTCGCTAATAATGCAAAACTAATAAGATAAAGTAGAGGTAGGCTGCTGGTATATAAAGCAGGTCTGCCCACGGCTTGGATAATTTCTCTTCACTCCTTAAAGCGGTCCTTCACTCTGAATAAGAGTCTATCTTATATGTTTCCCACACCCTGTACATACAGATTGCCCACATTAAAAATCATCCTACCTGCATCTACTGCATATTATGAGCCTTTAAACGTCCAAGATGGTGGCTCATGGAACATCAGGCAGCCTGCAAACAGGAAGTGCCTTCTGAGTGTGCTGCTGTGCATTCTGGGATTGCTGACCTTTTCCTGACCCCAGCTCTGCTCTGTCTGAGCAAAGCACAGCTATAACCCGCCCCCCTGTACTTTATCCCACTCTCCTCAGTAAGTGTGATGCTTCTGAGTCAAGATGGCGGCGCCGTATCCTAAAGTCCTGAACAGAGTTGCAGCCCAGTGGGGGAAAGAATAATAAGTAAGTGACTAAAAACTTAAAATATATTAATTTTAGATGCTGGGGAATAATTTTTAAGGGTTTGGGCTTTTCAATAAATCATGGTGAAGGTCCGGTTTAAGAAAAACACAAGGTATGTGCAAATGCTTTTATGCTCTTCATTCTCTTTCTGTATTAAAAATTAAGTGAAATACTATTGCTTTAGGAAGCAGTTTATTTTCTGTGTAGATGTTTTTTTTTAAGATATGACCATGTTCTTTACTGGTGGGGCACCGGGGTTTCCAGCAACATCCAGACCTACTGTAATATATTACTCTTCCTCTACATTGTGACAGGCTAGTGGAATCCACTGTAGTATATTCTATACTTAGATAGGGACTTCACTTTGAAGAGACATTATAGGCAAATGGTTGACTATGTGTGTTCCTGATCATTGCTTGAAGTTACCATTTATTCTGCAATATCTTCCTCCCTTCTCCTTATTACTACTAGCCTTAGGACAAAGGCATTTCAGTGATGAACTCTTCAGGAGATTCTCATCTTTAAAGCATACTATAAGTCAAAAACCCAAAAATATAAAGCCCCATGGACTTACCGCCATGGTGCAGGCCTGGATGTTCGACTAATTTCTGTGGTAGTGTCTCCTCCCGCAGGGTTCATGCAGCATGGAAATTGACGTTATATAAACCAGTTGTATGATGCGGATGCAGCTTTCTAAACCCCATTTTGGAGGCCGATTCGTATGAAACCCCCCTGTCTTGGCCAACGGCCACATCCCCGGCTTTCCTGTAGCCTATAGCGGGCTCCTTCGTACGGCCATTTTTTTAAAAAAACGGGACACCACCGAGCTAGATACCTCGCGAGTGTAACACTGTAGGCTAAGCACACTCTTACCCTACCTCCGAGGCAGTGTATTCCTCCTGCTCTGTTCTTTCAGATAGATGTAGTTGCTGAGCCCCTGTTCTATAGCCATGGCCCAGCTTCTCGCCCCTACCTTCATTATCTGTCAGCAGACTGTCGTTGTGTGTGCAGGAAGGTGACGGACTCTCTCGATCTGTCCTTCGCTGTGTGTCTTCCTCAACCTCTTCTATAATTCACTGCCAGCAACAATGGAGTTTGTAGTAATTCTACAGCTAATGTTCAGATTTTTTAAAATGTATTTTAATTTAAGTTTTAATTTAATTTTTAATGCCACACTGCCTATGGGAATGGTAGGGGCAGGTAAGGATATTTTTTTGAAAGTTTGAAAACAACAGTACCTTATGAGCTATGCAAGGAAAATAGCAAATACCGTATTTTCGCCCTATAAGACGCACCTAGGATTTGGGGGAGGAAAATTAGAAAAAAAATATTTTAAACCAAAACTGCACCATTACAGACAGTGTGGCATTCCCCTATCCCATTCCCATAGGCTGTGTGGGATGCCCCATTCCATAGCTAGTGTAGAATGCCCCCATCCCATTCCCCGTATACCCAGTGTGACATTCTCCCCCCTCCCATTCCCCATATAGGCAGTGTGGCATCCCCCCTCCCATTCCCATATAGGCAGTGTGGAATTCTCCCCCATCCCATTCCCCGTATACACAGTGTGGCATTTTCCCCCCTCCCATTCCCCATATAGGCAGTGTGGCATTCTCCCCTCTTCCATTCCCCGTATACCCAGTGTGGCATCCCCCCTCCCATTCCCATATAGGCAGTGTGGAATTCTCCCCCATCCCATTCCCCGTATACCCAGTGTGGCATCCCCCCTCCCATTCCCATATAGGCAGTGTGGCATTCTCCCCCATCCCATTCCCCGTATACCCAGTGTGGCATTCCCCCCTCCTATTCCCCATATAGGCAGTGTGCCCCCCCATTTCCATTGGCAGTGTGGCATCCCCCTCCCCCATTTCCATAGGCTGTGTGGCATCCCCCTCCCCCCATTAGCATAGGCTGTGTGGCATCCCTCTCCCCCCATTAGCATATGCTCTGTGGCATCCCCCTCTCCCCCCATTAGCATAGGCTGCGCGGCATCCCCCCCTCCCCCCATTAGTATAGGCTGTGTGGCATCCCCCTCCCCCCATTAGTATAAGCTGTGTGGCATCCCCCCATTAGCATAGGCTGTGTGGCATCCCCCCATTAGCATAGGCTGTGTGGCATCCCCCTCCCCCGATTAGTATAGGCTGCGTGGCATCCCCCTCCCCCCATTTCCATAGGCTGTGTGGCATCCCCCCCTCTCCCCCATTAGCATAGGCTGTGTGGCATCCCCCCACCCCCATTAGTATAGGCTGTGTGGCATCCCCCTCCCCCATTAGCATAGGCTGTGTGGCATCCCTCTCCCCCCATTAGCATAGGCTGTGTGGCATCCCTCTCCCCCCATTAGCATAGGCTGTGTGGCACCCCCCTCCCCGCATTAGTATAGGCAGTGTGGCATCCCCCTCCCCCCAGTGGCAGGGCGGCACCCCCCTCCCCCCATTAGTATAGAAGCAGCGGCTGGCTCTGTCCCGGCCCCGCCGCTGCGATCGCTATCTTTTCGGGCAGCAACATCAGCGGCGGGGCCAGAGACAGCGAGTTGGTGCAGGCCACGCCCATCCGCTACCCTGACCTGGATGTTCGTCCGTGCCCAGGAAGAGGCAGCAGATGGAGGAGCAGCGGGCGCTGTCTCTGGCCCCGCCGCTGATGTTGCTGCCTGAAAAGACAGCGATCGCAGCAGCGGGGCCGGGACAGAGCCTGCCGCTCCTCTGTCTTCATCTGGCCTCTCACACAGTGACAGGCAACGCGGGAGTGCCGGGAACGGGTGAGTTGTTTTTTTTTTTACATTCGCCCAATAAGGCGCACAGACATTTTTCCCCCACTTTTTTTCCCCCACTTCTCCTCACCTCATTGGAAAAATAATATACATCGCCTGTAAAAATACCCTGTCACAGGTACTGGTGATTTTGGGGAAAAATTAGGACAAACTTTTTTATTACAAATTTTTGTGTGTGAAAGCTCACTGAGATGTAAATTTCAGTTCATGTCCAAAATTGCACACAAAGGTAAACCTACTTCAGAAAATAAATAGCATGACACCAGCATTACATGTTCCCATCTTTCTTTTTCCACATTCTCTCAATCTTTCTCTTTTTTTTACTCCATCCCACTTTATACATTCCATCTTTTTTTCTGATTTCCACATCCCCTCCCTCCCTCTCTCATTTCCACCTTTTCTTTGTCTTTCTTGTTTTTCCACACCTTCCTTTTTGCACTTCCATTATTTTCTTTTCCAAACCCCTTTTTCTAATTTTCCCCTTCCTTTCTTTTCCAGATTCCTCCCCCTTTTCCACATTTCCTCATTTTTATCTTTTCCACATTCCCCACCCTTCCTCTCTTTTCCACATTACCTCCCTATATTTTTACATTATGTATCCCTCTGTTGGAAATTATATAATAGGATAATATGCACCACACAAATCATCACTGAGGATGCTGTAGCATGTGGATAAAGCAGACCTTAATCTAAAACAAAGGGTAATTAAAGTGCACTTATGCACTGGTGGGTCCCTCCCCCTGGCATGTGCCTTGTTCTCCACATCTTAGCAGTGGTTAGTTAAATCTTACATGTTCCCTAACATGTGTCCCAAGGGGGTTATAGACATGAGTTATCTAGATCTCAGCCCGGGGATGAGTGGAGACAGGTTCTACTAAATTTACTAAGGGGATTATTTAAGAAGGGATAGCGCCAGGTAGTGCCTCGTAGCGCCAGGCAGCGTCTGGTGAATGCCGGGCGCTGTACGCAAAACCACATTTATAAAAGGGAATCTGGTGAGCGACTCTAACAGCGCCATGTAGTGTCACATGTATTAATCCAGGTGGCTCAGTGTATAGCACCGGCGATCTAGGCTCAGGAGCGCCATGTAGTACCTGTAGCTCTCTCCCATACATTTCAATAGGGCTTCATTAGTTGTGTATAAATAGCGTGTTTGGCAATTTAAATTTTTAAGTAAAAAAGAAAAAAAAATATATATATATATATAATTTTTTTTAATTGTCTCCTTTAACTAAAACATTTATTAGCGCCAGGGATAGCGCCAGGTAGTGCCTCGTAGCGCCAGGCAGCGTCTGGTGAATGCCGGGCGCTGTACGCAAAACCACATTTATAAAAGGGAATCTGGTGAGCGACTCTAACAGCGCCATGTAGTGTCACATGTATTAATCCAGGTGGCTCAGTGTATAGCACCGGCGATCTAGGCTCAGGAGCGCCATGTAGTACCTGTAGCTCTCTCCCATACATTTCAATAGGGCTTCATTAGTTGTGTATAAATAGCGTGTTTGGCAATTTAAATTTTTAAGTAAAAAAGAAAAAAAAATATATATATATATATAATTTTTTTTAATTGTCTCCTTTAACTAAAACATTTATTTTATTAAAGAAAACCATATTGCATGTGAAAGCCCCATTTTTCCTGATTAAAATGATACCACATACGGTATGTATCGGTAGCCCCCCGTTCCTGTCCAGGTGATCCCCTAAACTGAAAAGAGCACTTTATAACATTTACAAATAAAATACAACTACTATCCACATACTAAAGGGTTAAATAACAAAAATTGGTGTGGGGTCCCCCTTCACAGGGGGGGGGGCACCATTTCTTGGGGGAATTTTAAGGGTTTTTGGGGAGGCAGGTAATGGGGGGGTCTCGTGGTTAATGGCAAGTCACCCACTATCCGCAGGTGACTTGCCAGACCCAGAGCCTTGTGAACTGGTATAGAGGTCTCATAGATCCCTTACCAGTTCACAAAGGGTTAATGTAAAAAAACACACTGACACAGAGAAAAAATATTTTATTATGTTTTTTTTAACCCTTTAAGTGCCAAGCACGTGAATTTTACGTGGTTGTCTCTCCATCACTTAAGTGCCAGCCACGTAAAATTCACATGCCTGGCATTTACCCCTGCTAGCGGGCAAAAAAATAAAAAATAACACTCACCTGACCCCTCGTTGGATCCGGCCGGGTCTCCTCTTTAATTTGGTGCCATCCAATCCCCCGTGGGGGGTTGGATGGCTCCAGGAGAGCCCCCGGAATAGGGCCCCCCCCCCGCTTCGGCAGCAGCAGCTGCTAACTGTAAAAAATAAAAAAATAAAAATGACATTTACTTACCTGAGGCCGCGCTGCCTTCTGATGGGTCTCCTCTTCACTGGGAGGGCCTCCGATCGCCCCCCCCAGCCTCTTCCCTGGGGGCGGGGACGGTGACATCACTGTTATGTCACCAGCAGCCGGCCTCTTAAGACCGGCACCCGAGACAGAGAATCAGTCTGCTTGGGTGCTTGGAGGAGAGAGCTGGGGAGGAGGAGAGGGCTGAGATCGCCCCCCCCCCTCCCCAGGCTCTCTCCTCCAAATACCCGAGCATTGCCGGGGGACAGAGGATCGGAGGTGAGTAAAGTAAAAAAAAAATAATAAATGTGTCAGTGTGTTTATTTTTACATTTAACCTCTTGTGAACTGATAAGGGGTCCATGATAACCCTTATACCAGTTCACAAGGCTGGGGGCTGGCAAGTCACCTGCTAGCCGCAGGTGACTTGCCATTAACCCCCGGCACCCCCATTACCTGCCTCCCCAAAGCCGGGGGGGGCAGAAGAGCCTGGGCCCACATAGGCTATGTGGACTTGTAGGCTGCAGGGTGGGGGGGCCACAAAAGCTGCCCCCCACTCTGTTCCTACAAGCCCCTATGGCTGGTCCCAGGCTGGTGATGCTGGGTAAGGAGGACCCCATTTCATTTTTGGGGGGGATTTTTAGGGGTTTTAACCCTTAAAATTCCAAATAAATGGGGTCCCCCCCTGGGAGGGGGGACCCTATGTCATTTTTTTTTTAAATTAAGCCCTTATGTTCTGTCGCCCAGCAGCTATAAAAGGCTTCCAGCTGCAGCAGGAGAGCAGAAGCCAGATTGATCAGCGTGGGACACAGGGATGGATGGGAGGTAAGTATTAAAAAAATAAATAAATTAAATATTTTTTCTGCTTGTTTCTGTGGGTTTTTTTACACTTAACCCCTTGTAACTGGTAAGGGATCCATGAGATCCCTATACCAGTTCACAAGGCTGGGGGGCTGGCAAGTCACCAAAGCTGGCCCCCTTGCACCCTGTTCTACAAGCCCCCATAGCTGGTCCAGGGCTGGTTATGATGGGTAAGGGGGACCCCATATCATTTTTCGGGGGAGTTTTAAGGGGACCCTATGTCATTTTTTTTAAATTAACCCCTTATGTTTATAGTGTGAATAGTAGTAGTATTTTATTTGTAAATGTTATCAGGTGCTCTTTTCAGTTTGGGGGGTCTCCTGGGCAAGAATGGGGGGCTACCAATACATATGTGGTACCATTGTAATCGGGAGAAATTGGGATTTCACATGCAATATGGTTTTCTCTAATAAAGTAAATGTTTTATTTAAAATAAAGGAGACAATTGTCTAAAAAATATTTTTTTTGTTTTTTTACACAAAAATATTAAAAAACAGTAGAAAAATAACAACCAAGACATTTCATGTTAAAGACTAAACTCTGCTGCAAAATATATATCTATAATTTTCCTGGAAATTCTGGCAAAAAATCACGGTTAAACATGGTGCAGAATGGGGAAAAATGACCTGTCAACAGAGGGTGACAAAACTTCAAGTAGGCTGGCAATTAAAAGAGTTAATAGTACCTATGCATTGGGTATTGTTCTGCTCGGAGGGCCTTGCTCTTTCAGATTTAGCTTGTTTTTTCTTGTTTGCATATTTATATTTTAGGAAAACATGTTATTTATTCATTTTTTTTATTCATTTTTTTAGGGAAACCCTGTGCAACCTAAGAATTCTTCGAGGGATTACCAGAAAGGTGAGCCTACTACAACAAACTGGGTACTCTTAGAAAGCCCACATAAACAAGCTTGGTACGCCTAGAAGGCTTGAGAGAATATATAGTTTGTGGGGGGTATTTCAAATGTAAATGGTTGTTTTTCTGGAAAAACTGCAAGGTGCGCATAGCGCATAGTGCAGTTGTATTTTATCTGAAAATCTCCTAAAGCTCTGTTTCAGTTTGGGGGAGTCTCCTGGGCAGGAAAGGGTGTCTACCTATACATATGTGGTACCGTTGTGACCGGGAGAAATTGGGGTTACGCACGCAATAAAAGTTATATTTTTTTTTACAAAAAACACTACAAATTGCAAAAAATAGTTTTTTTTTATTTTTTTTTGCACATATTTCACCAAAAAGTATTGAAAATACACTAAAAAAAGGCCAAACAAGACATTTCATGTTGAAGCCCAGACTCTGTTGAAAAAAACAATATATCATTTTCCTGGGAAATCCCTGGAAATCCTTTCAAAAATCACAGTTGAACATGTGTAGCGCAAAATAGTGAAACATGGTCTGGCAACAGAGGGTGACAAAAGCTGCAGGTAGGCTGGCACTTAAAGAGTTTATACTTACCTCCCCTCCATCCCCGAGCACTGTGTCCCACGCTGATCACTTTGGCTTCTGCTCTCCTGCTGCTGCTGCTGCTGCTGGAAGCCTTTAATTCTTGCTGGGTGACAGGTAACATGGGGTTAATTTAAAAAAAAAATGAGGGAGGGGGACCCCATTTTTTGGGGGGAATTTTAAGGGTTAAAACTCGTAAAAATCCAAAGAAAAAATGATGTGAGTTCCCCCCACCCAGCATAACCAGCCTGTGACCAGCTATGGGGGCTTGTAGAACAGGGCGCAGGGGCCAGCTTTAGTGGCCCCTGGCCCTGCAGGCTACAAGCCGGCATAGCCTAGGGCCACAGCTCTTCTGCCCCCCCCGGGCTTTGGGGAGGAAGGTAATGGGGGAGCTCAGGGGTTAATGGCAAGTCACCCGCTAGCCGCAGGTGACTTGCCAGCCCCTGAGCCTTGTGAACTGGTATAGGGGTCTCATGGACCCCTTACCAGTTCACAAAGGGTTACCAGTAAAAAAAACACACAGAGACACACTTTTACAAATAACTTTTTTAGAAAAAATATATTTTTTTTTTCTTTACTCACCTTCTATCTTCATCTCCTGTGTCCCCCGGCGATATGATGTCAGTGATGGTTGGACAGAGGAGGGGGGAAGCAAGCGATCGGAGGATCCCCTACCTCCCTCCTCCTCTGCTCAGCCATCACCAGCATCTGACAGCCCCGACGATGCCCAGCGGTGACGTCATCGCCCCTGCCCCCGAAGGGGCGGGGCTAGAAGTAAAGATGGCGGCGGCCATTGGAGCTCCGGAGGGAGGAGGGCTGTTAGGCCCTCTCCTGAAGGCGGAAGAGTGGGGGGGCTGAGCGGAGCTGTCTGGTTGAAGAGGAGACCCGGCCGGATCGAACGAGGGGTCAGGTGAGTGACTTTTTTTTACTTTTTCTGCTAGCAGGGGGGAAAGTCAGGCACAAAAAATTTACGTGGCTGGCAGTTAACTGCAGGGGAGACTGGCGTGGCTGGCGTTTAAAGGGTTAAAGGCATCCCATTTACAATTTTTATCTAACCAACAATAGGCTTCCTTTTTTATTTTTAATTGTATTTTTTCAGTTTTTAAGGTTTTACTAAATGGGCCTTTAAACACATCCCATTTACCATTTAAACTGCCTGTGGATTCATTTTTTTATAATTTTTGGAAATGTATTTGGCATTTTTGGTTAGATACAATTTTTATTCAACCAACAATAGTCTGACTTTTTATTTTTGTAATTGTATTTTTTCAGTTTTTAGTGTTTTACTAAATGTGGCTTTTAAAGGCATTCCATTTACCAAATAAACTACATGCAGGTTTATTTTTTTTATATATTTTGGTAACTTTTTGGGCATTTTTGGTTGGATCCAAATTTTATCTAACCAACAAAAGGCAGACTTTTTTATTTTATAATTGTATTTTTTCAGTTTAAAGTGTTTTACTTAATGCAGCTTTTAAAGGCATCCCATTTACCTTTTAAACTGCCTGCGGCTTTTTTTTTTGTAAATTTCTGTTGGCAGTTTTGATTAGATACAATTTTTTAATCTAACCAATGACAGGCTGACTTTTTTATTTTTTAATTGTATTTTTTAAGTTTTAAGTTTTTTTTTACTAAGTGTGTCTTTTAAATGCATCTTATTTACATTTTCAACTGCCAGCTGTTTTTTTTAAATATATTTTGGCATTTTTAGATAGATACAATTTTTATCTAACCAACAATAGCCTGACTTCTTATTTTTGTAATTGTAGTTTTCAGTTTTACGTGTTTTACTAAATGTGGCTTTTAAAGGCATCCCATTTACCAATTAAACTACCTGCGGGTTTGTTTTTTTTATATATTTTGGTCATTTTTTGGGCATTTTTGGTTGGATACAATTCTTATCTAACCAACAATAGGCAGACTTTTTTATTTTTTTAATTTTATTTTTTCAGTTTTTAGTGTTTTACTTAATGCGGCTTTTAAGAGCATTCAATTCACCTTTTAAACTGCCTGTAGGTTTTTTTCTTTATATTTCTTGGTAATTGCTTTGGCATTTCTTGATATTTGCCTTTTTTTGTCACTTTCCCTTGCTTTACTGAACCCCACTTGACTGGCATTTTTTTAAATGTTTCTTACATTTAAAAAAAAAGTGGGGTCCCCTGCAAAGGCTACCAGCCCAGGCACCAAGCATTATGGCTTGTAACCCAGGGCTCAGAGGCTCTGCCAGTTGTGCCCAAGGCACACCAATGGGCGCCGTGCTCTTCCGCACCCTCAATGCCCCAAATGGGGGTGCGGGTAATGTCATTTTACCGGCACTTGCCGAGCCATGCAGTTGCTATGCCGGCTCCTGACCATAGTGAACTGGTATAGGAGACCACTTATCAGTTCACCCCAAGTGAAAGAGAAATAAGACACCACACAATTTTTTTTTATTGTTCTTTATTTAACTTATACTCATCCATCCCCATATTATGTCCCCCCACCAGGCATCGTCTTTCTGCCTTCTTTGTCCCGCCCATCTCCTCTCCCTTCTTCGAGGCTCTTTGGGGCCCCCTCAAGCATGTAGATGTGGTGGCGCCGGTCATCAGAAGCTGATGGCTGTGCCGCCAGGAACATAGGTTCCCCTTTCTTTTATCCTCGTGAGGGACTGAAGTGAGGGCTGAGGGAGCTGGCTTTAATACTTGGAGGCATGGCCTCCATGGAATCTCCCTGATGTCTTTGTTGATGTCACAGAAGGGGAGGGGCGTGTAGGGGGAGGCTTGAAAAAAAAAATCATTTCTAGGCCCCTCCCCTTTGGTGACAGATTCCAGAGAGGCCCCACCTCTTAGTATAAAAGCTACTCCCCCGGAGGCTCCACATGGAGTCCCCAACCAGGAGCTGGGATGAACAGGAGTGGAACCTGTGCCATCCTTGCCATCCCTCCTAAAGATTTTCTCACCCTCTCACCCTCTATTAGCCTAACCCTAACCCTTAAAATCCCCCCAAAAAATGGGCCCCCCCCCTAACTCTAAGTCATTTTTTGGGGATTTTTAAGGGTTAGGGTTAGCCTATCCCTAACCCTTAAAATTCCTAATAAATGGGGTCCCCCTCCCCCGGGAGGAGGGACCCTATGTCATTTTTTTGGGATTTTTAAGGGTTAGGGTTAGCTCACAGCATTTATTAGGATTTTTAATCACATAAAATGTACAAGATTTATTTATATATTGATTGCAATTTAAATTAGCACAAGCACTTTTGGTCTGTATATAGACTTTTTTATTTTGGTAAATTATTTGTATATTTATAGGTCATTAGCGATTATTATTGATAGGATTATTTATTAGATTCACAACTATTATGTTGTTCTGTCTGGTTTAGTACTGTACCCGTGGCATAGAAATATGGGATGGTCTTAGGAGCCTGTTTTAATATTGTCTGTACATGTTTTTTAATGAGTTTTTTTCTTTTTGGAACCTTAATAAATTATTAATATTTATAAATAAGCTGTGCCCGTCTACTTGGGTTTTATGTGTCTATTATCTATATGTACAAACAATAATAAACATACACAATGACATTAGAAATACACAATTAAAACAACATAGGCCTGGCGATCCTCCTGAAGAGTGGGCGAGTCAATTTTATCCCAGCTAACAAAAATCAGTCATTAAGGTATAAATGGCACAGATAAAACCAGGGCAGTAAATTAAAGAGTGCCAGTACATAAGTATCAAGTATAATGCTAATGCTCAAAAGTCTTTGTGCAAGATATGTACAAAGTGCCAGAACCTACTTTGCATAATCAAAAATTAATGAAATCCTCCCAAAAATATATACTAATATACCGGTATGTAAATGCCAATAAATGCAAATATTCCTGGAAATATGAATATGCTAATCACAAATAATCAATCCGAAATCAAAAACACAATGGGGTGAATAGAGGTGCAATGCTAAATCAAGACAAAATAGAGAGAAATAGAGCAAAACATGATGAACAATAAAATCAGCATAAACTGTCTTGGAGTCTGTGCGCTAGCCCAGAGTGATCAGGAGGAACAAATCAGCCTGCACCAGAGCATTCTGTCTCCAAAACCACTGCGACATAACAATGCACCTGCTATTGTTGATACTGTTATGTCCCCTGTTCCTTATACAGTACTTCTCCTGCAATAAAGAAATCCTTGCTCCACAGCTTCAACCTCAAATCGAAGTACTTACTGTACTATTTAAGTGACTATATAAGCCTACTATTTATTTGGGAATCTTGAGGCGAAGTGTCGTGCATGTGATGGTGACAGCCTGGGACCTGTTAGTTTACTTGTTACATGTTCTAACATTTCATCTGGCTTTCCAGTCTCCCAGGGTTGTCTAGGTTTTGGTTCAGGTGTTTAAAGTGGACCAACACCCTGAGGTGATCGGCCTGGAAATCTATAAGATTCCCGGGCCGATCACCTCACACACCGCGGGACATCCGAGATCAGGATGTCCCGCGGGGTGTAAACCCCCCAAAACCCCCGAAAAACCTTACCTCTCCAGCCGCTGCTTCCGCCGCCGCCGCCTCACTCGCGCTCCTCTAGACGTGCGCGCGCCCGCGCCGGCCGTCTCTGAATGGCCGGCGCGAGCGCGCACACGTCAAGAGTGACGCATGGGAGGCGCCGACGGGCAAGCTGCTTGTACGTCGCTGTCAATCAGCTTGTCCGTCGGCGCCGATTGGACTGCGCGGCCACGTGGGAGCGGGGAGAGGTGAGTTTTGGGGGCTTTCTGGGGGGCTTCACACAGCGGGGCACCCCCGATCGGGGTGCCCCGGGGAAGTGGACCAATACCCAGGATAGTCAAAATCCTGGGTGTTGGTCCACTTTAAAGTGTGAAATGTCAAAAATGATAGGAGCTCCACCCACTTGTCCACCCTCCATCAAATGTAAAAAGAAGCGAGTGAGAAGAGAAGTGAGAAGAGTTCACTTATCCTTAGACCAAACGATCTTGGTGGAAAATAACAGGTCTGTTAGTGCTGAACAATACTGTGCTGTTTCTTTAAATATTTTCCGGATATTTCTTTCTTCAACTGGTCATAGGTCTCAAAAACTCTCCTATATAAAATTACCAAGGGCGTCCTCCAACTGCGCTGAGTCCCTTTCTTTGCTCTCCGCCATCAGATCTTTAAAACTAGCCATCTCCACCAGGCAGAATGGGAGCATTTCAAAGGCTAGCAACTTGAAAGTGCTTACATTCAGGTTTAGGGCTCATGGGTGAGATGGGCCCAACCTCTGTCTTCTCTCTAAAGTTTATGGGATGGGAAGCTAAATGCTTGCCTGGGATGTTTCCCTGGGATAGTGTAGACATGCCCTTGTGATGGCGGTGGTGACGGTCTCACATCCTCCCTTGTCATTGGGGAGGTGGTGTTAGCAGCTGAGTCAAGCAAAGCAGCAGAGGGAGCCTCAGGTGTGTGCATGTTTGTTTAGGAGTTTATTCCACTGCAGCTCATGTTTGGATTGCAGGTGCCTTGTCATGGAAATGGTGCAGAGATTATTAAGACTTTTCCCTTGGTTCAGGGACTTGTGGCACAGCAGGCAAATGTCCCATGTCTTGCACTGCTTGAAAAAATGCCATGCTGGGGACATCTGGCTTTGGCATGCTCTGTCCCTGGGTGTAGTGGGCAGTGGCATCAACGGGCTGCCCACTGGAACCTTTTCTGCTGGCTGCCCGGTTCTGTGTGGCCACCACCTCTTCCTCCAAACTCCAACGGCCTTGCTGTTTTTAAGGGTGGTGAGGTGGAGAGCTCTGCACTTTCAGCAGAAGTTGAGTTGGTAAATACAAGCCAGTGGAACTGGTAGCACTGCTTGCCTTATAATCTACGACTGCTCCAACTTGTTCTGGCCTCACCACTCTGGCAGCATTACTAGGGTCTACCAAATGACCCTGCAAACCCTGGTACTCCCTTGCACCAGAGGAAGGTGTAGCAGGCAAGGATTAGATATCAGGAACATAAACATGAACAGGATACACCAGCAACACATTTCTGGTATGGAGCAAAGGACACACAGCTCCTTTCTGTTAGCAGGTTAAACACACTATGCATACAGGCACAGGCTAACTTTATCAATAGCATAACAAACAGACAGTCATATACAGGGTGGAGTTGTTGCATTAAATCTTTTCCAACACCCCTACTCAACAACTACCTATCCTGTTAGTCCCATCATGGTTCTGAATTCCTGAAACTTGGCTTTGTCATGCCATTGGCTATCATCTTGTCAGACTCACAATAAACAAACTCAGCCCTCCTAGAATGATAGGTAAATTTGTACATGAGTAGTTTGCCATTAATTAGGGTCTTCCAGACCTTCAAGGAAGGTATACTTGGATGCTTCCAATTGAGTAGGAAACACTCGCATAAAAGGCTAGTAGTTGAAAAGGGTTTTCTGAACATGACTTTCCACCAGAGGTTCGGCCACGCCCCCACATACCCAACTCCACAGACTTGCAAATTAGCAATCCCAGGACCTCTTTACCATATTTTACCACCTCATTCCAGAATATAATGATTACAGGACATTCCAAATCATGTGATACAGTGTTCCGAGATTACTCAAATACCTAGGGCATTCATCCGACTCCAAAAAAAAAAATTCCCCTTTTTTAAAGCCTAATAGGAGATAGGTATGCTTGATGAAGCCGTTTAGACTGAATGAGCCAGTCTCTGGAGTCAATTACTGTTGAGTAATGGTTCTCGACCGCCTCCTCCCAATACTCCCCACCCAGCCCTGAGATTAGCAGCTACCATTTCTCGAATTCTTTATCCAGAGTCGGTGGAAGATCAGAAACCAGTGCAATATAAATTGACAAGGTAGATTTCTGGTGATCAGATTGCCTCATTAGTGCCTCCTATGATGTCTCTTTAATTTGCAGATCCACCAGAGGAAGCTTCAACCTAAGAGCATGCCTGAGCTAAGGATAGCAGAAGAACCCTCTAGGCGACAGATTCGGACACAATTGTTCATAGGACATGAAGTTCCTCTCCCTATACACTTGGCTTAAAGCAATTATACCTCCACTCCTCCAGAAGAATGTATCAGGCAAGGACGCCAGACCCACATTATTAGACACATAAACAGTGGTCTTCATACAAGACGACACTCTCGGGATCCCCCTGACCCCTCTATATGTCAGTGTCTGTAGCGAGACTAAAGTAACTGGATTAGCAGGGAAAGGACACATCCACCAGTGAGCATATACCAACTGAGCAGCATAAAAGTATATCAACATGTGAGGAGTCGCTAGTCCTCCCTGTGCTACTGGAGTTCGTAGGATAGATCTATTCAACTTGGGGGGGAATTACCCCAAATAAAACCAAACAGGATAGAGTCCTGTATAATGAGTAAAATGCAAGGACAGCAAAACAACTGGGGAAGCTTGGTAGATATACAGAAACTTAGGTTTCAACTAGGTTTGAAATGGAATACCATTTTGAAGATGTTAATTCACTCTATGACCGACAAAGGTAGATTTGCCCAATGGGCGTCTTGAATTAACTGTTGGTATATTGTTACAGCGCACTTGCACTTTATATTGTTACGTTTCACAGATGATCAATTGAGCACATGCATTTTGGAGATTGATGTTTTTTGCAGCTACATTTTGGCATTAATGCACTTTGCTATATTTTGCACATTTATCATGAGAGCATATGTATATTTGCTATTACCATGAAGTATTAGATTGCACAGAGTCCATATCATTGTTTTGTTTTATGTGTGTTTTAAATGTGTCTTGCCTGTTTGATCAGCTATTTCCAATGAACATTTATTCATTTATATTTTTTGGCATGAGCGGCACTATCTATTAGGGGTTGTTTGCAGGCTGGCCTGACAGCCATTGTGTTTTAGTGTCATTGGGCTGTTTGGTCTTCAATTTGGCAATCAGAGGGTGAATATTAAGGCTCAGAAACCTTGCAGGATGTTTGTGAATAACTATGCCTAAATACTTAAATTGATCTACCACTTGTAGGGTTGATTTCTGCGAGATCAGCACTGACTCGGCTGGTCAACTATATATAAGCTAGATTTCTCCCAATTGACATTAAGCCCCAAATAAGATCTGAAGCTTTTAATTATTTCCAAAAGTGCTTCTAATGAGCCCAAGTCATCTGCTAGATACACTAAGGTCTCATCAGCATACATGGAAACATTTTCCACCACCTGTCTGAGCGGCCAGCCCTCCACTAATGGGGATGAGTGAGGCCAGGGGTTCTATAGCTAGAGCAAACAACAGTGGGGATAGTGGGCAGCCCTGCCAAGTGCCCCTATGGAAAGAGAAGGCATCCGTAGTGGCCCCATTTAACTGGACCTGAGCTATTGGGTTGTGATAAAGGAGCTTCACATATTTAATGAATAGTAGGGGGGATACCAAATTTCTCAAGAACCGCCCATAAATATGGCCATTCACCAGTCAAAGGCTTTTTCATTATCTGGTGAGATTACAATCCTACTCCCTGTGTTGCAATGGTTGATTGGGAGATTGCTGAAAAGCCTCTGCATGTTGATACTAGTAGTGCGTCCTGGCATAAATCCTGATTGGTCAGGGCCTATCATGGATCAAATGACTGCATTAAGGCTGATAGCCAGAATTTTGGCTAAGATCTTAGCATTCTGGTTCGAGAGGGATATCAGCCTATAGGCACTAGAACAATAGTAGCTTGAGAGAAGGAGTCAGGAAGGGATCCACACTCAATGGCCCCCAAGAAGACCTCTAGTAGTCGCTGGGCAGGACAGTCACTGTACCACTCGGCAGATAGCTCATCAGGGCCCGAGGCCTTTCTGTTGGACATCACAGTAATCACCCTCTCAACCTCACACAGTGTAATATGGATCTGCGGACTTTCTTCTCTAGATAGCAATGCCAAGGACCTACCATTTTTGTCCCTCTTTTCTAAAATCTGCTGTTTTAATAGAAGCAGCTTCCTAGCAGAGTCTGTTTGGCTAGATTGTATTTCCGCTAAGAATTTGAGGGTGTCAAGGTCACTAACAGCTTTAGAGAGCACAAATGCACTTTCAGCTTCAGCCAATTCTGATGAAGGTCTTGTGTGTCCTTCCCCCACTTCCTTCTCACCCCTGCAATGGCACTAATAGCACTACCCCGGTTCACCGTTTTGAATGCATGCCATCTCACATTGACAGAGGTGTTACTCAGCCAAAACGAGTCTTGATCCCTCTGAAGTGCATCGTGAACCTCAACATCATCCAGCCATAAGGGGTTGAGAGACCACCTAATAGAGCCGTCTCCCTATCTAGATAGGGCAATCACTATCATCATTGGTGAACAATCCGAGATACCTTGAGGGAGAACCTCACAGGTGGCAGTGTAGTTGAGGAGGCACGAGAGGCAAAAGAGTAATCCTCAAGAGAGAGTTGTGGGATGAGAAGTGGCACAAAAACACTCTGTCTCTGGGATGTCTCCATTTCCAGATCTCCGTGAGCCCAATTACATCTGCCCAGCAAGTCAGTGGGGTAGCCGGTCCCACCCCAAGGTGAAACAGTCCAGTTCCCTATCTAAGACCATATTGAAGTCTCCAGTAATCAACAGAGGATCTGGTGGAAAGGATGCAATTTTGTCCATTAGCAAACAGAGAATGTGAAGATAAAAAGGCGGAGGAACATATACACCCACAATCAATAATCTGGTATCCAGAATTTTGGGATGAATGATAACAAAGCATTCTTTCGGGTCACAATAAACTGAAAAAAATGTGAAAGGTAAGCTCCTGGCAAACAGGACTGACACCACCCTGGCATAATTAGAATATTGCAATTGATATCCCTGGGATATCCAAGGCCTCTTAATGACGTCGGCTTTGCTACTAGTTAGATTTGTTTCCTGGATAATTGCAATACTAGGATTATGACGCTTCAAGAAATTTAGAACTGTAGTTCTCTAAATTCTATAATTGAGGCCTCACACTTTCCATGAGATTATTTCTCTTCCACCTGCTTAACATGGTGACAGATAAACCCAAAAACATAACCCCAACCCTCCTGGCTCGACCAAAACCCAACTGCGGTGAGCATAATACCCAATAACAATCCAATACAACACTAGATGAACAGTAGTGTAACTAAGGGAGATAACAAAGTACCGATGCAAAAAGGTGGGCAGTTCTGAATTTTAACCCCTCTTAGAAATCGGACCAGCAGTAATCACAGACCTGAGAGAGGTGGAAGGAAGGGAAAAATGAGGGAGGGGGTGGCTAGGGTAAAGGCATAGGGTAAGGAGGGGTGATCAGCTTAGGTGCGGCTAGAAGAATTCTGAACCCTCCAGTCCACTTAGGGACCCCCCAATCAGCTGGCAGACTGGGGGCCTTGGGGTATAGAGGAAGTGAGTCGATCCAGCTACTGGCCTCCTCAATCCTGAACTCATAGCTTAGCAGGGAACAACATAGCATATCTTATATTCTGCTGACCCAGCTGTGTCCTCACCACGTTGCTTATGTACCTCTGAAGTGAAATCTGGGAAGAAGGACAGCCTGGTGCCATTGAACAGGACCTCCTGTTTCTTTTTTTTTTTTTTTTTATAATTAAACGTTTTTATTGAAGGAAGTGAGAATTACAGTGCAAGAATTACAGTGCTTGGCAACGCAGTGCCACAGGTATATACATGTAACTACGAGCACATAAACATATATCTAAACATGAAGCTAAACATGAACGGGGTCGCTTGATGACGACAATGCACGGTCAAAGAACCATACGATAGAGGTGCTGGGCCACAGTAGGCCCCGCTCCCCAAAACCCTGGGCAGCGGCCCCGTTCAATGGCATACTTTATCTTCTGCAAACCGCGCCTCCATCTTTCCTTTCAAAAAGTAGAACAACAAAGCGGAATAAGTAACAGGGGGGGGGGAGGGGAAGGGGGGAGAAACGAGACGGACACAATCAAGGAAGAAGCGGGAGGGAGGGAACTGTGTAGGTACAAGAAGGGGAGGGGAGGGGCAGAAAGGTCACCCCACCAGTAGCCCACCCAGGCCATGCTACGTGTAAAGGGGGAAGTCTGACGAGAAGGTGAAACGATCCCACTCCTGCCAAATCCGTCTGTGTTTTTCATGAGTCCCCCTAAGTGAAGCAGTGAGTTCTTCCATCCTACAAATCTCCTGGACAGTGGCCAGCCATTGCGCTGTGGTGGGGGGTTCTGTGGACTTCCATTTGGCTGGTATGCATGATCTGGCAGCACTCAGCAGTGGGGCAAGGAGGGATTTACGCCTCAGTCCCATAGAGGCCGGGGCCAAGTTAAGCAGGTAGCACGCAGGATCAGGGCCTAGGTCAATCCCCGTCAGTTTCCTGACAACCTCCCTCACCCCCCTCCAGAAACCGGCCAACCCCTCGCACTCCCAAAAGACATGCAGCATAGTCCCTCTACTTCAGGACCTCCTGTTTCTTACATGATGCTGTCAGGATAGCATCATGATCTCTGTAGTTCATGAGGCACATGATAAAAGCCCTAGGGGGGAAAGGCAGCATTGGAATCCTATGCGCCCTTTCAACCACAAAGAAGGGTGAGAGCTTAATTGGTGCAAGAGCATCTTTGATTAATAATTCAGCAAAAGATTTGGGGGAGTCCCCTTTCAATTTTTCTGGTAGGCCTAGGGTCCTGACATTATTGTGGCAGTTACAACTTTCTGCATCCTCTAGTTTATCTGCCAGAATCTTCACTTAGCGCTTAAGGGTGGGTAATCTAATGCAAAAGGAAGAAAGAGACAGCACCAGCTGTATTGTTACCAGGGTGCACACACTCAGAGGATGGAGGCACACTAGTGCACTACCAAAACAAACACACGAGTAAGGAGTCCCACACTCCCTAATCCATCCTCTATGTAAATGGCACCACTCAAAATATAAGTTTAAATATATACTTCTTTATTACTCAAAGAATATTATGTACATATACACACACACACACACACACACATTAAAATGTTAATTAAAATACATGTATACACAACACCCCTTACACAAAGGGGGGACAAAGGGGAGGAACGGAGGAGGAGGGGGGAGGGAAGGGAAGGGCGGCCCTGTATGGACCACCCAGATGTTATATGTTTGGGGCCATAAATGAGATAATATTACACAAATCTACTACTGTTCTTGATCCCTAGTATGCCTGTCTGTCAGTGCCTAAAAATTATTATAAATCAAGTACCCAATATCACTACTATCAAATTATTCTAAAGTGCAAACAATCTATCTATAAAGTGCTACATGCCATGTGCAAAACCATTACATAAATCTTATAAGGACAGCCGTGGGATGAAAAAAGCAGACACATATATAACAAACATTAACTCACATCAAAACCATGGCCAACCATCATGCTTTGATGTGAGTTAATGTTTGTTATATATGTGTCTGCTTTTTTCTTTGAAATCCTTCATCAATCAAAACTTCCATGCTCTTGCTGACTGTTTAAGATCATAGAGATATTTTTGCATTTTAGAAACAAGATGTTCTTTGCCCTTTTTAATATAACCTTCACCTTCAAGTCTTCTGTTGAACAGCAGGCACAGTCATTAAAGTTCTGAAAGTGGTTTGCTTAGCAACTGGAGAAATTATAGCATCATAATCTTCACCACACTTATGCCTTATCCTTTGGTGACTAATCTTGCCTTAAAATCGGTATATGCTATCTTTATTTAAATATAAAGTCATATTTGTTCTTGAAGACCCATTTACATCCAATTGGTTTCTTGCCTTGTGGTAGCTCAGTAAGCTTCCATGTCTGGAGTAGATGAAGAGATATCATCTTTTCACCTGCAGCTTCTCTTGGACAGGTAAATTGTTGCATCTGCTTCCAAGACTGAGGCTCTGGTTCAGGAAGTGTTCTGACCATATGAGAAAGGCGCTTAGCTGGGATTCCTTTGTTTAGCCTCACTTATCTTCTGACTAAAGGTTGACTTGGCTCTTCTGTACCTTCCTTGGTACAGAGCAAATCCAGAGATTTGATTCACATGACCTTAAAAGTTTCTCTTTAATAACATGCCCCTCTTTCCAAGTCAGGGGAAACAATAAATAACAGATTCCACTTGAAACTCTGTCTGTCTGTCATTCCCCTTCTCTGTAGGCAGCACAACTGAATTGCAGTATATGCAGGCTCCTAAAAGTGGCTTGAAACCCAGGGGGGATCGGCCCGGGAATCTATAAGATTACCGGACAGATCAGATCCCTCCCCGCGGGACATCCCGATTTCGGAACCCCCCAGGAGGCCCACAAACCTTACCTCAGGCCCACTCCATCGGCGCATGTGCGAGCCGCTGCCGCGTCTCTCGCTTCCCTCTAGCAGGGCGCGCACCCGCGCCGGCCGTTTGTGAATGGCCGGCGCAGGCGCGCTCCCTGTTAGAGGGAAGCGCGAGACGCGGCCGCCAGCGCTCAGAGCCGCTGAGCTGCTATGCGCGTCCAAGCGGCCTTGGACGCGCATACCACAGCGGCTCTGAGCGCTGTGATTGGCTGGAGCGGTCACGTGGGAGCGTGGTGAGGTGAGTGTTTCTGGGCTTTCGGGGGGGGGGGGTTTCAGACAGCGGGGCACCCCCGATCGACCCACCGAAGTGGACCAAAACCCAGGATAGTCAAAATCCTGGGTTTCAGTCCACTTTAAGCTCTAGGCTTTCTTTACTTACTTAAGCACTGAATCTTCACACAAACTGGCTAGAGAGTCTAATAGAGAAGTAATGTGCCTTTCCTATAATAGCCTTCCAGCACATGGGCCCACACCTCCACATGCTGTGTCTCTCTCTACCACAATGCAGCTGTATTACCTGTACTCACGACTCCTCATAACACTTCAGCAGGTAGAAGATGCATCCCGTGTTCCTTGCAAGAGATCATTGCTTTCCTTTTCTGCCGCAGGGACCTGATCCTTGCTGTCAGCCCAAAGACAAGTCCAGACAGAATCCCCCAGTCACATGCTTCTTCCTCTCCTCCATCACATCCTGTCTTGTCCTCAAGCATGCTCGGATATGTAGTTTAACATGCTTTTGCTGGGTAATAGGCCATCTCCAAGTTTGTTGGTTAAATACATTACAATGTTGCAAACAGTCAGAAAACCAGGCTCTCTGCTTAAAGATTACACAGAGAGCATTAGCAAAGGCACAGTATAGCTTTTAGCAGGGCTCCACACATGGGCTTTGATCTGCTTTAAAAATGGGGTGGCACAACCAAAAAGTGCCTAGGACAGCACAAGTCCTAAATATTGCCTTGCTGCTGATAATTCCTAATGTGTATGTGAGACTACATTGATTTTTTATCAACCTCAAGTTAATAAAACACCTGGCTCTCATGGGATTTATCTTCACAGAAATAAATGGCAGATCATGGTCAGGTTTAGATATAGACATCCTTAATCAGGTGGCATTGAAGCTTTAGTAGAGTAAGTGTAGATACTGTGAAACTGTAGGTACTGTGGCAGGGGTGTGTATGCCCCCCCCCCCCCCCCCCCCCCAACTATGATGCTGAGGCTATAGCATTCAGGAGCAGAGCATGGTCTAGAGTTCCTCAATCATAATCATCATAATTAGAATCAGATCAGCTGAGTGCATTTTTTTTTAGTGAAGGGGTTTTTGCTTTCTGTGGCCCTCTTCCCATTATGTCAAATGTACTACATTTTGTTGGTTAAAGTATTCCATCTGGATGTTTGTTTTATCTTTAGGATGACGGCCATATTCATGATATCCTTGCTCCTCTGCATTGCCTATGGAAACACTGTGCCATATTGTATGCTGACTGAATATACCATGTATGTAGAGAAGGAAGAATGTGCATACTGCATTGTCGTTAACACCACAATTTGCTCTGGATACTGCAAGACCACGGTATTGTCTGTTTTATGCTTCTACTACTATCTAGATATTTTTGACAAATCTTTGTAACATGAAATAAAAGTACAAATAAAAAGCAGCAGAATATGTTGTCGCTTCTAGCAGGAAATCCAAGGTTAAGGTGCTTACATCGATGGCTAACACAGTACAACAACTTACTGACACTTGTAGCTTATAGCTAAGCAGACAGGTCACACTTTGCTTACTGTAGCCCGCTGTCATCCCAAAATCTCTGGGGACACGGAAATGTCCTGCTTTGCGCATTTACTGTCGCATTAAGTGCCGATGTCTGATTAGTTTTCTGGTTAGAGTTGGGTGGGGGGCTTGGGCCAATCAGGAGACGTATCAGTGATGTGTTGTTAGTTGCTAGGTAGAGCATTTTTCTGCGTGGGGGGCAGGCAGAGAGCTCTGTGTGTCGGGCTAAAAAGAGGAAGTGCTGAGAGGTGCTGAAAGGGGGGCAGAGTGCCGCCTCTGTGAATCAGCAGAAGAAACAAAACTGGAGGATACAGCCCAGGGCTAGCCCAAGCAAGCAGCCTGGACCACTAAATCCCAGGTAGTCCAGCTTAACCTGCTTTAACAAAAGGCAACTGCAGAATGTTTAAGTTATGAATGCTGTGCCAGCCAGCCTGGACACTGAAGGCAGCTTGTGCAGCTAAGCGGCAGTTGTAAATCCATACTCCCAAGCATATGCATTAAAGTGTACCAAAAGTCAATGAGACTATCTGTATCCTTCCAATGGAGACTAGACATAGGGGCATGCCTACTTGGGATGCCCCCAAGTTTAAAAACAGACAGCTGATCTCTTACAGGTCTTCTCTGTCCATGGGTTCCCTCCTTGCCCTTCGGCGCTGGGTGCGACACCACTGTCCACACACTGGAGGGTGTTTGTTACGTTTGAACTAGTGGGACATCCCAATCCCCTTCTGCTTGCCTATACCTCAGGGAATGAGTACCGAAAGGCTCATTGACCGATCAAAGCTGGTATGCACATGCCAGAGGGTGCTGGGGATGCTGCCCACAGATTTTAGCTGTGAAACCTGCAGCCCCAGGGCACCAATCAAACTAGTAACTGAGGTAAGACTGAAAGGATCTTTTGTTATTTTTAACACAGCAGGGCATCCCAAAAAGGCATGCCCGCATGCAAAATGCAAAAATATTTATTGCTCAAACCCCCTCAATAAGCCCCCCTGGCCACACTCCTGTCACGCCCGATGTCCCACTTTGAGCTTCTGAAAAAATGGTCAGTTTATTACTGACTACTACTCTTTAGATTTGGGTTTGAATATTGCTTTCCTCCACATTGCCCCCCCTCCCCCCACTCCCAAATAGCACACCTTTTGAAGAAACAGCTCATAAGCTGAAGGGGTTGGAAAATTGCTTTGATGCTCACCAAATTGGTCCCACAGTATCGATGTTGTGCCACAAAGTTCCTCAAATAGAACAGAAGAAGGTATGGACCAAAATCTAGAATAATGAAATTCACGTGTTTTGGGCCACTATAACCACATAAACAGTATTATGTCAAAAGTGCTTCATGAAATTTTGTTCGACTGTACTTTTGATGGTTCTTTAATATATGTTCGATTGCTCTTTAATAGTACAATTCAACTCACTGGTATTTCTTCTACTTCTAGCTTTATTCGATAAGTTTAATAAACCATATAATCCAATAAAAGCATTACACCTGTTTTGGCCCAACAGAAGCCTAAATAGATATGGCGCTCAGGACTATTTGTTGTAATGTTACCACTTGGTTCACTTTTTGTTAAAAAAGAGAGTTTAGGTGTGGGTTTACTAGAATGGAACAGATATCATTACAGTAAATCTTTTACCAAATCTGACCTTCTAAAAACACAATACATATCCCTAATGTATAGTTATAATTTCTGTTTTATTTGTTTTTCAAATGAAGTCCTATTTCCCAGTTTTTATGAATCTATTGACTTTTCAGGAAAAGGGTCAAACAAGCCTACTGACTCCAATAGGGGCCTGTCTGGTGCTGCATGGACAGAAACTTGTAACTGCCATCCTAAACCCTCCTGGTGGAAGATTTATATTTAATATGGAACAAAACCTTGCATGGCCTGCCCTGGAATATAAAAGAATCCAGGACCAGCCACTGGCATTCCTCTGGGGCATCCCTAATCGGGAAGCCCAGCTGTGTGAAACCCCCCAGATCACCAGTAACAGCTTACCTTCTTCCCGGTCCAACAAAGCATGTGTGGGCTCTCGTCCAATCAGAGCCATTTGCAGTGACTATGTCATTTGGCAAACGGTTCAGCCTTTCTTCAATGGGAAGCACAAGAGAAAGCATCCCCGGAGGCTGAAGCAGAGCAACCCAAATCAGCACAGAACAAAACCCAGGATAGTCCAAATCCTAGCTAATTGACAAATATTTAAATATGCATGTATATTTAATTCCCTCTCTGATCTCTGTTACCTTAAAGCTTTTGTTCTTGTTCGTTTTAGATATGTCCCCATTCTTGGCTGTAAAGATTAGCTTTATCCTTGTCTAACTGCTGAACCTTGGTGACACTGACTTATAGACTTACATACAGTATAACAGACTTTTTGCTGGACCAAGCGGACCTTAGGCTCGATTCAGAGTCACATTCGTCTGCACTTCCGTAGCTGTCTGTGAAAGTTTTTGTGGGTGTTTGTCATTCTTTTGCTTTTTTCGTTCATTCGTATGAACGTTCGGGAAAATGCGTATATGCGTTTTCGATGAACGAAAGCAAATCTGATTTCCGTTAGTTCGGGTCATTTTCCAAACCAAATCTGATATTTTTCGTTCGTTCAGATAACTTACGTTATTGCTATGGGCTTGCGTCTCATTCAGAGAGCTGATTGCCGACGGACCACCACCCTATAAATCCGTTTCCTTTGCGATCCCCTAACGGGACCATTTTGACCTCGAGACTAGCATCTATGGATGACTCTAGTGTATTTGAGGAGCATGAGGATCTGCAGCTCATGGGCATTGAAATTGTCCGGAGGACTGAGACCAGATTGCACCGGCGGCGACGCATGAACATCAATGGCATGCATGATGTTGAGTTGTTCGAGCTGACCAGACTTAATCGTGCTTCCCTCCATAAATTGTATAGTGAGCTGCGGCCATGGTTAGCCCGCACCACAAGGAAGGGGCAAGCAATTTCAGGTATGACCAAGATGCTTGGCTGCCTGCAATTTTTGGCAAACGGCTCGTTCCAGAGGCTGGGTGCCCTCTCTGTGGGGATCTCCCAGCCTACGCTGAGCCGTGCGCTATCCAAGTTTTTGGAAGGCATGGCTACCATTACTCGGAAATATATTTGTTTTCCTGACGACATGGTAGCCAGAAACACGATTAAGCTGGCATTTTATAACATCATTGGCAAAATCCAACATCAAACGGACACCACCTTCACCCACACGCAGATCATGCAGCATTGGTCGGACCTGAAACAACTGCACATGCCCCGGGTGCGGAGGTTTTTCAGAATCCATTTCCCAAGTAAGTACATAGCGATTGCATGCCAGATGTAACTAAGACACAAGGTAGGCCTTTAGTTATAATGTCTTTTCCTTGGTAGTGTTGGAAATAGATTACCGCATTCGCCGCACCCGGAGGCGCACAGGCCGACCAGAGCTGCATGAATCTGCAGCTGGAAGTGAAGGTGGTGGATCTCCAGTGCGACGGTCCTACCCCTCCTCTGTTGGGTCCTCCGACCAGCCCCTGGACCTTTCCACAGAGGAGGGGTGGCATGGCGTGGGCAGGGAGTCGTACCCAGCGACGCATGCGGGAGCCTCTGGTATGTGACTCTTCATGTATCCGCACACACATATACATGCCATTTCCACCCAAGCTGATTCCCTTAATCTGTTTTTGTAGATGCTTCTGGAGCGGGTGAAGATGTGCAGGCTGCAGCAGATCTCGCCCAGGAGGCACAGGGAGAAGGTGAGTGATGTGACACACACATTGAAAATGACATTTGATTACTGTTGGCTAAGACATTATAACTGACCCTATTTGCCATGTCTCAACAGGCTCTACTTCACAACAGTGGCAGGGCCCAGGACGTAGGGTTGTCCCCAACGAGGCATCCGTCGGCCACCAACCAAGTAAGTTGTAATGTCATTCTTTGCAGTATGTGTTAAGTGACATGATCACCCAGATTCATAAAGGCAGAGTCAATGGCATTAGCAGAATTACCTGTGCCCACTTGCTTAGAGTAATTACTTACCAGAATTACCTGTGCCCACTTCCTTAGAGTAATTACTTACCAGAATGACCTCTGGCCACTTCCTTAGAGTAATGACTTAGCAGACTGACATATGTCGTGATTATTTAGGTTGGCAACTAACAAACATTCCATCCACAGGTGAGAAACATGTATTTGTCGCCAAATAATGTTTTTGTCTCAATTTTATACAGGGACCACACGCACAAGAGTTGAAGAAATGAATCGAAGGGTCCTTGAGTTGGTGGCCGATATGCAGCAGCTGGTTGACTCGTTGGGGACAACAGAAGAAGAATAGTGTACTGGGTCCTGTCACTGATTTTAGTTTTGTAAATAGTTTTTTAAATTTTTAATATTTTTAATGTTGTTGTTTTTAAACTTGTTTACCAAATGTTTATAAAAAAAAATAATCTAATGGGCCACAAAAATGGCCTTTAAGTAAAAAAAAAAAAAATACCAAAACAAAGTTTCAGTGTCATTTTTAAACACAAATATATTAACACAAAACGAAGGGTCAAATAAATATTTAGAGATGAAGATTCAGATGAACGTGAAGTGGTTTGGGTAAATTTTAGGGGACTAAAATGGAAGAAGAACCTAACCGCGAAGTGGTTTGGGTACGTTTTAGGGGCCTAAAATGGAAGAAGAACCTAACCGCGAAGTGGTTTGGGTAACTTTTAGGGGACTAAAATGGAAGAAGAACCTAACCGTGAAGTGGTTTGGGTAAGTTTTAGGGGCCTAAAATGGAAGAAGAACCTAACCGCGAAGTGGTTTGGGTAAGTTTTAGGGGACTAAAATGGAAGAAGAACCTAACCGCGAAGTGGTTTGGGTAAGTTTTAGGGGACTAAACTGGAAGAAGAACCTAACCGCGAAGTGGTTTGGGTAAGTTTTAGGGGCTTAAAATGGAAGAAGAACCTAACTGCGAAGTGGTTCGGGTAAGTTTTAGGGGACAAAAATGGAAGAAGAACCTAACCGCGAAGTGGTTTGGGTAAGTTTTAGGGGCCTAAAATGGAAGAAGAACCTAACCGCGAAGTGGTTTGGGTAAGTTTTAGGGGCCTAAAATGGAAGAAGAACCTAACCGCGAAGTGGTTTGGGTAAGTTTTAGGGGCCTAAAATAGAAGAAGAACCTAACCGCGAAGTGGTTTGGGTAAGTTTTAGGGGCCTAAAATGGAAGAAGAACCTAACCGCGAAGTGGTTTGGGTAAGTTTTAAGGGTCCAAAAGGGAAGATGGAGGATAGTGCTAAGTGGTTGTGGTGAGCTTTAAGGGTCCAAAAGGGAAGATGGAGGATAGCGCTAAGTGGTTTGGGTGAGCTTTAAGGGTCCAAAAGGGAAGATGGAGGATAGTGCTAAGTGGTTGTGGTGAGCTTTAAGGGTCCAAAAGGGAAGATGGAGGATAGCGCTAAGTGGTTTGGGTGAGCTTTAAGGGTCCAAAAGGGAAGATGGAGGATAGTGCTAAGTGGTTGTGGTGAGCTTTAAGGGTCCAAAAGGGAAGATGGAGGATAGCGCTAAGTGGTTTGGGTGAGCTTTAAGGGTCCAAAAGGGAAGATGGAGGATAGTGCTAAGTGGTTTGGGTGAGCTTTAAGGGTCCAAAAGGGAAGATGGAGGATAGCGCTAAGTGGTTTGGGTGAGCTTTAAGGGTCCAAAAGGGAAGATGGAGGATAGTGCTAAGTGGTTGTGGTGAGCTTTAAGTGTCCAAAAGGGAAGATGGAGGATAGGGCTAAGTGGTTTGGGTGAGCTTTAAGGGTCCAAAAGGGAAGATGGAGGATAGTGCTAAGTGATTTAGCTAAACATTGTAGTAGAAGTGAGGGTGGCAAATATGTAGGCGAGCACTTTAATGAGTTAAGTTTGTAGTGCGCAGGCGCTAGATCGTAAGGATTTCCGTCTGGACGAATATTTATTGAACAAGGGAAACAGAATCGAACGGGAAACGTAAAGGATTCGTGGGAGGAGACGATGGGAAAAGGGCAAAAACTAAAGCCTACGTTGTAACATGTGAAAATGAAACAGAAAAGTCACGCTGGAAAATGACATCCTTGTACTCGTACTCTAGCATACGAACGGATGGAAACTTTACAGAAGGTTTTCAATGCATGCATAGAATCGCTCGCACACTCATACGAAAGCGGGGAAAATTGAAAATAATACGAAATCGGCACAAAAACGAAAGTCTTTTTTTGGCTTTCTGAATCGAGCCTCTTGTGTTGATGTCTGCATACAATAATGAGCCTGGACTTTGACCTATGTCATGCAGACACTTCTGCTTCCCTACACACTACTACTAGGTGGAGCATTCCAGCACAATTAGAGGAGGAGTTAAAGGTATTGACCAACCCAATAAAAAACAAAAGTGTACTCACCTTTCGACTCTCTGCCTTCCTTCCTTCACAGCTCCATAATCCTTGCATCTTTAAACCTTTGGATTGTTTACCCATTATCGACTTTGGCTTTGAAATCGACTCTGCTCTTGGACGTTTCTTTAGATTGCTTCTTTGGTATTTGACTTGACTTTGGACATTAAATCTGTGCTGACTGCCCTTTGTTTCCCCACCTTGGCCTGAACTTTGTTCTGTCTATTGCTTTGCTCTGCCACTCAGCTGTGCCATCCTCACTGTGTTTCCCGTTTTCCTACAATACATATATTTAGGATGTCAAGACCTCACTCAACCATCTCCCTTTAAGCTGCTTTAAGATAAATCTCTATTTATTTGGCCTTCTGAGTAAGCCTATGCTTATCTAGGTGCTGGTGTGACCATGTCATGTTTTTTGGACTTTGCTGCCACTTCACCCCCCCCCCTCCCCCTGTGCTTAGGTGAATTAGGGCATTTAAAAAAAATGAAGCTTACCTTACCAGCAAAGACAAGCTAAGGCATGGAAAATTAAGCAGCATTGCAAATGCAATAGTATTTACAGTGCTGCTTAAACCAGACCAACAGCCTGGCACAGTTGGAAAAGAAGGTAGCGGCCACTTTGGAGTTTCCTCTAACAGCATCTCAGCCATGCTGCTGCCTGGATTTAACTGACATAACTGGCAATGCACAGTAACAGGAAGCCCAGCAGCACTTCCTGTTTGCAGGAGGCCTGCAGATTCATGAGCTGACATTTTGTTTTTAAAATTTACCACAAAAGCGGTTAGTAAAAAGGTAAATTAATGTTTATGTGCAGCAATCTTTGCTTAAAAGTTCATGAAAATCATGTTCTCTTTTCCAGGATGCTAATATCAAGGGGAAATTACCAAAGCTCAGCCATCAGAACATCTGCACATACAATGACTACATTCACAAGACTGTCTCCATTCCAGGCTGCCCGATTAATGTCAATCCGCTGTATACTTACCCTGTGGCACTAAGCTGTAGATGTGACAAATGTAAGACAGACTATACTGACTGTGTTCAGGACAGGATCGAGTCTAATTACTGTACTAAGCCAAGAATGTCTAGAACATTTCTCTACAATTATATGTAGCCCAGCATAAGTCTATGCAACACATGGGACTACACAATGTGTCAAGACATGCAAGGCTAGATTTACCTTTTAGGCCCCTATAGGCACCTAAACCATACATATCAACATACATTGCACCCCTGATAAACTCCCTGGCCTAGGTTTACCTCCTCCTGACAAACTGGCCCATTCCCATGTGTTCTGTATTGGTATGCCTGTCTCATATAATTAGGGGAACATTATTAAAAATATATATCCATTTTAAGTCCTAAACCACCCCTTGAAACTTTGTACAAGGGAGAGTCCTGGTCCACAGGGACAGTAAACTAACAATCTACTCACTCATGCCATCAGTGAGCTCTGCATTAAAGATTAATCCAAATTTCCTTAGCAGAGTTCGATTAAAAAGGGGGCAGGATGCATGGCACTGCAGCTTGCATTTGTTCTGTGGTCTTCTTGGTCATATGGAAGGGTATTTCCTAAATTCACTGCTCACAGGCAGCATAAGTAGATGGGTAAGGTCAGGGGTGATTAGCTGCATCTAAATGAGTGAGAAGACAAAGGGCCCCATTTAATGTTTGCCCCAAGGACCCATCATATTTATGCCACGGGTTGGGGCCCTTACTTGCAGACCTGGACTCTACCTAGTGCAGCATTAAGTATATAGGTCCACTTTAATCCTAAATGCAGAGACCTACGCTCACACAACAAACTTTTTGTACCCCTTTCAATACTCTCTTCCCCTTTCTATCTATAATACCAAGTGTGTCTTCTACCTACTGCCCTCTGTAAGCTCCCAATTGTAGTGGTTCTCCCCCCCCCCACCACCAACACTTTGAGTTTATCAAGGACACTTCAGAGTTTTGTTCAAAAAGTTCAACAAATCAGCCTTTTCTTTTAAAGTGGACCAACACCCACCGCCTATCGGCCCGGGAATCTATAAGATTCCCAGGCCGATCAGCTCCCTGCCTGTGGGGCACCCCGATCAGGGGTGCCCCGCTGTGTGAAACCCCCCCAGGACGCCCGCAAATCCTACCTGTTCCTCGTTCCAACGGCGCATGCACGGGCCACCGCCTCTCGCTCATCCCTCTAGCAAGGCGCGCACCCGCGCCGGCCGTTTGTGAATGGCCGGCGCGGGCGCGCTCCCTGTAAGGGGGACGCGCGAGAGGCGGCGGCGGGCGCTCTCACCTTGTCCGACGTCGGACCTCGCTTGTCCGTCGGCGGTGATTGGTGGAGCAATCGGGGTGCCCCGCGGAAGTGGACCACCCCCCAGGATAGTGAAAATCCTGAGTGTTGGTCCACTTTAAAAGCCTATACACACACGTTGAATTAATGTAAGTAATCTGACATTGACCCTGTAAAATCAAGAAACAAATAAAAGAACTAAATTCAATTTGATTCTATTCTCTATCGATTTTAGCCCCATTCAATTTTTTTTGACTAGGTTGAAAATCTATCAAATGAAAATCAATTTGCAGTACAAACATTTATGAAAATGCACATAGTCATATGACAGGTACCCACTTTATTGCTGCTTCTATATTAAACTTATAGTGGTTTGACACCTTGTTTTACTTTTGGTGTCAGCTAGAAGTATGGCAACTATGGGGTAGGTAGATGTGTCCTAATTTACCCTGATGGTCCTAAATTTAAGTGACATAGTGCCTCGTGGCCTGGTACTGCCTCTGGTGATCTGGGCTCCCCTTCTTTTTCCAGGATTGATACAATATTCTAATTAACTAATGGTTAAGAGTAAAGAAATTAAATGGATTGTTCAGGCAAAGGGTTAACTACGGTAAGTGTGCTAATGTGTAATTTTATATTTGCGTTAGGGTTTGTTTTCATAATCAATGACCTGACCACCCTGTGCATGGGGATGCTGAATGACACTGCACTGAAATGCAGTAAGACATAGGCATTCCAGTGAAGGATTATTGACTGATTATAAACAGAGGCCTTTACATACATGAGATAACAAGATAGAACCCTTAGGTAACCATTTGGAATGTCCCTTTAAGCCACCAATTAAATGATATAAGAAGGCATCACTGAGAGTTTAAATTTAGCCACTTTATTACCCTGCTCAATGACCTCTTGGTTGGGAAGACAACAGCCAAGTAACCCTTGGGGCCATACATTACCAAAAAGAGGCAAAGTCTACATCTGGCCACATCTAGCCATTAAACAAAGTAGTCCTATTTCAGGGCAACATGCACTCCATTCATTATGCTGGTGGACCTCCAACTCGACTGATCTAGAATCTCGTCTTTTATAACCCCATATTGTGAAACAGTGCAAAATGTATCAACTTACTAAGTCCAATACAATAGGTTTACCCCTGCTGGCTCAGTGCTTGCTCCTGTCTCCAGTCATTGAGAGCTGGCTTCCTTGCTAACGTGAGGGAAATGAACATGATCTTTTTGCTCTAGGCTTAGGGTTACTGGTCAGAGGAATGGTTAGTACCGTATATATATATATATTTCTTGATTTTTTTGTCTCAAGTGTAGATAGGTTTGAGAGGTTTGGATCACACATGCCTACAGTGCCTACCAGTAAATCTGGCCCTGCAGAAACAAATCTTTTTAGTACAAGTACAAGTACAAGTTGAGTACAATGGTTGTAATATTCTTTGTGTTAGGTAATCAAAAAGCATTGAGCTTAATCATGTTGTTTAACATTCTCTTGAATGCAAAAATGTCAAACTAAATGGTTTTACCGTAAAACTTCATGTTTTTTGATATATTTAATCATTTTAGCGAGATACATGATGATCTATAATCTGTGCAATGCTTACATTGTGGCAAATGTTGTGGCTAAAAGTAAACAGTAAAATAATGAAGAACAAAATTGTCTGTTCTTTTTATTTACTGCAGAGGGTTATTAAAAGGTAAAGCTGCATTTAAAATGTCATATTTCTTGGTATATTTAAAGTCATTCTTCAGGCAAAAAAAAACAAAAAATACAATTCTGTGAAGTACTCACCTGTAGAATTGGTATTATATGCATACATCACGTCCTGCTCCATCTATAATAATTACACATGGGTAATACTCCACCAGAGGGCGCTGTTCACTGCAGACATGCAAAAACAGGCTCCTCCCGGCCCTTCATATACCCAGGGACCTCCCACAAATCCCCAGTATTGAAAAGCAGTGAGAAAAGAAGCCGGGAGAAACCAACCACCAACTGGTAACTATAGTAATGATAACAATCACCATACAGGGGATCCAGAAAAATGTAAAACCAGCGTGGGGTGGAGCAGGACGTGCTGTATGCGTATAATACCAATTCTACAGGTGAGTACTTCACAGAATTGTATTATTTAAGCATACAGCACGTCCTGCTCCATCTATAATAATTACACATGGGACATCCAATAGCAGTGTCCATAAAGTAGGGTGGGATCCCCCCAAAAAAGGCACAGCAGACAGTAAAGGCGCTGTCACCTGCAAAACTTTGCTACCAAGTACGACATGAGCAAAGGCTCTAACGTCAATCCCATAACAAAACCTTTGAAAAGGTATGAACAGAGACAAGCAGCGGTCTAGCAACTTATTCAACAGAAAACCTGGTGCTGAAGGGCCAAAGGCAGGGGCGGACTGGGAATAAAAAACGGTCCTGGACTTTTTGGGGCGCACCGGCCCTGCTGCACTTTTCCTGGCCCAGTATAGTATCTTAATGTCACATGATATATACACCTAATTTTTCGTTCCACAACACACATCCGGGGTTTATAGGACAGAAAGAAAATATTCTGAACCAAATGATGTGCTGAAATCCCCCATTACAGACAGTGTGCAGAATCACTCCATTACAACCATTAAGTAGCATCCCTCTGGACAGCCACTGGGGGGCATTCCTCTGGACAGCCACTGGGGGCATCCCTCAATAAAGCTCACACAGGGTGGGGACATGCCTCAATAAAGCTCACACAGGGTGGGGGCATCCCTCAATACAGCTCACACAGGGTGGGGGCATCGCTCAATACAGCTCACACACAGTGGGGGCATCCCTCAATACAGCTAACACACAGTGGGGGCATCCCTCAATACAGCTCACACACAGTGGGGGCATCCCTCAATACAGCTCACACACAGTGGGGGCATCCCTCAATACAGCTCACACACAGTGGGGGGCATCCCTCAATACAGCTCACACACAGTGGGGGCATCCCTCAGTACAGCTCACACACAGTGGGGGCATCCCTCAATACAGCTCACACACAGTGGGGGCATCCCTCAATACAGCCCACACACAGTGGGGGCATCCCTCAATACAGCTCACACACAGTGGGGGGCATCCCTCAATACAGCTCACACACAGTGGGGGCATCCCTCAGTACAGCTCACACACAGTGGGGGCATGCCTCAGTACAGCTCACACACAGTGGGGGCATCCCTCAATACAGCTCACACACAGTGGGGGGCATCCCTCAATACAGCTCACACAGTGGGGGATCCCTCAGTACAGCTCACACACAGTGGGGGCCTCCCTCAATACAGCTCACACAGTGGGGGGCCTCCCTCAGTACAGCTCACACACAGTGGGGGCATCCCTCAGTACAGCTCACACACAGTGGGGGCATCCCTCAGTACAGCTCACACACAGTGGGGGATCCCTCAGTATAGCTCACACACAGTGGGGGATCCCTCAGTACAGCTCTCACACAGTGGGGGCTTCCCTCAGTACAGCTCACACACAGTGGGGGATCCCTCAGTATAGCTCACACACAGTGGGGGATCCCTCAGTACAGCTCTCACACAGTGGGGGCTTCCCTCAGTACAGCTCACACACAGTGGTGGCATCCCTCAGTACAGCTCACACACAGTGGGGGCATCCCTCAGTACAGCTCACACACAGTGGGGGCATCCCTCAGTACAGCTCACACACAGTGGGGGCATCCCTCAGTACAGCTCACAAACAGTGGGGGCATCCCTCAGTACAGCTCACACACAGTGGGGGCATGCCTCAGTACAGCTCACACACAGTGGGGGCATGCCTCAGTACAGCTCACACACAGTGGGGGATCCCTCAGTACAGCTCACACACAGTGGGGGCATGCCTCAGTACAGCTCACACACAGTGGGGGCATCCCTCAGTACAGCTCACACACAGCGGGGGCATCCCTCAGTACAGCTCACACACAGTGGGGGCATGCCTCAGTACAGCTCACACACAGTGGGGGATCCCTCAGTACAGCTCACACACAGTGGGGGCATCCCTCAGTACAGCTCACACACAGTGGGGGTGTCCCTCAATACAGCTCACACACAGTGGGGGCATCCCTCAATACAGCTCACACACAGTGGGGGATCCCTCAATACAGCTCACACACAGTGGGGGCCTCCCTCAGTACAGCTCACACACAGTGGGGGATCCCTCAGTACAGCTCACACACAGTGGGGGCCTCCCTCAGTACAGCTCACACACAGTGGGGGCCTCCCTCAATACAGCTCACACACAGTGGGGGCATCCCTCAATACAGCTCACACATAGTGGGAGCCTCCCTCAGTACAGCTCACACACAATGGGGGATCCCTCAGTACAGCTCACACACAGTGGGGGTATCCCTCAGTACAGCTCACACACAGTGGGGGCATCCCTCAGTACAGCCATGTGCAGCATCCATCAGTACATGGTGTCCAGAGTGTGTGTGGATCAGATTGGGAGGCAGAGATGAATGGGGGCCTTTGGTCAGACTGGGGATTATAGGTAAATTGGGCCATGTGTCAGGCGGGGGGTGGGGGGGGTGCAGGTAAATGGGGCTGTGAACATTGTACCTGGTCTTGCTGCTGATGTCTGGATTCCAGTTGGCAGTGTTGTGCTGCGCAGAGGAGGGGACAGGAAAGGAAACCCTGAGCTGCTGCAGGATGAGCTGGGGAGAGAGGGGGGTGGGCCGCCATCTACCATGCAGCACTGCTCACCTCCAACATCTCCTCCTGGCCCGGCCCCCTCCTCGGGCTGCGTGGCAGACGATTGGCTGCTAGGCTTTCTTCCTCTGAGAGCAAATCTTTAGGTTGTCCAGCACCGCCTGGTTGCCAGTGGCGGCGGACTGCGGGCCCTTTTCCAGGCCCGGGCCTTAGGAAGACGTCCGATTGGACCTGCTTGTCAGTCTGCTATAGTCTGCTATACTGGGGGATCCCTCAGTATAGCTCACACACAGTGGGGGATCCCTCAGTACAGCTCTCACACAGTGGGGGCTTCCCTCAGTACAGCTCACACACAGTGGTGGCATCCCTCAGTACAGCTCACACACAGTGGGGGCATCCCTCAGTACAGCTCACACACAGTGGGGGCATCCCTCAGTACAGCTCACACACAGTGGGGGCATCCCTCAGTACAGCTCACAAACAGTGGGGGCATCCCTCAGTACAGCTCACACACAGTGGGGGCATGCCTCAGTACAGCTCACACACAGTGGGGGCATGCCTCAGTACAGCTCACACACAGTGGGGGATCCCTCAGTACAGCTCACACACAGTGGGGGCATGCCTCAGTACAGCTCACACACAGTGGGGGATCCCTCAGTACAGCTCACACACAGTGGGGGCATGCCTCAGTACAGCTCACACACAGTGGGGGCATCCCTCAGTACAGCTCACACACAGCGGGGGCATCCCTCAGTACAGCTCACACACAGTGGGGGCATGCCTCAGTACAGCTCACACACAGTGGGGGATCCCTCAGTACAGCTCACACACAGTGGGGGCATCCCTCAGTACAGCTCACACACAGTGGGGGTGTCCCTCAATACAGCTCACACACAGTGGGGGCATCCCTCAATACAGCTCACACACAGTGGGGGATCCCTCAATACAGCTCACACACAGTGGGGGCCTCCCTCAGTACAGCTCACACACAGTGGGGGATCCCTCAGTACAGCTCACACACAGTGGGGGCCTCCCTCAGTACAGCTCACACACAGTGGGGGCCTCCCTCAATACAGCTCACACACAGTGGGGGCATCCCTCAATACAGCTCACACATAGTGGGAGCCTCCCTCAGTACAGCTCACACACAATGGGGGATCCCTCAGTACAGCTCACACACAGTGGGGGTATCCCTCAGTACAGCTCACACACAGTGGGGGCATCCCTCAGTACAGCCATGTGCAGCATCCATCAGTACATGGTGTCCAGAGTGTGTGTGGATCAGATTGGGAGGCAGAGATGAATGGGGGCCTTTGGTCAGACTGGGGATTATAGGTAAATTGGGCCATGTGTCAGGCGGGGGGTGGGGGGGGTGCAGGTAAATGGGGCTGTGAACATTGTACCTGGTCTTGCTGCTGATGTCTGGATTCCAGTTGGCAGTGTTGTGCTGCGCAGAGGAGGGGACAGGAAAGGAAACCCTGAGCTGCTGCAGGATGAGCTGGGGAGAGAGGGGGGTGGGCCGCCATCTACCATGCAGCACTGCTCACCTCCAACATCTCCTCCTGGCCCGGCCCCCTCCTCGGGCTGCGTGGCAGACGATTGGCTGCTAGGCTTTCTTCCTCTGAGAGCAAATCTTTAGGTTGTCCAGCGCCGCCTGGTTGCCAGTGGCGGCGGACTGCGGGCCCTTTTCCAGGCCCGGGCCTTAGGAAGACGTCCGATTGGACCTGCTTGTCAGTCTGCCCTGGCCTGAGCGAACCCTTAGCTGGGGAGTCAATTGAAAAAGCACCAACCGGATCGCTCTCAGCTCCAGGAGATTTATGGGCAAGTGGTTCTCCTGCGGACCCCACTGACCCTGGATCTTCTGCATCTGCCAAATGCCTCCCCAGCCGGTCAGAATGGCATCCGTGGTAACTATCTCCCACCGGGGAATCAGGAAGGCACACCAATAGATTCCTGTGAACCAGCCACCACAGGAGGAACCGTATGGCCAAGGGGGACAGAGAAAATTCCTGTTCCAGTGACTCCTGCATCCGATCCCAAACGGTCAGCAGGTTCAATTGAAGAGGAACTGAGCGAAGGGCACTGCCTCGAAGCAGGACACCATCAGGCCCACCAGCTTCATCCCAGACGGATCGAGGGTTGTTGACAAGACAGCAAGGCTTGCACCTGCGTCTGAAGCCCCACCACCTTCTGCTGTGGTAGGAACACCTTGACCTGAGAGGTGTCTAACGTCATGCCCAGGAAGGACCTCACCGTTGAGGGAGTGATCGAGGACTTGGGGTAGTTGATTACCCATCCGAACTCCTCGAGAGTGGATAACACCGTCCTTGTGACGCTCTCGGCCTGCTAAAGGGAATGAGCCGCAATAAGTAAATCGTCCAGATAAGGCAGCACACGAACGCCCTGATTCCTCAGAATAGCCATGATGCCCGCCAGCACCTTGGTGAAAACCCGGGGGGCTGAGGATATCCCGAATGGCAAAGCCACAAATTGATAATGCTGGTCCTCAAGAGCAAATCTCAGGAAACTCTGGTGTCCCTGGAATATCGGGACATGCAAATAGGCATCCCTGATGTCCACAGTGGTCATGAAGTCGCCGGGCCGAAGCAAGCTCACCGCTGACCGTAAGGTTTCCATGCGGAAATGCCGGACTTTTACAAACCTGTTGAGACCCTTCAGGTCCAAGATAGGTCTTAACTTTCCATCATTCTTGGGAACCGTGAACAGGTTGGAGTGAAACCCCTGACCCTGCTCCTGAAGAGGTACAGGGGCAAATCACACCTAGCCGCAGGAGGTGCTCTACAGCCATTCTCAGGCCCTGTGCCGTTGTAGGATTCTGGGACATGCGAGACTGAAGAAATCTTTGGGGTGGCCTGACTGCCAGCTGTATTTTGTAACCGCAGGACACCACCTCCTGAATCCACCGATCCGAGACGCGCTGTCTCCAGATTTGAGCAAATAGCAGAAGCCGCCCCCAATCCCGGATGGGTGAGGCCGCCTCCTCATGCCTGAGGAGCCTTGGCGGGGGGCTTGGACTTGGATCTCCAAAAGGGATTGGGTCGGCCGCGGGACCTACCTCGTCCCCAGGAATCTCTGCGGCCACCTGAAAAGGAAGCGCCTCTTCCTCCACGAAAGGAGCGATAGGCAGAGGAAGGGCCGCGCAGGCTTCCATCGCTGAGGGAGTCTCCCATCCTTAGCCAGGAGGTCCAGACGCTCCCCGAATACCCGGAGCCCCATGAAGGGGATACTAGTGAGCGACTTCCACAACCAGAGAGAGCGATGGAGCGCAACAAGCAGGGCCGAAACCCTGGCGCCGAGCTGGACACCATCGTCCATAGCAGAGACAACAAGGCAATAAAATCCACGCAAGCTTTGAGGTCTTTATACACCTCTGCCCGCTTGCGAGGCTTAGCAATGTCTACAAGACGTCTCACCTTCTTTCTGATGGCTAAGGAGACAATAGCCGCAGCACACACCGGGCAAAACCAAGCACCAGCAAAGGTGACTGCATGACAAGCTAGTTGATCCATACGCCTGTCAGCTGGATGGCGCAAGGAAGCAGTATCGGGTGACGGCATAACCGTAGTGTTGGATAACCCTGACACGGGAGAATCCACATCGGGGGGACGGGACCAGAGGTGGACCAGCTCCTCCGGGAAGGGATACCGCCTGTCCAGGCCCTTAGGCACTGTTCCGCTCTCAAAGCACTGACTGTGTGTGATTCTAAACGGACAGCTAAACACTGGTTGGAGATCTCAGTAAACAGAAGCCCATGCTTGTATTGTCCACCAAAGGAATCCAACTTTATACTGTTTTATTAGTATATACTTATACGTTCTTCAGTATACATTCTTTAATTGTGAAACTGCAATACAATCCAATAACAGCATATCAGTACACATGAAACACTAGTCAGCATAGATGATAATGACATAACAGAAAGGCACTTACAGGTGATGATGTCTCAAACCTTCTGGGAGAGGAAAATATCTGCTGCATCCATAGAGAATGAAAATCTAAAATGGCTGAAGAGAACTTCCTGTAGCAAAGGTTAACTTCCTGTCTAAGGGAGTCACTGAATACACTTTGATAAAATTAGAACTGTTATACCGAACTTCTGCCAGTAGATGGCAGTGGTGCACTACACAACAATAAGTAATACACTCCTAAGAGCAATTATAACTGAACTAGCCTGAAAAGGCAGCACACTCCCTGCCTGATATAATACATTATATCACTACCTATACGTATCTACTGTACAGGAAAAACACATTCATTAGAGAATACATTTCTAACTAGAAGTGGTAACATAACTATACATGAGTCCACAATGTCGGTGTCTCTTGGCTGTGGCACTTCCCGCTAGTAGTCCACATGAAGAAATAGTTTGTCCATAAACCCATCTTCGGATTGGAGAAGCCGCACTAAGCCAAACTATCTCCAACCCCAATTGTAATCCACAGGATGGAATTCAACTGAAGGCAAATGTCACATTTGAGAGCTGTTCGTGACAAGCTGTAAGTTATGTATTGTGCCAGCAACTTTACAAATACTCAAAGGAGAACAATAACATCTGAGACTGGTCTGGCGTACACTTTAACATTCCCTTGTTTCGCCACTTTAACTTCAACCTTTCTGACTTTACCATCTTTACTTGGCAACGTATTTGTGACAATTCCCATAGGCCAGTTATTTCTGCTTTCTTGGATATCTTTCAACAGCACAACATCTCCCTTCTTGACGTTGGGACAAGTTTCAGCCCATTTCTTGTGACTTTGTAAGGTAAACAGATAATCTCTCCTCCATCTCTTCCAAAATGTATCAGCTAGGCATTGGACTTGTTTCCATTGCTTTACATGAAGTTCTGTTGTACTAAAGTCTCCACAGGGGGCTGATAAAGAGTCTACCTTTTGGGTCAAGAGCATAGCAGGGGTAAGAACCATTGGGTTATCTGGATCTGTAGATATTGGCACCAAAGGTCTCGCATTGATGATGGCCATTACTTCCGCCATAAAGGTACTCAAAGTCTCATGAGTCAAACGAGTAGGTTTGGCTTGGAGCAACATTGCATCTAAAATGCGCCTAGCAACACCTATTAATCTCTCCCAGGCGCCTCCCATGTGAGAAGAGTGAGGAGTGTTGAAGAGCCATGTGCATCCTTTGTCTTGAAGATAGTCTAGAAGTTCTGTATCATTTGAGCATATATGCAGCTCCTTGCATGCACCTACAAAGTTAGTACCTCTGTCAGAGCGAATCAACTTAGCTGGACCACGAACAGAGAAGAATCTTCTAAGAGCATTGATGAAACTGGATGCTGACATGGACTCAACCAATTCTATATGCACTGCTCTGATAGAAAGACACGTGAAAAGTACAGCCCAACGTTTGCTGTCAGCACTACCTCCTCTGGTTCGGCGGGTTACAACTTCCCAGGGACCAAACACATCAACTCCCACACTAGTGAATGGAGGTTCAGGATTGACTCTGTCTTCTGGTAACTCTGCCATCTTCTGGCTTTCCAATCTCCCTCTGAGCTTCCGGCATATGACACATTTGTGAATGATTGCAGACACTAGACGTTTTCCACCAATGACCCAGAAACCCGCAGCTCTGATTGCACCTTCAGTAATATGACGCCCTTGGTGTACTATTTGATTATGATAATATCTTATGATCAATGCAGCAATATGGTGATCATGAGGAATGATGATAGGCTGCTTCTCCTCATCTGACAGCGTGGCAAATGATAAACGGCCTCCTACTCTTAATAGTCCATCTTGACCTATAAAGGGACTGAGTTTTGTAAGACGGCTATGTTTTGGAAGTGTCTTTTGTTGTTCAATACAATCATATTCTTGCCTAAAATATGTGTGTTGTACAGAAGAAATTATAACTGTCTTGGCTTGTGAAATTTCTTCTAAACTGATCCTTTCATGGAAAACTCTCCAGCTTCCAGGTTGATCATTGTTAGTTTTCTTGTGGAAACTTTTGGCAACATGGATTAACTTTGCTATAACCCTGCTCAGTCTCTTCCAGTCAGAAAATCTTACGAAGCGATGTGGCTGAAGTTTAGCGTCAAGGGCTTTAGTGCTAAAGTTTACTACTTCTGACCTAATTTCAGGATCAGCTTCAGGCTCCACTAAAGGGTAAACATTGGTGTTATCAGGATTATCTACAGCTGTCTGATACAGAAATGGTGGGCCTGAGAACCATATAGAGTTCTGAAGGCAAGCTATCTGCGTAGGTCTGGTAGCATAATCTGCAGGATTTTGTTCTGAGGGCACATAGAACCATTGCTCTGGACATGTTGTTTGTCTGATCCTGTTCACCCGGTTGGAAACATATAAGAAGAATCTCTTTGTAGTGTTGCAGATATAGCCTAGGACTGTTTTACTGTCTGTAAAGAATTTCACAGCATCTAGACTTAAGTCTATCTCGTCTCTCACTAGCTCATACAGTTCAACTGCTAGTACAGCTGCACATAACTCTAGACGTGGAATCGTATGTGCTGGCTTAGGGCTTAGCTTGGATTTTCCCATAACAAATCCAACATGGCAGACATTTCCTGCATCAGTTACCTTCAAGTAAGCAACTGCACCTATTGCTATAACAGATGCATCTGAAAAGACATACAGTTCTTTTTTACACGCTTGTGACAATGAAACGGGAACATAATACCTGGATATTTGTAAGCACTGTAAGGCTTGTAAAGACTCTGTCCATTGGACCCACTCATGGAGTCTTTCTTGGGGAAGCAAGGCATCCCACTCACTTTCTCCATATGACAGTTCACGAACTAAGGCCTTACCTTTCACGGTGACTGGTGCCACAAACCCGAGGGGATCATAGAGGCTATTAACAGTGGATAGGATCCCTCTTCTTGTGAATGACTTTTCTGTTGAAGAAACCTGGAACACAAAACAGTCTTTAACAAGATCCCAGCTTAGGCCTAGACTCTTCTGCAAAGGAAGGGCGTCTGTTCCCAGGCAAAGGTCTTTGAGGTCTTTAGCTCTGTCTTCTGTGGTGAAAGCTTCCATGACTTGTTTGCTGTTAGAGGCAATCTTATGTAGTCTCAGATTAGACTCCGCCAGCATTTGTTTTGCTTTGTTGAGAATGTTGACTGCTCCTTCAGGTGTGTTAGCTGAAGCAAGTCCATCATCCACATAGAAATGTCTCATGACAAAGTGCTTGGCATCTTGACCATAACGTTCTGCACCTTTCTGGGCAGCCTTCTGCATACAGTATATAGCAACAGCTGGTGAAGGGCTGTTACCAAACACATGAACTCTCATTCTGTATTCTGTTACCTCTTTGTCTATGTTGTTGTCCTTGTACCACAGGAAACGCAGGTAGTCACGATGGTCCTCTCTCACCAGAAAACAATAAAACATCTGTTGCACATCTGCTGTGAAGGCAATGGGCTCTTTCCTGAAGCGTAAGAGGACCCCCAGAAGTGTGTTGTTTAGATCTGGACCACTCAGCAGTACATCATTCAATGAAACACCTTCATGTTGCGCACTGGAATCAAACACGACTCTTATTTGATCCGGTTTGTGTGGGTGGTAAATGCCAAACATTGGCAGATACCAGTGTTCTTTACCTTTATCCAGTGGTGGTGCTACTTCAGCGTGATTATTGTCCAGCATCCTTTTGATGAATTCTGTAAAGTCTTTTTTCACTTCAGGTTTTCTTTGCAAGGTTTTACGTAGTGTGTTCAAGCGCTTCATGGCTTGCTCTCTGTTGCTAGGTAAATAACACCTGGGTGTGCGAAAAGGTAAAGGGGCTACCCAATTGCTGTTTTCATCTTGGAAAGCCTCTTTGTCCATGATATGGAGAAATGCTTGATCATCTATAGACATTGCTTGCTTGTCATCATCTTTTGTCTTCTGAAACACTGAGTTCCCTAAAGTGTCAGTCTTTATGTCACAACAAATGTCTCTATTAAAACTGGAAGAAAAGTCATAGCATGGTTTCAGGGTTTCCTTAACAACAATGCTGTTCTGGCATGGGCTGAGGTGGGACGTACGCCCATTTGTTAGCACAGATGTCTTTGAAGTGTTGACACTATCTGGACGATGTGCTGCTCCCAGACAAACTTCTCCTACTATAACCCACCCCAGATCAAGTCTTTGAGCATACGGGGCATTAAATGGTCCATTAATTTGTTGACGTACCTTATGTACCTGCAGAATGTCTCTTCCAAGAAGTAGTAGAATAGAGGCGTCCCTCTGGACAGCTGGAATAAGGTGAGATATTGATTTAAGATGAGGATGATGAAGGGCCACTTCTGGTGAAGGAATCTCTGCCTTATCATCTGGTATCATATCACATTCTATCAAGGTGGGGAGCGAGAGATGGACTCTCTTGTCAAGAGACTCAATTGTAAAGTCAGTTGCTCTCCTCCCTGTGGTCTGTATCACTCCTGCACATGTTTTTAGAGTGTATGGAACTGCACTCGACGTAATGTTGAAGGCATCAAAAAAGTCTGACCTTGCCAGAGACCTGTTGCTTTGCTCATCCAGAACCACATACATCTTCACTGCCTTCTCTTTATTCCCAGTGGGATACACTGTTGCTAGGCAGATCTTGGAACATGAGCGTGGATTTGTACTGTCACCACAGATTTCAGTGCATTTGGCCATTACTGGGGTAGCTGATTCATCCTTTAGCTCCCTGCCCTCATCTTTCAGGGTTTCAGCGACCTCTAGTGGTTGATGCAAGGTATTGGGGTGTAAAGCTGCGATGTGTCTGTTACTGCCACATTCTGAGCAATTTGCTTGTATTTTGCAGTCTTTAGCTATATGCTTGGTGGATGCACAACACTTGAAGCAGATGCCGTTTTCTCTAAGAAAGGCTAACCTTTCCTTGATAGGTTTACTTCTGAACCCCTTGCACTTGTTTAGAGGATGGGGTTTTTTATGAAGTGGGCAAAGTCTGTCAGGGTCTTCATAGGTGTTTACCTTGTAGCTGCTTGCACCTCCTGAGTCTTCAAAGGGAACCATTGTCTTGTGGGCAATCACTGAAGTCCTATGGTAGGGTCTAGGTGGCTTTTCTGCCTTTGGAAGCTGGCTGCTGGTGATGAAGGAAAAACTAGGATCGCACCTCATCTTGGCTTGCTGCTGTACAAACCTAGAAAACACAAAGAAAGGGGGGAAAGGGACACCATGATCTTCTTTGTATTTTGCTCCAACACTCACCCATTTTTCTTGCAGGTGGTGAGGTAGTTTCTCCACTATAGGCCTTGTACCGTTGGCGGTATCTAAATGTGCAAGTCCCTTTAAATAACCTTCTTCCTTGGCACACTGAACTTCCCAAAGAATATCTCCTAGCTCCTGTAGTTTCAAATTGTCTTTGCTGTTTAGCTTGGGGAAAGACTCCAGTCTTTTCATTAGTGCACCTTCAATTGCCTCTGGTGATCCATATCTTTCTTCTAGCCTTTGCCAGGCCATATCGAGTCCTACTGGAGGGTTAAATAGGTGTATCCTGCGCATCCTTCTTGCATGCTCTGCAGACTCTGACCCAAGCCACTTTACCATCAGGTCTAACATCTCTGCAGCTGTTAAGTCCAAGTCTCTGACTGCGTTCATAAAGGAAGCCTTCCATGCCCAGTAATTCTCAGGACAGTCATCAAACTTGAGGAAGCCTGCATTAACCATTTCTTTACGGACAAGATATTTAGTGACGTCTTGCATGCTCTGGTGTTTGGATTGCTGCAGTGAGGGTTCATCTTTTATCACTCTGGTACTACCGGCCTCATGGGTTTGTTTTTGGACACTCAGGAGTTCTGCCGGTTTTGGTTTAAATTCAGGTGACTCTGGATTGGGAAACTGTTTTATTGCACCATCACTTGAAAGTTCTCTGACATACTCCCTAGTGCGTTCTGCTGAGGGAACGGGTTTCTCAGGCACATCTGGGCCTCCATAGATGGACTCCATTTCAGACCGCTCCATATCTGCATAAGCTGCGGCTTCTGCTGCTGCAACAGCGGCTGCACACTGACGCTGAAGAATATGCAACCTTGCTTCCTGTTCTGATCTCTCTTTTATCAGCTTTGCTTCCTGATCTGATTTTTCTTTTATCAACCTTGCTTCCTGTTCTGATTTTTCTTTTATAATGGCGGCCTCTTTCTCAGCGAATTCTAACTGAACACGAGCGGCCTCTGCTTTGGCGCGCGCTCTAATAAAAAGGGCACTTGCTGATGAAAACTGGCTGGACCTTGCTGATCTAGATGAATGTGAGCGTGTATCATCCTGCTGGACACCTGGCATGCTCTCCCTGCCCTGATGTGTCGCGGGTAGCTGATCTTCAGCGTTATAGCGTCTTCCTGATCTTAGGCTCATTCTGTCTGTGCAGCGACTCCTATCCCCAGGCTTGTTGCGCTAACACCTTTTCACTGTTCCGCTCTCAAAGCACTGACTGTGTGTGATTCTAAACGGACAGCTAAACACTGGTTGTAGATCTCAGTAAACAGAAGCCCATGCTTGTATTGTCCACCAAAGGAATCCAACTTTATACTGTTTTATTAGTATATACTTATACGTTCTTCAGTATACATTCTTTAATTGTGAAACTGCAATACAATCCAATAACAGCATATCAGTACACATGAAACACTAGTCAGCATAGATGATAATGACATAACAGAAAGGCACTTACAGGTGATGATGTCTCAAACCTTCTGGGAGAGGAAAATATCTGCTGCATCCATAGAGAATGAAAATCTAAAATGGCTGAAGAGAACTTCCTGTAGCAAAGGTTAACTTCCTGTCTAAGGGAGTCACTGAATACACTTTGATAAAATTAGAACTGTTATACCGAACTTCTGCCAGTAGATGGCAGTGGTGCACTACACAACAATAAGTAATACACTCCTAAGAGCAATTATAACTGAACTAGCCTGAAAAGGCAGCACAGGCACCGAAGGTAGTTTGTTAGGCCTTTCCCACCCCTTGAAAACCATATTAGAAAAATGGGCCTGCTCAGGGAAGACAAGCCTCTGTCTCTCAGGCCGAAATAAATCACCCTGCTTCCTTTTAGCCACTTTAGGAGGGACAATATGCAACGTCTCAAACACTGAAGTCAGCAACTTCTCTGTATCGTCAGGGAGCCACATATCCTCGCCCAAGGAAAAGCCAGGCCCGCTGTCATAGCCAGCCTAATGATCCACTGTGGAAAAGGAGTCCTTAAACAACGTACCTTCCTCCATGGATCCCAGACCTCCAAAAAGATCATCATCATCATCAGCAAAATCCGAGTAACCGGGCTCGATGTGCCGCTTCTTACTCGTGGCCTTCCCAGGAGCGAGATAACTGTCTCTCAAGGCTGGCCACCCGGTATGCCAATCGGCTTGGGACCCCCTGCTGGCTTCCCCCTCGCTGAGGGCTGAATGCAGTAGCGGGGGGTGCAGGCAATAAGGGGGTAGGGGCAGATACGCCCACCTGATCATGCTCCAAAAAGACGCTCCTGGCACAAGTGACACAAACCGTGCTGAGTCCGCCCCAAAGGGCTGGTACCGCACATGGAGCAGAGCCTCACCTGCCCAGATGGGGGAGAGGGAGGAGGTGGGGGGGCGAGACTGGGAGGAACCACAACCCACAGCTATAAGGGCCCGACCTGAAAGACACAAGCATAAGGGGCCATAAGCATCCCACAGCACATGCGCATGATAGTATACAGAAAAATGAACAAGGGACTCACGACACCAACAGAGATCACCAAGGGGTCCCAGCAGCAAGGCAGCAGGCAGGAGAAGCAAGATGGAGCCAGGCAGCAGCAGCACACGTTCCTCGAGGGGCAGGCCACACCCGCAGTGACGCAAAAAGCGTCATAGTGCGGCGCCGCCCCCCCCCCCCCCCCCCGACGGCGGCGAAACCAGCGCCGGCCTCCTCAGAGGGCCACAAGATGTTGTCAGGCCCCCCACAGGGAAGAGAGAAGCCAGGCAGACCGCGGCGGGACCCCCGAACAGCGTGCGGCGCGCGTACTTGCCCAGACAGAGCCTGCGGCCGTAGAGAGGCCCAGCGTGGACCAAGATGGAGGGAAAGGGAGAGGAAGAGGCACCCGAGGGAGGTAAATAAGAGCGCAGTAAAAACAGTGACACATACACACAACCAATACCATAATAAAGCTTGTGGGATAAATGGTTCCTCCCCTCCCCCCCCATAGGCTCACCATCAGCCTATGGCCGGCTACCTTTTAGGGAGGGTCTGCGGCCCAGAGCCTAGCTCGGTCAACCCCTGACCCCGGCATCCACCCTACCTTCACCGTCCGGAACAGCCAAGGCTGGGAGGCAGAATTGGGTCCACAGGAACAGTGGAAATAAGGGTGCAGCAGCCGACGGGCTAGGAGGCCCCGCTCAGCTGCAGTATCCGGGAGAGAGTATCCAAACGATCCTTAGCAGCAGACTGCAAGATGACCTCTGGAGATTCTAGTGAGACACCGGATTTTATAGGGGGCCATGAGGAGCTACAGCTTAGGATCTTGCAGTCCAGTGCGCCACCTGGTGGCAAATACCCACATGTAATTACTTATGGGACGACCTGGACTGGATATAGTGAAAAAGAGAAACTTTCCAGGGGGTGCGGGAGCTGAGGATGGTGGCGTTCTAATTCAGTTCCGCGCCAGGAGGGTAGTGAGCAGGGGGGTCGGCAGCGCAGGAGCGCAGGAGCGGCGGGACCATTACTTACTGGAAGCCAGCGAGGTACCTGGGGAAGCGTGGCTGTCGGCTTGGTGGTGATCAGAGGTCGGACAGGGCAGCCAGCAGTGGAGGAGGGGTCATCAAGATGGCGGAGGAGCTGTCGCATGAGGATCTCCTGGAGATTGATAACAGTGAAGCCTTCTTCATTGAAGAGCAGAAGGAGAGGTATGGCATGCACGGTGTGGCTGCGCAGGCTGAAGTTGGCTCTATCCTCCTGTCTAAATTTGAAGGCATGTTACAGAAGGCACTGGCTGATAATACAGCTCAGATAAAAGAGCACCTGTCTAAGAAGCTGGACAGGGTGTCCTGCAATCTGGGCACATTGGAGAATAAACTGGGAGATGTGATTGTGACCCAAGAAGCCTTGGACTCTGAGGTCAATAAGCTGAAAGTGGATAATTCCCTTCTGCTAGCGAAGCTAGAGGACATTGAGAATAGGGACAGGAGGTCAAATCTCAGATTCAGGGGCATCCCAGAACATATTGAGGATGTGAAGTCAGCAATAACAGCGCTATGTCGGGAACTGGCTCCAGGAATACCCACTGATAGGCTTGAATTCGATTGCATCCATAGATCTCTAGGTCCTCGCAGACCCCCCGAAGACCCCCCCCCCAGAGATGTAATAGTTAAATTCCATTTTTTTAACACCGAAGAGATGATCCAGAAAGCAGCACGCCAGTCAGCCTCTCTATCACTCCAAGGTCATGATGTCCAAATTTTTCCAGACATATCTGTGGTAACCATGGCAAAAATGCAATTCTGTGATTACTCGCCTGTAGAATTGGTATTATGAGTATACAGTACGTCCTGCTCCAAATCTAATACTTACAGTTGGGATATACTCCGCCAGATGGCGCTGGACTGCAGAGACATCGAAAATAGGCTCCTCCCGGCCCCTCAAATACCCGGGGACCTCTCACAAATCCCCAGCATTGAAAGCAGTTAATGAGAAGCCGGGAGAATTAAACAATCCAAACTATCAACTATAACAATGATAACAATCACCATACAGGGGATCCAAGATAATGCAAAACAAGGGTGGGTTGGAGCAGGACGTACTGTATACTCATAATACCAATTCTACAGGTGAGTAATCACAGAATTGCATTATTCTTTTTTTTTTTTATAAATTTTTATTTATGCTTTCAAGTTAGGTTACAACTTACCAATACAGCCTACCCCACAAGAGGGGCCATAAACATATACATATGCATATAACATACATATAAAGGTTAACTTACACAAAGGAAAAAATAAACCATCAACATACATACAATCAAAATCAAACAGCACACACACAACAGCCACTCACATTCATCCTCGCCTGCTATCGCCTACGATTGTCAGTATAAAAGTTGGGTGTTTTGAGGTCCAAGAAGGAAGCGCGAAAGGGAAAAGTGATCACATCTAATCCGTGACGGAGTCAGAGGCATTAAGCCAAGCTTCCCACACCCGCTCGAATTTGTTAGGACATCCCCTATCCCCTAGCCTGGTAGGTCATCTTATATAAGACTAGTTTCCCGTTTATCAGGCTTTTCCATCACATAGTTGGCGCATTTGGATGTTTCCAGTTCAATAAAATACATTTGCGTGCGTAAAAAGCTAACAAACGTAAGAGAACTCTCTGCGGCCCCCCATCCAACATAGGCTCCACTATGCTTAGTAAGCAGAAGGCAGCTGACTTCGTAGCTGGTAGGCCTACAGAAGTATGTATGAAGCTAGATAGCCCATCCCAGAAGGCAGAGATCACCCGGCATTCCCAAATCATATGTTTTAGGGTGCCCGCACTGGCATTGCATCTGGGACACAGGTCTGACTCCAACAGGCCCATTCTCCTAAGCCTAACCGGGGTCAGATAAGCCTGATGAAGCCATTTAGCCTGGATTAATCTATCCCTTGAATCTATAACTGATGTGTACAAATTGTCTATTGCCTCCTCCCAGTCTTCCTGATCAAGGTCTGGGATAAGTGTTTTCCAGTTTTCCATTGCTCTATCCAGAGCGGAAGGGAGACCTGAGAGGAGGGCAGAGTATGATGTTGAGGTGGGTTTGTCGAGGTCCTTGGATCTCACCATAGCCTCAACTGATGACTCCACTAATTGCAGGCCCTCCAAAGGGATCTGAGACCTGAGAGCATGCCGAAGCTGCAGGTATCTAAAAAAATCCTTTGGAGATAATGTAAACTCGTGTCATAGTTGCTCGTAGGACATCCACGCCCCTCCAGACAGTATCTGTGTCAGCGAAGTAATTCCTCGGCGCTTCCAAAAGACAGTGTCTGGAAGGGACATCAGTTCAGGCAACTTAGGGTTGTCCCAGAGAGGTGTATTGGGGGACCATTCTAAAGGAGAGCGGGGCGATCCCCCCAAATCATGCACTTTATGCCAGACATGCAGGGTGGTTCTCATACACGTAGTAGCGTGTGGAAGGTTCTTAGCTCCCCTATATACCAGAGTCTGCAGGGGGGTTGCCAGGGGGTCCCAACAAGGAAGCCTCGAGGGCAGTCACTGGGTTGTCGCTAAGGGGTCCATCCACCACGTAGTGTAGACTAGTTGGGCAGCGTAAAAATAAAGCAACATATGTGGCACTGCTAGGCCCCCAGCATTCAGAGGCGTTCTGAGGATAGACCTATTCATTTTGGGGGGAGAGGCGCCCCAGATAAACTGAAACAATATGGAATCTAATACTTGGAAATGGGCAGCTGACAGCACAGTAGGTGCTGCTTGATAAATGTATAAAAATTTGGGGAGGAAAACCATTTTGAAAATATTAATCCGACCGATCACAGAGAGGGGGAGAGATGCCCATTGAGCAGTCTTCCTCCTGAGAGCATCAATTACCGGGCATACATTCAGCTCCATGAATTTTGAGGGGACTCCATGTATAATGACTCCCAGATATCTAAATCGGTCCACCACTTGAAGTGATGAAGCCAAAGAGATCCGAGTGTCTTCTGGCTTGTCTATCAAATACAAACTAGATTTCTCCCAGTTAACTTTTAATCCAGAGAACATCCCAAATGTAGCTATCACGTTTAGTAGTGCCTCCAGTGAGCTGCTAGCATCTGCCAGATAAAACAGGGTGACGTCTGGTACATGGAGACCTTTTCGACAGTGGGACCCAGTTTCCAACCCTGAATTTCTGAGGAATCTCTAATTAATGATGCCAGGGGTTCAATGGCAAGCCCGAATAGCAAGGGGGAGAGAGGACACCCCTGTCTCGTGCCTCGATGCAAGGGAAGTTCAGCCGTTGTAACTCCATTCACCCTTACCCTCGCCCCGGGGTTCTTATAAAGTAATTGTACATATTTAATATAGGTCGGAGGGAGGCCAAATTTGGCCAGAACAGCCCATAAATGAGGCCATTCGACAGAGTCGAAGGCCTTTTCATTGTCAAGGGATATAACTACTCTACTCCCAGCATTGTCATGACGAATTTGCAGGTTACTGAACAACCTCCTCAGATTAATGCTTGTCATTCGGCCTGGCATAAAGCCAGATTGATCGGGCCCTACAAGTGAGAGAATTACAGTGTTCAGTCGAAGCGCCAAAATCTTAGCGAGAACCTTGGCATCCTGATTCAGGAGAGATATTGGCCTATACAAACTGCAAGAATCTCTAGGTTTACCATCTTTATATATCAAAGTGATAGTTGCCTGTGCAAAGGATTCGGGCAGGGATTCAGATCGCAGAGCTTCAGAGAAAACCTGCAACAATCTAGGCACCACAGCATCACCACACTTTTTATACCATTCTGAGGGCAAACCGTCCGGCCCAGGGGCCTTCCGGCTAGACATCAGAGCGATTGCTTTTCCAATTTCCTCGGACGTTATTGGACCATCCAGCATTACGCTATCCGCAGCTGACAAAGATGGGAGATTTATGTTTCCAAGATAGGTGTCCAGAGCTGCCGAGTCATATTGCACCCTAGAAGAGTACAGCTGACTGTAGTAGTCACGGAAATGTTTGGAGATCCCTTCCGAATCAGTTATAAATTGAGTCTGGTGTGTAATACCGGCTATTTACGTTTGCGGGCACTCTGCTCTCGAGGTATCTCCCATTTTTATCCCCCTTTTCAAAATTATTTGCTGTTTTAGTAATAATATCTTCCTTGTGGACTCAGTTAGTACAAGATTATATTCTCTTTGGAGTGATTTGAGTAGATTATGATTCACAGGCGTCGCTGATATCACAAACTCCTCTTCAGCCCCAGCCATTTTCTCCTCCAATTCCCGAATTGACCTCCCTCGCTTTATCCTAACTCCCTTTATGCCACTTATAGCACTCCCTCTGACCACTGCTTTAAACGCATCCCACCGAGTGTTAATTGAGGTTTCCTCCCCGTTGCATTGCCAATACACCTCTTGATCTCTTAATAGTGTGCTGCAGACTTCTTCATCTTCTAGCCATAAGGGGTTAAGAGCCCATCTCCTTACACCAATTTGGGTCCCAGACATGCGTAAAGACACCATTAATGGCGAGTGGTCCAATATACCCCTTGGTAAGTACTCATTAGCCACCACCCTAGCCAGGAGGCACCCGGATGCAAAAGCCAAATCAATTCACGAAAGCGATTTGTGGGGGGCGGAATAACAAGAGAATGCTCTGTCGTTTGGATGTTTCCATCTCCACAGTTCAGTTAAACCCAGGGCCTCAGCCCAGGCAGCCAATGTGGTAGTTGGGCCCACCCCAGGAGTCAGTCGGTCGAGGGATCTATCCAGGATCATATTAAAATCCCCTATGAGCAACAGAGGGTCAGACGGGAAGGCGGCAACTTTATCCATGATTTCCTGGAGAAATCGCACATCAAAGGGGGGCGGAATATATAAGCCCACCACCAAGATATTAATATCATGTATTTTAGCATGCATTATGACAAATCGTCCCTTAGGGTCAGAGCAAATAGATAGGAGGGTAAAGGGGAGATGCTTAGCCACCAAGGTTTAATAACCCCCTAGCATAGTTAGAGTAGTGGGAGTGAAATAGCTGCGCTATCCAGGGTTTTTTGATGGACATCGCTTCCCGGCCCAGTAAGTGGGTCTCTTGCAAAATTATAATGTCAGGGCTATGGCGTTTCAGAAATTGAAACACAGTAGACCTCTTTATGCGATCATTAAGACCTCGCACATTCCATGAAATCACCTTACATTCCATCTGGCCTTGTGGTAATAGTCAATTTTGCCAGGGAAGTACATCATATCCCAGTATCTCGCAGCCCCCTCCAAGACCTCATAGCAGCAGGCCAACCCATTCACACCAGCACTCACACTCACACGCCACACCAAATTCACTGTACAATAAACCAAGAACATTAGCAGTAGTAACAATAACAATAACCTTCCCTTGACCTCTGGGCTCAACAACAGCGTTGTGCCCTGAGGTAACAACCCAAACCCACCCAGCTCTACCCAAACCCAAACTAAGGCGAGCTTAATCCCTTAACCTAGAAGACAAAAAAAAAAAAACACTGGTTAACTGTAGCGTTGGCGATCCGTGGTCATTGAAGGCAATCACATAGAGGGATAATAAAGGATACCCATCCCTATGAAACCCAGTAAACATATGCTGTGAGGGGGGAAAAAATGAGGTGAAGAACAGGTTGAGAACAGGGGAGGGGAACAGGGGCCCCCAAACCCGGGTAAGAGAAGCGAGACCGGTGGTCCCATGAAGAACAATCCTTGGGCTCCTCTGGTATAATAGCTTCCATACAGCAAAAGAGTTAGGCGAAACCAGAGTAACAGTGTTCCCTTTGGATCAACTATGCATATTCGGCCTTCAGGCTGCGGGAAGTGAGTCCAACCAGTCATTGGCCTCTTCAGCTGTGAGGAAAAATCTTGTGGTATCCTGGACTCGCAGTTTGGCAGGAAAGAGCATGGCGTATCTGATGTTTTTCCCCGGAGTCGTGCCCTCACCTCATTGAAGGATTGGCGCTGTCTCTGCACGTGAAATCCGGAAAGAAGGACAATCTCGCCCCATTAAATAGGATATCCTTTTGCTTCCGAGCCGCCATCAATACGGTGTCCCTGTCTCTAAAGTTCAGGAGCTTCAAGATAAAGGGGCGGGGTGGGGCCCCGGGCGGCGGAGGCCTAAATGGAATTCGATGTGCTCTCTCAACCGCGAAGAAAGGAGAAAGGCCCCCCGGTGCCACCGTGCTTTGGATGAGATTTTCAATGAATCTTTCAGGAACATCCTCTGCCTGTTCCGTGAGGATCTTCACTTGGCGTCTCAAAGAATCCACCGCTGAGCTGACAGTTGATAAGCTATCCTCCGCCTCTCCAATTCTTCTCTCCGACTCTTTTGCTCTATCCTTCACTTTGTCTAGATCATGCTTAAAGTAGTTTAGTTGCTCCTGCAGATTATCAAACTTAGTTGTAAGCACACTTTGGCAATTCGTGATAGCCGCCATTATTGCAGCATTATCAGGATCTGAGGCGGGAGACCCAGGACATTCAGCAGGTGAGTCGGCCATAGTTTGCGTGCCGCAGCTCAAAAGCACAGTACGCCTCCTTTTATTTCCTTTCATATATGACTGGATGGCTTCTGTCAGATGTGTCACTCACTCCCCCTTCTTTTTCCCGGGGGGGGGGGTAATGGAGAGGGCCAATACCTGTGGTGCACAAAGCAGCACGGTGGACTAAACGTTAGCCTTATCAGCAGGAGGGGGCAGATCCTCAGGAGAGATGTTGTCTGGGTGCAGCTCTAGACAGAACACAGGACCGTCCCGCTACAAGTGGTTCCAGCCGACCCAAGAGCCGTCTCCAGCCCTTATATTGAGGCTGTATATCCCCCCAAGCTTCTAAGCAGGCTGCTTCTAGCGCTGCATTTCCAAGGGTCCAACAGACCAGCGTCTCCCCAGGGGAGAGGCAGACACTCCACAGGTCACAGGACAAATACTGAGGCAGATAATTGAGATCTTCTAACAACCTCTGGGATATGCAGGCGCCTCAAGGAGTTTGGCAGGGAAGCCTCTAACAGAGACAGGCAGTTGTATAGTTAAGTGTCCCCGCAGCACAGGGAGCAGGAGGGGGGGCCGCAGGAGAGCCACCCGACAAGCAGTGGATGGAGCCGGATAAACGATTTATGACTCACCCTGCAGGAGACTTCAGTGCGCAGCCAAAGGGTCTCGGTGTCAGAGACAGAGGTGAAGCAGAGCACGCCTGAGCGTGGTGGAAGAAGAGCAGTGCTCACCGACAAGAGCAGGGCAGCAGCAGAGACTCAGCTGGCGGCGATGCAGAAGATACCAGCCGCCCCCTCGCAGAGCGCCACAGAACAGGCGCGGAACTCAAGGCAGGTCTCCTCACAGGGCTCTCCCCGGGCTCTCCAACCCTCTCCTCCTCTGGCCCGGACCAGCAAAGTCAGCACCAGCAACGCTCCACGGCCCCACACAGCCAAGCTGGACACGGGACAGGGGTAAGTCAGCCCCGCTCCTCCCCCTCCTCGTCTCACCTTCCAAGATGGCGTCGCCCGCCCTCGTGAGTCTCTTAGGGTCACAGGGCAGCCCGGGAAGAGAGCCCCGTCCCCACAAAGACAGGCAGAGGGTCCGGAGGGTAGATAGTGGTCCCGCAGGGCAATTAGGATAGAATTCCCATGGATTTCAGGGTTTTATCAGGATATTCCTCAGGAGCCCTCGTGTCACACACCTTCCTCGCTCAGCTACATAGCCACGCCCCCCCAGCATTATTCTTAGTATACAGTACGTCCTGCTCCAAATCTAATACTTACAGTTGGGACATCCAATAGCAGTGTCCATAAAGTAGGGTGGGATCCATCCCCAAGAAAAATCAGCAGCAGACAGTTTAAAGTGGACCAACACCCTCCCGTGATCGGCCCGGGAATCTATAAGATTCCCGGGCCGATCACCTCCCTCCCCACCTCCCCCCCCCCAAACACCCCAAATCCCCTCACCTTGCCTCCCTCGCGCCCCTCTAGACGTGCGCGCGCCCGTGCGTGACGCGCGGGAGGTGGCGGCAGAGGAGCCGCTTGTCCGCTCCTGTCAAATTCCTTGTCCGTCGGCGCTAGGAGCGGGGAGAGGTGAGTTTTCCGGGTGATCGGGGGGGTTTCACACAGCGGGGCACCCCGATCGGGGGTGCCCCACCGAAGTGGACCAAGACCCAGGAGAGTCAAAATCCTGGGTGTTGGTCCACTTTAAACCACTGCTTCCTGCAGAACCTTTCGGCCAAAAGCAGCATCAGCTGAGGCCCTAACATCAACCTTGTAAAAGATTTTTTGTCTCGCACTGCTAAATTAAGTATACTAATCTATGTAAATGCTGGTGCTGGCTGATAAAGGGACATCTAAATGTACACAAACAGAAAAGGTGGTGGGGCTGCCAGCACAGTCCCAAAAGCAATTATCAAAGTGAGCTGCACTCAGTAGTTTAAAAATTGATATACCATGCCTTTATTGAAAACATATACATATACAAGACTGACAAAAGTTTAAAAAACATTTAAAAAGGTGTTGGAAAAGGGGGGCTTAATTTTATGGCTCTAATACAACAAATACAAATATCATAATGAATGCAGTCAATTAAAGTGAAAGTAAAGACACACACAAAAAAAAAAATTCTCTGGTTCTGCAAAAACTGTGCAATGTGCACGGTAAAGTGCAAATAGTGCTATCTAAGGTGCAACCAAATAAAATGTCAAATGCTATATAGATACCAAGTGCTATACAACATACATTGTGATATGCCTGCTAAAAAATTTTTTCCCTGGTTCTGCAAAAACTGTGCAATGTGCACGGTAAAGTGCAAATAGTGCTATCCAAGGTGCAACCAAATAAAATGTCAAATGCTATATAGATACCAAGTGTTATACAACATACATTGTGATATGACTGCTAAAAATAAGGATAAAAAATGGTATCACCAGGTCAGTGGAAATGGAGCCAAGTCCCCTCACCAAACAGCCCCATAGACTGTCGACGCGTTGCGTGCGGGGTCACCCAGCACTTCGTCAGGACGTGTCAGGGGCTACCTCCTCAGTCCCTTTTATGCTGTGTATAATGCCAATGAAATGAGTGCAACCAAACATGTGATGGTGTCCCCTCCCCTGGCCGGGGATTCTAATTAGACACCTGCTGGGCACATCACGTCCGCCCAAAAATTACATAGGCTGGACCATGTAATGTTAAAATGCCGATGCGCATGAACGTGTGGCCCCGGCCCCCCGGCGCACACTCCCCTGCAGTGGGAGCCGCCCCCCCGCCGGGGACGCCGAGGTGCGCGAGCACACGAATGTGCAATCCCGGCCCCCCCAGTGCGCAGGCGCACTCCCCTGCAGTAGGAGCCACCTACCCGCCGGGGAGCCCTGGGCTGCCGCTCACGCACAGCGGCACTCAGGGGAAAAGGCAGGAGGGATGGTGATATCAAGGTGCAAAAAATATGTCTACAAAAACTATATATACACAGGCTTCACAACATGACATATACTACTGATTGATACAGTTATTATTGCAATTCATAATAGATCATTGAGACACTTGACATACAGAACTTAAACATATATAAGTCTGACCGCATAAACATATGTAAGTTTGACCGCTTTGACAAGAGCCCTTAATGTGGGTATCTGCGTATATTCATGGAACCAGCTGCTCAAGGTTAGGTTATCCTGACCTACCTAAGACATGTCTAATATGATTACAAATAATGTACACGGGCCGTAGTAGAGAGGGCTTTTGGACTCCTGAAGACAAGATTTTGCTGTTTGGACCATACCGGGGGGGGGGGGGGCACTGCAATATGACCCCAACAAGGTCATCAACATCAAACTTGCATGCTCTGTGCTTTATAATTTTGCTATCATGCAGCGTGTCCCCCGGTATGTGGATCTGCCCCCTCTCCACCTAGCCAGGAGGCAGATGACCTTTGCGATGGCACACCTAGTGCCTCTGGCCAATCAGTGCAATCACATTTGATTTCAGGCTATTTTTCCTAACATTTGTTTTGTTTGTTTGTTTATGTTATTGTGTGTTTTGAGTATGTTTTGAGTATGATTTGCCTCTGTGAAGGCCTTTTTCTTTTTCCCCAAAAAAATAGTAATGATTTAATTACTAAAAATTTGACACCTGATTTGTGCATTAATGCATCAACTTAGGCAAGAACAGCTAAAGTCACATTCAATATATTTTATAGAAATAATACAACTCTGTGAAATACTCACCTGTAGAGTTGGTATTATACGCATACAGCACGTCCTGCTCCAGTAGTAGTAATAACATGTGGGTAGTCCTCCGCCTCCGGCGCCGTGCACTGCAGACATGTAGAAAACAAGCTCCTCCCGGCCCTTCATATACCGAGGGACCTCCCACAAATCCCCAGCATTGAAAAGCAGTGAGAAATAGAGACCAGGAGAAAGCAACCACCCAAAACTGGCAAAAATATCAAAGATAACAATCACCAACAGGGGATCCAGAGCAAGGTGAAACAGGGTGGGGTGGAGCAGGACGTGCTGTATGCGTATAATACCAACTCTACAGGTGAGTATTTCACAGAGTTGTATTATTCTAAGCATACAGCACGTCCTGCTCCAGTAGTAGTAATAACATGTGGGACATCCAATAGCAGTGTCCATAAAGAAGGGTGGGATCCCCAACAGAAGGCAGCAGCAAGCAGTCTAAACTACTGCCGCCTGCAGAACCTTGCGGCCAAACACAGCATCAGCTGAGGCCCGAACATCAACCGAAGACCAAGAGGACCAAGTAGCGGCCTTGCAAACTTGTTCAACAGAGGCATGGTGCTGAAAAGCCCAAGAAGCCCCAACAGCTCTAGTAGAGTGAGCAGTAAGACGAAAGGGGGGAGTCTTCCCCTGGGCAGTGTAGGCTTGAACAACAGCCTGACGAATCCATTTACTGATGGTAGACTTGGCGGGAGCCAACCCCTTCCTAGGCCCATGAGGCACAACGAAGAGAGCATCCGTCTTCCTAAAGGCCTGCGTGGTCACCAAGTAAGACTTGACACACCTGACCACATCCAAGGAATGCAAAACCCTTTCCTTAGGGTTACTAGGATTGGGGCACAAGGAAGGAAGTACGATATCTTGATTCAAATGAAATGCAGACACAACCTTAGGCAGGAAGTCTGGCTTGAAGCGAAACACCACCTTGTCCCGGTGTCTCTCAAAGTAGGGAGGCTGAATAGACAAAGCAGCCAACTCAGACACACGTCTGACTGAAGTAATGGCTACCAGAAAGACAACCTTGAGCATGAGCACAGCCAGGGCGGCCTCATGGATAGGCTCAAAGGGAGCCCCCTGCAGGGCCGACAACACCAAGTTCAGGTCCCAAACAGGAACCATAGGTTTCCGAGGGGGGCGCACATGAGTGACCCCCTGAAAGAAGGTCTTGATAAGAGAGTGATGGGCAAAGGTCTTCTAAAAGAAGATGGACAGGGCCGAAACCTGGCTCTTCAAGGTACTGAGCTTGAGACCTAAGTCTAGGCCATGTTGTAAGAACTCCAGTACCCTGGATACTAAGAATTCCCGGCAGGGAAGAGACCTGGATTCACACCAGTCAATGTAAGCCCGCCACACTCTATAGTAGATGGCAGCAGAAGTCTTCTTCCTGGCTTGGACCATGGTAGCCACAACAGACGCAGACAGACCTTTTTCCCTCAAGATGGCGGTTTCAATAGCCAGGCCGTCAAAGCCAGCGTTAGTAAATTGGGATGGCGTAGAGACCCTTGGATCAGAAGGTCTGGTAACCTTGGCAGATCGCACTGATCTACTGCCATTTGCACCACGTCCGCGAACCACACTCTTCTTGGCCACCTTGGGGCCACCAGAATCGCGGGTACCCCTTCCAGAGCGATTTCGCGCAGCACTCTGCCCAGAAGGGGAATTGGTGGAAACACATACAGGAGCCAAAACTCCTTCCAAGACATTGACAGAGCATCCGTGGCCAGAGCCAGAGGATCCTGAGACAGGGATACAAAGCTCGGGAGCTTGTGATTGTGACGTGACGCAAAGAGATCCACGTCCGGCACACCCCAACGGTGACAAAGTGACTGAAATACCCTGTCGCAGAGGGCCCATTCCCCCTGACGGGACGACCCCCTGCTCAGAGCATCTGCTAGCAGATTCTCCGTCCCCGGAATGTAGACAGCCGATATGCATTGTACATTGGTCTCTGCCCAAGTTAGAATCAATGACACCTCCTGGAGAGCACCCTTGCTCCGGGTTCCTCCCTGATGATTGATGTAGGCTACAGCTGTCCTGTTGTCTGAGCGTACCTGAACCGCCAGACCCTTCAGGTGCTGGGTCAATCGTTCCAGCACCAACCTGACCGCCCTGAGTTCCAGGACATTGATAGGAAGATGGGCCTCCTGAGGGCCCCACCTCCCCTGAAAGCGCAGGGACTTCCAGAAACCCCCCCAGCCCGAAAGACTGGCATCCGTCGTGACCGTCTCCCAGGAGGGAGCCAGGAAGGATCTGCCCCTTGTCAAATTCCTGTGGTCCAACCACCACGCAAGGGATTGTCTGACCGAGGGGGGAATCACCCAGCTGTCGTCCAGCGAAGCTGGGTCCGTGTTCCATACTGACAGAAGGTGAAGCTGCAGAGTTCTCAGATGAAACTGGGCAAAGGGCACCGCCTCGAAGCTTGCTACCATCGAGCCCACCAACTGCATTCCCTGCCGGATGGAGGGATGAGGGTTCGCGAGCAGGGATCTCGCCTGGGTTGTCAGAGCTTCCACCTTCTGTGGAGGAAGGAATATCCTTGACTGAACCGAGTCCAGAATCATCCCCAGAAACGGGGTCACTGAGGAGGGGGACAGAGAGGACTTTGGGTAATTGATCACCCAGCCGAAGGACTCCAGGGTGGACACCACCAATCGGGTGTCCAGCTCTGCCTGCCGCAGAGACCGAGAGGTGATGAGAATATCGTCCAGGTAGGGCAACACGCGTATGCCCTTTAGTCTTAAGAGGGACATCACCCCTGCCAGCACTTTGGTGAAGACCCTGGGGGCCGACTTGAGGCCGAATGGGAGGGCCACAAACTGATAGTGCTGATCCATCAGCGCAAATCTGAGGAACCTTTGGTGCCCTGAGAACACCGGCACGTGCAGGTAAGCGTCCTTGATGTCCACAGATGTCATGAAGTCCCCTGGACGCAGCGAGGCAATGGCCGAGCGCAGAGTTTCCATACGAAAATGCCTGCTTCTGACAAACTTGTTTAGGATTTTCAAATCCAGAATGGGTCTGACTGACCCGTCCTTTTTGGGCACCGTGAACAGGTTGGAATAAAACCCCAAGCCCCTGTCTCTTAAGGGGACCTCGCAGATGACCCCGAGCTCCAAAAGGTCCTGCACAGCCAGCATCAAGACCCGAGCTGAGGCAGGATCCCGTGGGATCCGAAACCCGGCGAACCTGGTAGGGGGCAGCACTGCAAATTCTATCTTGTAACCGGAGGATACTACCTCCTGAATCCACCGGTCTGGGACGAGGCGTCTCCAGACATGCTCGAAGTGCTGTAGACGTCCCCCCACCGTGACGGGCGAGGGCGCCCCTTCATGCTTGGGGGGTCTTGGGGGGGGCTTTGGGCTTGGGCCCCCAAGAGGAGCCGGGACGGTGTCCTCTGTTCTTGTTCCAGGGTTCTGAGCGCGACCCAGAGAAGGACACCCCTCTACCTTGCTTGGTCCCCCGGTAGGGGGTAGAATGGGAGCTTGGACCACGAAAGGGCCGAATCTGACGCTTGCGCTGGGGCAGCTTGCCCCCCTTGGCAAAGATATCTAATCTTTCTCGGAACAGGCGCAGTCCTTTAAATGGAAGCCCCGTAAGGGCCTTCTTGGCGACATTGTCAGCAGCCCACTGGCGTAACAAGACCGCACGGCGTATAGCTACCACCAGAGCAGCAGATTTAGCACTCAGCTTAATAGCATCGGACGATGCAGATAGGATGTAATTCACAAAGATCTCACAGGTGGCCAGAGAATTGGCGGTATCAGAGGGTAAGTCATCCGCCCCTTCCAGAGCAGTCTTAAGCACAGTCCTGAGCGCCACCGCCGTGATGGCTAAGGCGCAAACCGGGCAGAGCGACGCTCCCCCGAATGCAAAGGCGTGACATGCCAATTTATCAACTCGCCGATCCTCTAGATCCCGCATCGTAGTAGTGCCAGGGGAGTGCATAATAGAGGAATTGGACAGACTCAGAATCGGGGCATCGACCTCGGGCGGTGATGTCCAGCACTTAACCAAATCGGCAGGAAATGGATACTTCTTATCCACAGCCTTGGGAATCCCCTGGAGTTTACTGGGATGTTCCCATTCTTTCAGCACCAGGTTATTAAAATGAGTTTGTTCGGAAAACTCCAACCGCACCCTAGCGGTATGAAACAGATCACTCCACTGCCGAGGTGCCACGGGAGGGGGAGAGAGGTATAAAACATCAAAGATCTGAGACAACAGTCTGTCAATGTCGTCCTGAGACCAAGGATCAGAGCCAGACTCCTCCTGACTTCTGGACTCGCCCTCGTAGGATCCTAAGTCAGATCACAGTTCCCCTTCCTCTGATGGGGACTGAGCATAGGAAAGCAGCAAATCATCAGATTCTACAGGGAGAATAGTAGCTTCAGGGTTCAAATGACGCTTCTTGGCAGTAGCCTTGTGCGCCAGAGAGCCAGCAATAAAGCTTTCCACACTGGCCAAATCAGCGTGAGAATCCCCACTAGTATTGGGGGTTATGCTCAAGCTAGGGGGAGTAGGGGAAATAAGGCGAGGTGCCGGTCCAGCCTCGGAAGAGGTGGGGAGACCGGCTAGCACCTGTTGAGCACAAGGTATGCAGACCCGTGAATTGTCACTGTTGCTAGGTGAAACCCCACAAGCTGCACACAGATGGGCTTGTCCCAGGGGGACCGCGTTCGCGATGTCCTGGGATGCCTCCATATGGTGATTATTAACTTTATTAACTTCAATGTGCCAGTAGGGATTGACGCTTTGAGCAACCCTGGATGCCCCTATGACCCGCTGGGAAGTGGGAGTGAAATCTGAAAAATGGTCTGGACCGGGCGCTACGTCGGACTAGGGGAAGCCACCGGTGACCGCTGTCTGAAAGACACAAGAGGAAACAGGGATGTCAGAGCCGAGCGCGAGGAAACAAGTTAGAACAAGGATCGCCCATGAGGGCACTTACAGACTGCGAGGGGAGGACCGTCTTCACCGCGCGCATGCGAGAAGGAAATGACGCCCAGCGAACCTCGAAGGGCGGGCAATAGCGGTCGATGACGCGGAACGCGCCAGGCCGAACCACGCCTCCCCCCCGGAGCGCGCGAAGCTAGAAGGCGCGCAGCCAATCAGGAGAGAATGTAGCTACGTCAGCATCCCTTTAGAGAAGAGGTCTGACGAAGTGAGCAAGGGAAATTGAAAAACGCCGTAGCTTCCCCAAAACGTGCTGCTGTGTGCGCATAAGGCACAGTAAAAACGCTGCGGTCAGATTAATATTAAGCAAGTAAAGCGCGCTCAGACACCAAGTAGCGGAAAGAGTCTAAAGTGTACTTAGGGCAAGGAGTAGGCCATAAACACACAGCCCCCCCCCTCTTTTTTCCCCCCACCAACGGGGGAATCTGGGAAGGAAGGTGACCCAAATAGAGGGTTCACCGTTAGATGGGGCATGGGGACACTAGTGCGGGAGGGGCATCCACTGAAGGCTCACCATTCGCCTTAACCGCCTACCCTATGGAGGGGGATTGCGGTGGAGACTAGCTCCGTAAGCACACTAGGTGCTGCCTACCTTCACCCGACCAACGCAGCCCAGGCTGGGAGGCATATTCTTAACAAGAAGGATGGGTGGAAATAGTCCCGCAGGGCCTCGGGCTGTCAAGCCCCGCTCGCCTGCGAGAGCGTGATACTTCATGTTTTCGCAGTTCCAGCACTGCAGAGAGATCTGGGGATTTGTGGGAGGTCCCTCGGTATATGAAGGGCCGGGAGGAGCTTGTTTTCTACATGTCTGCAGTGCACGGCGCCGGAGGCGGAGGATTACCCACATGTTATTACTACTACTGGAGCAGGACGTGCTGTATGCTTAGAATATGTCAATTTTTAGTTGAAGGGCACTCGCAGACTCAAAATATACATACATTGTAAAACATAACTATAAATTGTGGCAGACTCCTGGCCCCTGGCAATTGGCCACATCCAGGAGTTATAAAGTAACTGACTCCAGCCCGAAGTGTCCCCGCCCACCAACATCAAGATCCATAGGGAGCAACAATTTCCAGGGGAATAGTCGGGCAGGAATACATAGGCCCACATACACACCCTCTCCTGCTCGGCCACATTTGCCACCGGCACAGGTGGAAACCAGCCATACCTATGCCACATCCACGCCTGTAAGTTCGGTGGCCACCCAGCCAATGACCCCCAGTCTTAATGGCAGTCAAGTCCAATCTTTGCCATGGGCAAATGTAGTTGTTTCCCAGCCAAGAATGCCCCCCAATATTGCCAACATAATTTGTAATCATATTAGACATGTCTTAGGTCAGGATAACCTAACCTTGAGCAGCTGGTTCCATGAATATACGCAGATACCCACATTAAGGGCTCTTATCAAAGCGGTCAAACTTACATATGTTTATGCGATCAAACTTATATATGTTTAAGTTCTGTATGTCAAGTGTCTCAATGATCTATTATGAATTGCAATAATAACTGAATCAATCAGTAGTATATGTCATGTTGTGAAGCCTGTGTATATATAGCTTTTTTTTGCACCTTGATATCACCATCCCTCCTCCCTCCCTCCCTCCCTTTTCCCCTGAGCGCCGCTGCGCGTGAGTGGCGGCCCAGGGCTCCCCGGCGGGTAGGCGGCTCCTACTGCAAGGGAGTGTGCCGGCGTGCTCGGGGGCCGGGATCGCGCATTCGTGTGCTCGTGCACGTCGGCGTCCCCGGTGGGTGGGCGGCTCCCACTGCAGGGGAGTGTGCCTGCGCGCCGGGGGGCCGAGGCCGCACGTTCGTGCGCATCGGCGTTTTAACATTACATGGTCCAGCCAATGTAATTTTTGGGCGGACGTGGTGTGCCCAGCAGATGTCTAATTAGAATCTCCCGGCCGGGGGAGGGGACACCACCACGTTTGGTTGCACTCATTTCATTGGCATTATACACAGCATAAAAGGGACTGAGGAGGTAGCCCCTGACACGTCCTGACAAAGTGCTGGGTGACCCCGCACGCAACGCGTCGACGGTCTATGAGGCTGTTTGGTGAGGGGACTTGGCTCCATTTCCACTGACCTGGTGGTACCATTTTTTATCCTTATTTTTAGCAGTCATATCACAATGTATGTTGTATAGCATTTGGTATCTATATAGCATTTGACATTTTATTTGGTTGCACCTTAGATAGCACTATTTGCACTTTACCGTGCACATTGCACAGTTTTTGCAGAACCAGAGAATATATATATTTTTTTTTTGTCTTTACTTTCACTTTAATTGACTGCATTCATTATAAAATTTGTATTTGTTGTATTAGAGCCATAAAATTAAGCCCTCCTTTTCCAACACCTTTTTTAATGTTTTTTAAACTTTTGTCAGTCTTGTATATGTATATGTTTTCAATAAAGGCATGGTATATCAATTTTTAAACTACTGAGTGTGGCTCACTTTGATAAAGGCTTTTGGGACTTTTCTGTTTTTATCAACCTTGTAAAACTTAGAAAAGGTATGAACAGAAGACCAAGTAGCCGTCTTGCAAACTTGTTCAACAGAAGCCTGGTGCTGAAAAGCCCAAGAGGCACCAATAGCACGAGTGGAATGAGCAGTAAGACGGAAGGGAGGATTCTTCCCCTTAGCAGAGTAGGCCTGAATCACAGCCTGACGAATCCACTCGCTGATAGTAGACTTGGCCGGAGCCAAACCCTTCCTAGGACCAGAAAGGACCACAAAAAGAGCATCAGTTTTCCTGAAAGGTGCAGTAGCCACCAGATAGTACTTCAGACACCTAACCACATCCAAAGAGTGCAAGGCCCTCTCCTTAGCATTGCTAGGATTAGGGCACAAAGAAGGAAGAACAATATCCTGATTCAAATGAAAGGCAGACACTACCTTAGGCAGAAAGTCAGGTTTGAAATGAAACACCACCTTGTCCTGGTGTCTCTCATAGTAGGGGAGCTGAATGGAAAGCGCCGCCAACTCAGACACACGCCTGACAGAAGTGATAGCCACCAGAAATACAACCTTGAGTGTAAGAATGGCCAAGGCAGCATCCTGCACAGGTTCAAAGGGAACACCCTGCAAGGCTGAGAGAACCAAGTTCAGATCCCAAACAGGCACCATAGGCTTACGTGGGGGGTGCACATGAGTGACCACCTGGAAAAAAGTCCTGATCAGAGGGTGCTGAGCAAAGGACTTCTGGAAAAAAATAGCCAGGGCAGAAACCTGACCCTTCAGAGTACTGAGCTGGAGTCCCATCTCCAAACCATGTTGCAGGAACTCCAGAATCCTGGGAATAGAGAACACACGACAGGGAAGAGACTTAGACTCACACCAGTCAATGTAGGCACGCCAAACCCTGTAATAAATGGAAGAGGAAGACTTCTTCCTAGCTTTAATCAAAGTATCCACAACCGAGGAAGACAGCCCCTTCTCCATCAAGATGGAGGTTTCAGCAGCCAAGCCGTCAAAGCCAGAGTTTGTAAATTGGGATGGCGTAGTGAGCCCTGAGTGAGCAGATCTGGCACCAAGGGCAGAGCGTACTGATCTACTGCCAGCTGTACCACGTCTGCGAACCACACTCTTCTTGGCCACCTGGGGGCCACCAGAATTGCTGGCACCCCTTCCAGAGCAATCTTGCGCAGAACCCTGCCCAGCAGGGGGATTGGAGGGAAGACATACAGGAACTGAAAGCCCTGCCATGACATTGCTAGCGCATCCAAGGTCAAGGCCAGAGGATCCTGGGACAGAGAGACAAAAGCTGGGAGCTTGTGATTGTGGTGGGACGCAAACAGATCCACATCTGGTTGGCCCCAATGGTGACACAGAGATTGAAACACCCTGCTGCATAGGGACCATTATCCCTGGCGAGAGGTCCCCCTGCTCAGAGAGTCCGCCAGGCGATTTTCCACCCCCGGGATGTACACAGCTGATATGCAGGGGACATTGGCCTCCGCCCAAGTCAGGATCAGAAACGCTTCCTGGAGGGCCCCCTTGCTCCGGGTCCCTCCCTGATGATTGATGTAGGCAACTGTTGTCCGAGCGCACCTGAACAGGCAGGCCCCGAAGGTGAGTAGTCAAGTGAGCCAGAACTAGCCTGATCGCCCGCAGTTCCAAGACATTGATAGGTGTGTGGGCCTCCTGAGGGCCCCACCTCCCCTGGAACCGCAGGGACTTCCAGAAACCCCCCCAACCTGACAGACTGGCATCCGTGGTGAACGTCTCCCAGGAAGGGGCAAGAAAGGATCTGCCCTCCAACAGGTTCCTTGAGTCCATCCACCACAAGAGGGGCCTCCTGACCAGGGGGGAGAGCAAACAGACCCTGTCCAGGAATGCTGGGTCCTTGTCCCATACTGACAATAGGTGAAGTTGCAGAGGCCTCAAGTGGAACTGAGCATAAGGGACCGCTTCGAAGCATGCCACCATCAGGCCCACCAGCTGCATCCCCTGCCTGATGGAGGGATGGGGACAAGCTAGGAGGGACTGAGCCTGTGCAATCAGACTGTCCACCTTCTGTTGAGGAAGGAAGATCCTTGCCTGAACTGTATCCAGATTCATTCCTAGGAATGGAGTTACCAAGGAAGGGGACAGTGAGGACTTGGGGTGGTTGATCACCCATCCAAATTACTCCAGAGTGGACACCACCAGCTGAGTATCCAACTCTGCCTGATGTAGAGACTGGGAAATGATGAGAATGTCGTCCAGATAGGGAAGCATGCGGACGCCCTGACATCTGAGCAGAGACATCATGCCAGCCAGCACCTTGGTGAACACCCTGGGAGCTGAAGTGAGGCCAAAGGGCAAGGCCACAAACTGGTAGTGTTGATCCATCAGAGCGAACCTGAGGAACCTTTGATGACCTGGGAACACAGGAATATGAAGATAAGCATCTCTGATGACCACAGAAGTCATGAAATCCCCTTGGCGCAGGGAACTGATGGCAGAGTGCAGAATTTCCATGCGAAAGCACCTGCCCCTGACAAACATGTTGAGGATCTTCAAGTCCAGGATGGGCCTGACTGAACCATCTTTTTTGGGTACTGTGAATAGTTTGGAATAAAAACCCTTGCCTTTTTCTCTTAAGGGGACCTGGCAGATAACCCCCAGCTCCAGGAGGCCTTGCACTGCTTGCACTAGCTCCTGAGCTGACACAGGGTACTGAGGAATCCGGGATCTGATGAATCTTGGAGGGGGGACAGGCAGCAAACTCCAACTTGTAACCGGAGGACACTACCTCCTGAATCCACCGGTCTGAGACATGAAGCCTCCAGACGTGAGCGAAGTGCTGCAGCCGTCCCCCCACCCGGATGGGTGAGGGTGCCCCATCATGCCGGAGGGGGCTTGGGAGAGGATTTTGCTTTGGGACCCCAGGAGGAGCCAGGACATCCACATCCTCTGCCCCTACCCCTCCCTGGGCCCCAGGAAAGGAAACCCCAGGAGGCTGGCACTATCAAACGAGGGGTCAGATAAGTCTGTATCTTTTATAGTTTTTTTTTTTATGGGGGTTTAAAGTCAGCTACGTGAGTCTCACGTAGCTGGCACTTAACAGTTGGAGAGGCAGCTCAAGTAGCTGGCACTAGAAGGGTTAAATGGAAACCCAGTGAGGGCCTTCTTGGCAGCGTTGTCAGCAGCCCACTGCCGCAGCCAAACCGAGCGGCGTATAGCCACCACGAGGGCAGAAGTTCTGGCATACATTCTGATGGTGTCATCCAATGCTGAGATTTGCTGAGAATTTACAAAGACATCACAACTGGAGAGTGCATTAAACACCTCACAAGGCAAATCATCAGGGGCACTATCAAGCATATTTCTGATAAGGGTTCTAGTGGCCACAGCAGTAAAAGCAGAGGCACAGACTGGGCGCAGCGCCGTCCCCGCACATGCAAAGGCGTGGGATGCCAGCTGGTCAATGCGCCGGTCCTCAGCATCCCGCAGGGTAGTGGAGTCAGGGGAATGCATGACAGAGGTGTTAGATAGCCCTAGGATCGGGGCATCCACCTCGGGGGGGGGGGATGACCAACATTTAACCACCTCAGCAGGAAAGGGATACTTCCTATCCCAACTTTTTGGAACCCCGGGAAGTTTACTGGGGCGCTCCCATTCCTTGAGCACAAGGTTATGGAAATGTGCCTGCTCGGGAAATTCCAAACGTGATTTTGCTGTATGGAAAAGCTCCCCTCTTTGCCTGGGAGCCGCAACAGGGAGAGAGATGGACAGAACCTCAAAAATCTGGGTCAATAATCTGTCAGTGTCATCCGGGGCCCAGGGGTCAGAGCCAGAATCTTCATGACCCCTTGGTCTCTCATCAGATGAACCTGAATCAGAAAAGAGCTCCCCTTCATCAGACGGGGTATAGCCACAAAGATTCCAAAACTCCTCAGTTCCCATAGGGAAAACAGTGACATTAGGCATCAAGTGCCGCTTCTTAGCAGGGGCCTTACGCGCTAAGGACTTAGCAATCAACTGCTCAACAGTAGCCAGTCTAGGAGACACATCAGGCTGAGAGTCCCCACTAGTATGCAACTCAGTAGGAGTGAGGTTTAAGCTTGGGGGAGTAGGCGAAGTGAAACGAGGTGCAGCCACTGGCAGGCCAGATTGCAATGCAAGCACCTGCTCAGCACAGGGTACACAGACCCGCACCTTGTCAGCATCAGCATGAGGCTGCACACACGCTACACACAGCCGGTCTTGTCCCGAAGGGACCCCGGTCACATTATCCTGGGATGCCTCCATATGGTGATTATAGCGGCGCCGATAGGGAATAACGCTATATAGAAACCCCGGATGCCCCAATAACCCGCTAGGGAAGTGGGAGTATTATTTTTACAAGGCCTACAAGTTATATACTAATTCGGGGCCGGGAGAAGCCAAAAGGGTTCGCCCCGCCTGAAAGACATAAGCAGACAAGACCTGTAAGCACACAGTGTACAAAAGTGAAAGATATAAAGCCGCACGCGAGGACCGCGGTAGGTAGGGGTCCGTCGCGCATGGGCCAACTAACAGGTTAAAGATGGCGTCGGTATACCTCGAGGGGCGGGCCGGTATCAGGGATGACGCGGAACGTGCCATAAACGGCCCCCCCCCCCCGAAGAGCGCGAAACTAGAACGAGCAAGCAGCCAATGATGGCGCACCAGCGCCTGAGGTAATGCCAGCGCCAAGCGCCGAACCAAGTCAGCGCGCGGCGGCGGCAATTTAAAAAAGACAGTTAAGGCAAGTCAGCGCAGCTGACACAAGACTAAACAGAATGGAAAAAGAGTGTAAAACACAGAATGCATAGCATACACATTTACACACACACCCCCCCTCTTTTCCCCCGAAGGCTACAAGAAGAATGAGGGAGGACAGCGGTCACTTAAACAGAGCCCACCGATAGGCAGGGGCACTAGTGCGGGAGGGGCATCCCATAGAGGCTCACCATAAGCCTGAACCGCCTACCCTTTGGTGGGGGATTGCGGTGGAGCAGCGCTCCTAAGCACCTAACAGCTGTGCTGCCCACATTCACCCGACCAGTGCAGCCAAGGCTGGGAGGCATATTACTAGTGGAACGGGTAGGAATAGTCCTACAGGGCCGCAGGCTAATAGCCCCACTCACCTGCGAGTAGAGAGCCAATTTCTCGTCCTTCGCAGCCAGGCTGCAGAGAAATTCTGGGGATTTGTGGGAGGTCCCCGGGTATTTGAGGGGCTGGGAGGAGCCTATTTTCGATGTCTCTGCAGTCCAGCGCCATCTGGTGGAGTATATCGCAATTGTAAGTATTAGATTTGGAGCAGGACATACTGAATACTAAGAATAAGAAGGGAATTAAAACCATTGTTAGCAATCCTGCAGGATTACAGGATTAAATATAAATGGGGATTCCCCTTCCGCATCACTTTTACATATAAGGATTCTTCATATACAGCAACCTCGTTTGAAAAATTAAAGGGGCAGATGGCTTCCGCCGGCATTTCCAGACCATCCCAATCCAAGTCTCCCAGAAGTATGGAAGATTCTCCTAAAATACAGAGAGCCGGGAAGAGACAGAGAAAAGGTCTCTGATCTGCAGGATGTAGTTCTTCCTTACCTTTCCATGATACCTGAAGTTATTTTTCTAGTTCTCTCAGTTTATTATTTTAGCCTGAATAGGCAACTGGCTGTTAATGACTTTGTTATACCACCACTCGCAGCGAACTGGCCTGTTTAGTCCCTCTTCAAGATGATGTGACTTTTTTTTTTGTGTTGTTTGTCTGTACATGCTGGTTGATTGTCCTTTGTTTTGTTCCAGTGGTTGTCTATTTATGTATATTTGTCTGTTCCGTCATCTTATGCAAAATATTTTCGCTATTTGGGTGTGTTTTTGGTCTTAACCCTTTCTGATTTAGGGGGGGATGAGTTACTTGTTTAAATATGGTTCTTGGTGGCGGCTGCTTTATTTTGTTTGATACAGCTATGCGCAAATAATTGTGACTTTTATAGTGTAACCCCCTCTACCCTCCGGCATTTTCATGTCGTACTCCGTTTAACTCAAAGGGCTTTTCCTTCTGATTCAGTTTTTATATATTGTCCATTGTATTGGACCTTTTGTATTTTGTAGTGCTAGTAGAGTTTGCATATGTAATAATATTGCTATTCTGGGTCTGAGGACTATACCCGGGCCCTGATTAGCAGTTGGTGGTGGTGAGGGCTCTCGATTACGAAGTGCCTGGGGTGTTCCCTCCTATTTGTGGGCCTGACCGAAGTGTGGGATCTGTGTGAGGATTTTTGTGTTCTCACTATAGGAGGTACTTCTTAGCGAGAACTCTCTCTCCTGCAACGTTCTGTTTATTCCCTTTCCCTCTTTCCGTTCCCTTTGTCCTATCCCCCTTATCCTTTTTTTTTTTTATTTGCTTGTGGATTCACTGAATATGACTATTGTACTTTCGTTGAATGTGCAGGGTTTCAATTCCCCGCATAAGAGGAGCCTTGCATTTTGGAAATTTAGATCCCTTCGCCCGGATGTGCTATGTTTACAAGAAACACATTTCTCAAAATCCTCTACGTCCAGGTACCTGGATGCAGCTTACCCACAGGTATTTATGGCATGTGCCAAAACAAAGCAGAGGGGAGTGTTAATTGGTTTCAAAAGAGGAGCCCAATTCTGCTGCTTGAAAGAAATTAAAGATCCCGAGGGAAGATACTTGATTCTTGTGGGGACCTTGCAGGACCATGAAGTTACGATTGTCAATTATTATGCCCCAAATATAAACCAGATAACATTTCTTTCTAAATTATTGGATGAAGTTAGCAATGTGGCGCGGGGCCTGACTATGTCTATTACTTAGACAGACAATCCCCAAATAACAGTGTAGTAACTCCTCAGTCAGCGGCAGCCTCTAAAGCGTTTAGACAGCTGTTGGATTCACACTCCTTGGTTGATAGTTGGAGAGAAGCGCATCCGGGAAATCAAAACTTTACCCATTTTTCCCATCCCCATAAAATGTGGACTAGGATTGATCATATATTTTTAACACAGGGATCTGTAGCTTCTATGAGATCAGTAAAAATTCTTCCAATCTCTTGGACTGACCATGATAGTATTATTCTTAAATTAGACTCTTTGTCTTGTAGTCGATCTGGCTACTCTTTGTCTTTAAATGCGTCCCTCTTGGCAGACCCGGGGGTGGTGTCAGAAATCTCTAATTCATTGACTGAATTCTTTCAGCTAAATGAGACCCCTGAAAGTCACTTGTTGGGAGGGTCATAAGCCTACCATTAGGGGCCGTTTGATTCAGATTGCGTCTAGGATAAAGAAGGAGAGGAATAAAATTATAGAGAATTTGGAGAGGGTGTATCTGGAGGTAGCAGAGGATGCAAAGTTTAATATGTCCCCCTCAATACGCGCTAAATTACATAGAGTAATTCACAAATTAAATGTAGCTCTTGCAGGCAAAGCAGAAAACAGATTGCGTTGGGTTAAGCATACATTTTACTGCAGAGCCAATAAGCCAGATGGATTGTTGGCTAAAAAATTAAAATCCCCAGAGCAAAGATTTAACTCTATCAGGCTTAAAAATGAGAGGGGGGAACACACAAGTAACCCAAATAAAATTGTGGAGATTTTTAAAGAGCAACTTAAAAAATTGTATGCGAATCCCCTCCCTTCTAAGCTAGAAGATCTTCACAATTTTTTGGGAGAAGTCCCCCTGCCCACCCTGACGGTTCAAATGCGGGAGACAATGGATAGTGATTTTAGCGCTGAGGAGATTGAGCGTGTAGTAGCTAAGCTAAAGTTAAACAAGAGACCAGGCCCGGATGGGTTTTCGGCAGCCTATTTAAAACTTTCAGTTCTATTATTGAAATTGAAATTATTGTCTATGTTTAATGGAATTAGAGCTGGCGGGTCTTTTTCACAGGAATCCCTCACTGCTTCGATCAGTATGGTTCCTAAACCTGATACCGACCATATTCTGTGGTCTAATTATAGGCCTCTCTTATTAACCTTGATATGAAGATATTTACAAAAATTTTAGCTGATAGGTTGTCAGAATTTTTGCCTACGTTAGTTTTCAATGATCAAGTCGGCTTTATCCCGGGTAGGCAGGCGGGAGATAATATCAGAAGGGTTATTCAACTTTCTCAAATATCTAACGGGAGGGGCACGTCGCGCATGCTACTTTCGTTATATATTAAAAAAGCGTTTGACTCGGTCTCATGAGACTACCTTTTTTTTTGCTAGAAAGATGGGGTTTTGGTCCTAAATTTTGTCGAATGGTTAGAGAAGTTTATTCTAAACCTATAGCATATGTGAAATGCTGTGGTTTTAAGTCGGAGACCTTCCCCTTGATGAGAGGTACTAGGCAGGGCTGTCCACTGTCCCCTCTCCTGTTTGCCTTGGTAATGAAGCCTTAGCGGATTAGAGACTCTCCTGGTATTTCTGGGATATCTGTGGGTAAAGTCGACTATAAAATATGTTTATTTGCGCATGATGTCCTGTTAACAATATCAAATCCAACAATCTCCCTTCCGGTCATCCTGCGGTTATTGAGGGAATTTGAGCTGGTCTCAGGGCTACATGTAAATACAGCAAAATCTAGAGCACTGAATATAAATATCCCTGATGACCAATGGTCCCAACTAGGGATGAGCGAATCGATCCGGACGAACCCGGATTCGATCCGAATTTCAGGAAAAATTCGATTCGGATCGAATCCGAATTTCCCCGCGATTCGATCACTCGAAGTTTTCCTTTAACATCCATTCATTCACATTTACAGGCATTCTAAGATGGCGGACGGGACATGTCTGGACATCTATCCCGCGCCAGTGCAAGCTGGGGCAGTCACATGCAGCCTATCAGCAGCCAGCAAGCCCGGTGACGTCACACAGCGGTATTTAACGGCGGCCATCTTGCTTTTCCTCATTTCTCTATTGCATTCGTGACAGACAGAACGCTGTGTAGCTGAGGCAGTTAGACAGGCAGGGACAGACAGGGACAGGCTGGAGACAGGCAGGAGACAGACAGGAGACAGACAGAAAGTCAGCGGAAAACAGGGAAAGGAATGGAAAATCGGAGGCTGTCATTTTTTTTTTTTTTTTCATCCAGCCTGACAGCCAGGCTTTGTTAGCGTTTTCAGGCTGCTTATACTAACTAACTGTGCATATATACTGAACTGATCTTCAGTCTGCTGTGAGGCATCCCATTCTGTGACTAAAGCAGCCTCTGTTTAAGACCATATAAGCATTTGCTCTTATCATATTTGAAATTAGCCTGATAAAGACACTTTTGCTGGGCATAGTACTACTGGACCCTGCCAGGTCCATTCCTGCCCAGGGCATCCCATTCTGTGACTACAGCAGCCTCTGTTTAAGACCATATAAGCATTTGCTCTTATCATATTTGAAATTAGCCTGATAAAGACACTTTTGCTGGGCAAAGCACTACTGGACCCTGCCAGGTCCATTCCTGCCCAGGGCATCCCATTCTGTGACTACAGCAGCCTCTGTTTAAGACCATATAAGCATTTGCTCTTATCATATTTGAAATTAGCCTGATAAAGACACTTTTGCTGGGCAAAGCACTACTGGACCCTGCCAGGTCCATTCCTGCCCAGGGCATCCCATTCTGTGACTAAAGCAGCCTCTGTTTAAGACCATATAAGCATTTGCTCTTATCATATTTGAAATTAGCCTGATAAAGACACTTTTGCTGGGCAAAGCACTACTGGACCCTGCCAGGTCCATTCCTGCCCAGGGCATCCCATTCTGTGACTAAAGCAGCCTCTGTTTAAGACCATATAAGCATTTGCTCTTATCATATTTGAAATTAGCCTGATAAAGACACTTTTGCTGGGCAAAGCACTACTGGACCCTGCCAGGTCCATTCCTGCCCAGGGCATCCCATTCTGTGACTACAGCAGCCTCTGTTTAAGACCATATAAGCATTTGCTCTTATCATATTTGAAATTAGCCTGATAAAGACACTTTTGCTGGGCAAAGCACTACTGGACCCTGCCAGGTCCATTCCTGCCCAGGGCATCCCATTCTGTGACTAAAGCAGCCTCTGTTTAAGACCATATAAGCATTTGCTCTTATCATATTTGAAATTAGCCTGATAAAGACACTTTTGCTGGGCAAAGCACTACTGGACCCTGCCAGGTCCATTCCTGCCCAGGGCATCCCATTCTGTGACTAAAGCAGCCTCTGTTTAAGACCATATAAGCATTTGCTCTTATCATATTTGAAATTAGCCTGATAAAGACACTTTTGCTGGGCAAAGCACTACTGGACCCTGCCAGGTCCATTCCTGCCCAGGGCATCCCATTCTGTGACTAAAGCAGCCTCTGTTTAAGACCATATAAGCATTTGCTCTTATCATATTTGAAATTAGCCTGATAAAGACACTTTTGCTGGGCAAAGCACTACTGGACCCTGCCAGGTCCATTCCTGCCCAGGGCATCCCATTCTGTGACTAAAGCAGCCTCTGTTTAAGACCATATAAGCATTTGCTCTTATCATATTTGAAATTAGGCCTGATAAAGACACTTTTGCTGGGCAAAGCACTACTGGACCCTGCCAGGTCCATTCCTGCCCAGGGCATCCCATTCTGTGACTACAGCAGCCTCTGTTTAAGGCCATATAAGCATTTGCACTTATCATATTTGAAATTAGCCTGATAAAGACACTTTTGCTGGGCAAAGCACTACTGGACCCTGCCAGGTCCATTCCTGCCCAGGGCATCCCATTCTGTGACTAAAGCAGCCTCTGTTTAAGACCATATAAGCATTTGCTCTTATCATATTTGAAATTAGCCTGATAAAGACACTTTTGCTGGGCAAAGCACTACTGGACCCTGCCAGGTCCATTCCTGCCCAGGGCATCCCATTCTGTGACTAAAGCAGCCTCTGTTTAAGACCATATAAGCATTTGCTCTTATCATATTTGAAATTAGGCCTGATAAAGACACTTTTGCTGGGCAAAGCACTACTGGACCCTGCCAGGTCCATTCCTGCCCAGGGCATCCCATTCTGTGACTACAGCAGCCTCTGTTTAAGACCATATAAGCATTTGCTCTTATCATATTTGAAATTAGCCTGATAAAGACACTTTTGCTGGGCAAAGCACTACTGGACCCTGCCAGGTCCATTCCTGCCCAGGGCATCCCATTCTGTGACTAAAGCAGCCTGTGTTTAAGACCATATACGCATTTGCTCTTATCATATTTGAAATTAGGCCTGATAAAGACACTTTTGCTGGGCAAAGCACTACTGGACCCTGCCAGGTCCATTCCTGCCCAGGGCATCCCATTCTGTGACTAAAGCAGCCTCTGTTTAAGACCATATAAGCATTTGCTCTTATCATATTTGAAATTAGGCCTGATAAAGACACTTTTGCTGGGCAAAGCACTACTGGACCCTGCCAGGTCCATTCCTGCCCAGGGCATCCCATTCTATGACTAAAGCAGCCTCTGTTTAAGACCATATAAGCATTTGCTCTTATCATATTTGAAATTAGCCTGATAAAGACACTTTTGCTGGGCAAAGCACTACTGGACCCTGCCAGGTCCATTCCTGCCCAGGGCATCCCATTCTGTGACTAAAGCAGCCTCTGTTTAAGACCATATAAGCATTTGCTCTTATCATATTTGAAATTAGCCTGATAAAGACAATTTTGCTGGGCAAAGCACTACTGGACCCTGCCAGGTCCATTCCTGCCCAGGGCATCCCATTCTGTGACTAAAGCAGCCTCTGTTTAAGACCATATAAGCATTTGCTCTTATCATATTTGAAATTAGGCCTGATAAAGACACTTTTGCTGGGCAAAGCACTACTGGACCCTGCCAGGTCCATTCCTGCCCAGGGCATCCCATTCTGTGACTACAGCAGCCTCTGTTTAAGACCATATAAGCATTTGCTCTTATCATATTTGAAATTAGCCTGATAAAGACACTTTTGCTGGGCAAAGCACTACTGGACCCTGCCAGGTCCATTCCTGCCCAGGGCATCCCATTCTGTGACTACAGCAGCCTCTGTTTAAGACCATATAAGCATTTGCTCTTATCATATTTGAAATTAGCCTGATAAAGACACTTTTGCTGGGCAAAGCACTACTGGACCCTGCCAGGTCCATTCCTGCCCAGGGCATCCCATTCTGTGACTAAAGCAGCCTCTGTTTAAGACCATATAAGCATTTGCTCTTATCATATTTGAAATTAGGCCTGATAAAGACACTTTTGCTGGGCAAAGCACTACTGGACCCTGCCAGGTCCATTCCTGCCCAGGGCATCCCATTCTATGACTAAAGCAGCCTCTGTTTAAGACCATATAAGCATTTGCTCTTATCATATTTGAAATTAGCCTGATAAAGACACTTTTGCTGGGCAAAGCACTACTGGACCCTGCCAGGTCCATCCCTGCCCAGGGCATCCCATTCTGTGACTAAAGCAGCCTCTGTTTAAGACCATATAAGCATTTGCTCTTATCATATTTGAAATTAGCCTGATAAAGACACTTTTGCTGGGCAAAGCACTACTGGACCCTGCCAGGTCCATTCCTGCCCAGGGCATCCCATTCTGTGACTAAAGCAGCCTCTGTTTAAGACCATATAAGCATTTGCTCTTATCATATTTGAAATTAGCCTGATAAAGACACTTTTGCTGGGCAAAGCACTACTGGACCCTGCCAGGTCCATTCCTGCCCAGGGCATCCCATTCTGTGACTAAAGCAGCCTCTGTTTAAGACCATATAAGCATTTGCTCTTATCATATTTGAAATTAGGCCTGATAAAGACACTTTTGCTGGGCAAAGCACTACTGGACCCTGCCAGGTCCATTCCTGCCCAGGGCATCCCATTCTGTGACTACAGCAGCCTCTGTTTAAGACCATATAAGCATTTGCTCTTATCATATTTGAAATTAGCCTGATAAAGACACTTTTGCTGGGCAAAGCACTACTGGACCCTGCCAGGTCCATTCCTGCCCAGGGCATCCCATTCTGTGACTAAAGCAGCCTCTGTTTAAGACCATATAAGCATTTGCTCTTATCATATTTGAAATTAGCCTGATAAAGACACTTTTGCTGGGCAAAGCACTACTGGACCCTGCCAGGTCCATTCCTGCCCAGGGCATCCCATTCTGTGACTAAAGCAGCCTCTGTTTAAGACCATATAAGCATTTGCTCTTATCATATTTGAAATTAGGCCTGATAAAGACACTTTTGCTGGGCAAAGCACTACTGGACCCTGCCAGGTCCATTCCTGCCCAGGGCATCCCATTCTGTGACTACAGCAGCCTCTGTTTAAGACCATATAAGCATTTGCTCTTATCATATTTGAAATTAGCCTGATAAAGACACTTTTGCTGGGCAAAGCACTACTGGACCCTGCCAGGTCCATTCCTGCCCAGGGCATCCCATTCTGTGACTAAAGCAGCCTCTGTTTAAGACCATATAAGCATTTGCTCTTATCATATTTGAAATTAGGCCTGATAAAGACACTTTTGCTGGGCAAAGCACTACTGGACCCTGCCAGGTCCATTCCTGCCCAGGGCATCCCATTCTGTGACTAAAGCAGCCTCTGTTTAAGACCATATAAGCATTTGCTCTTATCATATTTGAAATTAGGCCTGATAAAGACACTTTTGCTGGGCAAAGCACTACTGGACCCTGCCAGGTCCATTCCTGCCCAGGGCATCCCATTCTGTGACTAAAGCAGCCTCTGTTTAAGACCATATAAGCATTTGCTCTTATCATATTTGAAATTAGCCTGATAAAGACACTTTTGCTGGGCAAAGCACTACTGGACCCTGCCAGGTCCATTCCTGCCCAGGGCATCCCATTCTGTGACTAAAGCAGCCTCTGTTTAAGACCATATAAGCATTTGCTCTTATCATATTTGAAATTAGGCCTGATAAAGACACTTTTGCTGGGCAAAGCACTACTGGACCCTGCCAGGTCCATTCCTGCCCAGGGCATCCCATTCTGTGACTACAGCAGCCTCTGTTTAAGACCATATAAGCATTTGCTCTTATCATATTTGAAATTAGCCTGATAAAGACACTTTTGCTGGGCAAAGCACTACTGGACCCTGCCAGGTCCATTCCTGCCCAGGGCATCCCATTCTGTGACTACAGCAGCCTCTGTTTAAGACCATATAAGCATTTGCTCTTATCACATTTGAAATTAGCCTGATAATGACACTTTTGCTGGGCAAAGCACTACTGGACCCTGCCAGGTCCATTCCTGCCCAGGGCATCCCATTCTGTGACTAAAGCAGCCTCTGTTTAAGACCATATAAGCATTTGCTCTTATCATATTTGAAATTAGGCCTGATAAAGACACTTTTGCTGGGCAAAGCACTACTGGACCCTGCCAGGTCCATTCCTGCCCAGGGCATCCCATTCTATGACTAAAGCAGCCTCTGTTTAAGACCATATAAGCATTTGCTCTTATCATATTTGAAATTAGCCTGATAAAGACACTTTTGCTGGGCAAAGCACTACTGGACCCTGCCAGGTCCATTCCTGCCCAGGGCATCCCATTCTGTGACTAAAGCAGCCTCTGTTTAAAACCATATAAGCATTTGCTCTTATCATATTTGAAATTAGCCTGATAAAGACACTTTTGCTGGGCAAAGCACTACTGGACCCTGCCAGGTCCATTCCTGCCCAGGGCATCCCATTCTGTGACTAAAGCAGCCTCTGTTTAAGACCATATAAGCATTTGCTCTTATCATATTTGAAATTAGCCTGATAAAGACACTTTTGCTGGGCAAAGCACTACTGGACCCTGCCAGGTCCATTCCTGTCCAGGGCATCCCATTCTGTGACTAAAGCAGCCTCTGTTTAAGACCATATAAGCATTTGCTCTTATCATATTTGAAATTAGGCCTGATAAAGACACTTTTGCTGGGCAAATCACTACTGGACCCTGCCAGGTCCATTCCTGCCCAGGGCATCCCATTCTGTGACTACAGCAGCCTCTGTTTAAGACCATATAAGCATTTGCTCTTATCATATTTGAAATTAGCCTGATAAAGACACTTTTGCTGGGCAAAGCACTACTGGACCCTGCCAGGTCCATTCCTGCCCAGGGCATCCCATTCTGTGACTAAAGCAGCCTCTGTTTAAGACCATATAAGCATTTGCTCTTATCATATTTGAAATTAGGCCTGATAAAGACACTTTTGCTGGGCAAAGCACTACTGGACCCTGCCAGGTCCATTCCTGCCCAGGGCATCCCATTCTGTGACTAAAGCAGCCTCTGTTTAAGACCATATAAGCATTTGCTCTTATCATATTTGAAATTAGGCCTGATAAAGACACTTTTGCTGGGCAAAGCACTACTGGACCCTGCCAGGTCCATTCCTGCCCAGGGCATCCCATTCTGTGACTACAGCAGCCTCTGTTTAAGACCATATAAGCATTTGCTCTTATCATATTTGAAATTAGCCTGATAAAGACACTTTTGCTGGGCAAAGCACTACTGGACCCTGCCAGGTCCATTCCTGCCCAGGGCATCCCATTCTGTGACTAAAGCAGCCTCTGTTTAAGACCATATAAGCATTTGCTCTTATCATATTTGAAATTAGGCCTGATAAAGACACTTTTGCTGGGCAAAGCACTACTGGACCCTGCCAGGTCCATTCCTGCCCAGGGCATCCCATTCTGTGACTAAAGCAGCCTCTGTTTAAGACCATATAAGCATTTGCTCTTATCATATTTGAAATTAGCCTGATAAAGACACTTTTGCTGGGCAAAGCACTACTGGACCCTGCCAGGTCCATTCCTGCCCAGGGCATCCCATTCTGTGACTAAAGCAGCCTCTGTTTAAGACCATATAAGCATTTGCTCTTATCATATTTGAAATTAGGCCTGATAAAGACACTTTTGCTGGGCAAAGCACTACTGGACCCTGCCAGGTCCATTCCTGCCCAGGGCATCCCATTCTGTGACTACAGCAGCCTCTGTTTAAGACCATATAAGCATTTGCTCTTATCATATTTGAAATTAGCCTGATAAAGACACTTTTGCTGGGCAAAGCACTACTGGACCCTGCCAGGTCCATTCCTGCCCAGGGCATCCCATTCTGTGACTACAGCAGCCTCTGTTTAAGACCATATAAGCATTTGCTCTTATCATATTTGAAATTAGCCTGATAAAGACACTTTTGCTGGGCAAAGCACTACTGGACCCTGCCAGGTCCATTCCTGCCCAGGGCATCCCATTCTGTGACTAAAGCAGCCTCTGTTTAAGACCATATAAGCATTTGCTCTTATCATATTTGAAATTAGGCCTGATAAAGACACTTTTGCTGGGCAAAGCACTACTGGACCCTGCCAGGTCCATTCCTGCCCAGGGCATCCCATTCTGTGACTAAAGCAGCCTCTGTTTAAGACCATATAAGCATTTGCTCTTATCATATTTGAAATTAGCCTGATAAAGACACTTTTGCTGGGCAAAGCACTACTGGACCCTGCCAGGTCCATTCCTGCCCAGGGCATCCCATTCTGTGACTAAAGCAGCCTCTGTTTAAGACCATATAAGCATTTGCTCTTATCATATTTGAAATTAGGCCTGATAAAGACACTTTTGCTGGGCAAAGCACTACTGGACCCTGCCAGGTCCATTCCTGCCCAGGGCATCCCATTCTGTGACTAAAGCAGCCTCTGTTTAAGACCATATAAGCATTTGCTCTTATCATATTTGAAATTAGCCTGATAAAGACACTTTTGCTGGGCAAAGCACTACTGGACCCTGCCAGGTCCATTCCTGCCCAGGGCATCCCATTCTGTGACTAAAGCAGCCTCTGTTTAAGACCATATAAGCATTTGCTCTTATCATATTTGAAATTAGCCTGATAAAGACACTTTTGCTGGGCAAAGCACTACTGGACCCTGCCAGGTCCATTCCTGCCCAGGGCATCCCATTCTGTGACTAAAGCAGCCTCTGTTTAAGACCATATAAGCATTTGCTCTTATCATATTTGAAATTAGCCTGATAAGACACTTTTGCTGGTCAAAGCACTACTGGACCCTGCCAGGTCCATTCCTGCCCAGGGCATCCCATTCTGTGACTACAGCAGCCTCTGTTTAAGAC